>JAYESD010000007.1:21651571-22251571 GCA_036927565.1 Tuctoria greenei | reverse complement strand
TAATCTTCATTTGGAAGTAACCTGGTCTCAATTCAATCTTGGAGAAAACACAGGCGCCCTTCATCTGGTCAAACAAATCCTCTAAACGGGGTGATGTGCATTTGTTCTTGATCGTCACCTCGTTGGGATACCTATAATCCACACACATCCTCTGGGTTCCATCCTTCTTATCTATGAAGAGCACTGGTGCTCCCCACGGTGATGAGCTTGAGCGTATAAAACCCTTCCCTATTCCAGGTATTAAATCAATGACGAACTCGATATCACAATCAGGTGGCATACCTGGCAACTCGTCCGAAAACAGATCCGAAAACTTGCACACCACTGGAATCTCCTATAATATTGCACCGTCCGTTTGATTCAACATTGCCTTCTCTGTTGTGGGTTGAGATGCTTCAAACTCTTTGTTGATCCCCTCATCATTTGTCAATTACGCCTTCTTTGTGGCACAATGAATTATGTCATGGTGCTTCCATAACCAATCAATTCCAAGTATTATGTCCAGTCCTTGTGAATCCAAAACAATGAGGTTGGCAAGGAAGTCTACCCCCCTTATTTTTAGGCTTACTTTTGGACATATTATATTTGTCCACATCTCCCCTCCATGTGACTTAACCAACAAGGTTTACTTCATGGAAGATATAGGCAAACTGTATTTGCCAACATACTTTGATGATATGAATGAATGCGATGCTCCAGAATCAAATAATATAGTTGGCGGGTTGGAGTTTGCGAGGAACATACTAATCACAACATCCTTAGATTGTTGGACTTCCTCCGTAGAGACATGGTTTACCTTGCCACGAGCAAAATTCTGCGGTCCACAATTGCCTTGTGGTTCTCCTCCATTCTGCCTTGGGTTTTGCCTTGGAGCGTTGTTCGGTTGACCATAGCCTGACTCCGGGCATTTGGATGCAAAGTGTCCCACCTCACCACAAGTATAGCACATCTTTGCGGCACCAGAATTGTTAGGATGAGCTTGATTTTGAGCATTAGCAGGGAAGTTGGCACGGGGCGCATGTGGCATTGGAGGGCGAGGTGCTTGCATGGTAGGGCGTTGTTGCATTGGCTGAGCTGGCCGCGGTGGAATAGCAGCGCGATATGTAGGAGCGGTTGGGGCGTAGTATGATGCATTTGAGGGTGCATAGCAAGGGCGAACATTGCTTCCTTGCGGTTGTCCCTGGTATGGCATCTTCCTCTTATTATCTTGCTCCATCTCACGAACCTTGTTCTCAACCACAATGGCTTTGTCCACAAGCTTTTAGAAATTTGCATAGTCACTATTGAGCAATTGGACTTGAATCTCATTGTTTAGGCCCCTCATGAACAAGTATTGTCTACGGTTGTCTGTGTTCACATCTTCTGGAGCATACCTTGAGAGTTGAGTGAATTTATTAAGATACTCACTCACACTCGACCTTCTTTGCTTGAGGTTTTCAAATTCTTGCCTCTTCAAAATCATGACACCTTCAGGAACATAGTGAGAACGGAAACTCTCCTTGAAATCAGCCCAAGTGATTCTCTCCTGATTTGCATGAGCATTGCAAAGAGTTTCGCACCAATCCGTAGCTGCTCCACTAGCTGATGGGAGGCAAAAAGGACCTTCTCCTGGTCATTACATTGGACAATAGAAAGCTTCTTCTCCACAGATTTCAGCCAATTATCAGTTTCCATAGAATCATTGCCTTGAACAAAAGTAGGTGGCCTAGTCCTTATAAACTCTCTCAGGCGGTTATGAGGTGGTGGGGGTGGCGGTGGTGGTGGAGGCATGTGGGGCTTGTTATTGGCTTGCAGTTGTCCCAAAGTTTGCAACATGGTTTGCAGAAGCTGATTTTGCATAACCATCAAGTGCTCAAGGTTGCTGGCTTCAGGTCCAAGTGGAATATTGTGAGGCACCCCATTGTTTTCCTCATCACCATTGGCATTCCTTTGGTTGCAGATCACCCTCGGCATCTGAGGAAAAAGAGCAAGAGATGAAAGGATTTTAGAAAACGTCCCCAACTATATGCATCAAGGGATATGAAACTAAGCAACTTCATATATAAGCCTGTATGGATGTGGCAATTGTCGAAGCATTCCACAATCCTCTACTAAGAACACAAGCAAGCAATCACATCAAAATCAGCACACCAACCAAACTATAACACTTACTAAGTGTTCCTATGTGCTCTATAGGTCCATTCTACCTAGGTTGCGTCCTACGGTCAAAGCGGCTCTGATACCAATTTGTGACACCCGGTTTCGTGAATGAACTAAGTTTGACGCATATGTGTGTCCAGGATGTTCATCACACATACACACGAGTGCATCACAAATGATAAACAGATAAAACCATGTTTCGAATAATAAATAGTACCTTAATACAATATCCAAATAGCCTCGAATACAACTCTAATAATATTGCGGCAAAAAACTAAGGACTAGTAGACTCCATCTCCACAGGCAGTTTTACGGTAACACACACGCCTAGTACTGAATTAATGTGGGAATAGCAAGGGTGAGTACATGTCGTATTCAGCAAGTGTGGGAAAGTATGACATGTAGCTAAAACAAAAATGATAATAAATGGATAATTGCATAAAAGTACATTTAAATTCACAATTATGTAAAAGCAGCCTACAATATCTATGTGTGATTAAATCCCATCATATCCCGAGTAAATATCATAACACATATTCAACATCCTCAATTACCATCATAACTCATTTATAACCAGACAATAATTAATATCATAACCATATGCCAATTCCATACCTTCTCATAACCAAACCGTGCTCATATAACATAACCAATCCCATACCAAACCATCCCAAAACCCAAGTCCAATTCTAATCATTGAAGTTGTCCACGTGCTCATAACCGGGACCACAGCTATGATGATAGTTTTTAACATTCTACAGAGGTTGTATCGCTTTACCCACAAGTTCGTAATTTTGTCCCCTTTTGGTGACTAAAGAACCTCTATCATGTCCATGACCCGTCCGTCACATTACACACTTCCAACGGTGTGTGGCCAAGAGATCACAAAATAGCCTTTACAAAGGGACTATCAGCATATTTAGACCCACTAAGGTTTCACCAGAGGTGATTTCTCACAGCTGAGCACATCTATCCAAGGGCCCCCTCTTGTTCCATTTGGATCCCAAGGCAGTCTCGCCACTAATACAAACCCAACCGACTCCCATTCCCCGAGCCTTCCAAATGATCCGAACAATGCTGGCAATACACCTAATTAATTGGCTAAGTCGCACCCATACTTGTCCTTGTGGTGGAACTGTTGTCCTTGCTTATTCTTTCGTGAACAAGTCCTTAGATCTAAGGCAAGTGAAACCACCATATCATCCAACCCAGTCCATGAACCATGATTGCTTAGATCACCCTGGTTCCATATTACCAAATATTCATATTCATCAATTCTCATCATCCATAAGTTCATTAATTCATAATTAAGCCTTTTGGTTGTTTCCAATTCTAATTAAGCTAAAGCGAAGCAAAAAGGTAAAATATCCTTCGCGACTCTCAACAATATTACCCAAGCGACAAGGATGGTCACACAAGTCTAGTAAACACCTATTATGGGTTTCCCATCAATTTGACACAAGCATGCAGTTCTGCAACAAAAGCATTTCAAAACAGGATCAAAATGTTCAAGGACACTTGCCTTGCTCTTGAGGCTGGTTTGGATCGATAGCTTCGAAGTTCTGGTGCTGAAAGTACTCGTAAGCACCCTCTAAAGCAATATCTTCTATTCCATGCGAAACAAGCATTACAATCAATAAATGCTCATATAGTACTCAATATGTCACGACATGCATGAATGATGCAATTACAATGTAATACATGTTACTAGGTTGCTATTGTTGCTTACTAACTAGTTACAATTAAATTTTACATGTTAGAGCAAGTTTCGAGTCATTTCGGAAAAAACTAAAGAAGTTCCAGACATTCCATAATTGAAGGACTAGACTAGTCCACACTATGGGCCGAACATGTCTGCTCTAGACCAGAAAGTTCAACGGACTAGACTGCAGTTGACCGGACAAGTCCGCTACGACTAGGGTTTTGGCAAATTTGCAACTAGAGCATAGTTTGAGATAAATATGGAACTATCATTTGACGTAGGAAAGATGGATATAAGGTATTTACCGCAAATCCTATGGTTCAAAGGTCGAGGATTCGATGAAACTCGAGAACTTGACATCTAGGTCCGATGAAGACAAAGAATTGATGAAGAAGAAGGTTGACGTTGGAGAATCGATGAAGAAGAGATTGCAGTAGCGATGATGATCTCGCTTGATCCTCCTTCTTCCTTCTCCTCTCTTCCTCTTCCTCTTCCTCTTAATTGCGGTGAACTCCCCTTTGATGGCGGCTCACGGTGTGACATTTGCTATGGGTTTCTCAAACATGGAAAAGGGGTGAGAGGTGGGTGGTGGGGTGTTTATGTAGGAGAGGGGTTGGATTAGGGTAGAATCCAAGTTGGAGGCGGTGGGGACAGGTAGAGGCTTTGGTAGAGTCCATTTTGGGCTCCTCAGGGTGGGGTACGACGTTCTTGGGGTAAATTAAGGTAATTACCCAATAACTCATTGTGGAGAAAAAAATAAAATCTGAGTCGAAACCCTACATACCGAACTAGTCCGTAGTGAGGCCGGACAAGTTCGATCTGGAACATAAATTCCAGCGGAAAAGTCCGGTGCAAAGACATACAAGTCCGTTCAAGATCAGAAATTCAATCAGACAAGTCCGGTGTCAAGTCGGAGAAGTTCGGGATTGTCCAGTATCGAAACCAGACCAAGTTTTTGAGAGTTTTCAGCAGCGATCATCAGACTAGTCCGTATAAGCAACAGACAAGTCCGGACGGGAAAAGAAACAAAATCGGATTAGTTTGTAATGTCAATGGACAATTCCAGAGAACATCAAAAATGATTTCCGGACTAATCCGTAGCAATCAGCAGAAAAGTCCGGGGGACAACAGTAGCTAAATCGTACTAGTCCGGGGTCCAATCCAGACAAGTTTGTACTAAGTCAGGCTATTGATTGTTATTTTGACTATAATTCATTTTATCTCGTTCCTTTTTGTGTTGCATCATGTTAGACATGTATAAGAATGAATGCAGTGCATGATAGATGAAAATGAGGGTGTTACATTTTGCTCAATTCATAAGTTACCTTGACAAAGTTTAAGTATCGGGTTACATTTGGCATAAGTAAGTCCAAACCAGATGACTAGATTGGAGATAAGTATTAATTGCAGTTTTACAAGTATCAATGTCTCATGATAAGTTAAGTATGAAAATAAGTCATTAAAATAATGACTTAGTATCTGTGTACTAAATCCACATTAGTAATCAACACTCGCAGATTGGAGCTTTATCGTGAAAAAACTCCTAACTTAAAGTCGCTGCATCATGTGTGATCCACACCAAAAATATATTATAAATGAGGCCACTGAGCAGACAAGATAAATAAACCCGAATTGTGAGTGGTTGACAGCATTAAACCACTTATGTTTTTTGTACTCCAGAGGAAACAAGTCATATGTGATGTCAAACACATTGACATAAGTTATGTGTTGCAAAAGAGTAAATCCAAAATTATATTAAGTGGTGAATATTGAGCAAATAAGTATCAAGCGAATGCTTGCAGATCTGCTTATAAAAGTAATTACACCCAATTTGTTCAGTGAACACATAGCGCGCTTGGGTTTAAGGAATATCCTATCATTACCTCGATACTAAGGGGCCAAAACTAAGTATAAGGTCATTTCTAAGTGTAAGACATATTGTGGTCTTCGAGTCAAGCAGTACGTAAATGGCTGCTTTAATGCGTCGTGCCCTATATGTTGAGCATGAGGAAATGGACACTAAGTTTAGCATTAAGTAAGTAAGTTTTAATCCGAGTTCAAAGGGGAGAATGTTAGTATGAATGAACTCGAATTTCAGCATGTGTCCAAATTGAATGGACACAACCTACCGAATAGATGTGTCCCTGATCGGACGGACATACCTATTTCGAAAGTGCAGGAGGCCCCCTCTTGTGTCTCTTTGAAAACTATAAGTATGTGATGTGGTTGTTTATTTTTGAGAGAGTACAAGGACACACAACATCACAGTTGCAAGTCCGATCAATCAGAAAGGAAAGCAAGGGGGAATGTCTTCCATGGCTTCATTGGAGATTCTTCATATGGTCGTCACCCCCTGGTTCGATGGCCGCATTATCAACAATCAATCCTTAAGAAGAAGATAAGTTTTGTCTATTAACTATGGTTGTTAAGTGTTAACCCGAAATGAATTAAGTGGCTAATTTAAGATCCTAATGTTTTCAGTATTTCTAACATAAATAAGATTCCAGATGTTGCTGTGAAAGTTGAAGAGACAACAAAAATGCAGAACACCCTTTTACTAAAAAAATCAGAGGTTCCTGAGGAGAAAAATCAAGGTGGATCTCAAAATCTGGATCAGATGACAGTAAATGAAGATAAAACTGAATACACAACAAAGAATGTTGTTTCTGATGGGAAGTATCAGTCCCAGAATATGAACATGATGATTATGAGCAAAGAAGGGAAGAAAATGAAGAAACCAGAACAGTCAAGCAAGCATGATGACTGGAATCCAGATGAGGATGATCTCTTGGGAGAAAAAAAAAAAGAGGGATCATTACAGATTGTGCCCTACTCTTTGGGAAAGCCATCTAAAATGCTAAGATGTGACTTTTCAGAGAAGGGGGGCAGAGCAAGAATATACAAAAAAGCCTATATCCACTGTATCTTATGACTCTAACTTGAAGATAAATGAAAAGCAGATATTGACTATTACAAGACAGAGCAAAAGTTTACAGAGACAAGTCATGGAAAAGACGGAGTTTGAGAAGATAGCTGAGAACAAAGGAACTAATGAAGGTATGGATTCCACCTCGAATTCTTTTGCTTTTCTTAATTTTGATAACATTGTTGATTTAGCATCTCATATGGGTGTTAATATAAGGGCCCGGGATTTTGATGTAGTAGAATTGATGAAGGACTTAAAAGGGCTAGAATAGCACTTAGTAAGAAAATTAGAATGAACAAGGAAAATAAATCCACATTAGAGAAGGGGGCCACTGAAGATATAGAAGGTGAACCTTTCTTGCTGGATTGGATTACTAATGAGGAGGAGGAACAAGTAGTCAAGCACAAAATGGAAAGTAAGAAGAAAGTGAATAGTACATCTGTTTTCATGGTGCAGACTCCTAGGGGAAGAGGAGTGCACCATCAGTGTACAGAAATATGGGATTTCAGGATAATCATGAGTCCAGGAAAAAGCAAAATAATAAATAATAAATAATGGTATAAGGACTATTTTATAATTGTAGAGGGATAAAAAGAAAAGGTAAAATAGCTTTCATTAAGGAGTTGTGTAATGAACATAAGTTAGAGTTTGTCTGCCTTCAAGAAACCAAGTTACAAGAATTAAATGAAAGTTTTTTAAGGAAGATTGGCAACTCTAAAAAGTATACTTGGTTAGAGATATCAGCTATCGGAATACCAGTGGATATTCTAACTGGGTAAGCACAGATAGATTTGATATTACTTCCCATAAGGTGAGTAGTTATATTCTTCAAACTGATTTGTGGGATAAAAAACTCGGTAAGAACTGGAGCCTTAATAACATCTATGGGGCCCCTAATGATGAATCTAGAGAAGAATGTTTAACTGAATTGTCTGCTTTTTGCTTTAAGATGAAATATATTTTTATTATTGGAGGTGATTTCAATGTTATTAGATATGCTTCTGATAAGAATAGGAATTACGATCATAGTCAGTGGCGGACCTAGGGTTTTATTGAAGGGTATGCCGTATTATAAATAAAAAAATTCCGAAAGAAGTATATGATAGTAATATTTATATTTTCCGAATCGATCTTTAATCTCATGATTCAACTATATCTCTCTTTTTATCCATAAACAAATCACTGATAAGAATGCGCATAACAAAATAACATAAAATTTCATCAAATTAGAAGAGAGAAAAACACGCAGAATGAGAAAAACATAAACTGAGATAAATTTGAAAGAAGACAAATTTCTTGTTCTATTTAAAAAGTTATGTCAGTTATTTTCAATCCACCACAGTTATTATAGCTATCTCAGACCTATTGTTTATCTTGAGGAAACGATAATAGAAATGAGGAGTAGGCTGATGCCTACTTGTGCGCCTGAGAAATGTCAGACGTTTTGTTGAAGTAATCTTGTTGCTTCATTTTATGTGTCACGAGTCACTGTCTGACTCAGTCTTAGTCTAGTTTCGGATTAGAGTCTGCACGATTGGGTCGTGGAGTCAGTTTCAGTACGTGTGGACTCATGGCGTAAAGCTCGGATCGTGGACTGAGTGTGTGCGTTGAGTGGGTCTCTTGTACTCGTTTATATTTGCTTTCAGTTAAGAAAAGAGGCCACGTCTAACTGCACGAAACAGAGCCTTCAGTTTCTCTGTTTTCTCATCGCCTGTTCTTCGCTTTTACACTCTATCTTGGCGGGAACCCGACGTTCCCAGTTCGGAGTTGCCTGCAATCGGTGTTACGATCCCAACACGTTTGTCTGATCAGCCATTGCAAGATGCATTCGCGATTGCAGGACGATGCGTTTGCGGATTCACCGGAGGAGTAAGCAG
Source organism: Tuctoria greenei (assembly GCA_036927565.1). Taxonomy (NCBI): domain Eukaryota; kingdom Viridiplantae; phylum Streptophyta; class Magnoliopsida; order Poales; family Poaceae; genus Tuctoria; species Tuctoria greenei. Next base: position 22,242,927 of record JAYESD010000007.1, on the reverse strand, counting down.
GCAGCAGAAGTTCATCGGGCATCAGGCTTTTGATGCCGCCGGGTCGGCCGCTCCGTATTCTGACGGTGAGCAATGGAATTACTTCCTTCCATACCAGAATGTAAAGCGGCTAAGCAAAATGTGGAATCCATATAATCTATCCTTTAGGCATTGAAGCCGTTGGAGGAGACTGCATGCATGGTGTTTCAACTCACTGGACAGTTAATGCATTGTCTCCATTGGCATGCAGCGGAGTGATGCCTGGATTAGACCAAGTTATTTACTGAGATGGTTGCTTCTCATGGCACTAAACTCACAGCATAATACATGTTTCCCCCGTCTGGCTGGGCTGGCCCAGGGTATGCCGGGGCCCACCCGGCATACCCTTTGGGTCCGCCCCTGATCATAGTAGATTCTATGACGTGTTTGTTGGACTGTATGTTGTACTTTTAGGTGTTTTAGGCTAGGCCCATGTACCAGCCTACCCTAGGGTCTTTATATATGTACTCTCCCCTCATGAGGATAAATCAACTCAATCATTAGCCTCTAATACGGTATCATTAGCCAGTTATCCGTAACCCTAAATCCTCCTCCTCCTGGCCGCCGCCCTATGGCGCCACCACCCCAGCCGCCGCCGGCCGGCTCCCTCCCCTTGGCCGGCGCGCCTCACATGGCCGGCGCCCCCCACCCCAGCCGCCGTCGGCCTCCTCCCTCCCCTGGGCCACCACCCCTCTCCCTGCTGGTGCCGCCCCTCTACCTGTTGGCGTCGCCCCACCCGCCGCCGGGTGGGCTAGCGCGCCCTTCCCTGCAGCCGCCCCTCTCCCTGTCGGCGCTGCCCGACCCGCCACCGACCGCCCCCTCCTCCCTGCTGGCGCGTCCCACCCGCCGCCGGCTGCCCCTTCCTCCCTGGTCGGCACGCCCCTACCTAGCGGACACCCTATGGCTGGCGCGCCTCTGGCCCCCGGTGGTCCTGGCTGCAGCCGCCCTGGTTGCCGCTCCCTCCCCTGCCGGCGCCATTGGCGCCCAGATCGATGCCTCGGCCGTCGCCCCTCCCATGGCCGGTGCCCAGATCTACAACCAGCCTATGTCCCGGGTACAGCCGCCACTGGCTGGCGCGTCCCCCCTCACCGATGCACCCGCTACTGGTTCGGTAGCAGGTGCACCCCTCGTCCATGTGGATCGGCACGCATACGCACTGCAACTGGTCCGGCAGCCAGTGGCCCACTCGCCGGCACCACTGTTGTCACCTTCATGACGGGATCCAGACCAGACGGATCTGCTGTTGGTGCCGCCGCCGCTCCTAGCGCGGCCACTGACCCACTTTACGGCATTGACAGCACCACCATGATGGTTGCGGACACCTCTAGTGTCTTCGCGGCTCTGGCCGCCTCTCACGAGCACGAGAGGTCACTTGCTCTCGCCTTGGAGCAGGAGCGTGCTTCATTAGCCGCTCTCTCTCACTAGATCCAGTAGAATGCTCACTGGTCGTTGAGTGTTGTGAACGAGCCTTCCTTAGACGTTGGTGCGCACTCTGTGTACTCGGCATCTCTCCCCGCCGCTCTACACGCCCAGGCTGCTGGAGTTCAGAACATTCGGATGCTTGTGCCGATCGTCCTCAGTTCTAACTCCACCGCCTACGCCCGCTGACGTCACATGTTCCTTCGCACGCTGAGGTGGTATCACGCAACGGGATAGCTCCCCGTATGATAACTCTTGTATCAGCATGGATAGCTTGGTCCTTGCTTGGATCCTTGGGTCACTCTCCAACGAGCTACACGACCTGGTCAGGCAGCGCGGTGGTGGTACTGCGCGCCAGGCATGGTTGGTGATTGAGCAGCACTTGTTGGGAAACCATGTGACTTGGGCTCTCAATATCAACGCACAGTTTCAGAACACAGTCCAGTCTGACCACACCATCTCCGCCTACTGCGGGGAGATGAAGAGCATGGTTTATGTGTTGCGCGATCTTGGGGAGCCAATCGCCGACAGCACACTCGTTCTTTGGGTCCTTCAGGGCCTGAACGAGCGCTACGACCACTTTTGTTTGTGGCTTCTTCGTGTGGATCCGCCATCGACCTTTGAGAAGGTCTGGTCTGAGCTTGAGCTCGAGGAGATCACAAATGGTGGCCCTACTGGCTTCGGGCTAGCCACAGCCTTCTATGGCTCTGGGCAGTCCTAGCGGCCACCTATTTCTGGTGGACCACCTCCGAGACCAGCTGCTCCGTCTACTGCCTAGGTGCCCAGGAAGGCTACAGGGGTGGTAAACTTGATGTCGCGGGAAGCGCGACGGATGAGGTGTCGATGTCGGTAGCACTTTTGCGCCTGCACCTGCCCTTCTCCTTGAGGTGGTAGTGGTGGCACCGACCGGGGAGGTGCACCCTGGCCCACACCCTACAACCCGTGGACTGCCCAGATCTCCATGTGGCCTGGACTGTCCCCGGGTCTTCCTTCTTCACGCCAGACGTGTCCTCCTGCATACTTGGCCCACCTGGGCTTTGGTGGTCTCGCCTACCCTACTGGTGGATCGTCGACTCAAACCTACGGGGGCACTACCTACCCCGTTGGGTACTCGGAGCTGCCAGCACCTCTCCAGGAGCTGCCCCTGGGGTGGGACCGTCAGGAATTGGCGTCTTCGTTCAGCACCATGCACCTCACGCCACCTGCTACTGACTGGGTGGCTGATTCCGAAGCTTCGTACCATACCACTCCTGACGCTGGTATACTCTCTTCTACACACCCCCTCATCCTTTGTTTCCTTCATCTATCGTTGTCGGGAATGGGTCTGTTCTTCTGGTCACCTCAGTACGTGACTCAGGATCTCTGGGTTCCTTTCAGCTTAACAACATTCTTATTGCTCCAGATATCATTCAAAACCTGCTTTCTATTCGTTGTTTTACCACTGATAATAGTGTTTCTGTTGAGTTTGATCCTTTTGGATTGTCTGTGAAGGATCTTTCCACCCGGCGTCTTCTTCTTTGATGTGATAGCCCGGTACCCCTATACACGCTTCGACTTCCTACTTCCGTTGCGCCCCGTCTTTTGCTCTGGCTACGAAAGCTTCGTCCACCACTTGGCACTGCTGACTTGGCAATCTTGGCGTTCATGCTATGTCCAAGCTGTCTAGTAGTTCAGTTATCTCGTGTACTAGGAGCACACATGAGTCTTTATGTCATGCTTGTCAACTTGGTCACCATGTTAGGCTTCCTTTTCCTACGTATGTGACTCATGTTGAGCATATTTTTGATCTCATTCACTGTGACTTGTGGACATCTCCTATTATCAGTGTTTCTTGTTTTAAATATTACTTGGTGATCATTGATGATTTCTCGCATTTTTCCTGGACATTTCCCTTGCGTTTGAAGTCTGAGACCTATGTCACTCTCTTTCACTTCTTCATTTGGGTTTCCACTCAGTTTGGATGCACTGTCCATGCTTTAAAGTGTGATAAAGGACGGGAGTTTGACAACTCAGCGCTCCGTGATTTTTTACTCACACATGGCGTCCAGTTGCGTGTCTTTTCCATATACCTCTCCCCAAAATGGCAAGGCAGAGTGTGTGATTTGCATCACTAATGATGTCATGCACTCCCTGATGTTTCAGGCTTCTGTTCCTGCTCGATATTGGGTAGAGGCTCTACACAATTCCACTTTTCTTATTAATCGTCTTCCTACCAAGTCCATTCGATCACCTACTCCGTATTTTGCCTTGTATGGCACCACCCCTCTCTATGACCACCTTCGAGTCTTTTGGTGCGCTTGCTACCCTAATCTTTCCGCCACGGCTCCACATAAGCTTGCACCCCGCTCTACTCGGTGTGTCTTCCTTGGGTACTCTCTCGATCATAAGGGGTACCAGTGTCTTGACATCACCACTCACCGTATCTTGATCTCTCGACACGTTGTGTTCGACAAGTCCTCCTTTCCTTTCTCCACTTCCTCCTCTGCTTCAGCTGCAGAGTTGGACTCCCTATTTTCTACTGACACCGAGGCTGCTACGGTACAGCTTCCTTGGCCTTTTTTTGCAGGTACGGCACCCGTTGCACCACGCGTGGCCCCGACGTCATCTGCTAGGCCACATGCGAATTCAGCATCCACGACGTCGACTACTGCACCCCATGCAGTACTGGCGACTCAGGCGCCACCGGCTGCACCTCCCGTGACCCCAGCGTCTCGGTTCACTAAACCTGCACTCGTCTACCAGCGGCGAGCACGGGTTGGTGCTCAGGCTTTAGCAGCTCTGGTGTTCCAGGGGTCTTCGGTCGCGCCTCTAGGGGTCTCGGCGTCTCCGACCCCTACTTCCGCGCCACGCACGGCCCCGATGTCTCTAACCTCCACGACCGCGCCACGCGCGGCCCAGGCGTCTCCGACCTCCTCTGTTGCGCCACGTGCCGCCCCGGCATCTCCGACCTCCTCTGTCGCGCCTCCAGCAGCGTCAGCGTCTCCGACCCCTACTGCCACGCCACGCACGGACCTGACCTATCCGACCTCCACTGTCGCGCCACGCGCGTCCCCGGCGTCTCCAACCTCTATTGTTGCGCCACGTGCGGCCCCGGTGTCTCCGATGTCACGAGTCGCGCCACGCGCGGCCACGGCACCATGGTTTGCCGACCCTGCTCTTGTCTAACAGCGACGAGAGCGGGTTGGTGACCCGACTCCTTCTTGTGTCGAGCTGCTGGTGTACCACCCAACTTTGCTCCACCAGGACCCGGGGCACGTTCACCTGATGGTTACTCGATGTGCAGCTGGAGTCCTCCGGCTTGTTGAGCGTTTCTCCGGGGTTGTCCTCTCATCGACGACGCCTCCACAGTCTACCTCCTCTTCGGTATCACCTATATTGTCTTCTGTCTGTAGCGCTCTTGCCGGACCTCACTGGCGTCGTGCTATGGAGGAAGAGTATGCGACCCTACTTGCCAACTGGATAGGGCACCTTGTTCCTTGTCCCACTCGTGGCAATATAGTCACAGGCAAGTGGGTGTTCACGCATAAGAGAAAGGCAGATGGCTCCCTGGAGAGATATAAGGCTCGATGGTTACTTTGGGGCTTTACTCAGTGACCTGGAGCGGACTACGACGAGACCTTCAGTCCTGTGGCGAAGCTGGCGACGACTTGCACCGTTCTGCCACTGGCTCTCTCGCGTTCTTGGCCTATCCACCAGCTGGATGTCAAGAACGCCTTCCTCCATAATACTCTGACGGAGACAATGTACTGTAGTCAGCCGACAGGGTTTGTTGATTCAGCTTATCCAGACATGGTCTATAAGCTGAACAAATCCTTATGCAGTCTGAAGTAGGCACCTCGAGCCTGGTACAGCTGGTTCGCCTCATTTCAGGTCTCGTTGGGCTTCGTTGAAGCCAAGTCGGACACGTCAACGTTGTCTATCGACGAGAGGTCGACACTACCTACATTCTCCTGTACGTTGATGACATTTTACTGACAGCGTCCAGACCGGCTCTCCTTCAGCGTACTATCTTTGCTTTACAGCAGGAGTTCGCCACGAAGGACCTGGGCCAACTCCACCACTTCCTGGGTGTTGCAATCGAGGACCGACCAGGTGGCCTGTTTCTTCACCAGCAGCAGTACTGTCTGAACATCCTCGAGCGAGCGGGCATGTCTGAGTGTAAGTCGTGCTCTACGCCTGTGGATATGCAGGCTAAGGTCTCTTCTGCCGACGGGACACCTGTCAGTGACCCGATCGCCTACAGGAGTCTTGTAGGTGCGCTTCAGTACCTCACCTTCACCAGGCCAGACATCTCCTACGCGGTTCGGCAGGTGTGACTTCACATGCATGACCCTTGGGAGTCGCACCTCATCGCCGTGAAGAGGATCCTCTGATACTTGTGTGGCACCCTCGACTACGGCCTCCTTCTTTGATGTGACTCGCCCACAGAGTTGGTCGTCTACACTGACGCTGACTGGGCGGGTTGTCCCGACACCCATCTGTCCACCTCTGGCTATGTTGTCTTCCTGGGCGGCAACCTCGTCTCCTGGTCCTCGAAGCGGCAGCCTGTGGTGTCGCGTTCGAGTGCTGAGGCAGAGTACTGCACCGTGGCCAACGGCGTGGCTGAGACCACCTGGCTCCAGCAGCTGCTGCAGGAGCTCCACTCCCCCGTCCCTCGGAGCACGTTGGTGTACTGCGACAACGTCAGCCGTCTACCTCTCCACCAACCCTGTCCAACATCAGCGCACGAATCATGTGGAGATTGACCTCCACTTCGTTCGTGAGCGGGTTGCCCGTGGTGAGGTTCGAGTTCTCCACGTCCCGACGACGTCACAGTTCGCTGACATCTTCATGAAGGGTCTCCCGTCGTCGCTGTTTTCAGAGTTTCGGTCCAGTCTCAACATCTGTTGTGGCTAGATGTTGAGACTACGGGGGGGGGGGGGGGTGTTGGACTGTATGTTGTACCTTTAGGTGTTTCAGGCTAGGCCCATGTACCAGCCTACCCTAGGGTCTTTATATATGTACTCTCCCCTCATGAGGATAAATCAATTGAATCATTAGCCTCTAATATTGTTCAATGCTATTATAGCCATTATGAGTTGATGGAACTCCATTCATCTGGAGGTAAATTTGCTTGGTCTAAGAACCAAGTGAATCCAACCCAAGAAACTCTGGATGGAGTCTTAATATTCATGGATTGGGAAAATATTTTTCCCAAAATTCTGTTATACAAGAAGCCTAGGAGTTTCTCAGATCATAACCCTTTGGTTCTTCATGACAAGGAGAATCAAAATAAAAAATGTTTCACTTTCCATTTTGAACTCCATTTGTTAAAACACCCATATTTCATGGAAAAGTCAACAAGATATGGAATAAACTAACTAGAGATATTGATGTTGTGAGTAGAGTTTTATTCAAATTAAAGAATGTAAAAAAGCACTTCAAGGGCTGGAGTTTCACTGCAGCTGGGAGATTCAAAAAAAAATGGAATCAAGAAATTATGGACCAATTGCAAACCTTAGAACTACAAGAAGAAAGTAGTATTTTATATGATGATGAAATCAGGATTAAGTTGCAGAACCAAACTGATTTATTTAAAATTGGGGAAATGGAGGACCTCTACTGGTGTAAAAGAAGTAATCGGACATGGCTACTTAAAGGAGATCAAAATACAGAATTTTATCACAAAATAGCTAATGGCAAAAAGAGAAAGTATACTATTTTTCATATGTACTAGGAGGATAAAATTATTCAATGTACAGATGATTTACTGGATCATGCAACACATTATTATAAAAAATGAAAAATCTAATGCTAATGCTTTTGATATAAGTGAGGACCTATGGCCTGCACATGAAGTAGTTTCTGAAGAAGAGATTAATCAACTGACAAAACAATTTGAAGTGGAAGAAATAAAATATGCTTTATATAAAATGGTGAAGAACAAGGTTGCTGGTCCTGACTCAATCCCTATAGAATTTTATCAAGCTACCTCGAATATTATTGTGGAAGATATCATGAAACTTTTTAATGACTTCCATAAAGGAAATCTGGAAATGTTTAGGATCACTTTTGGTATCATTACTTTAATTCCAAAAATTCAAGAGGCTGAAAAAATACAACAATATCAACCAATATGCCTTCTAAATTACATTTACAAATGTTTTTCTAAGGTCTTCACAATCAAATTTGAGCCTTTGGCTAATAAACTGATTCAAAGCTCAAACTACCTTTATACCTAATAGAAACATCATGGATGGTATCTTAGCTCTACATAAAATTTCACATTAAGCATAAAGAAACAAGAATGAAAAAGGAATGATATTAAAATTGCACTTTGAGAAAGCTTATGACAAAATAAATTGTAATTTTTTTATTAAATGCCTTCAGTTTAGAGGATTTAACCAAAAATGGTGTTTATGGGTAAACAACATTTTAAAAGATGGAACACGTGTGCCAAGTTAAATGATAAAATAGGTCCCTAGTTTTAGAGTTATAAAGGGGTTAGACAGGAGGGACCCCCTTGTCCCCCCTCTTATTTAACTTTGCTGCAGATTGTCTTACTGGATGGTTCACAAAGCTCAGAGCAATAGTTTGATCACTGAGTTGGCTACAAATCTGATTGAGAATGGGATGTCTATTCTGTAGTATGCAGATGATACAATCCTCTGTATCAAAAACAATGTTCAGGAGGCCTAAACTTTGAAATTGTTGTTGGCCATTTATGAACAAATGTCAGGCTTAAAAATCAATTATGAGAAGAGTGAGGTTATTTCTCTTAAAAATAATAGTGAAACCGCTGCAGTTTTTGCTCAAACTTTCAATTTCCAAATAGGAACATTTGTCCTAAAGTATTTGGGGGCCCCAGTGTCAGCCAATAGGCTGCATGTAGTAGATTCGAAAGGTATGGAAAGAAAAATAGAAAAAAATAGAAACTTAAAAGGTAATTACCTTTCCATGGCGGGTAGAACTGTATTAATTAATGCTAGTGTTGGAGTGTATAAGTGAATTGTCTACTCATCCCTATCAGCTTAAGCTTTTGGGTGCAACCGGTCAGCTTATAGTAGCTTAACATGGTATCAGAGCCAGAGGTCTCGAGTTCGAGTCCTGGCAGACGCAAGTCCACTCCTATTATCCACGTCAGAGGCCTAAGGGAGCCTCAAGTGAGGGGGAGTGTTAGAGTGTATAAGTGAATTGCCTACCCTTTCTCATCAGCTTAAGCTTTTAGGTGCAACCAGTCAGCGCATAGTAGCTTAATAGCTAGTTTATCGAACACTTCCACTTACCACATGTCCATGTTCCTATTACTTAAAAAAGTAATAGATAACTTGGACAGGGCAAGGAGAAATTTTTTTGGCAAGGTGGTAGCAACAAAAAGAAGTATCATCTTGTTAGATGGGAGAAGATTTGTAAGAGCAAGAAGAAATGAGGTCCGGGAATTAAAAATTTAAGAAAAATGAACATAAGTCTAACGGATAAATGGTGGTGGAAAGTGGAGAGTGAGAAAGATCTTTGGCAAGACTTAGTGAAAGCCAAATATATCAATCACACGCCTATTAGAGCAACAAAACACAAGCAAACTGACTCACCCATTTGGTCTGATTTATTAAAAATTCAGAACCTGTACTCTAATGGAGGAGGTTTAGTCTAGAAAATGGAGAGAGAATTAGGTTTTGGTTAGACATATAGTTAGGAGATAAGACATTATGTTTGACTTATCCTTTACTTTTTGAGTTTTGTGCTGATAAAAATATTACTGCTGCACAGTGTGCTAGTGATAGATGGTCTATTCACTTCTCTCCTGCATTATCTAGCATTTTGCACCCTCAATGGTACCAGCTAGCAGATATGTTGAACAGACAAACCATCTCTCATCATGAGGATTCAGTTAAATGGATCTGGACCAAGAGTGCCAGATTCATTGTGACATTGTACGACAGGTTGACTTCTAATGATTGGGGAAAAGGTTACAATAAAATCTAGAAATATAAAATTCCACCAAAGATTAAAACTTTCTTATGGCTTGCCGAAAATAATGTTGTGTTAACTAACCAGGCAATGTTTAGAAGAAATTGGAATGGTAATATTTGTTGCTTTTGTAATAACTTAGAAACTATGGATCATCTCTTTTTTCCTGCGACTGTTTGAGAGTAGTGTGGGGCATTATTGTTAAATGTTTTGACTGTCAGACAAGACCAGATAATTTTGTGCAATACTGGCAGTGGATCATAATAACCCTACCAGGAGGTAAGTCCATTTACTCTTTGGGTCTTGCTGCAATTGTTTGGGCCACATGGAGGTTGAGAAACAAGGTCTGTTTTGATAACAAAATGCTTAATAATCCTGGTGAAGTGATTTTCTTTGCCTGTGCACTAATGAACTATTGGGCAGGGTACTACTCCCAGGAAATGCAGAGGATTATTAAGGAAGGAACAGAGGTTATGGTGAAGGAGACTGAAGCTCATGAACGATCAAAGTGACCTGCTACAGCTGCCGCCGGGTGACGCTGGGAGAAACGACAATGCATGATCAAAGCTGTGTTTCTGTCTCAGATCTTCATTGATGTGATATGGAGATATTTCCTGTTGCTTGGCAATGGCAAACTTTTTTACCAGTTTCTGTACGTTTGGTGCTTGGTTAGCACATTAAAACTTTGATATGTGAGAACGGTTAACCCCATGGAGATTCAGGTTTTCACTTGGTCTCGGGTAGTCTGATAGGAATGGTAAAGGCTTGTGATACCAGTGAATCCTATGTAAAAACTATGATCTCTGTTTCATAGAAATGGAGGTGGCTTTGCCGACTCAAAAAAAAAGTTCTGAGAAGGAAGACGAATAATAGTTGTTTTTTTCTCAATTAACGTACAGGCAGTGTAGCATAGCATCGCAGACCACCATGTGATCCAAACTATGGGTCCAAACCATTTCGTGCTTCGAGCTGGCTAGAAAATAATTGATGGGTCGGGTTGGACTGGTTTTTAACAAAACTAGTGTGGGTTAGGTTGGATTGGGAAAATACAATATTTTGTTATGGGTTGGTTTGGTTTTGGACTGGGTCTTAACCCATTAGCAGGCTTAGAACTAGTAGTGAGATAGACAACATGCACTAATTTGTAAACTATGTAACATTTTTATGTAATCATCGAGTTTTTAAATTTACATGCATTCACCTTCATGTTTTCACTAAAATTACTCGCTTAAACTCTGACAATTGTTATCGTAATAGATACTTAATAAATAAATATCTCTCAATTTCTTTAATAAGAAAGTTTATCTAAGTCATTAAGTAAATCCATCAGATCCTATACTCAAATTAGTTTCATAACTATGCTTTCAAATTATACCTCTAATTAATTTTAAACTGAATTTGGAAATTGAATGGAACTAATGTGAAAATAACCATCATCCTGTGAAAACTATGATCATCATAGATACTTAAGAAATAGATATCTCTCAATTTTGTGTACATAATTTTATCTAGTCCTTTATGAACCCATAACATCCGATACTACAATTAGTCCATAACTATAACTCAAAAATATACCCCTAAAAAATTTAAACTAACATCAAAAATTGAGTTTGTAACATCCTCATTTTCATCCATCATGCATTGCATACATTATTAAAGATGTATAACATTAAGCAACAATAAAAGGGAACAAGTTTAAAATAAATTAGATCCAAACAACACTTTAAAGTCTGTAGAAGTACAGACTTGTGCGGTTGGTACTACGGATTAGTCCGGTCGTTACTCCGGACTAGTCCGGTCCTCTCCTCTGATGATCCTCCAGACTTGTTCGTTTTTGCTGTGGATTAGTCCGTAAAGTCTTTGTTCCATTCTGGACTTGTCCGTTATTGAGTATAGACTAGGTCAATCTTTGGTACGGTTTTTGAATAAGCTGCCAAAACCCCAGACTTATTCGATCCATGTCGGACTTGTCCGTTTTCCTCTCTAGACAAGACCGGACTTGTCCGAACCCCCTATCGGACTTAGTCCATTTTCGTCTCTGTCCAACTTTGGACTAGTCCGACCCCCCTAGTGGACTTGTCCGTTGTGCCCAACTCAGATTCAATATTTTCCTCCACGACTTGTTATTGGGTATTTACCTTAACTGGGCCCAAGAACATCGTGTCTAACCTCTTTGGAGCCCATGTGGGACCCACTCCGTCCTCCACCCACCTTAGACTCGAAATCCATCAAACCCTACCTCTCCACCTCTATATAAACAACCCAACACCCAACCTTTTCACCTCTTTGCTACAATTGAAAGAACCCCAAACCCTAGTTTGTGGGAGTAGCCATCAAGAGAAGATCCAGCAGCAAGGAGGAGGAGGAGGACACGAAGGAGAATCAATCAAGCAAGATCTTCATCGACTTTTCTTTCTTCATCACCAATTCACCCTCAACTCATCTTCATCAAGCCCTAATCGTCAAGATCCAAGTGTTTTACATCCAATTCTTGATCTTTGGACCTCTAAACATGTGGTACACCCTCTCTCTCTCTCACTTTCCTACGTCAATTCAACCCCAATTCAACATTGATCACAAAAACCCTAGTTCACAAGTTTTGATCAGGATGGATTACCGAGCTCTCAACGAGGTGACGATTAAGAACAAGTATACATTGCCCTGTATACATTATCGAGCTCTCAACAAGGTAACGATTAAGAACAAGTATACATTGCCCTGTATAGAGGATTTGTTTGATCAAATGAAGGGTGTTTGTATTTTCTCCAAGACTGACTTGAGGCCAGGTTACTTCCAAATGAAGATCAGACCATCAGACATACCCAAAACAGCTTTTTGAACACGGTATGGGTCTTATGAGTACACCGTTATGTCTTTTGGATTGACAAATGCACCTACATATTTTATGTACCTCATGAATAAGGTCTTCATGGAATACTTGGATAAGTTTGTTGTGGTGTTCATTGATGATATTATGATCTACTCGGAGAGTGAAGAGGAGCATGAAGAGCATTTGAGGCTCACATTGCAGAAATTGAGGGAACACAAATTATATGCCAAATTCATCAAGTGCTAGTTTTGGTTAAGGAAAGTGTCATTTTTGGGTCATATCATCTCAGGGGGAGCAGTATCGGTTGACCCAGGAAAAGTGAGAGATGTGCTAAAGTGGGAACTGCCCCAGAATGTGAAGGAAATTCGGAGTTTTATTGGAATGGTTGGATATTACCATTGGTTCATGAAGGACTTCTCCAAAATAGCCAAGCCCATGACTGAGTTGTTGATGAAGGGAAAAGCATTCCAATGGACTCAAGCTTGTTAGGATAGTTTTGAGGAGCTTAAGAAGAGGTTTACAATAGCACCTGTGTTGGTTTTGCCATATGTGAGCAAAAGTTTTGATATCTATTGCGACACATCAAGGAAGGGACTTGGATGTATGCTCATGCAAGAAGGTCAAGTGGTAGCTTATGCATCGAGGCAAGTGAAGAAACATGAGCAGAATTGTCCTACGCATGATCTCGAACTTGCAGCCGTAGTACATGCTTTGAAGATATGGAGACATTAAATTCTTGGTCATAGGTGTGAGATTTACATGGACCACAAGAGCCTCGAGTACATATTCACGCAAACGGATCTGAATTTGAGGCAACAAAGATGGTTGGAACTCATCAAGGATTATGATGTGGGAATCAACTATCATCCAAGGAAGGCTAATGTAGTGGCCAATGCTTTGAGCTGGAAAGGAGTAAGCCACCAACTCACAATTCGAGAGTTACCACCCGAGCTATGAAAGGAGTTTGAACGGTTGAATCTTGGATTTGTGAATGAGATGGGGATAATAGATTTAAATCCAACCTTGGAGCAAGAAATTCAAGAGGGTCAAACTAAGGATGAGGAAATTCAAGAAATCAAAGAAAGGACCCAAGAAGGGAGAGAATTCAGATTTGATGAGGATGATCAAGGTACTCTATGGCTTGGAAAGAGGATTGTTGTGCCCAATGATAAGCATATTCGGGAAACGATATTGAAGGAGGCACATGACTCACCTTACTCAATTCATCCCGGTTGTACAAAGATGTACAAGGACTTGAAGACATGTTATTGGTGGGCCAGCATGAAAAAAGGACATAGCTTAGTGTGTAGCTTTGTGTGATTTGTGCCAACGAGTGAAGGCGGAACATCAAAGGTCAGCCAGATTATTACAGCCATTGAAGATCCTGTAGTGGAAGTGAGAAGAAATTGGTATGGACTTTACAGTTGGATTATCGCGAACCCAATCCGGGTATGACTCAATATGGGTTATTGTGGATCGGTTGACAAAATCAGCTCATTTCATTCCTGTCAAGACCACATATACCACCGCGAATCTAGCGGAATTGTATATGGAGCATATTGTATGCCGACATGGAGTTCCAAAGAAAATAGTCTCGGACCGAGGTTCTCAGTTCACCTCTAGGTTCTGGCAGAAACTGCATGAAGCTATGGGTACAAGGTTAAATTTTAGCTCTGCATATCACCCTCAAACCGATGGACAAAATGAGAGGACCAACCAAATATTGGAAGATATGTTGAGAGCTTGCGCCTTGAAACATGGATGTAGCTGGGACAAGAGTTTGTTGTATGCTGAATTCTCGTACAATAACAGTTACCAAGCCAGCTTGAAGATGTCACCATATGAAGAAGTGTAGGACACCTTTGTTTTGGAATGAGACAGGAGAGAACCAAGTGTTTGGACCGGATGTGTTGCAAGAGTGTAAGACCTATGTGTGCTGAATACATTGGCTTGTAGTGAATATACTTGCTTTGACGATAAAAGTTTTGAATATCACCAAAACACCTTTTTATTAAGGTCCGACTAGCTTTGGTTAGCTCCGATGAGTTTTGTCTTTAGCTCTGACATGTCTTTGATAGCTCCGACGTGTTTTTGCTAAGCTCTGAGTTGATTTTTCTAGCTCCAGCGCTAGGTCCTGCTAGTTTTGTAAGCTCCGGCGGGAGCTTGGTTATACTAGTTCTGGTAAGTTCCGGCGCTAGGTTTTACTAGCTTTTGTAAGCTTCGGCTCAAGGTCCGGTTTGCTCTGGCAATGTCCAGAACTTGATCGTAGTGCTTCTGCTTTTCATTTGCAATTTGCTTTACATTGTTGGAAAGTTTGCTTAGTATTCTTTTGCTGAGTTTTTGGTGTGTTTTGGATGATATGGCTGATATCGTTTTGCTATGCTTTGCAACATACTTATGTGAGGTTCTCACGTAAGGTGTTGTGTTCGGAACTAACTTGAGTCAAGTCAAGGACTTGGGCTCGTATGGATTGGTTGTTTATTCATGTGCAGGTGTTGCTTGAGTTCAAGACATGGCTGGTGACGGGATCCATTGGACTAGTCTCAGGGAGGAGGTGAGGTTCCAACAACCAAATTCAGGAGGAATTGTGGTTGAGCTGATCAGGAGGTTGTGCAGCATGATTGAATCAAGAACAATGCATATGAAGGTATCGTGGACGTCATTGGAAGATGTTTGCACGTGTGCAAGGAGTGCATGGACGTGTCTACATGGTTCCGAGGCGTGATGAAGAGATTTGGACGTAAAGAATTTGTCAGAAAGGTCCAACCGACTAGGTTATGGACTCAGGCTGCGGCTGAGTCGGGTTTGACTCAAATATGGAAAGATTTGAGTTGGTTATGATAGGATTTCGTATGGGTCACGAATTTGAGTTGTTTAGGAATTTTGGATACGTTCCAAAGGTGTTTGGAAGTCTTAAGATTGCTTCTATCTGCGTATAGAAGAATCCTAAGCAGTTATGGAAAGTTACGATTCGTGAACAGGGTAGGATTAGGTTCCTGATCTGAGTTGAGTTGGCTTTTGAGCTGGTTATATAAGCAAGGGAGCCTAGAGCTCGTGGTGGACAACTTTGGGGCTGTTCCTCTTGTGTTCTATTGAATAAAATTCGTAGTTTGAAGGAACTTTTGTGCCTTGTTCGTCCGACTTGTTCCAGACAAGTTTTACTCGTCGAGTTTCTGGACAGCACTACCTTTCGTCGGTGGTTTTATCATAACTCGAGTTTTACAAATCCAATTGATGTGATTCTTTTTGTGTTGTCCTTAAAACTTGATTATCTATCATCTGTCAAAATTTCACAGTCATGGGATTTGTGGTCTATGATCTACACGAGTTTCTTTGCAGCGTTCCAGAACTGTTTTTTCTCGGATAGGGCGGATTGACCTTTGTTTGATCTTTTGATCATAACTTGAGTTTTTCTCGACGGATTTGAGTGATTCTTGTTGTGTTGTCTTTCTGACTTGATTCTCTATAATAACTATCATTTTTGTCATGGTGAAACACGTTTAGATTAGTCTCACACACGATTTCTTTAACAGATCATTTTTCTACCGAAGGAATTGGGGTTTAATTATTTCCGCTACGTAAGATTTTTAAATCTACCATTCACCCCCCCCCTCTGGTAGCTTTTCACGTGCTCTTCGATCCTACAATTGGTATCAGAGCCACGGTGTTGTAATCTTTGTTATTTGCGCGTGTTTTTGATTAATCATCATGGAGAAGTACTCTGCCAAACCTTGTGTGTTTGCTGGTATTGATTTTCAGGTTTGGAAGGTACGCATGGAGGCTTTCATCCAAGCACAAGGCTTTGCAATATGGGAGAAGGTATACAAGCCTTACGAAGTGCCATCAAACGATCAAGTTACAGCTACAAATCTGAGAGATGTCGACAACAACAACAAGGCTTGGAACTTGATCATACAAGGATTAACACAAAGCGACTTCGACCGTGTTGCACACCTCCGATCTGCATACGATGTGTGGAAAGCACTTTGTGACTACCACGAAGGATCCAACACGATCAAAGAGGTAAGGCAAGACATGTTCAAGAAATAATACATGCGCTTCGAGATGCAACCCGGTGAGTCTATTGATGATCTTTTTGCTCGCTTTAATAAGATTCTCAGCAACTTGCATAGTGTCAATGTTAATTTTTCAGATGCTGAAAATGCTAGGCAATTGCTAAGTGCATTAGATATGTCAATTTGGGAGATGAAAGTCACATCTATTCGTGAATCTATTGTCATGAGTTCACTTACTTTATATGTGCTATATTCCAAGTTAAAAACTCATGAAATTGACATAATCTCACGTAAGAACCCCAATAAGTCTATTGCATTTGTTTCACAACGTGATATGTCTAGCTCCGGCCAATCATCATCCTGCAATACTCTTGCTTTGTTGTCCTCACTAACCCTGGAGCAGATCGAAGAATTTCCAGAAGAAGAGTTGGCACTCATCTCTACTAGATTCTCAAAAGCATTGCAAAATGTGAGAACTAGAAGGAGAGGAAGCTTCGGACCTCAACGTTGTTTTGAATGTGGTAAAACAGGAAACTTTCATACAGAATGCCCTAACCTTTCAGGTCCGACCACCCGGGAAGAAAAACAAAGCAAGGTTCGGACCTCCTCTGGAAATTCCAACAAGAAGAAGAAAGGTACCATAGGACGCAAGATGATCAACAGTTTCATCACCGCGCTTCAAGAGTTCAGTTCAAGCGACATAGACATTGGAAGTGATGAAGATGAAGATGATTTGGCAAACTTGTGCTTTATGGCGGGCAAGTCAAGATCAAGTATGGAGGATGCAGAACACAACAGTGACAATGAAGAGGTATGTCCTACTTGCGAACAAATGTGTGATGCTATTTCTCGTGCCACTATTATTGTTAGGAAAAAGGACAAAAAGCTTAGGGATAGTGCTGCTAAAATTGAATCACTAAAATCTGAAACCAACCGTTTAAAAACTTTGATTCCTAGTGATGATGCATGTTCCTCATGTGATTTAATATATGAACAATTGTCCTCATTAAGAAGTGTGCACACCTCCACACATGATAAACTTGATTTAGAAATTGAAAAGAACAAAGAGCTTGCTGCACTTAATGATAAAAACTTGAAAGATGCTAGCTGTTCTACAATTGATTTGCATTGTTCTACTTGTGACGATCTTGATAAGAAACTACAAGATGCTATGAATGAAATTTCTATATTGAACAATGCTTTACGTTCTCATGAAGTTAAATTTTGTTCCAATTGCAAACTAAAAGGAAAAACTTCATGTGAAAATTGCCTTGATCTGTCCAATAAACTTGATGACATGCATAGGACATTAGATCAGTTTTGTAATGGGAATAAGAACCTAAACTTACTGTTGAATTCTTCCAAGTCTTGCAATGATAAAACTGGTTTAGGTTTTGATTCTCGTGCTCATGCTAAGGCACATCCACCTAAAATTGTAAAGTAATTAGGAAGTGGTTTGATTCAAACAGTTCCTAAACAAAAAGGAGTGGTTTTCAAATCTGCGGGAGTGTTGTCTCATTCGATTTCAAATAAAAATATTGCTTGCTCATCTAGACATGAACACAAAGTTAAATTTCATTGTACCTTCTGTGGTAGAGATGGTCATGTCATAGATTTTTGTTATAGACTAGCTAAACAATAGAAAAGGGAAAGAATGGTTGCTAGATCTCATAACTTTCATGCAAAATTTGCTGCTCACATTGAACCGAATGTACAACCTACTGTTTTGAGTCAAAAACATTCAAAGTTTACCTCCGGACCTTCTGTTTTTGCCTCCGGAGCTACTGATTTTTGTGCTACACAAGTAACACCTTATAGGTCAGTAGATAAGAATAAAAAATCTCAAACTTTGACTCATAAACCTGCTGCTTTGTCTCAGCTTTCGCGTGTTTTTCCTGCTGCACGTCGCGTGACTCAGTACTGGATTCCTAAATGCCTTTTGACTAACCCCAGTATTGAGTCATCGACGTATTGTGCTTCTATGTAGGTTACACATTTGAGGAAGGATAACATTTGGATTGTGGATTCAGGTTGCTCACGCCACATGACCAGTAACAAAGATTGGTTCTCCTCCCTCTATTTTGTGTCACGTGTAGAGAATGTTACTTTTGCCGATAATTCTTCAACTCCTATAATTGCTAAGGGTTCGGTTAGAGTAAATGATCACTACACTTTGAAGGATGTGGCACTTGTCAAAAATTTGAAATACAAATTGCTTTCTGTTGCACAATTGCTAGATGAAAATCTAGAAATTATTTTCAATAAAAATTGCTGCAAAGTTGTAGGTTCAAATAGTGAGCTTATTTTTAACATGTCTCAATTTGGAAGAGTTTTTAAAGCTGATTTTGATATGTCTTCCTCTAAGCATAGGTGTCTAGTTGCTAATGATTCAAAGGGCTTATATTTTTGGCATCGTAGACTTGGTCACGTAGGCTTTGATCACCTAACGTGTGTTAGTGCTCTTGATCGCATACGTGGGCTGCCTAAGCTTAAAGGGGACAAAGAAATTGTGTGCTCTTCTTGTAGACATGCTAAGATGGTTGCAGGTTCACATACTCCTCTCACAATGATCATGACAACTGAACCATGTCAACTTTTGCATCTTGACACCGTAGGACCTTCACGTGTTCAATCCTTCGGAGGTAAATGGTATGTTCTTGTTATTGTTGATGATTATTCTATATACTCTTGGGTTTACTTTATGACGTCTAAGAATGAAGTTTTTAGTCACTTTAGAACTTTATTTCTTAGATTATCAATTGATTACCCAGGATCTTCAAAAGCAATTAGAAGTGATAATGGAACTGAATTTAAAAATCAATATTTTGATCACTTTTGTGCTGAAAATAGAATAGATCATCAATACTCTTCCCCATGTGTACCTCAACAAAATGGTGTTGTAGAAAGAAAGAACAAACCTTAGTTGAGATGTCTAGGACTATGCTTGATGAATATCAAACTCCTAGGAAATTTTGGGCTGATGCGTTAGCAACCGCTTGTTATGTCTCAAATCGTGTTTTCTTGCGTGCTAAGCTAGGTAAAACACCATATGAGCTCCGGTTTGGACATAGGCCTAGTGTTACACACTTTCGGGTCTTTGGTTGCAAATGCTTTGTTAAGAAACATGGTAATCTTGATAAATTTGAACCTAGATCCATTGATGGCATGTTTCTTGGTTATCCATCTCATACTAGAGGCTACCGTGTGCTTTTACTTGACACTAACAAAATTGTAGACACTTGTGAAGTGTCTTTTGATGAAGCTAGCCCAGGTACTAGCTCAAACATTGCAGGTCCAGATCCATATCCGCAGGGCGAGAGCATTGTCGTTGAAGATGAGGAAGAATTGGAGCTGCTGCCCAAAAATTCAGCAGCTAAAGACTTTGGTTCAGCTCCGAATGTTAATTCTCAACCAGCACCGACAACCATCAATGCTGATTCAAATCATCCTCAAGTCACAAGCTCATCGATTTGTGATGAATATGAAGAAGAAAAAGCTTGTGAAGTGTCCACTCCCCTCCGGGTTCTCAAAAGTCATCCTCCACAACAAATTATTGGAAGCTTGCACGAACGAGTCACACGGTCCAGGTTTTGCGATCCAAACTCTCATTCTCATTCTGCTTTTGTTGCTTCTTTCGAACCCAAAGATATATCACATGCACTCACTAATGAATCTTGGATTATTGCCATGCAAGAAGAGTTAGAAAATTTTGAAAGAAATAATGTTTGGAAACTTGTACCTCCACCTCAAGGTCACACTTTAATTGGAACTAAATGGGTATATAAAAATAAACAAAGTGAGGATGGGGTTGTGGTTAGGAATAAGGCTAGGTTGGTTGCTCAAGGTTTCACTCAAGTTGAAGGTCTAGATTTTGATGAAACTTTTGCTCCTGTCGCTAGATTAGAAGCCATAAGAATTTTGTTAGCTTTTGCAACATCTAAAGGTTTTAAGCTATTTCAAATGGATGTTAAAAGTGCTTTTCTTAATGGCTACATAGATGAGGAGGTTTATGTCAAACAACCACCAGGTTTTGAAAATCCAGATTTCCCTAATCATGTTTACAAACTGTCCAAAGCCTTATATGGTCTCAAACAAGCCCCTAGAGCATGGTATGATAGGTTAAAACATTCTTACTTGAAAAGGGGTTTACCATGGGCAAGGTTGATAAAACTCTTTTTGTGCTTAAACATGGCAATGACTCATTATTCGTTCAAGTGTATGTGGATGATATTATCTTTGGTTGTGCTTCTCATGATCTTGTGTCCAAGTTTTCAGCAATGATGAGTTCCGAATTTGAAATGAGTATGATGGGTGAACTCACTTACTTTTTGGGGCTGCAAATCAAGCAAACCAAGGAGGGTACTTTTTTGCATCAAACGAAGTATACCAAAGACCTCCTAAGGCGCTTCAACATGGACAAAAGCAAGCCTCTTCGGACACTACTGGGAACAGCAACAACACTTGAACTTGATGAAGATGGTGAACCTGTGGATCAAAAAGAATATAGAAGCATGATTGGATCACTTTTGTACCTCACGGCATCAAGACCGGACATACAATTCAGCGTATGTCTTTGTGCACGGTTTCAAGCCTCCCCACGTGCTTCACATCGTCAAGCCGTCAAAAGGATTCTCAGGTACTTACATGGAACTCAAGAATTTGGAATTTTTCTTCCTTCTTCCTCAACCGTTACTTTGAAAGCTTTTTCGGATGCTGATTTTGGGGGTTGTAGGATTGATAGGAAAAGTACTTTCGGTGCTTGTCATTTTCTTGGTAATTCTCTTGTTGCTTGGTCCTATAAAAAACAAAATTCAGTTGCACAATCCACAGCCGAATCTGAATATGTAGCTGCTGCTAGTGCTTGCTCACAAATTCTTTGGATTGTTCAAACACTTAAGGACTATGGGGTTGATCTATATAGTGTTCCACTATTTTGTGATAACACTAGTGCCATTTGCATTGCTAAAAACCCCGTGCAACATTCTAGAACTAAGCACATTGACATTAGGTATCACTTTCTCTGAGATAACGTTGAAAAAGGAAACATTGTGCTTCACCATGTAGATACCGAACAACAATTGGCTGACATTTTTACAAAACCTTTGGATTTCACACGTTTTTGTTACATTCATAGTGAAATAGGGGTTATGCATCCTCATGGCTTAAATTGAGGGGGAGTTTTGAAACTTCGGAAGTCTATGTGTGAATATGAAATTAAAATAATATGAGCATAGTATTTCATACATATATGACTTTGTGATTCCTTTTACATGCTAAAAGTTCTTACTACATTACTCGTGTTATACATTTTGTAGTTTTTGCCATGTCTAGTAATTGGAATAATTACTTACACTAAAACTGGTCATGGTCAAACTTTCTTGCTGTTTTGAACTTGTTACATGTTCACAAGTGCTTTTAATCATTAAGAATTCATCAAGTAATCAACTCACATGTTGAGTTTTTATGAACAAATATAAATTGAGAAAAGATCAAGAGAATATGCATGCATCGCACTTCTTCTTTTGAGATGGCTTATCGTTGCACTTAGATATGAACTTGGAAGAAGTTGTGTATGACTAAAACCATGTCCTTAAGCTTCTGATTGTCAAATGACATAGGCTTGGCTTGGTTGGTTAGAATAAGGCAGATGCGCATATAATCTCTTGAAAATATCATATGATCTAAATTTATGCTTTGAAAAATAATAAAATGCAGCAACTAGTGTCATGCTTTCAGGTTTTGAAATAGTTAAGTTTGTGAGAACATGACTTACTTAAATTGAAAATTACATTTGATCTCTAGCATGGCTTACACTACTTTATGTATTTCATTGATGTGATAATGTAAGCTACTTGATAGTATGACTTGGATGAGCTTTGTTTATATGTATATGTTATAATATGCTCATAACAACTAATGGAGGAGAGATAATTTGTTTATATGTTCATGACTTGCTGAATACATTGTGAAAGGGGGAGAGATAAGCATGAAGAGAAAGAGAATATGTGCATAAGGAGAGATAATTTGTAATATGGGATAATTTTTCTTTAAGGAGAGATAATAAAGGGGGAGAGATAATATGGGATAATTTTTCTTCTCATTTTACTTTTGATTTACAAAGGGGGAGAAATTGCTTTCAAAACTTTTATGTGAATAAGTCAATGTTCGGATTTTAAATGGTGTTGCCAATGCATTCATCAAGGGGGAGATTGTAAGACCTATGTGTGTTGAATATATTGGCTTGTAGTGAATATACTTGCTTTGACGATAAAAGTTTTGAATATCACCAAAACACCTTTTTATTAAGGTCCGACTAGCTTTAGTTAGCTCCGATGAGTTTTGTCTTTAGCTCCGACATGTCTTTGATAGCTCTGGCGTGTTTTTGCTAAGCTCCGAGTTGATTTTTCTAGCTCCGGCGCTTGGTCCTGCTAGTTTTGTAAGCTCCGGCGGGAGCTTGGTTATACTAGTTCTGGTAAGTTCCGGCGCTAGGTTCTACTAGCTTTTGTAAGCTCCAGCTCAAGGTCCGGTTTGCTCTGGCAATGTCCAGAACTTGACCGTAGTGCTTCTGCTTTTCATTTGCAATGTTTTGTACTTGCTTTACATTGTTGGAAAGTTTGCTTAGTATTCTTTTGCTGAGTTTTTGGTGTGTTTTGGATGATATGGCTGATATCATTTTGCTATGCTTTGCAACATGCTTATGTGAGGTTCTCACGTAAGGTGTTGTGTTCGGAACTAACTTGAGTCAAGTCAAGGACTTGGGCTTGTATGGATTGGTTGTTTATTCATGTGCAGGTGTTGCTTGAGTTCAAGACATGGCTGGTGACGGGATCCATTGGACTAGTCTCAGGGAGGAGGTGAGGTTCCAACAACCAAATTCAGGAGGAATTGTGGTTGAGCTGATCAGGAGGTTGCGCAGCATGATTGAATCAAGAACAATGCATATGAAGGTATCGTGGACGTCATTGGAAGATGTTTGCACGTGTGCAAGGAGTGCATGGACGTGTCTACATGGTTCCGAGGCGTGATGAAGAGATTTGGACGTAAAGAATTTGTCAGAAAGGTCCAACCGACTAGGTTATGGACTCAGGCTGCGGCTGAGTCGGGTTTGACTCAAATATGGAAAGATTTGAGTTGGTTATGATAGGATTTCGTATGGGTCACGAATTTGAGTTGTTTAGGAATTTGGGATACGTTCCAAAGGTGTTTGGAAGTCTTAAGATTGCTTCTATCTGCGTATAGAAGAATCCTAAGCAGTTATGGAAAGTTACGATTCGTGAACAGAGTAGGATTAGGTTTCTGATCTGAGTTGAGTTGGCTTTCGAGCTGGTTATATAAGCAAGGGAGCCCAGAGCTCGTGGTGGACGACTTTGGGGCTGTTCCTCTTGTGTTCTATTGAATAAAATTCGTAGTTTGAAGGAACTTTTGTGCCTTGTTCGTCCGACTTGTTCCAGACAAGTTTTACTCGTCGAGTTTCTGGACAGCACTACCTTTCATCGGTGGTTTTATCATAACTCGAGTTTTACAGATCCAATTGACGTGATTCTTTTTGGGTTGTCTTCACAACTTGATTATCTATCATCTTTCAAAATTTCACAGTCATTGTATTTGTGGTCTATGATTTACACGAGTTTCTTTGCAGCGTTCCAGAACTGTGTTTTCTCGGGTAGGGCAGATTGACCTTTGTTTGATCTTTTGATCATAACTTGAGTTTGTCCCGACGGATTTGAGTTATTCTTGTTGTGTTGTCTTCGTGACTTGATTCTCTCTGATAACTATCACTTTTGTCACGGTGAAACACGTTTATATTAGTCTCACACATGATTTCTTTAACAGATCGTTTTTCTACCGAAGGGATTGGGGTTTAATTGTTTCCGCTGCGTAAGATTTTTAAATCTACCATTCACCCCCCCCTCTGGTAGCTTTTCACGTGCTCTTTGATCCTACAAAGAGGCTAAAAAGCAAGTTCAAATAATCCGCTAGAATTTGAGGGTTGCCCAAACAAGACAAAAGGTTTATGCGGATAATAGGTGGAGAAACATAGCTTTTGAAGTGGGAGACTTCGTATACCTCAGAGTGTTACCTATGCGAGGTCATAAGCGGTTTAATGGCAGTGGCAAATTCCCCGCTATATTGGGCCATTCAGGATTTTGGCCAAACGCGGAGAAGTGGCGTATAAGTTGGAAATGTCAGCACATATTTCCGATGTTCATGATGTGTTTCACATTTCGCAGCTCAAGAAGTGCTTAAGGGTACCGAAAGAACAAGTGTCAATGGAAGAATTGGAATTAGAGGCAGATTTGACTTATGTCGAGCAACCTGTAAAAATCTTGGAATCCAAGGAGAGTGTCACAAGGAACAAGGTGATTCGATGGTGCAAAGCACAATGGAAGCATCATACAGAATCGGAAGCAACTTGGGAACTATAAGATGACCTCAAGAATGAGTTTTCCTATCTCTTTCCTTCTACGTCGAATCTCGAGGGCGAGATTCATTTTAAAGGGGTAGGTTTGTAACACCCTCATTTTCATCCATTTTGCATTGCATACATTCTTAAACATGTATAACATTAAGCAACATAAAAGGGAACAAGTTTAAAATGAATTAGATGCAAAATAGCACTTAAAAGTCTGTAGAAGTACGGACTTGTCCGGTTGGTACCTCGGACTAGTCCGGTCCTCTCCTTTGATGACCCTGCGAACTTGTCCATTTTTGCTGCGGATTAGTCCGATTAAGTCTCTGTTCCATTCCAGACTTGTCCGTGATTGAGTACGGACTAGTCCAATCTTTGGTACGGTTTTCGAATAAGTTGTCAAATCCCTAGACTTGTTCGATCCATGTCGGACTTGTCTGGACTCCCTACCGAACTTGTCCGTTTTTGTCTCTATCCAACATCGGACTAGTCCGGCCCCTCTAGCGTACTTGTCCGGTGTGCCCGACTCGGATTCAATCTTTTCCTCCATGACTTGTTATTGGGTATTTACCTTAATTGGGACCAAGAACGTTGTGTCTAACCTCTTTGGAAAACATTTGGGACTCCACCCTGGCCTCCACCCACCTTAGACTTGGAATCCATCAAACCCTACCTCTCCACCTCTATATCAACAACCCAACACTCCACCTTTTCACCTCTTTGCCACAATTGAAAGAACCCCAAACCCTAGTTCGTTGGAGCCGCCATCAAGAGAAGATCCAGCAGCAAGGAGGAGGAGGAGGACACGAAGGAGGATCAATCAAGCAAGATCTTCATTGATTTTTTTGTTCTTCATCACCAATTCACCCTCAACTCATCTTTGTCAAGCCCTAATCATCAAGATCCAAGTGTTTCACGTCCAATTCTTAATCTTTGGATATCTAAACATGTGGTACACCCTCTACTCTTACTTTCCTACGGCAATTCAACCCCAATTCACGTTGATCAGGAAAACCCTAGTTCACAAGTTCTGATCAGGGCGGACTAGTCTGGCCCCTGAAACCAGACTTGTCCAGCCTCTAAATCTGTTTGGTGCTGAATTAATTCCAAATTGACTTGAATCAATTCCAAACCTATTCAAACTTGTTAGAAATCTTTGTAACTAGTTAGTAAACATTAATGACAACTTATTAACAACTTTTACCACATAATTGCATTAATCATGCATGACATGGCATATTGTGTAATATATGAGCATTTATTGGTTGTAATGTTTGTTTTGTATGTTCGTTGCGCGGAATAAAAGGTTTTGCTCCAGAGGGTGCTGTCGAGGACCGACAGCACCAGAATTTTGAAGTCTTTGACCCTAACCAAGCTCAAGAGAAAGGCAAGTGTCCTTGATCATTTTGATCCAGTTTTTAAATATTTTGATTGCAAAATTGCTTACTTGTGTCAATTTGATAGAAAACCCAAAATATGTGTTTACTAGTCTTGTTTGACCATCCTTGTTGCTTGGGATACATTGTAGAGAGTCGGGAAGGGCTTTTTTACTTTTTGCTTTGCTCTAATTAATTGCGACGGAAAAACAACCAAATGACTTAACTATGAATTAATGCACTTGTCGGCACCCTGCATATCGGGTACCCTATGATACTGTAAGAAGTACAAGGAAGTTCCACCTGTCTGAGCCGAAGACCTCCGAACGCCCCACATGTCACGTGGCACTGGACCCGCCTCCTTCATATGGGTAGCTCTGGCATTACCACATATAGTATAAGACTGGAGCTAAACTCCCTACATAGGGAACCTCCGCGCTTAACAAGTGTCCAGTGATCTCGGACCTAACCCCCATTAGAAGGAAGCTTCGGTGCCTCCACGTGTATAGCAGCTACACAATTAATTATGCATTGATGAGATTATGGTTAATATGAACTGGTTAATATGATATGGTAATGGGTGATCTAAGCAAGCCTGGTATGCGGATGGGTTGGATGATATGGTGGTTTGCTTGCTTTAGATCTAAGGATCAATTCATGCGAGAATAAGCCAGGACTTCAGTGCCACAACGAGGCCAAGTATGGATGTGGTGTAGCTGATTAATTAGGGCTTTGCTAGTGCTATTTGGACCATTCGGGATGCTCATGGAAGGGATAGTCGGATTGGGTTTGTTGATGATTGGTGGGACTAGCCTGGGATCCGAATGGCTCAAGAGGGGGCCCTTGGTTGAAGATGTGCTCAGTTGGAGGCATCGCCACCGGTGAAACCTCAGTGGGGTCTAAATAGGCTAGTAATCCCTTTGTAAAGACTATTTTGTGATCTCTTGGCCATACAACAAAGGAAGTGTAACTGGCCTAAGAGAGGTTCTTTAGTTGTGGACTAGTGATGAAATCACAAACATGTGGGTAAAGTGGTACAAACTCTGCGGAGTCTAATAAAACTATCATGATAGTCGTGCTCCCGGTTATGAGCACGTGGACAACTTCCATGATTAGGGAAACTTGGGATTTGGGTGGTTAAGGTTTGATAATGGTTATGGTTGACAATATGGTTATGGCTGGTTATGGATTGGTTTATGGCAATGAATATGGTTATTGATAATGGTGAAATCTGGTATATGGATGATGGTAATGGAATATGGACTGGTATTATGATATTAATTATGGTTTATGATGGGTTTACTTCACATACATATAATTTATTGTTTTTCAAATGTTTTAATGTACTTTTCAGCACTTAGCCATTATTATTGTCATCATTTGAATCAGCCACATGTCATACTTTCCACACTTGCTGAGTACGACATGTACTCACTCTTGCAATTCCCCCACTAAAAGTTGCAGGTCAGGATTGGGAGTTTAACAGTGATAATGCGGAGTTCTAGACCGTGTATGCCGTCAGCTTGCTTGTAGTGTTGCTTGGAGCGCTATACCCTATTGCCTATATGCTTAGTTTGCTTAGTTGCTTAATTCGTTATTTCCACTGCATTAGTTGAAACTTATTATTAATATTCATTAGAGCTTGTACTAGAGGTTATTCGGAATTCTGTAATAAAAGTACTTATTTAATAATTTGAGTTGTAGTAATTACCTGTATATCATTTGTGTTGCACTTGTGTATGTGTGTTGAACATCCTGGGCACACATATACTACACTTGGTTCATTTTTTCAGAACTGGGTGTCACAGGAGCTCCCTGTTGACCTCTAGAATCATGTTCAGAGGCAGGAAACCAGCCAGCGGAGTCAAGGCGTCATCGGCGATGGACCCGTGCTGAAACTTCTTGAGATGGAGCCTTAAACCTGTAGGATCAAAGTGCACGTGAAAAGCTACCAGAGGGGGTGTGAATGGTAGATTAAAAATCTTACGCAGCGGAAACAATCAAATCCCAATCCCTTCGGTAGAAAAACGATCTATTAAAGAAATCACGTGTAAGACTAATCTAAATGTATTTCACCGTGACAAAAGTAATATATATCATAAAATCGAGTCACGAAGACGACACAATAATAATCACTCAAATCCGTCGGGAGAAACTCAAGTTACGATTGAAAGATCGAACAAAGTTCAATCTGTCCTACCCGAGAAAAATAGTTCTGAAACACTGCAAAGAAACTCGTGTAGATCAAAAACCACAAATCCAATGAACGTGAAATTTTGACAGATGGTAGATAATCAAGTTGTGAATACAACCCAAAAAGAATCTTGTCAATAGGATCTGTAAAACTCGACTTATGATAAAACCACCGACAAAAGTTAGTGTTGTGCAGAAACTCGACGAGTAAAACTTGTCTGGAACAAGTCGGACGAACAAGACACAAAAGTTCCTTCAAACTACGAATTTTATTCAATAGAGCACAAGAGGAACAGCCCCAAAGTTGTCTACCATGAGATCTAGCCTCCCTTGCTTATATAACCAGCCCTTAGGCCAACCCAATCTCAACTAGGACTCTAATCCTACTCAAATCACGAATCGAAACTTTCCATAATTGCTTAGGATTCTTCTATACGCAGATAGAAGCAATCTTAGGACTTCCAAACACCTTAGGAATGTATACCACATTCCTAAAACAACTCAAATTTGTGACCCACACGAAATCCTATCATAACCAACTCAAATCTTTCCATATTTGAGTCAAACCCGACTCAGCCGCAGACTGAGTCCATAACCTAGTCGGTGGGACCTTTCCGACTAATTCTTTATGTCCACATCTCTTCATTACGTCTCAGAACCATGTAGCCACGTCCATGCACTCCTTGCATACGTGCAAACATCTTCCAATGGCGTTCACGATACCTTCATATGCATTGTTCTTGATTCATACATGTTGTGCGACCTCCCGATCAACTTAACCACAATTCCTCCCAAACTTGGTTGTTGAACCTCATCTTCTACCTAAGACTAGTTCAATGGATCCCGTCACCAGCTATGTATTGAACTCAAGCAACACCTTCACATGAATAAACAACCAATACTTCCGAGCACAAGTCCTCGACTTGACTCTCTTTAGTTCTGAAACTACAAAATCTTACGTGAGCACTTCACAAAAGCATGTTGCAAACCATAGCAAAATGATATCAACCATATCAACCAAAACACACCAAAAACTTAGTAAAAGAATACTAAGAAAACTTTCCATAAGTGTAAAGCAAGTTTGAAACATTGCAAGATAAAAACAGGAACATTGCGATCAAGCTCCGAATTTTGCCAAAGCTAACCGGAGCTTGAGCCGGAGCTTACCAAAGCTAGTACAACATAGCGCCAGAGCTATAAAAAACATGTCGGAGCTAACCAACATGAGTCGAACCTAGCAAAAACATATCGGAGCTTAACAAAGACATGCTGAAGCTATCAAAGACATGTCGGAGCTAAAGTCGGACCTTTCTAAAAAGATGTTATGGCAGCATTAAAAACTTTTATTGTCATTAGCTGCTGAATTTTCGGACAGCAGCACCACTTCTTTCTCATCTTCAACAAAAATGCTCTCCCCCTGCGGATATGGATCGGGACTTGCAATATTTGAGCTAGTACCTGTGCTAGCTTCATCAAAAGACACTTCACAAGTCTCCACAATTTTGTTAGTGTCAAGTAAAAGCACATGGTAGCCTCTAGTATGAGATGGATAACCAAGAAACATGCCATCAACGGATCTAGGTTCAAATTTATCAAGATTACCATGTTTCTTAACAAAGCATTTGCAACCAAAGATCCAAAAATGTGTAACACTAGGCTTATGTCCAAACCGGAGCTCATATGGTGTCTTACCTAGCTTAGCACGCAAGAAAACACGATTTGAGACATAATAGGCGGTTGCAATCGCATCAGCCCAAAATTTCCTAGGAGTTTGATATTCATCAAGCATAGTCCTAGCCATCTCAACTAAGGTTCTGTTCTTTCTTTCTACAACACCGTTTTTTTTTAGGTACATATGGTGAAGAAATTTGATGATCTATTCCATTTTCAGCACAAAATTGATCAAAAGATTGATTTTTAAATTTGGTTCTGTTATCACTTCTAATTGCTTTTAAAGACCCTGGGTGATCAATTGATAATCTAAGAAATAAAGTTCTAAAGTGAATAAAAGCTTCATTATTAGATGACATAAAGTAAACCTAAGAGTATCTAGAATAATCATCAACAATCACAAGAACATACCATTTACCTCTGAAGGATTGAACGCGTGAAGGTCCTATGGTGTCAAGGTGCAAAAGTTGACCTGGTTCAGTTGTCATGATCATTGTGAAACTGATTCTTAGAGGAACAAATCAAAATCATCTTTAAAAACTCTTCGAAATTGAGACATGTTAAAAATAAGCTCACTATTTGAATTTACAACTTTGCAGCAATTTTTAGTGAAAATAATTTCCAGATTTTCATCTAGCAGTTGTGAAACAGAAAACAAGTTGTATTTCAAATTTTTAACAAGTGCCAAATACTTCAAAGTGTAGTGATCATTTACTCTAACCAAACCCTTAGCAATTATAGGAGTTGAAGAACTATTGGCAAAAGTAACATTCTCTACATGTGACACAAAGAGAGGGAGGAGAACCATTCTTTGTTACCGGTCATGTGGCGTGAGCAACCTGAATCCACAATCCAAATGTTCTCCTTCCTCAAGCGTGTAACCTACATAGAAGCACAATACGTCGATGACTCAATACTGGGGTTAGTCAAAAGGCATTTAGGAATCCAGTACTGAGTCACACAACGTCCAGCAGGAATAACACGCGAAATCTGAGATAAAACAGCAGGTTTATGAGCCAAAGCTTGAGGATTTTTGTACCCAACTGCTGTCCTACGAGATGTTACATTTGTAACATGAAAAACAGTAGGTTTGGGAGTAAACTTTGCATGTTTACGACTCATTACAGCAGATTACATGTTCCTATCCTTCGGTTTAGCAAGTGCAGCAAATTTTGCATGAAATTTATGAGATCTAGCAATTATTCTTTATTTTTTCTGTTGTTTAGCTAGTCTATAACAAAAATCTATGACATGACCATCTCTACCACAGTAGGTACAATGAAATTTGACTTTGTGTTCATGTCTAGATGAGCAAGCAACATTTTTATTTAAAACCGAATGAGACAACAATCCTGCAGATTTGAAAACCACTCCTTTTTGTTTAGGAACTGTTTGAATCAAACCACTTCCTAATGACTTTACAATATTAGGTGGATGTGCCTTAGAATGAGCATGAGAATCAAAACCTAAACCAGTTTTATCATTGCAAGTCTTGGAAGAATTCAGCAGCAAGTTTAGGTTCTTATTCCCATTACAAAACCGATCTAATGTCCTATGCATGTTATCAAGTTTATTGGACAGATCAAGGAAATTTTCACATGAAGTTTTTCCTTTTAATCTGCAATTGGAACAAAATTTAACTTCACAAGAATGTAAAGCATTGTTCGATATAGAAATTTCATTCATAGCATCTTGTAGTTTCTTATCAAGATCATCACAAGTAGAACAATGCAAATCAAATGTAGAACAGCTAGCATCTTTCAAGTTTTCATCATTAAGTGCATCAAGCTCTCTATTCTTTTCAATTTCTAACTCAAGTTTATCAAGTGTGGAGGTGTGTGCACTTCTTAATGAGGACAATTGTTCATATATTAAATCACATGAGGGACATGCATCATCACTAGGAATCATTATTTTTAAACGGTTGATTTTAGATTCTAGTGATTCAATTTTAACAGCATTGTCTCTAAGCTTTTTGTCCTTTTTCTTAACTATAAAAGTGGCACAAGAAATAGCATCACACATTTCTTCGCAAGTAGGACATACCTCTTCATTGTCGCTGTTGTGTTCAGCCTCCTCCATACTTGATGTTGACTTGCCCGCCATGAAGCACAAGTTTGCCAAATCATCTTCGTCACTTCCAATGTCCACATTGCTTGAGCCAAGTTCTTGAAGTGCGAAGATAAAATTGCTCACCAATTGACATCCTGTAAAACCCTTCTTTTTCTTCGTATCTTTTGTAGAGGAGTGCTTCGTCCTTGTTTGCTTTTTATCCCGGGAAGTAGGACCTGAAAGGTTAGGGCAATCTGAACGAAAATTTCTTGTCTTACCACATTCAAAACATCATTGAGGTCTGGAGCTTCCTCTCCTTCTAGTTCTCACATTTTGCAATGCTTTTGAGAACCTAGTAGAGAGAAGTACTAGCTCCTCCTCTGGAGACTCCTCAATCTGTTCAAGGGTTAGAGAGGACAAAAAGTAACTGTACCACAAGATGAAGATTGACCGGAGCTAGGTATGTCACGTTGAGAAACAAAAGCAATAGACTTGTTGGGATTCTTACGTGATATTATGTCAATTTCATGAGTTTTTAACTTGGAATATAGCACATCTAAAGTAAGTGTACTCATGACAGTAGATTCATGAATAGATGTGACTTTCATCTCCCAAATTAACATATCTAATGCACTTAACAATTGCCTAGCATTTTCGGCATCTGAAAAATTAACATTGACACTACGCAAGTTGCTGAGAATTTTATTAAAGCGAGCAAAAAGGTCATCAATAGACTCACCAGGTTGCATCTCGAAGCGCATGTATTCTTTCTTGAACATGTCTTGCCTTACCTCCTTGATCGTGTTAGATCCTTCGTGGTAGTCACAAAGTGCTTTCCACACATCGTATGCAGATCGGAGGTGTGCAACACGGTCGAAGTCGCTTTGAGTTAATCCTTGTATGATCAAGTTTCGAGCCTTGTTGTTACTGCCAACATCTCTCAGATTTGTAGCTGTAACTCGATCATTTGACGGCACTTCGTAAGGCTTGTATAACTTCTCCATATTGCGAAGCCTTGAGCCTAGATGAAGGCTTCCATACATGCCTTCCAAACCTGAAAATCAATACCACTAAACACACAAGGTTTGGCGGAGTATTTCTCCATGATGATTAGTAAAAAACACGTGCAAATCATAGAGATTAGAGCATCGTGGCTCTGATACCAATTGTAGGATCGGAGAGCATGTGAAAAGCTACCAGAGGGGGGTGAATGGTAGATTTAAACTTTTTCAGCGAAAGCAATGATAACCCCTTGGCAGAAAAATGATTTGTTAAAGAAATCGTGTGCGAGACTAATCTAATCGTGTTTCGTCATGACAAAAGTGATAGATATAAGAGAGAATCAACTCATAAAGAAAAAACAAGAAGAATCACTCAAATCTGTTGATAGAAACTCAAGTTATGATCGAAAGACCGAACAAAGGTCAATCTGTCCTACCCGAGAATAACAGTTCTAAAACGCTGCAAAGAAACTCGTGTAGATCAAAAACCACAAATCCAATGACCGTGAATTTTGACAGATGATAGATAATTAAGTTGTGAAGACAACCCAAAAAGAATCACGTCAAATAGATCTGTAAAACTCTAGTTTTGGTAAAACCACCGACGAAAGGTAGTGTTGTGCAGAAACTCGACGAGTAAAACTTGTCTGGAACAAGTCGGACGAACAAGGCACAAAAGTTCCTTCAAACTACGAATTTTATTGATCAAACCACAGGAGGAACAGCCCAAAAGTCGTGCACCACGAGCTCTGGCCTCCCTTGCTTATATAACCAGCCCTTAGGCCAACCCAATCTCAACTAGGACTCTAATCCTACTCAAATCACGAATCGAAACATTCTATAACTGCTTAGGACTCTTCTATACACATATAGAAGCAATCTTAAGACTTCCAAACACGTTTGAGTCAAACACAACTCAGCCGCAGCTTGAGTCCATAACCTAGTCGGTTGGACCTTTCCGACCATCTTTACGTCCACATCTCTTCATCACGCCTCGGAACCATGTAGTCACGTCCATGCACTCCTTGCACACGTGCAATCATCTTCCAACAACGTCCATAATACCTTCATATGCATTGTTCTTGATTCAAACATATTGCACGACCTCCCGATCAACTCAACCACAATTCCTCACGAACTTGGTTGTTGAACCTCATCTTCTCCCTAAGACTAGTTCAATTGATCCCGTCACCAGCCATGTATTGAACTCAAGCAATACCTGCACATGAACAAACAACCAATACTTCCGAGCACAAGTCCTCGACTTGACTCTCGTTAGTTCCGAAACTAAAATATCTTACGTGAGCACTTCACATAAGCATGTTGCAAACCATAGCAAAATGATATCAACCATAACCACCAAAACACACCAAAAACTTAGTAAAAGAATACTAAGCAAACTTTCCATAAGTGTAAAGCAAGTTTGAAACATTGCAAGATAAAAGCAGGAACATTAAGATCAAGCTCCGAACCTTGCCAAAGCTAACCGGAGCTTGAGTCGGAGCTTACCAAAGCTAGTACAACCTAGGGTTGGAGCTTACCAAAGCTAGTACAACCTAGCGCTGGAGCATACCAAAGCTAGTACAACCTAGCGCGGAGCTTGCCAAAGCTAGTCGGAACTAGTCAACCCAAAAGCCGGAGCTAGAAAAACGTGTCGGAGCTAACCCACTTAAGTCGGACCTATCAAAACATATTGAAGCTTAACAACGACATGCCGGAGCTATCAAAGACATGCCGGAGCTAAAGACAAAGCTCACCAGAGCTACCCAAAAACATGTTGAACCTAGACAAAGAAAGTCGGACCTATTGTCGGACCTTGGAGAAGCTCGGAGCTAGAGTTGGAACTTGCTGAAAAGATGTTATGGCAGCATTCAAAACTTTTATTGTCAAAGCCAATGTATTCAGCACACATAGGTCTCACATAGGGAAGCTCCGCGCTTAACACGTGTCCAGTGATCCTGGACCTAACCCCCATTAGAAGGAAGATTTGGTGCATCCACGTGTACAGCAGCTCCGGACCTACCTTCCCATGAGGGAAAGATCCGGATCCGCCACGTGTTGAGCCTCCGGACCTACGACACCAACGGGAATACTGACGGAACTCTAACAGCATGAACATTCAAAGGACAGTGATTGCTACAGTTACAAGGCATGATTATGTGTCATTAATATAATATTAATGGCGCACGATCGAAAGACCCTTAATACTGGTAACGTCACAATTAAGGTGCGTTATCACGCTATTAGGGTGCTTAATCACACTTAATTGTGTTTTAGACAATAATAATTGTCGGGGCCACATGTTGGGCCAGGCAACTCATATAACAGCCATCCCTTGGTCTATAAAAGGGATGTGCTGCACGATACTAGACAAGCAAGCTCATACGCATGCAAGCACCAGCAAATCCCTAATACAACAACACACACTCCGTGGAGTAGGGTATTATGCTCAGGCGAACCAAACCACATAAATCATATGTGTCATCATCTTGTCTAAGATCCGCGCGCCCAAACTGATACAAGAACCCTTGCAGGGCTACAATTTAGTAGTACCGGGGGAAGTGTCGTTCGTACACTTCGACATTTGGCGCGCCAGGTAGGGGGCGCCTCAGATTACAGGATGGTGAACTCCGCCGCAGGATCATCTAATGGCAACAACATTGTACAACCTGTTGTAGGGAATCCCTCCAACATGCAGCAACCAGCGGGCGCTGTTCTCCCAGCGGGTGTCGTACCACCACCACCACCCTCTGTTCTGGCAAACAATGTTGGACAGCAGGATGGAGTACTCGCTTCGATCACAACATCGACAAACAACAATCTTGACCATGCGCTTGTTGCTGCGCGTACTCTACTCCAACATCCACCGCCTCCAGGAGCATCCCAGGGTGCTATGAAGCAGTGGAGGGCTGATGTTGAACATCTAGTTGCAGATGCAGCCGATGCCATCAGTAACCAAGGTCCTGCTCCTTTGGGGCAGGCACCTCCACAGCGCTGGATCTTGTCAGGAAGACTTGGTTCGCAAGTTTCACAGCACAGGAGACGTGATGTGTCCCAACAGGCAACTTTGCTGCCCTCCGGGGCATGTCAAACCCACGCTGTGTCAAGGCTTTCGACGCATGACCTGCGCTAAGAGCTCGACCGCCACTACCGACAGCAGGATGGTTGCGTCCACATCGAGCGTGCTCGCGAGAGGCGAGAAGCTCGAGACAACCCTGCTCCAGTGGGAGTAGGAGGAGGTTGTTCTACCCTGGCTATGCATCTACGCATGGTCAGATGGCCACAAAAGTTCTGGCCTCATTTGCCCGAGAAATTCGATGGGACTGTCAACATCGCCAAATTCCTTCAAATTTACTCTACAGCTATCTTAGCGGCAGGGGGCAATGAGGTCGTGATGGCCAATTATTTCTCTGTGGCTTTAACCGGGACTGTTAGGTCCTGGTTCATGAGCCTCCCGCCTGACTCCATCAACAGTTGGGCGGATCTATGCCAACAA
Organism: Tuctoria greenei; assembly: GCA_036927565.1. NCBI lineage: Eukaryota > Viridiplantae > Streptophyta > Magnoliopsida > Poales > Poaceae > Tuctoria > Tuctoria greenei. The sequence goes on along the minus strand of JAYESD010000007.1, from coordinate 22,206,498 downwards.
CTCGCCGCCAACTTCGGGGGCGCCTACACCCGACGAGGCACTAAACTAGACCTATTTGTTGTGAAGCAAACATCGGGAGAATCACTACGGTCTTTCATCCAGCGGTTCTCTCAGGTATGCAATACCATCCCTTCTATCTCAATTGCTTCTGTTATCGTCGCATTCAGATAGGGTGTCTGAGATAAGAAGATATTGGAGAAGCTGGTGACAAAAGAAGTCACCAGCGTTACAGAGTTATTCAGCCTGGCCGACAAGTGCGCCCGGGCTGCAGAGGGCCGGGAAATGCACTCAAAGCCAGCTCCGGAGGCTAACAAAAAGTCATCCAAAGCTGAAGCCACTACCTCTGGTGGTGGCAAAAAGAAGAAGAAGTCCAACGGCAAGAAGAAGCCATCAGCTAGTGCGCTTGCTGTTGCGGCTGCTGCAGCTCTGGGTGGCCGGGGGTCACGCCCCAAAAAACGACGTCGACCTTCGTCAAAGGACGGTGGCAGCTCCAGAATCTGGTGTCCGATCCACAAGATGGACAAACATAGTATGGAAGATTGCCGCGAGGTCCAGAACCTCATTGAGCGCTACAACAAGCGCCGAGAAGAAGCTCCTTTCCATCAGCGGGAAGGAAAGCAAAAAGTTGACGAAGCTCCGGCTGAGACGGAGCTAGGCTTCCAGGACCCCAAAAAGGTCCTAAAGGTTGTGTACAACACAGTCGATGATGACTCTTACGTCTCTGACAATGAGCGTCGGAAGACCCTGAACACCATCTATGGTGGTTCCTGGAACATCACTTCTCGCCGCGTCCTCAAGACAATGCGGCATGACATGGCCGCTGCAGCTCTTGTCGCTAGGGCAGAACCTCATCGGAAGTGGATGGACACTCCCATCACCTTCGATGCTACAGACTGCCCCCAGAACATGATCGGAGCTGGCCAATTGTCGTTGATGGTGTCACTTACCATCAACAATGTCCAGCTTACCATGTTTTGGTGGACGGAGGTGCAGGGCTTAACCTTCTGAGCTATGAAGCCTTCGTCAAGCTCCAGCTCGGAGCCTAGGACCCTCACCCCTTACGACCTTTTTCTGGGTTATGTCCGGGGTCCATCAGCCCTCTCGAATCCATTATGCTCCTGGTGACCTTCGGAACTTGGGAGAAATACAGAACCGAGAAGCTGGTCTTTGACATTGCGCAGGTCAGCTTACCCTTCAACGCTATTCTTGGCAGGCCTGCCTTGTATAGGTTCATGGTTGTGGCTCACTATGTCTACCTGGTGTTGAAAATGCCAACACCCTCCAGCATTCTCCGCATCCATGGGGACCGTACTGCAGGAGTCACCGTGCTGGAAGAACTCCACACCCTTGCAACAGCATAGGAGGAGGCATCCGGCAAAGAGCAAGCTTCTCTACCTCCGAGCACTCATCATCGAGGCACAACCTCTGCACCATGTGTGCAACCAAGCGACGACACCGACATTCCCGTCAAAGTCGTCCAAATCGGTTCTGATGCTGCTCAAACGAGCCGTATATCGGGAGGTTTTAACACCAAATAGGAACTCGCGCTCCTCACTTTCCTCTGGGCTAATGTTGACGTGTTTGCCTGGAAACCATCACAAATGCCTGGGATCCCTAGGTAGGTGATATAGCACAATCTGAAGATTTATCCCGATGCTCGTCCAGTACACCAGAAGCCTCGGAAGCAATCAGTAGAGCGGCAAAACTTCATTCATCAAGAAGTCAAGAAGTTGCACGAAGCTAGTTTCATCTGAGAAGTATTTCATCCAAAATGGCTGGCAAACCCAGTAGTTGTACCCAAGGCTGGCGGGAAGCTTCGGATGTGTATCGACTACACCACACTAAATAAGGCACGCCCAAAAGATCCATTTCCACTACCTAGAATAGATCAGATAGTAGACTCCACCTCCGGGTGTGAGCTATTGTGTTTCCTAGATGCATACTCCGAATATCATCAAATCCAAATTTCTAGGGAAGATAAAGAGCATACTGCCTTCATTACAGTAGATGGGTTGTACTGTTATACTGCCATGCCCTTTGGTCTCAAGAATGTTGCTTCGACCTTTGTACGAGCTATGTACAAAACTTTTGGAGAACTCACTAGGGACCTGGTGGAAGTGTATGTCAATGACATCGTTGTGAAGATCAAGAACAAGGAGTCACTCCTTGACAACTTGCAAGCCATCTTCGACAAGCTGCGCATCACGTGCACAAAGTTGAACCCAGACAAGTGCGTCTTTGGGGTTAGCTTCGGGGAGCTTCTTGGTTTCTTGGTGACTTAGCGAGGAATTGAGGCAAACCTGGCCAAGATCAAGGCTATAGAAGATATGCGGCCTCCAGCCCGCATCAAGGACGTCCAGAAGCTAACTGCATGTCTAGCTGCGCTCAGCCGGTTCATCTCGAGACTAGCAGAGAGGGCACTTCCCTTCTTCAAGCTATTGAGGAAGTCCGGAACATTCCATTGGTTTGAAGAAGCAGAAAAGGCGTTTTAAGAGCTCAAGCAGCTCCTCACCACTCTACCTATCTTGGTAGCTCCAAACCCTGGTGAGCCTCTATAGCTTTACATTTCCACAACTACAGATGTCGTCAACATGATCCTAGTCGTGGAACGACCGGAGCCATATCCAATTCAGGAGCTTGGACCCCTCCGGGAGGGTCCGGAGCTACCTGAAGGCGAGTCTGGGTCCCAGCCCCCAGGTACGGATCTTCAAGATGAAGTGCTAGAAGATCAACCTCTTTCATTTGAGGGAGTTCTCACAGCTGTTCTAGAAGATCCGAACCCCTCGGGGAGGGTCCAGGTTGAACAAGAAGAAGCTTCAGACCCCTCCTAGAGGGTTCGGGAAGCTCAACGAGAAGGGCTAGACCCCTCAGGGAGGGTTCGGATCGATGGAGAAGAAGCTTCGGGCCCGTTCGATAGGGTCCAGATCATCCAGCGCCTAGTATACTTCATTAGTGAAGTACTCCATGATGCCCAAGACCAGATACATTGAGTTGCATAAGCTGCTTTATGTAGTTCTTATCGCCTCAAGGAAGCTTCATCGTTATTTCCAAGCTTACAAGATATCAGTGGTAACTTCTTATCCACTGCGTGCTATGTTGCACAACCCTAATTCTCATGGGAACATTGCAAAGTGGGCAACGGAGCTGGCCGAGTTCGACCTCGAATTTGTGTCGCGACAAGCAATCAAGAGTCAGGCTTTGGTTGACTTCATGACGGAATGGACTCCTTCTCCATCAAACCCTGGGGGTCCCAGTGAGCAGAAGCCATAACCCAAGGTCTCGGTCTTCACCAAACCTCTTTGGACTCTCTACTTCTACGGCTCTGTGCAGAAGCAAGGGGCCAGAGCTAGAATACTCCTCCTCGCTCCGACCAGGGAGAAGGTCAAATACATGGTTCACCTTGACTTCAAGGCGACCAATACCATGGCGGAGTATGAAGCTCTCATCTACGCGCTCAAGGTGGCACTATCCTATGGTTTCAAATAGCTGTTGGTGAAGGGTGATTTGTAGCTAAGCATAAAGCAAGTCAGAGGTGAATGCTGCTGCAACAACCCTCGACTAGCTGCATATCTCCTTGAAGTTCAGAGGCTCAAGAAGGACTTTGAAGTATTGGATCTCCACAATGTTCAGCGTCTCCATAATGCTAAAGCTGACGAACTCTCGACGAAGGCCTCAACCGGAGCTCCGGCTCCCAATGGAATCTTTGTCCGAAGGTTGTCAAGACAAACAGCTCAGTCTGCCGAACTAAGTGAAGGGGGCGAGACCAGCACCTCGAAGCTGGCAGTCCCGGTGGCCCTGTTACCATGGCGTCCACCAAGGTTTGTAGGTCCTGCAGGAAGCTCCGAGCAACCCAGCACGAAAGACTAAGAAGCTCAAGTTAGCTACGATGCATGGATCTCGGAGATCCGGAGCTACTTGAAGGACAAAATCCTTCCTGAAGACAGTGTATTCGCTGACCGGATCATCAGATTGGCTAAAAGATACACACTAGTAGAAGGGGATCTCTATCGGTGTGGTGCCAATAGCGTCCTAATGCTGTGCATTACAAGGAAAGAAGGTCGCGAGCTCCTCACAGAGATCTATGGAGGCGAGTGTGGGAACCATGCATCTTCCCGTACGCTGGTCGGCAAAGCCTTTCGGCATGGCTTCTACTGGCCTACAACACTCCAGGACACAGTGGAGTTGGTGAAAAAGTGTGAAGCGTGTTAGTTCCATGAAAAAAAATTCACACACCGGCTCAGTCACTGCAAATAATTCCTCCTACATGGCCATTCACAGTGTGGGGCATGGACATCTAGGGACATTTCCCAAAAGTTGTCCGAGGTTACAGGTTCCCTTTGACAAGTTTACCAAGTGGCCGGAAGCTACTCCAGTTGTGACTATCAACAAACAATCAGCAATCAAGTTCTTGAAGTCCATAATCTGCAGATTTGGAGTTCCAAACAAAGTCATCACTGACAATGGAACCCAGTTTACAAGTGCTGCATTTCAAGAGTATTGCGAAGACCTCAGCATTCAAGTCAGCTATGCATCAGTAGCTCACCCGGCAAGCAATGGCCAAGTCGTGAGAACAAATGCAGAAATCCTAAAAGGACTCAAGACGCGCACATATGAGCGCTTAAAAAAGCACGAAGCCATCTGGATCGAGGAGCTTCCATCCTCACTGTGGGCAAACGGGACTACACCTAACCGGTCAACTGGACAAACACCCTTCTTCCTGGTGTACGGAGCTGAAACAGTCCTTCCTCCAGACATCACCATGGGGTCACTCCGGGTCTGGACCTTCGACGAAGCCATGTAGGACCAACTCCGGCATGAATACCTAGACCTCGTCGACGAGGGAAGGTGCCAAGCAGCGGCTCGGAATGCACTTTATTGCCAAGCACTCCGGCGCTATCATCAAAGGCATGTGTGAAACCAATAGCTTGAGGAAGACGATCTGGTGCTGCGGAGAATAATAACTCATGAAGGGATGAACAAACTTTCCCCCAGCTGGGAAGGTCCCTTCCGAGTTATCAAAGTATCCCGTCCGGATGCGTTCGCTTGGAAACTGAGGATGGGACCCTGCTTCCTAATCCTTGGAACATCGACCACCTCCGTAAGTTCTATACTTAGTGTCACGGAGGTGAATCTGTAATTACACACAATGTATGTTCTAGAGTCAATATACAGAGTCGGGTAGGTCCTTCGGGAGTGCATCTGGACCCCTCCGGGGGGGTCTGGAAGGTTCAAGCAACACTTTATACAGTCCCGGCACTAAAAGTGTAGCTACTTTCTCTGGGTTAGCACAAGATGTACATCGCGCTTAGCTTGGTTCCAAACCCTAAGTGTGTCCTTGTCTCCCCTGTAATCCGGACCTTTAATTAAAGACATTGTTGTGTGAAAACAGACTCCACGTGCATTTATCTTGTACAGGCTCATTCTTTTGAATTATCATTCTTTTCCTTCTCATATATAATGAAGTTGTGCAATTATTTTTGACCTTTAGTCCAAGTTATTCATATGTTGTCTGAGTTATGTTGGTGTTCTCTTTGGATCTTAGCACTGCTACATGGTCTACTCGCCTGAACGCCAAGCCAACATAGGTCCGAAGTGTGTTATCGACTTAGCCTGGTCCTGCACTCTAAGTACGCCACTCTACCTACATTCTGGCAGGCCTCAGTAGGTCGGGTCCTAAAAGCATTCAGATCTTTAAAGATTACATCAATGTGCCTAATGTCATATCGAGTTTCTTTGGATCTAAAATTCCAATAAGAATAATAAGACGCAAAAGAGTTATAGACGAGAGGATGAATTTTACTGTTTTTCTTGTCTTTGATGCGCAGAAAAAATGAAAACTCATGACGACGGTGGACGATGTCGGAGCTACTAAGCTCCGACATCCCCAAGGGGGCCCACCGTCGACGTTCTATGCGTTGACAGTGGGTGTCATCGGATCTACCAAGCTTCGACAACCCTAGGGGGCCCATCGCCAGTGCCCTATGCGTTGACAGTAGGTGTCGTCGTATCTACCAACCTCCGACGACCCCAGGGGGCCCACCGTCGATGTTCTACGCATTGCCAGTGGGTGTCGTCGAATCTACCAAGATCCGACAACCACAGGGGGCCGTCATTGATGTTTTACGCGTTGATAGTAGGTGTCATCAGATCTACCAAACTTCAACAATCCCAGGGGGCCCGCCGTTGACGTTCTACGCATTGAGAGTGGGTGTCATTGGATCTACCGAGCTCCGACAACCCCAGGGGGGGCCACCGTCGATGTTCTACGCGTTGACAGTGGGTGTCGTCAGACCTATCAAGCTCCGACAACCCTAGGGGTCCCGCCGTCGATGCTACAAAAGCTCCCTAGAGAAGTTGGAAATAAACTTCGAACACTAAAGCTACAAGTTTGAAGTGTCCAAGTCATCAACACATCGTCAAATCCTTTTGGTACATGTTTGCAATCAAATTGTGTACATGTACTTGGGGGAAAACAAGATAAAGGACAGTGTAAGACAAGGACAATAAAATGGAATTCATTGCAGAAACAGTAGATTTCATTCATTCAAAGTACTGGATTACAAAATCAGGGTTACAGCAAAAGGCAAAAGGAAAAGTCCCTAGCTACTGGAGGATCTAAGTCCTGCGGAAAAATGAGGCAACCTTCTCAGCAGCTTCTTGGACGCTAGCTCTGGCGGCATCCTTCTCTTCAGCAATGAGTCCTTCAAATACCAGATCGAGAGAAAATTGAGGGTCTCGGCTTTTGTAACACGCCAAGACATACTCAATGACGTTCTTGGCCAGAGATTTTCCGTCTGTCTCCAACAGGTCGGCAATGACATCACCCATTGTATCGAGTTTGCTGCCAGCAGAGCCAAGTGCACCAGTGTATGGTCCGACTCCAGTGCTGGGTTCTCTGGACGTACTGGACTGAAACCAAGAGGCACCAGAGCTCTGTCCGCACGCCCCAGAAAATCCCATACCAGCAGGTATTCAGTGGCCCTCGAGCTTCGCAGCTCCTCTAGTGACCTCCTGGCGGCCGCTAGCTCCAAACCTTCTCGAGGGAGGTGCTCAACAGCTTTGGCATGTTGCTGCATACTCTCAGCTACTTGCTTTTCGCGGTCGGCTAGCTCCGTCTCCCAGAGGTAGATGCGGTTCCGCCGTTCGGCCAGGTCCTTCTCCCTGCCCCTTACTTTTCCATCTCTGGTGGCAACATCAGCTTCTCTTTTTGAGAGCTCCTGCCCCAGTTTCTAGTACTTTTCCTCCTCTTCCTTGCTCCGCAGATCAAGCTTCTTAGTGCGATCTGCCAAATTTTGATCTGCCAGAGTTAGCTTCTGGGTGAGCTCTTCCTCCCTTTTCAAAACATCCTCCTGCTGTTCCAGGAGCTTCTCTTCCCTTGTATCAAGGTTTGCTCGACGCTTCAGGAGAACCTCATTTAACTCATTAAGGTTGTTGTGACACTCGTCAGCGGCATCACTCCTTTCCTTGGCACGCTCAAGAATCTTTGAGAATTAGCGTCGAGAGCCCTGATGGCATCTTCCTTATCCTCCAGCAATTTGCCCCAATATTCCAGCTGGGCCTTTTCCTTCTCGACCCACTCCTTTTGGTCTGCAAGCCTTGTCTGCACTAGCTTGGTCTTGAAGTGAAGCCTGTTGTGCCAACACCTCAAGGTGTGGCGCTCTTCTCTGAGGACCTTACTGCCGTGGTCGAAGGCGAGCTAGACCTGTCAGAGTCTTGAGCATGCATTGTCAATAGACAACACCAAAGGAATAGGCTCCAGACCTGCCGGGGTCACCTCCGCTGGTTCCAAAGGGTCTTCAAAAACAAAAATAGGGTCCCACGCCATAAGCGTGGTTCCCTGAGCTTCTACGGCACTTGGGCCACCCTACAGGAGCTCTTCAGCAGTTGCTGAGGAAGATCCCACTGGGGGGACTTCTACCTCCGGGGCTGACGCCGAAGGTCCCGCCGCAGGAACTTCAATTGTTGGCTCCATGGTGGGCATGGGCACCTCCGAAGCAGTTACTTCTGGGGCGGTCGTTGGAGCTTCACCCGAAGCCACTTCCACTACCGGCGCGGGCGCCCGTACATCAACCATTTCTGGCTCAGCAGTCGGAGCTTCAATAACTTCCAGCTCGAGGGCCAGAACTTCAAGTTCCAATGACTCAGTTACTGAGGCATCAACGACCTCCGTCTCAAGGGCCAGAGCTTCTGGCACCACCGACTCACTTGTCGACTCAGCAAAAAAATTTATCACACCAACCGGAGCCTCGGTCGCCTCCGGCTCCAAAGCCGGAGCTACCACCATCTCCGTGTCTGATGTCGGAGCTTCAGTTGCTTGTTCCGCCACTACTGGAGCATCTTCATGTATGTCTCCCCTGTGTTCTGGCGCTACCACGTGAGTCTCTGGCGTCGACTCTGGATCTAGATCCACGACAGCGCTGGAGCTGTCCTGACCTTAGCCACCACTTGAGGAGGCGCGGGAGTTGGAGCTAGAGTTTCTGCCCGCACTGTTTCGGCCGATGCAATAGAGGCCAGAGCTTTAGACCCCGACTTTGATGCCCTGCAACCGAAAGATTGGAAGATTCAAAACAAGACAAAAATAAGAATGACAAATCAAGGTGAAAAAGCAAAGCTTACCTTGGAAAGCTACCGCTCCAATCGGTGCAGAACCTCTTCACCGGATGCTCAGCGCCGGAGCCTGCTGGGGCTCCAGAATGTTGTCCAGAACCCATCGCCAACGTCGGCATTGACCCTGATGGGGCCTTCCTTGGCTGGGAAGGACTACCGGACCTGGAGCTTGTAGATGGCGCCAGGACCAGAGTCGACTGTACGGAATTTGTGCCTCTCGAGGATGCTCGCACCAGAGGAGGTGTCGCCGCAGAAGATCTCCCTCGCCGGGGAGAAGGGGCAGTTGTAGATGGAGCAGACCGGACAGAGCTCCCATTAGCGTGCCTCAGCTTCCTCTTCCGGCTGGAAGATTCGGCTGGCTCCTTGTACTTTCCCTTGCCAACGTCATCAACTTTTTGTCTCAGGGTAGGGGCGACCACCTCCTCGGAAGCTCCGGGAATCACAACCCTAGAGGTTCTGCACTTCTCCACCTCACCGAGGTCATCTAGCATCGGCATCTTCCTCCGGAGCTGTAACACCCTCATTTTCATGCATCATGCACTGCATCCATCATTAAATATGTTTAACATTAATTAACATAAAAATGAATAATTTTAAAATGAATTAATAGGAAAATCGCACTTAAAAATCTGGAAAGTCTGGACTAGTCCGATTTCTCTCTGACCTCGCTTGGACTTGTCCGTTTTGCTGCGAACTAGTCTTTCGGACTTGTCCGGTCCTATGTGGACTAGTCCGGTGTCCTGATGTCTTGAAAAATTTGCTTAGTCCCTGGACTTGTCCGGACTAGTCCGGAGTTCCAGCGGACTTGTCCGTTTTTCCCTCAGACTAAAGTCGGACTTGTTCTATTTTTGGCCAGACTTGTCTATTTTCTCCTCTGGATAAGTTCATACTTGTTCGATGTCCAATCCGTACTTGTCCGATTTCTCTCTGTCCATCTTCGGACTAGTCCGTCCCTTTTCGGACTTGTCCAATAAATCGCAACTCCGAGTTGACCATTTGTTTCACGACTTGTTTCTTGGGTTTTACGTTAAGTGGGCCTAAGGACGTCGTGCCTAACTCTTTTAGAGCCCATGTGGGACTCTAAACCGACCCCTACTCATCTCAAAACTCAAAATTCATCTGACCCTAGCCTCCACCTCTATATAAACAACCCCACCTCTTGGCTTGACATCTATTTGCCACTTTTCCACCCCACCCAAACCCTAGCTCGTGAGTAGCCGTCATCAAGGAGGGAGAAGGAGATCTAGAGTAAGAAGAAGAAGAGGAGGAAACGAAACAGAATCAAGATCTCCATCAACTTCACGTTCTTCATCGACGATTCACCATCAAGTTCTTCATCAACCCTAGATCGTCAAGAATCGAGTGTTGCCTCCAAAACCCTTGATTCTTTGGAGCCTTAGATACCTAGTGTACCTTCTACTTCCTTTTCCTTACGTGAATTCAACCCTAAATCTCCAAATTCACATCAATCTAGAAAACCCTAATCGGTTGTTCCTGCGCAGTGCGGACTAGTCCGGCCTCCTGCGGACTTGTCCAATTTTTGCAATCTACTTCCTGTTGAATTAAATATAAATTATTTTGAATCAACTGCAAACCTGTATAAACTTGTTAAAAACTATTATAACTAGTTAGTGAACATTATTAACAACTTATTAACTAGTTTTACCTTGCATTTGCATTAATCATGCATGTCATGTCATATTCAGTAATATATGTGCACTATTTGATTGTGCTTTTTGTCTTGTATGTTATTGTGCGGATTAGACAGATTTGCGCTAGAGAGTGCTACGGAGGATCTTCAGCACCAAGAGTTTCAATCCTTTGATCCAATCAAGCTCAAGAGCAAGGCAAGCGTCCTTGAACATATTGATCCTGTTTTGACAAATAAATGTTTTGTTTTTTTCAAAATTGCATGTTTGTGTCAATTTGATGGGAAATCCTATGGTAGGAAGTTTACTAGCTTTGTTAAACCACCCTTTTCACCTAGAATTTATGGTAGAGAGAGGGGAAGGGCATTTTACCTTTTAGTTTCGCTTAAATAACTGGGATGGGAAAACAACACTACACAATTAATTATGCATTGATGAGATTATGGTTAATATGAACTGGTTAATATGATATGGTAATGGGTGATCTAAGCAAGCCTGGTATGCGGATGGGTTGGATGATATGGCGGTTTGCTTGCTTTAGATCTAAGGACCGGTTCATGCGAGAATAAGCCAGGACTACAGTGCCACCACGAGGACAAGTATGGGTGCGGCGTAGCTGATTAATTAGGGCTTTGCTAGTGCTATTTGGACCATTAGGGATGCTCGGGGAAGGGGTAGTCAGATTGGGTTTGTTGATGATTGGTGGGACTACCCTAGGATCCGAATGGCTCAAGAGGGGGCCCTTGGTTGAAGATGTGCTCAGTTGGAGGCATCGCCACCGGTGAAACCTCAGTGGGGTCTCAATAGGCTAGTAATCCCTTTGTAAAGGCTATTTCGTGATATCTTGGCCATACACCAAAGGAAGTTAATTGGCATAAGAGAGGTTCTTTAGTCGCCGACGGGTGATGAAATCACAAACACATGGGTAAAGTGGTACAAACTTTGCAGACTCTAATAAAACTATCATGATAGTCGTGCTCCCGGTTATGAGCACCTGGACAACTTCCATGATTAGAGGAAACATTGGATTTGGATGGTTAAGGTTTGATAATGGTTATGGTTGATAATATGGTTATGCTTGGTTATGGATTGGTTTGTGGCAATGAATATGGTTATATGTAATGGTGAAATATGGTATATGGATGATGGTAATGGAATATGGACTGGTATTATGATGTTAATTATGGTTTATGATGGGTTTACTTCACATACATATAATGTATTGCTTTTCAAATGTTTTAATGTACTTTTCAGCACTTAGCCATTATTGTTGCCATCATTTGAATCAGCCCCCATGTCATACTTTCCACACTTGCTGAGTACGACATGTACTCACTCTTGCAATTCCCCCACCAGCAGCTGCAGGTCAGGATTGAGAGTTTAACAGTGATAATGCGGAGTTCTAGGCCGTGTCTGCCGTCAGCTTGTTTGTGGTGTTGCTTGGAGTGCTATACCCTATTGCCTATATGCTTAGTTTGCTTAGTTGCTTAATTAGTTATTTCCGCTGCATTAGTTGAAACTTGTTATTAATATTCATTAGAGCTTGTATTTGAGGTTATTCAGAATTCTGTAATAAAAGTACTTATTTAATAATTTGAGATGTGGTAATTGTCTATATATCGTTTGTGTTGCACTTGTGTATGTGTGTTGAACATGCTGGGCACACATATACTGCACTTGGTTCATTTTCGGAACCGGGTGTCACAGATTGGTATCAGAGCCACAGGTTGACCGTACGACACAGCCTAGATAGAATGGACACTTTAGAGCACATAGGAACACTCAGGAACTGATGAGTTTTTGTTTGGTGTGTTGTTTGCTATATATTGGTTGCTTGTGTGCTTAATAGAGGATTTTGGGATGCTTTAGCATTGCCATGTCCATCCAGGCTAGTATAGCTAGTTGCTTAGTTTCATGTCCCTTGATGCATATAGTTGGGGATGTTTTCTAAATTCTTATATCTTGCTTTTCTTCAAATGGTGAGGACTTGCAACCAGAAAGATGGCAATGATGAGGAGGAGAACAATGGAGTGCCTCAGAACAACAATGGACAAGGATCTACCCAGGGAGCTATCAACATTGAGTAGCTTTTGGCTATGCAAAACCAGCTCATGCAGACCATGATACAGACTATGGGATAGCTGCAGGCTGGTAACCTCAATAATCAGCCCCACATGCCTCCACCGCCACCCCCGCCCCCTCATAACCGATTGGGAGAGTTCATGAGGACTAGGCTGCCAACCTTTGCTCAAGCTGCTGACCCTATGGATGTCGATGAATTGCTCAAGTCTGTGGAGAAGAAGCTTGCTATTATCCAATGCAGTGACCGGGAGAAGGTTCTATTTGCTTCTCATCAACTAGTTAGAGGAGCTGTCGATTGGTGGGATTCTTTGTGCAACGCACATTAAAATCAGGAGAGGATTACTTGGGTGAAATTCAAGGAGAGTTTCCGTTCTCACTTCGTGCCGGAAGGTGTTATGATATTGAAGAGGCAAGAGTTTGAGAACTCGAGGCAAGGAAGGTCAAGCGTGAGTGAATATCTCAATAAGTTCACTCAACTCTCAAGGTATGCGCCTGAGGATGTGAGTCGGGATACCAGAAGCAATACTTGTTCATGAGAGGCTTGAACAATGAGATCCAAGTGCAATTGCTCAATTGTGATTATGCCAACTTTTAGAAGGTTGTGGACAAAGCCATTGTTGTGGAGAACAAGGTCCGTGAGATGGAGGAAGAAAACAAGAGGAAGGTGCCATATCAAGGATAGCAACAAGGAAGTAATGTGCGCCCTCACTTTGCGCCACCCAATGTGCCTTATTATAGCTCTTCTACGCCTGCTAAGCGCCCTAGATATGCACCACGCCCAGCTCAGTTTGTGCAGCAATGCCCTGTTATGCAAGCACCTAGACCTCCAATCCGTATGCACCTCGTGCCAATTTTCCTGGTGCAAACATTCAGAATCAAGTCCGTCCAAATTCTGGTAGAGTTAAGAAGTGCTATACTTGTGGAGAAGCTGGACACTTTGCACATCAATGTCCTAAGTCAGGCCTTGGTCAAGGAAGCAATGCGCCGAGCCAAAACCCAAGACCCAATGGAGGACAGCTGCAAGGAAATCGTGGACAGCAGAGTTTAGCTCTTGGCAACGTGAACCATGTCTCTACGGAGGATGCTCAACAAGCGGATGATGTGGTCATTGGTATGTTCCTCGCAAACTCCAACCCAGCAACCATGTTATTTGATTCTGGAGCATCACATTCATTCATTGCATCGAAATATGTTGCCAAGTATAGTTTGCCTATCTCTCATATGAAGTTTACTCTATTGGTTAAGTCTCCTGAAGGAGAGATGAGGACAAATATAGTATGTCCAAAAGTAATCCTTAGAATAAGGGGGGTAGATTTCCTCGCCAACCTCATCGTTTTGGATTCACAAGGATTGGACATTATACTTGGTATGGACTGGTTAAGGAAGCACAATGGAGTCATTGAGTGTGCAACGAAGATGGTGAAGTTGACTAATGAGGAGGGGATCACCATAGAATTTGAAGCATATCAACAGGCACTGAAGAAATTGGAGCTGAATCACATGGATGGTGTCGCAATTGAGGAGATTCCGGTGGTATGTGAATTTTTGGACGTGTTCCCGGATTAGTTTTCAGGTATGTCACCTGATCGAGACATTGACTTTGTTATTGATTTAATACCTGGAAATGCACCTATAGCTAAGAGGCCAAATAGGATGCCTCCTAAGGAGTTAGCAAAGCTCATGAAGCAGATTCAAGAGCAACTAGAGAAGGGGTTTATTCGCCCAAGCTCTTCACCTTGAGGAGCGCCCGTTCTGTTTGTGGACAAGAAGGATGGAACGCAAAGGATGTGTGTAGATTACCGAGCTCTCAACAAGGTGACCATCAAGAACAAGTACACCTTGCCGTGTATAGAAGACTTGTTCGATCAAATGAAGGGTGCATGTGTTTTCTCCAAGATTGATTTGAGGTCAGGCTACTTTCAAATGAAGATTAGACCATCGGATATACCCAAGACAGCTTTTAGGACACGGTATGGATCTTATGAGTACACCGTGACGTCTTTTGGATTGACAAATGCAATTGCCTATCTTATGTACCTCATGAATAAGGTCTTCATAGAGTACTTGGATGAGTTTGTGGTGGTGTTCATTGATTATATAATTATCTACTCAAAGGATGAGAAGGAACATGAGGAACACTTGAGGCTTACATTGTGGAAGTTGAGGGAGCATCAATTGTATGCCAAGTTCAACAAGTGTCAGTTTTGGATGAGGGGAGTGTCATTTTTGGGTCATATTATTTCAGGAGGAGGAGTATCGGTTGACCCCAGAAAGGTGAGAGACATGTTGAAATGGGAGCCACCACAAAACGTAAAGGAAATAGGGAGTTTTCTTGGGATGGTTGAATATTACCGTCGATTCATCAAGGAATTTTCTAAGATAGCCAAGCCAGTGATGGAGTTATTAATGAAGGGGAGATTGTTTCAATGGACTCAAGCTTGTCAAGAAAGTTTTGAGGAGTTAAATAGAAGGTTGACTACAGCCCCAGTTTTGACATTATCGGATGTGAGCAAGAGTTTTGACATATATTATGACGCTTCAAGACAAGGACTTGGATGTGTGCTCATGCAAGAAGGTCAAGTGGTTGCGTACACATCGAGGCAATTGAAGAAATGAAAGTGCATCTAGGCATCCCTTGTGGGTTTTGGTTGATTTATGAGAAACAAATGAGATCTTAACCACATTATTGAGATGAGCGCGGGTCATAATGAAAGAATGAAGAAAGTGCCAAAAAGAAAGGAGAATGAGGATCAATTCGGAAAAGAGCTCAAGAGCTGAACAAAATACATCATTGTGTAGGGAGTGTGTTGGTTTAAAACATCCCAAGAGCTCAAGCACAAAAATTCCCCACACACTTCACATTTCACAGGAAAAATGGACTAGTCCGATATACTCTCCCGATAGGTTCGGACAAGTTCAGCCAATGCGGACTTCTCCGCACCGGACTAGTCCGATAATGTCCGGACTAGTCCGATAATGCCTCTGACTAAAATTGAACAAGTCCTCCAAGTGCGGACTTGTCCTATATTCACTAAGGGTATCACCACACCGGACTACTCTGATATCACCACGGACAAGTCTGAAAACCTTATTGACTAAAATCGAACAAGTCCGCTCTTAGCCGGACAAGTCCGATATTCCTAGACACTTAGGGTTTCCTGCACGCTGCACACTGGACTAGTCCGAACTCCACCACAGACTAGTTCGGACCCTCGAAACCCTAAAGGTAACTTTTGAAAACCCTAATATAAATAGATGTGCACGGCCCAACTATCAACTCTCTCGACCCCCTGCACCGTCACACCCTCCAAGAGCCTATAAAAAACATCTCTCCACGCAATCCAACACAAGAAAGATCAATCCCTTAAGGATTCACTTTGGATCAAAGGAGAGACACGATTCCACACGTTTGAGCTCTTGGGTTTGATCTCTAACACACTCCTGTTGTTTCATTGTTGATCTTACAAGTGTGTTCTTGGTGGTGTTTGAATTGTAATCTAGGGGAGCCCTCAACTTGTGAGAAGGCCCCTTGAACTTGGTGATTTGCCCCTTTGTGATAGTGAAAGAAGAATTGGCCTTCGTGGCGACTCGACGAGGTTAGGGTCAGTGAAGACCCGGTCCTTTCGTGGGCTCCTCAACGTGGACGTAGGTTGCCTCTGTGGGAACCGAACCACGGGATAAAAATCGTGTGTCAAACTTGTTCTTGAGTTTCTCATATCATATTCTAGGGTTTGATTGATTTTGTCCATCTTACGTTAAAACATTCAAATCGAAGTTTATTTGCACCACATTTAACTTCATTGACTCAATACTTGCAAGTCACATACTATATTCCGCTGCATACTGCGCTTGTATTGAAATCATTGATCGAACTTGATCAACTTAGTCTGCACGCATGGGACTAGTCTGCACTGTACCGGACTAGTCTGATATCTCGGGATTTGATCAGTTTGTTAAGTGTTGTAGGTTCCGACTAAATTTCAAAAAGGCCTATTCACCCCCCCCCCCTCTAGGCCACATTCAATTGGTATCAGAGCCGGACTCTTTGCAAGAGACTAATCGCTCGAAGAGAACATGTCGGACATGAAGTATGTGCACAAGAGTCTTAAACAAGAGAAGGTTGAAGACGAAAAAGCTCAAAAATTGGAGAAGCTCCTCGACGCCATCCAGGACTTCGAGGATGACGATGAGGAGACGCTTGAACTCAAGGCGCTCCTAAGGAAGAAAGCTCTCTCTCGAAAGGGAAAGTGAAGGTCGAGGACGAGAAGAAGAAGAAGGGGGTAGTCACATCGACTACTCCCAATATCCTTTTAACTACGATCGTCTTAACTCTAACAATAACCATTACATATCTATTCCTCTAGGAATATCCCCACACTTCGACGGCAATGACTACTCAATGTGGAGGCAGAGCATGAAAATGCACTTAATCTCACTCAATCCCAGTTTATGGCACATTGCGTGTACAGGAATAGATATCTCGGACGACGACGATGAGCTTACCCCAAGTCAAGAGCAAGCAATTCATCGGAATGCTCAAGCTGCAGCAGTCATTACATCCTCTCTAAGTTGGGACGAGTTCACCAAGGTGGACGGGCTCGAGATTGCAAAAGAAATCTGGGATACATTGCAAACTGCACATGAAGGTGATCGTCATGTGCGAGAAGAGAAGATCGAAATGATCGAAGGTGAATTGGGAAGATTCGCCATAGAAGAAGATGAGTCACCACAGGACATGTACAACCGGTTAAAGACGCTCATAAACAAGGTTCGAGCATACGGAAGCAAGAAGTGGAACGATCACGAGGTGGTGAAGCTCATACTTAGAGCCTTCATGCCTCGCAACGTCACCTTGTGTTCAATGATTAGAGAAAGCCCCGGGTACAAGAAAATGACCCCGGATGAGCTGCTTGGGAAAATAATCAATTTCGAGATGATGGAAAAACAAGCAAAGCATGTCAAGGAGATTGTCGACCTCACCTCAGCAAAGAATAAAGGGGTCGCTTTGAAGTCCACTTGCAAACGCTTGTCAAAAGAAGCTCGAGAAGCTCAACAAGAAGAAGACAGTGATGATGAGAGCAGCGACATAGATGAGGAGGACGTGATCCTCTTTATGAAGAGATTCAAGAAAATGATGAAGAAAAGGCAAGGGGGGAAATCAAGTGAAGGAAAATACAAAGAGAAGTCAAGACCAAAGTTGAGGCGGGCATGCTATAACTGTGGTGAATATGACCACTTTATAGTAGACTGCCCGTATGAAGAAAACAAGAAGAAAACCAAGGAAACTAAGCCTCAACCCAAGAAATTCTTCAAGAAGAAGAAGCAAGCTGGACAAGCGCACCTAGGAAAGGAGTGGGACTCGAATGATGAGTCCTCATCCGAAGAGGAAGAGGAGATGTCTAGCATAGCCATCGAGAAGACAACTAAGAAGTCAACCCTCTTCCCAAATCTCAGCGCACGGAAGGGCAACGACACTTGTCTCATGGCAAAGGAAGGTAAACAAAAGGTAACAACCAAATCCTCTTCCTTGCATTCCTATTATAGTGATAGTGAAGTTGCTAGTGATAATGAAGACATGCTCATTGGCTTAGATAAGAAAACAGCTACGAAAATGAAATTTCTACTTGATCAGCTTGTTGAGAAGGAGAAGTTGATCAACCGTCAAGAAGATATGATTATATCCCAAAAGGAGGAATATATTGAACTTGACAAACTTCTCGAACTTGAAAGGGAGTGAGGCAAGTCACTGGAACTTGAGTTAGCCTCAAGCAAGGAAGCTTGCTTGAAGTTAAGCGACTCAAACACCATCATCAAGGATGAACTTGCTAACCTATCCAAGGTTAACAAAATCCTTGAGGTACAAGTTGAGTCACTCAAACAAAGTGACCCTCATCCTCTTCAAGCTCACCTTCTCAACCACTTAAAACTGAAGCTACTATTACTTGTTCTTGTGCTAAAATTGACACTAGCTTGAAGGAAAAGTCAACCTCTACCAAGGACAAGCATTCTTCTCAAAGTGGCATATTTGACAAGGAGAAGATCAAATATGCATGTAGTGCATACTTGGTCACAAGACCTCCTGATGTCAAATATGGCATTGGATATTCTTATTGTGGAAAGCAATATGCTAGAAGCCATAAAAATAACCAGGAGAGCATTGCCTTTGTCAAGGGAAACCCCTCTCAAGCTAGAAAGACCAATAACGCTAATAAGTCCAAGAGATTCAACTCATACAATAACCGGACTAGTCCGGTCCTTACTCAGACAAGTCCGGTCCTCGGGACAAGTCCGGTTTCCCGGATTAGTTCTGTTCATAAACAACAACAACTATCATTTAGGACTTTTGATGTATCCTATGTTCTAATGAGAAGTAATTTTGGTAAAGTTTATGCTCATTATGATTATCCACGCCATGGGAACACCAAGTCTCATGTGTGGGTGCCCAAATCTCTTGTAACTAACCTCCAAGGACCCAAGCAAGCTTGGGTACCTAAAACCAAGGCATGATTTGTTTTTGTAGGCCTATTCCTCCGGTGGATCGAAATGGGTGCTAGACAGTGGTTGCACCAACCATATGACTGGAGAAAGAAGGATGTTTGTTGAGTATGAAGAAAATGAGTGTCGACTGTTGGAGTCGGCAGATCTCCTGACACTGCTAAAGTGTTGAAGGAGTTTGTAGTTCGGTGTGGGCGCGCGGAGACTCAAGAAGGTGAATTGCGGTTTAACACAGGAGACACTAGGATTTACGTGGTTCGGGCCGCCTGAGCGTAATACCCTACTCCACGGGTGTGTTGGTGTTGTATTAGTTTGTCACGTATGATCTCCACGTCTGTGTCCGTGTCCCCTCCTGTGTATCGTCGGCCTGTCCTTTTATAGTACAAAGACAGGCCGTTACAAGCTGGCCTGGCCCGACATGTGGCCCCGGCGGTTACTAGTATTGATACACGATTAATTGTTGTTAATGATCCTGTAACGGGCTCCGACAGTGCCGTTACAGGTGTTAAGATCGTCCGTTTAAGTGTCATTAATATGGCATTGATGACATTTAAACGGGTCTTGAAGTCCTTAGCTCTCTTTTGAAGATCCGGAGCCGTTACAAGGCCTTCCGGAGGTTAGAGGCTGCCAGCTCCGACGTTTAGACATGTGGCTGCTTCGGAGCTTGCTGTGGGAAGCAGGAAGCTCCGGGGCTACCTGACACGTGTCAGGTCCGGAGCTTCTCTCGGTCAGGGGTTAGGTCCGGAGGTGCCATTTCGGTACTTGGTCCGGAGCCTCCCCCTTGTGGGCGGTAGCTCCGGTTCGGTAGTACACGTGGCGACCTAGGGATTAACCATGTTGGAGAAGCAGGTCCGGTCATGTCTGACAAGTGGGCCTCCGAGGGTCTTCAATTCAAGTAGTCGTCCTTCCCTCGAGATCTTTGTAATCTCAGGGGGTGTACGGTTTTTAGGGTACCGACAGTGGCCCCCTGGACCTACCTCCGAGGAAGGTCACTGGGGTGAAGTTGTTCCATCGAAGGTGGGTCCATCCTTGCGACTCTTGAACTGGGTCTTCAAGGGTCTTCGGAGATGCCGTTGGCAGGATTTTACAATTAAATCCTGACGTGTGGCGCACCTCAGGCGGCAGATAAGATCTTTGACGTGTGGATCTCACGCAATTGAAGGTCGCCGGTTCCCGATACGAAAACCGTATCGGTTCCGCGCGCCCTGTCAGGCCGCCGCCTTTGGGTTTCCCGCCTCGTGATGACAACCGTTCACCTGGGTGAGAACCTCAACTTGATTGTCGGGGTGGTCTCGGGCCCTCTTGTCATCGGCTGGGTTGAATTCTTGAGTAGTATCTTCGACTCCCCTGCAGTTTCCATCCAAGCATTGCGAGGGCTTACTTAAGAAGGAAAGCGCGCACCGTCGGGAGTTCTTTACGCCTCCCATCTGATCTTGCGCTCAAACTCCCGACTCGTACTTTGCTCCTCATCTCTTGCCTAGCTGTGCTGCGATGGAGTTGGGTCTGCGCGAGAGTCGCCTGAAGACCGACAATGATTTGAAGAAGGTCCGGGCCCTTATGGGGTGGTCCTCGGACTTCTTCAGCCGCTTGGTCCGTGCCGGCGGAGAGCTCCCCTTTGAGAAGGAGCGCGCTGGCGAGATGGTGTACTTTTCTTCGTACGCCATGGTGAGGCTGATCCCACCGTTTTCTTCTTTCTTCTTGATGCTGCTAGACTTCTATGGTCTGCAGCTATACCACCTTGGCCCTCACTCCATTCTCCTCGTGTCTATCTTTGTCCACTTCTGCGAGATGTGGGTGGGCATCCCCCCCTGCGTTGAGCTCTTCCGAACCTTCTTCACCGTTCACACCACCGGCCGGAGCAATGAGTACCTTGGCTTCTACTACTTCGTGAAGCGCAAGAAGTGCCCATTCAAGTACCTCCGGTCGTTCCCTTCCGGGAAGTGGGATGATTGGAAGAAAGATTGGATAGTCGTCAGGGTGGAGGAGCATGAGCGGTTGGAACTGCCAGACAGTCTGCCCGGCATTGACACGTCGATATGGAGTGAAGTTCCGGTGCTGGCGGAAGTTTTCGATCCTGTCCTGACCAGGATCCGCCGATGTGTGGAGGGAGGATTGACTCCCCAGGCGGTGTTCTGCAACTTCCTGACCAATAGGTGGGCGCCGCTGAAGAGGAGGGAGAAGCTCGCCTGGGCCCTCAACAGCGTGATGGACGAGGACCGGGTTGAGACCGGGTTGAAGTCCAACATGGTGGGGAAGACCTTGGAGTTCCACCTCAAGAAATTCCAGCACGGCATCGACGTCGACGGAGATTACTTGACTCCGCCATCGGCCTTTCTCCCTTTGAACGTGGAAGTGGAGTTCAGCAGAGAGCTCCGGCGGAAGATGCCTGCGCTTGACAACCTTGGTGTCGTCGAGAGAAGACCAACCACCCGGGGGGCAATCCCTGGGGTGCCCGAAGATGGCTCGGTCCCTGCTCCACAGCCGAGGGTTGAAGTCATCGGCAAGGGCAAGGAGCTGGCGGAGGAGCCGGAGAGTCGGAAGAGGAAGCTACGGCATGCCGACGGAAGGTCCGTCATGCCCGCTGCTTCCACCTTGGCTCCTCCCCAGGGGGGAAGATCTTCTGCTGCCATGGCGACTGTCCCCATGGTGGGGTCCTCCCGGAACGAGACTGTTCCTGCAGTGGGATCCTCCCGGAGCGCGTCTGTCTCCGTGGTAGAGCCCTCCGGTGGTGCTAGCTCCGGGTGTACGACTCCGGCCCCCGGGGCGGTTGGAGCCTCCAGGTCCAGGGGTTCTTCCCGATCGAGGAGAGCCTCGACCCGGGAATCTCCCGTGGCTGCGGCGAGTTCTGGGGGGCCTCCTGGAGCTCCTACGCCGACCATGGCCAGCCCGCAACGTCCGGGAAAAAGGTTCCGCGCAAGCTGGTGCGGGAGTCTTCCAAGGTAATTTCTGATGTTTACCCTGGTTAACTTTTTAGTTGTAGCGATTGTTTGTTAATTCTCTTTATCCATCCTCTGCAGCGTCCCTAAGAAGGGGAGTGAAGCTCCACCCTCGGCCACGATTTCTGAGGCCGTGGGAGCTTCTGCTCCTGTCCCAGTTCTGCCCCAGGTGGTGGCTGAGGCTGCGACAGCTCCGGCGCCGGCTGTCGTGGTCATGAACCTCGACTCGTCCCCAGAACTTCCCGTGGTAGCGCCGGACCACGGGAGTGAAGACACGCCAGCGGCACTTGTCTTGGAGGTTGAAGCTCTGGGTCTTGGTGCTATAGTAGTGGAAGCTCCGGCTGCAGACCCGGAAGAAGTAGTAGTCCCGGCCTCGGAGCCGGAACTCGCTGAAGCCCCGGCGATTGAACCGGAGGTGACTGGAGCTCCGGCATGCGAGCTGGAAGTTGAGGTAGTTCCGGCAGTGGAGCCGGTTACCTCCGATGCACCGGTCGCTGAGCCGGTTGTTGTTGGAGCGCCGGTCACAGAGCCGGCGGTTGAAGAGGCGAGGGAGCTCGAGTCTCCCTCGGAAGAGGTGCTCCGGTCGGAGCCAGTAGTAGCTCCTGCTCCGGAAGCGACGACGTCGATGGTACCTGTGGCAGAGCCAGATTGCCTGAGCGAAGTCGCCGGCCCCCTGCCTGAGGGGGCGAATGAAGACTTGGTGGCGGGGCCTTCTTCGATGGCGACTGAGGCCATCCCGGAGGACGGCCCTAGCGCCTTGGAAGCTCAGGGTTCCGCTCTCGTAGAGTGGGACCCAATTTTTGTATTTGAAGACCCGCTGGAACCAGCGGAGGAGACCCCAGCAGGTCCGGAGCCCATCCCGCTGTCGATGTCTATCGACAACGCCTGCTCCAATCTACGTCAGGTCCAACTGGCCTTCTTCCACGACAGTAAGGCTCTTGAAGAGGAGCGCCAAACCCTTAGGCAGTGGCGTAATCGGCTCCACTTCGAGACTAAGCTGGCGCAGTCGAGGCTAGTGGATGAAAAGGAGTGGATCAAGCGGGAGAAGATCCGCCTGGAGTATTGGGAGAAGCTGCTGGATGAGAGGGAGAGCATGACCCATGCCCTCGACGCTCATTCCCGGGAGTTCCACGATCAGGCCAAGGCTGCCAACGACGCGGCCAATGCTCGGTTCGAGCAGCTTGAGGCCATCAACGCAGCGCTCATCAAGCGCCGAGAGGCACTTGAAGGGAGGGAGAGATGGCTCGAAGATGAAGAGCAAAAACTCCTGGAGCTGCGGGATGACGTCCTGAGAAGGGAAGAGGAGCTCGCTGAGAAAACAGCTCTGGCTGACAAGGGCCTCGAGGAGCGCACTAAGAAGTTGGAAGAGCGCTGCCTCGAGGAAGAGGAGAAGACCTGGGTGCGAGGGCAGGAACTCTACGAATATGAGTGTGCCCTTGTTGCCCGGGAAAAGAAAGTGGAGGCTAAGGAGAAGGACCTGGTCGATCGTCGGAACAAGATCCACCTCCGGGAGGAGGAGCTCGGAAGACTTGAGAGGCGGGTTGCTGCAAAAATTCAGCAAAACGCCAAAGAAGTTGAGCGCCTCGCCCGTGAGAATTCCGAACTGACGGTGGCCAAGAGATCCTTGGAAGAGGTGAAGAGCCTGAGGACGGCGGACTCCCTGCAGATTTGGGAGTTCCTGGGCAAGGCCAACGATGCGCTGACGCCGATGGGTTTCAGCCCCGTGCGCCCGGATGATCCGGAGCCGGAGCCGGACCTTGCGCTGCAAGCGTTGAGCGCAGCAGGCAGCAAGCTCTCCAAGGTGGGCGACGTCATCGTGGACCAACTGGAGGTCGAGGGGCAATCCATGGCGAGGAACGTCACAGAATATGTGCTGACGTGCTACACCAGCCGGAACCCTCAATTTCCTCTAGACCCGGTGCTTGAAGGCCCCGTCGAAGGAGAAGGCGGAGCTACCCGAGCCAGCGTATCGGAGGTCGCCCAGAAGGTCGCCGAGTTCTTCCATAGGGTCTAGGACCATCTCTTTAGCTCTCGTTTGTATTTTCTCTTCTTCTTCCTCAATTTTGTAATCCCTTCTCTCCAGATGTAATCTCCTGTCTCCAGATGAATGAAATCCCCAAATTTTTGCGAATTTCATTTTTTGTCTTCAACATCTTTATCTTCTCTTGGCCCCCTGGTAGATGTACACAATTTGATTGTGAACATGTACCAAAAGGATATTGAGTTTTGTTGAAGACGAATTTGCTTCGAACTTGTAGAATTTAGGTCCGAAGTCTTTGATAGTGAAGGTCCCCTGAAGTTGTCGGAGCTTAGAAGCTCCGGTACTGTCCATCACTGGAGCTTAGTAGCTCCGGCAATAGCCTCTATCAACACGTAGAGCGTCGATAGTTAGTACTCCAAGGTGTCGGAGCTTAGTAGCTCCGGCAATGACCTTTGCCAACACTTGGTTAGTTGGCAACAGACTCCATGTACGGGGTCTTCTCACCATCTTTTACTCAGCGCCGACGGTTGACCCCCTTGGGGGAGTCGGAGCTAGGTTAGCTCCGGCTTTCCTCCATCAACGTAGAGTTTATTTTTCCTGCACACTTAAGCCAAGAAAAATAGTAAAATTCGTTCCTTGTCTATAATTTCGTCGCGGCTTACGATTCTCAAGAAAATTTTAAGTTGAACGCGATTTTAAATACAACTGGTTGCGTTGTCCTTTCTCTTAGATCCAACTGTCCATGAACCCGCCTTACTTCGGCCTGCCGGGGTGTAGGTAGAGTGGCGTACTTAGGGTGCTTGACCAGGCTAAGTCGATAGCACACTCCGGCCCTAGATTGGCTTGGCGGCTTTCAGGCGAGTTGGCCATAAACGATATTTAAATCCAAGAGATCTGACAATGCAACTCGAATCGTATAAAAACCGGTCAAACTAAAATTTCTTAAGAATTGCACGTCTCTGTTATAGACAAGAAAGAGAAAAATAAAAATGTCGAGCCTGCACAAAATGAATGCACGTGGAGTCTATTTCACTTGAAGATGTCTTTCATTATAGGTCCGGGGTACAGGGGAAACAAGTACACTCTTAGGGTACGGAACCAGGCTAAGTGTGCTTGGTTTCTCGTTTGACCCAGGGTAGTTAGCCACACTTTTAGTCCGGAGACTATGACAAGTGCTGCATGAGCTTTGCAGACCTTTCAGGAAAGGTCCGGCTGCTCTCCCGGAGGAACTACCCGACTCTGTACAATGACTCTATAACATACATTTCAAATTACTTAAGACTCACCTCCGTGGAATTAAGTATAGAACTTACGGAGGTGCTCGATGTTCCAAGGATTTGGGAGAGGTGTCCCATCCTCGGTAGCCTAGCGAACGCTTCCGGGACGGGATACTTTAATCACTCGGAAGGGCCCCTCCCAGCCAGGGGAGAGACCCTTCTCTGGATAGTATTCTCCGTAGCACCAGATCGCCTTCCTCGAGCTGTCGGTTGTGTACATGCCGCTGGTGATAACACCGTAGAGCTTGGCGATATCGGGCATTCCGAACAGCTGCTTGGCACCTTCCCTCCTCGAGGAGGTCTAGGTCTTCACGCCGGAGCTGGTCCTGCGCGGCTTCGTCGAAGGTCCGGACCCGGAGCGAACCCAAGGTGATTTCCGGAGGAAGGATTGCTTCAGCTCCGTACACCAGAAAGAAGGGTGTTTCTCCGGTTGACCAGTTTGGAGAAGTCATGTTGGCCCATAGAGTGGGCGGAAGCTCTTCGGTCCAATTGGCTCCGTGCTTTTTCAAGCGCTCATAGGTGCGCGTTTTGAGTCCTTTAAGGATTTCTGCATTTGCTCTCTTGGCTTGGCCATTGCTGGCGGGATGAGCTACGGAAGCGTAGAAAACCTGTATGCCAAGGTCTTCGCAATACCCTTGGAATGCGGAGCTTGTGAATTGAGTCCCATTATCAGTGATGATCTTGTTTGGGACTCCGAATCTGCTTACAATGGATTGCAGAAAGTTGATAGCAGATTGCTTGTTGATCGTCACAACTGGAGTTGCTTCCGGGCCACTTGGTGAACTTGTCGATGGCGACGTACAGGAACCTGTAACCTCCGATGGCTCTTGGGAAGGGTCCCAAGATGTCCATCCCCGACACAGTGAAGGGCCATGTAGGAGGTATCATTTGTAAGGGTTGAGCAGGTGTATGAATTTGCTTTGCATGAAATTGGCATGCTTCGCATTTCTTCACCAGCTCAGTGGCATCCTGGAGCGCTGTAGGCCAGTAGAAGCCATGCCGAAAGGCTTTTCCGACCAGCGTGTGGGAAGATGCGTGGTTCCCACACTCGCCTCCATGGATTTCTGCGAGAAGCTCGCAGCCTTCTTCCCTTGTGATGCACCGCATTAGGATGCCGTTGGCACCGCGCCGGTAGAGATCCCCTTCTACCAGTGTGTATCTTTTAGCCAATCTGACTACCCGGTCAGCGGATACATCATCGTCAGGAAGGATGTTGTCTTTCAAGTAGCTCCGGATCTCCGAGATCCATGCATCGGAACTGACTTGAGCATTTGAGTCTTGCGTGCTGGGTTGCTTATAGCTTCCGGCAGCACCTACGACCCTTGATGGCTGCCATGGTAACAGGGCCATCGGGACCGTCAGCTTTGGGATGCTGATCTCGCCCCCTTCGTTCAGTTCGGCAGGCTGAACTGTGGGTTTTGACAACCTCCGGACAAAGATTCTGTCAGGAGTCGGAGCTCCGGTTGACGCTTTGGTCGAGAGTTCATCAGCTTCAGCGTTGTGGGCACGCTGAACATGGTGGAGGTCTAGGACTTCAAAGTCCTTCTGAAGCCTCTGGACTTCAAGGAGGTAAGCAGCTAGCTGGAGATTATTGCAGGAGCATTCACCCTTCACCTGCTTGATGATGAGCTGTGAATCTCCTTTGACCAGCAGTTGCTTGACACCGTATGACAGTGCCACCTTTAGCCCATAGATGAGTGCTTCATACTCCGCCATGTTGTTGGTTGCCTTGAAGTCAAGGTGTACCATGTATTTTATTTTCTCCCCAATTGGTGCAAGGAGAAGGATTCCAGCTCCGGCCCCCTGCTTCTGCATGGAGCCATCGAAGTAAAGGGTCCAGTGAGGCTCGGTGAAGGTTGGAACTTGATGTTCCGTCTTCTGCTCGCTGGGGCCCCCAGGGTTTGATGGAGAGGGAGTCCATTCCGCCACGAAATCTGCCAACGCTTGACTCTTGATTGCTTGTCTCGAAATAAATTTGAGATCGAACTCAGCCAATTCCGCTGCCCACTTTGCAATATTCCCAGTTGAATTGGGATTATGCAAGATCGCTCGAAGTGTATAGGAGGTCACCACCGAGACTTTGTGAGCTTGGAAGTAGTGTCGGAGCTTCCTGGAGGCAATAAGAACTGCATAAAGCAGCTTATGCACCTCTAGGTATCGAGTCTTGGCATCATGTAATACTTCACTGATGAAGTATACCGGGCGTTGAATGGTCCGGACCCTCCCGAAGGGGTCCGGAGCTTCCTCTCTATTGATCCGGACCCTGTCGGAGGAGTCCAGATTCTCTTCGGGGACCTCCGGGTTCTGGATGGAGGAACCCGGAGCTTCTTCAGAAATGACCTGGACCCTCTCGGAGGGGTCTGAGTCTTCTGAAGTGACTTCTTGTGGATTTGAGTCTGGGAGCTGGGACCCAGACTCACTTTCAGGGACCTCCGAACCCTCCTGAAGGGGTCTGGATTCCTGAGTATGGGGTAGTTCTGGTCTCTCCGCAACCAGAACCATACTAACAACTTCGTCAGTAGCTGAAATGTAAAGCAACAAAGGCTCACCAGGGTTTGGAGCTACCAGAATTGGTAGGGTGGTGAGGAACTGTTTCAGCTCCTAGAATGCCTTCTCTGCTTCTTCGGACCATTGGAATGGTCCGGACTTCCTCAACAACTTGAAGAAGGGGAGTGCCCGTTCCGCCAGTCTTGATATGAACCGGCTGAGGGCTGCTAGACACCCAGTTAACTTTTGGACGTCTTTGATGCGGGTTGGTGGCCGCATGTCTTCAATGGCTTTTATCTTCGCTGGATTAGCTTCTATGCCCCGGTGACTTATCAGGAAACCCAGAAGTTTTCCGGAGCTAACCCCGAAGACACACTTGTCTGGGTTTAGCTTCGTGCGGGTGGCCCGCAGCTTGTCGAAGACAGCCTGCAAGGTGTCCAAGAGGGACTCCTTGTTCTTGACCTTGACCACGATGTCATCGACGTACACTTCCACTATGTCTCTGATGAGTTCTTAAAAAGTTTTGTACATAGCTCGTACAAAAGTTGAAGCTGCATTCTTGAGACCAAATGGCATGGCTGTGTAACAATACAATCCATCTACTGTGATGAATGAAGTATGCTCTTCATCCTCCCTAGACATCCTGATTTGATGATACCCAGAATATGCGTCTAGGAAACAAAGTAATTCACACCCAGAGGTGGAATCCACTATCTGATCTATTCTAGGTAGTGGGAATGGATCTTTTGGACATGCCTTATTCAGCGTGGTGTAGTCGATGCACATCCGAAGCTTCCCGCCGGCCTTGGGCACAACGACTGGGTTCACCAGCCATTTTGGATGGAAGACTTCTCGGATGAATCCGGCTTCGAGCAACTTCTTCACTTCTTGTCGGATGAAGTTCTGACGCTCTACTGATTGCTTCCGAGGCTTCTGATGCACAGGCCGAGCATCGGGGTAAATCTTCAGATTGTGCTCAATCACTTCCCTGGGGATCCCAGGCATTTGTGACGGTTGCCAGGCAAACACGTCAACATTAGCCCGGAGGAAAGTGATGAGCGCGAGTTCCTATTTGTCGTTCAACCCTCCCGATATACGGGTGGTTTGAGCGGCATCGGAACCAATTTGGGCGACCTTGACGGGAATGTCATTGTCGCCGCTTGGCTGCACACGAGGTGCAGAGGTTGAGCCCCGTTGTCGAATGCTCGGGGGTTTCGGAGCTTGCTCCTGTCTGGAGTCCTCCCCTTGCGCCGTGGTTAATGCATGGAGCTCCTCCAGAGCAGTTACTCCAGCAATGTGATCTCCGCGGATTCAGAGAACGCCTACTGGTGTTGGCATCTTCAACACCAGGTATCCATAATGAGCAGCTGCCATAAATTTGTATAGGGCAGGTCTACCCAAGATGGCGTTGAATGGTAAGTTGATCTGAGCGACGTCGAAGACCAACTTTTCGGTGCGATACTTCTCCCGTGTCCCGAAGGTAACAGGGAGAGTTATAGCTCCGAGTGGAGTAATGGCCCCCGGACCTACTCCGGAGAAAGGTCGAGAGGGCTGGAGATCCGAAGGCCGGAGCTGAAGCTTGATAAAAGCTTCAAAGCTTATGAGGTTCAGCCCCGAACCTCCGTCCACCATAACATGATGGAGCTGGATGTTATTGATGGTGGGAGATACCATCAAAGGTAACTGTCCAGCTCCAACCATGCTTCGAGGACAGTCCGAAGCATCAAAAGTGATGGATGTGTCCATCCACTTTCGATGTGGCTCCGGTCTAGCTGTTGGAGCTACAGCGGCCATATCCCGTTGCATAGTTTTGATGACGCGACGGGAGGTGATGTCCCATGATCCACCAAAAATGGTGTTCATGGTTTTCCGACGCTCGTTGTCAGAGACGTCAGAGTCTTCGTCGACGGAGGTGTAGATGGCCTTCAGGACCTTTTTGGGATCCTGAAACCCTAACTCCTCTTCAGCCGTAGCTTCGTTGACCTTCTGTTTTCCTTCCCTCTGTCGGAAAGGAGACCCTTCCTGGCGCTTGCTGTAGCGCTCGGCAAGGTTTTGGACCTCTCGGCAGTCGTCCAAACCGTGGCTGCCCGTTTTGTGAATGGGACACCACACTTTGGGTTTGCCACCATCTTCGGAAGACGGTCGAGGTCGCTTCTCGGGGTGTGGCCCCCGGCCACCAGGAGTTGCAGCAGCTGCAACGTTGGATGTACCGGCCGACGGCTTCTTCTTGCTGTGGGTCTTCTTTTTCTTCTTGCCACCCTCAGAGGTAGCGGCTTCTTCTTTGGAGGATTTCTTGTGATCCTTCGAGGCTGGTTTGGAGTGCATTTCACGGCCCTCCGCAGCTCTGGCACATTTGTCTGCCAGGCTGAAGAGTTCCGTGACGCTGGTGATCTCTTTGATCGCCAGCTTTTCCAACATCTTCTTGTCCCGTACGCCCTGTATGAATGCCACAATGACAGAAGCGCTTGAGATAGAAGGGATTGTGTTGCGTACCTGGGAGAACCTCTGGATGAAGGACCGCAAAGATTCTCCCCCTTTTTGCACGACTGCAAAAAGATCCAGTTCAGTGCCTGGTCGGGTGTATGAACTCCCGAAGTTGGCAGTGAACTGACGGCACAGCTCTTCCCAACTGTTGATAGAGTTGGGTGGAAGGCTCATAAACCAGGACCTGGCGGTCCCGGTTAAGGCCACTGGAAAGTAATTGGCCATTACAGCCTCGTTTCCTCCAGCTGCCAAGATTGTAGTGGAGTATATCTGAAGGAATTCAGCGGGGTTGACAGTCCCGTCGAATTTTTCTGGCAGGTGTGGCCGGAACTTCTGTGGCCATCTAACCATGCGCAGGTGCATGGCTAGGGCTGAACAGCCTCCTCCTACTCCTTCCAGAGTAGAAAGGTCCTGAGCTTCCCGTCTTTCACGAGCACGCTCGATATGGACACGGCCATCCTGTTGGCGGTATCGGCGATCAAGCTCCGCCCGGAGGTCATGAGTCGAAAGCCTGGATACCGTATGGGTACGTCGTGCCCCAGAGGGCAACGACGTCACCTGTTGTGACGCAGACCATCTCCTGTTGTTGGAGACGTGCGGACCAAGTCTTCCAGACAAAGTCCGTCGCTGCGACGGGGCTCGTCCCGAAGGAGGAGGACCCTGGTTGTTGAGGCGTTCGGCCGCTGCTGCGACAAAATGCTCCACATCGGCCCTCCACTGTTCCATTGCATCTTGAGATGCGTCCGGAGGTGGTGGTCGTTGGAGAAGAGCACGCGCTGCATGGAGCGCGTGTTCTGGGTTGTCATGACTTGCCGACGCAGTCAGTGACGCCGGCGCACCATCACGTTGCCCAGCACGATTTGCCGGAGAAGATGGTGGTGGTGGGAGTGTGACTCCTGCTGGTGCCGAGGCTCCTGCTGGTGGCTGCCTGTTGGAGGGATTGCCCCCAACAACCAGAGCAGCAGGTTGGCCGTTGGATGATCCAGCCGCGGAGTTCACCATTCTTGAAAATCTCAGGCGCCCCTACCTGGCGCGCCAACTGTCGACTGTTGGAGTCGGCAGATCTCCTGACACTGCTAAAGTGTTGAAGGAGTTTGTAGTTCGGTGTGGGCGCGCGGAGACTCAAGAAGGTGAATTGCGGTTTAACACAGGAGACACTAGGATTTACGTGGTTCGGGCCGCCTGAGCGTAATACCCTACTCCACGGGTGTGTTGGTGTTGTATTAGTTTGTCACGTATGATCTCCACGTCTGTGTCCGTGTCCCCTCCTGTGTATCGTCGATCTGTCCTTTTATAGTACAAAGACAGGCCGTTACAAGCTGGCCTGGCCCGACATGTGGCCCCGGCGGTTACTGGTATTGATACACGATTAATTGTTGTTAATGATCCTGTAACGGGCTCCGACAGTGCCGTTACAGGTGTTAAGATCGTCCGTTTAAGTGTCATTAATATGGTATTAATGACATTTAAACGGGTCTTGAAGTCCTTAGCTCTCCTTTGAAGATCCGGAGTCGTTACAAGGCCTTCCGGAGGTTAGAGGCTGCCAGCTCCGACGTTTAGACATGTGGCTGCTCCGGAGCTTGCTGTGGGAAGCAGGAAGCTCCGGGGCTACCTGACACGTGTCAGGTCCGGAGCTTCTCTCGGTCAGGGGTTAGGTCCGGAGGTGCCATTTCGGTACTTGGTCCGGAGCCTCCCCCTTGTGGGCGGTAGCTCCGGTTCGGCAGTTCACGTGGCGACCTAGGGATTAACCATGTTGGAGAAGCAGGTCCGGTCATGTCTGACAAGTGGGCCTCCGAGGGTCTTCAATTCAAGTAGTCGTCCTTCCCTCGAGATCTTTGTAATCTCAGGGGGTG
Organism: Tuctoria greenei; assembly: GCA_036927565.1. Taxonomy (NCBI): domain Eukaryota; kingdom Viridiplantae; phylum Streptophyta; class Magnoliopsida; order Poales; family Poaceae; genus Tuctoria; species Tuctoria greenei. Next base: position 22,174,647 of record JAYESD010000007.1, on the reverse strand, counting down.
TACGGTTTTTAGGGTACCGACAATGAGGATCCAAGAGAGGGCATCTATTTTGGAGACAACAGTCATGGAAAGGTGCGTGGTACCAGTAAAATTGCTATATCATCTCAACATACTCTTTCTCATGTGGTACATGTCAATTCCTTAGATTATAACCGGCTGTCCATATCTCAATTATGTTACAAAGGTTATAATTTCTTGTTCACTAATGAGGGTGTGAACGTCTCTAGAAGGGTGATGGTTCCATTGCTTTCAAGGGTGTGTTAAAGGGAAAGCTTTACCTTGTTGACTTCAACGAAGATAAATCCGAACTTGACACATGCTTGATTGCAAAGACCAACATGGGTTGGCTGTGGCATAGTTGGCTAGCGCATGTTGGTATGAGGAATCTTCAAAAACTCGTCAAGGGCGATCACATCCGAGGTTTGAAGGATGTTGTTTTTGAGAAAGATAGGCCTTGTAGCGTGTGCCAAGCCAGGAAGCAAGTAGGAGCACCTCATCCCGCGAAGAACGTCATGACTACAACAAGACCGCTCGAGCTGCTTCGCATGGACTTATTCGGTCCAATTGCTTACATAAGCATCGGCGGTAACAAATATGGCTTAGTAATTGTTGATGACTTTTCGCGCTTCACTTGGGTTTTCTTTTTACATGATAAGATAGAAACTCAAGGAAACCTCAAGAAGTTTCTCAAGTGTGCCCAAAAGGAGTTCTCATTGAAGGTCAAGAACATACGAAGCGACAACGGCACGGAGTTCAAGAACACTCAAGTTGAGGAGTACCTAGACGAAGAAGGGATAAAGCATGAGTTTTCAGCACCTTATTCCCCTCAACAAAACGGAGTTGCCGAAAGGAAGAACCAAACCCTCATAGAGATGGCAAGAACAATGCTCGATGAATACAAGACCTCGGATCGGTTTTGGGCGGAAGTGGTTAACACCACTTGCCACGCCATAAACCGACTCTACCTTCATCGACTAAGCAAGAAGACATCATATGAGCTACTCACGGGTAACAAGCCAAATATTTCTTACTTTCGAGTTTTCGGCTATAAGTGCTATATTTTAAGCAAGAAGCCTAGGACTTCAAAGTTTGCTTCAAAGTCCAATGAAAGTCTCTTGCTTGGCCATGATTCGAACTCCTACGCTTATCGTGTCTTCAACAAGACCTCCGGACTTGTTGAAGTAGCACGTGATGTAGTGTTCGATGAAACTAACGACTCTCAAAAGGAGAAAGTTGATCCATGTGTGCTAGACAGAGAAGAAGCTCCTTGTCAAGCATTGAGAAGAATGGTGTTGGGTGATGTTCGACCACAAGAGCCACCTCCACATATGCATGAGGAAGATGAACCACAAGTGGAGGCCAATGATCAAGGGGGAGCTTCCACACAAGATCAACCTCAAGAAGACGAAGATGATCAACAAGTCAAGGAGGGCAACCATCTAGGGGGAGAAGAAGAAGATCATGAAGACACAAGACCGCAAATGCCACACCCGAGAGTACACCAATGCGTCCAAAGAGATCACCCAATCAAAAACATCATCGGTGACATCCAAAAGGGAGTAACAACTAGATCCTGCATAGATAACTTTTGTGAGCATTACTCTTTTTTGTCCTTTTTTGGAACCACGCAGGATTGAGGATGCATTGAAAGATCCGGATTGGGTGGTGGCGATGCAAGAAGAATTGAACAACTTCAAACAGAACGAGGTGTGGGAACTCGTCGAAAGACCTAATGCGAACGTCGTCGGCACCAAATGGGTCGTCCGCAACAAACAAGATGAACACAGGGTGGTAACAAGGAACAAGGCACGACTTGTGGCCAAAGGGTATTCACAAGTCGAAAGTTTGGATTTTGATGAAACCTTTGCTCCCGTAGCTAGACTTGAATCAATTAGAATATTGCTTGCATATGCTACTCATCATGATTTCAAGCTCTACCAAATGGATGTGAAAAGCGCCTTTTTCAACGGTCCAATCAAGGAGGAGGTGTACGTGGAGCAACCTCCCGGATTTGAAGACAAAGAGTTCCCCGACCATGTCTTTAAACTGCGTAAGGCTCTCTACGGCCTCAAACAAGCTCCTAGAGCTTGGTATGAGTGTCTGAGTGATTTCTTAATTGAAAATGGTTTCGAGATTGGAAAAGCAAATTATACACTATTTACAAAACACTTTGACAATGATCTCTTTATCTGTCAAATCTATGTTGATAACATTATCTTTGGTTCAACTAACAAATCCTTTTGTGAAGAATTTAGTAAGATTATGACAGATAGGTTTGAGATGTATATGATGGGAGAGCTGAAGTACTTCTTTGGATGCGACAAACTCTAAGGGACTACGGTTACAATATGAGTCGTATTCCACTCCTTTGTGATAATGAGAGTGCCATCAAAATTGCTCATAATCCAATTGAGCACTCTAGAACCAAACACATAGACATCCGACATCACTTTTTGAGAGACCACTCAATAAAAGGAGACATAGCTATTTCCCATGTCAACATCAAAAAACAACTAGCCGATTGATGAAAAACGTTTTTGCGAGCTCCGAAATGAACTAAATATCCTTGCTGCTCAGAACGTGGCTTGAAAACTTGCATACCATTATGGACTATTCAAAATATATTGTTTGAGTTGTGAAAATCATCTCTCTCAATTTTCTCCAAAAACTATTTCAAATACTTGATCTTGATGAATTATGGTCATTGCTTGATTCTTGTATGATTACTGATCATATTCATCAAGATTATTTGATTTGCTTTGGCCCCCTATTTTCTTAATAAGTACCTTTGAATATATATGAATGGGCTAAGCATTTCTTTTCTGGTGACCACAGACTAGTCTGTGGTTGCCCGGACTAGTCCGCCCCTGCAGACTAGTACGCAGAGTGTCCGGTAGTCCGGACTAGTCCGGCTGACTATGGACTAGTCCGATTTAGGCTCTGGAAAAGTTCAGACTAGTCCGATTATTTTCGGACAAGTCCAATTTTTCGACTCCATAACCCTATCCGCCGCCAAAACCTAATCTTCTTCATCATCACAACTTGCCTCACGCTCTCTCTCCTAGCTTGGGTGCTCCCAAGGCGATTTCCTTCGTCCTCCATCAAATCTCTTCGTGTTTTGGTGGAAATCGACCCCCATTGCATAGGGATTGAAGACCACGGACTTGTCCGCACCTTCAACCCCTCCATCTCCAAGAATCGAGCAATTTCGGTAAATTTTTCTCCCCAACCCTAGAAATCGTGATTTCCTTCGTTGTTGGCCAAATAGCCTAGTTCCTTTTAGTTAATACATGCCTCCTAGCTGTATTACATTTATCTTAAACTTGTCTTGCATTGGGAATCACCATTTGTTGTTGAGTTAGGGTTTGAGATGATGAACACCAGACTAGTCCGGTCCATGTACGGACAAGTCCGATCTCCCCGGACTAGTCCGTACCTCTACACTGGACAAGTCCGATTTTTCCTGAACTCAACCCTAGTTTCCCATTCCTCAATACAATTCCTTGCTATCAAATTCTCATTCATACCTTTTGTAATCCATTCTCAGGACAATGTCGAGCACCAACGACGAGATCTCCGATTTCGAGGCCGAGATGGACCAAGAAGCCTTGCTTCGGTCCTCGTCGGGCCAAGGCAAGAAGCGCCAAGAGCACCCATCCGAGTCAGCACCTTCTCCACCTCAGGATCGACGCAAGGTGCTCGCCAAGAAGCCTGCCTCCAAGGCTTCAGCGCGTTGTGGCCCTAGCTCGGTGGTTGTTCGCCAAGCAAAGGGCAAGGGCAAAGGGATTGCCATGGGCCCGATCAGCCCACTCAAGTTGCATGCTCCGAGGCAGGGAAATAGAGATCCCTCCGAGGAGAATTTCAACAGCAAGGGAAGTGACACTGCTTCCAAACTCAGGTTCATTGATTGCTACAGCCGTTCCAAGAAAGCTGCCGATGCTAGGTTTTGGAGCAACTATCATGCAGATTTATACAGTTCAGTCTACCTCACTATGAAGACCCCAGTTGTGCGCAACCAATGGATTGATTGGGCGCACTTTGAGAGGAAGAGTTGCTCTGCTTTTGATGAGGTGGTCGAGGCAGTTGAGAGGCATGGATTGAAGGATCTCTTTGCCTTCTGGAACAACTGGAACGATGAAGTCATTGCCCAATTTTATGCTATTTGTTTCCTTGCCAGTGATGAGGAGGAAAGGGTGACTTGGATGACACATGGATCCAAGTACACCATCACCTATGACGAATTTGCAAGGTTGCTATATCTTGATGGCTCTAGCAACAACAACATGATCATTCACAACATTGGTGTCCTTGACAAGGACAAAATGAAGTTCCTTTATGACACCCGCTAAACTTTCAACCCTCCTTCCACCAAGAATATGAAGTCATTCTTTGTGGTCCTCAATATGGTTTTGGGGAAGACTATTGCCCCAAAGGATGGGGATGCAGGGAGTGTCCAAGGCTATCTAAGGACACTGATGAAGGTGATAAGCAAAGACAGGAAGTTTGATGTCTTTGACTACATATGGAATGACATGGTGAACATCTCCTGCACTCCTAACAGGTCTTGTGGCTACGCGCCTTACTTGATGTTCATGATTGAGAAGGTCACAAGGATCGAGTTTGTGAAGCACGTGGAGCACACCCCTCTGAGGCCCCAAAATCCTCCTCAAGCCACAATCCAAGCTTCCCCTTCCCCTGCATCCAGTGAAGAAGCTCCGAGGAGAGCTAGAGGTGATGCAAGTATTGATCCCTCCACTAGGGCCCCTCCCCAAAAAGGGTCCCCTAGTGGAATCCTAAGTACCTAGCAGCGATCTTTGCCTCATGCGAGAAGGCAGAAGTGAACACTCATTAGCTAAATAAGGTGAGGAAGGCTAATATGTGGTATGTCAAAGAGAATGTCAAACACTTTTTCCAGAAGCTGGAGATCGAGCCCATTGGATCTCTAGTCATTTTTGAAGATTCAGCTTCGGATTTCACCGAGCTCGGGCCTTTGACACCCTCCGAGTTTGCTTATTTTGGCATTGGGGGTTCGAGTGAATTCGCTCCTCCTCCTCCTTCTCTCTCCTTCCTTTTGGTGTCTTGATGCCAAAGGGGGAGAGATTGAGGGGGGGGGGGGGGTCACTAGGTCTAAGCTATAGGTTGAGAGATGAGAGCCTCACTTATGCATCTTTTTATGTCTTCTAGGTTGTAAGACTTCATATTATGATCTTTTGGTACTTTCAATCCTGTGATGCAATGATATGAACTAGTTCTGCTCATATTTATGAAATCTGTGATTTTGCTCTGAAATTGACATATATGCTTGTTGTTGATATATTGATGTCAATTATTTCACTGTCATCATGACTACTACTGTCACTCACTTAGTTTTACATCTCACCATAAAGAGTGCACATATGTATTATGTTGTCATTGCTAAATAAGTTTCAAGCTCATATGTGCACACTTTATGAAAATTCTGCATTTTTATCATATTTTGTGAAATCTCAATTGGTTGTCATCAATCACCAAAAAGGGGGAGATTGAAAGTGCATCTAGGCATCCTTTGTGGGTTTTGGTTGATTTATGACAAACAAATGAGATTCTAACCACATTATTAAAATAAGCGCAGGTCTTAATGAAAGAATGAAGAAAGTGCCAGAAAGAAAGGAGAATGAGGATCAATTCGGAAAAGAGCTCAATAGTTGAATAGAATACATCATTGTGTAGGGAGTGTGTTGGTGTAACACATCCCAAGAGCTCAAGCATAAAAAGTCCCCACATACTTCACATTTCACAGGAAAAATGGACTAGTCCGATATACACCGGACTAGTCTGATATCCTCTCTGGATAGGTTCGAACAAGTTCAGCCAATGCGGACTCGTCCGCACCGGACTAGTCTGATAATGTCTGGACTAGTCCGATAATGCCTCTGACTAAAATCGGACAACTCCTCCAAGTGCAGACTTGTCCTATATTCACTAAGGGTATCACCACACCAGACTAGTCCGATATCACCACGGACAAGCCCGAAAACCTTTCTGACTAAAATCGGACAAGTCTGCTCTTAGCCGGACAAGTCCAATATTCCTAGACACTTAGGATTTCCTGCACGCCGCACACCGAACTAGTCCAAACTCCACCACGGACTAGTCCGGACCCTCGAAACCCTAACGGTAACTTTTGAAAACCCTAATATAAATAGATGTGCACGGCCAAACTATCAACTCTCTCGACCCCCTGCGCCGTCACACCCTCCAAGAGCCTAGATAACACATTTCTCCACGCAATCCAATGCAAGAAAGATCAATCCCTTGAGGATTCACTTTCGATCAAAGGAGAAACACGATTCCACACGTTTGAGCTCTTGGGTTTGATCTCTAACACACTCCTGTTGTTTCATTGTTGATCTTAAGAGTGTGTTCTTGGTGGTGTTTGAATTGTAATCTAGGGGAGCCCTCAACTTGAGAGAAGGCCCATTGAACTTGGTGATTTGCCCCTTTATGATAGTGAAAGAAGAATTGTCCTTTGTGGCGATTCGACGAGGATAGGGTCAGTGAAGACCCGGTCCTTTCATGGGCTCCTCAACGTGGACGTAGGTTGCCTCTGTGGGAACCAAACCACAGGATAAAAATTGTGTGTCAAACTTGTTCTTGAGTTTCTCATATGATATTCTAGGGTTTGATTGATTTTGTCCATCTTATGTTAAAACATTCAAATCAAAGTTAATTTGCACCACATTTAACTTCATTGACTCAATACTTGCAAGTTACATACTATATTCCGCTACATACTGCGCTTGTATTGAAATCATTGATCGAACTTGATCAATTTAGTCTGCACGCACTGGACTAATCCGCACTGTACCGGACTACTCCGATATCTCGGGATTTGATCAGTTTTTTAAGTGTTGTAGGTTCCGACTAAATTTCAAAAAGGCCTATTCACCCCCCCCCCCTCTAGGCCACATTCAAGAAACATGAGCAGAATTATCCAACACATGATTTGGAACTTGCAGCCGTGGTACACGCATTGAAGATTTGGAGACATTATATCCTGGGACATAGTTGTGAGATTTATACAGATCATAAGAGCCTTAAATATATTTTCACACAAATGGATCTGAACTTGAGACAACAAAAATGGTTGGAGCTTATAAAGGATTATGATGTGGGAATCAATTATCATCCAGGGAAGGCTAATGTAGTGGTCGACGCATTGAGTAGAAAAGGAGTAAGTCACCAACTCATAGTTCGAGAGTTGCCATCCACATTATGTAAGGAGTTTGAACAGCTAAACCTCAGATTTGTGAATGAGATGGGGACACTGGAGTTAAATCCGACCTTGGAGCAAGAAATTCGAGAGGGTCAAACGAAGGATGAGGAAATCTAGGAAATCAAGGAAAGGACCCAAGAGGGAAGAGAATTCATATTTGATGAGGATGAACATGGTACCTTATGGCTTGGTAAGAGGATTGTCGTGCCCAATGATAAGCATATTTGGGAGACCATATTAAAGGAGGCACATGAATCACCATACTCAATTCACCCTGGTTGTACGAAGATGTACAAAGACGTGAAGACTTGTTATTGGTGGGATAGCATGAGGAAGGACATAGCTAAATATGTAGCTTTGTGTGATGTGTGCCAACGAGTTAAGGCAGAACATCAAAGGCAGGCTGGATTATTGCAAACATTTAAAATTCTGGAGTGGAAGTGGGAAGAGATCAGTATGGACTTTATATTGGATTGCCACATACTCAGTCTGGTTATGACTCAATTTGGGTAATTGTGGATCGGTTGACCAAATCAGCTCATTTCATCCCTATGAAGACCAAGTATACAGCTGCACAATTGGCCGAAATATACATGGAGCATATTGTGTGTCGGCATGGAGTCCCGAAGACGATAGTCTCGGATAGAGGTTCTCAATTCACCTCCAGATTTTGGCAGAAATTGCATGAAGCTTTGGGAACAAGGTTGAATTTCAGTTCAGCATATCACCCTCAAATAGATAGACAAACTAAGAGGACAAATCAGATTTTAGAGGATATGTTAAGAATGTGTGCTTTGAAGCATGGGAAAAGTTGGGACAAGAGTTTGTCGTATGAGGAATTCTCATATAACAATAGTTACCAAACAAGCTTGAAGATGTCACCATACGAAGCACTATATGGAAGGAAGTGTAGGACGCCCTTGTTTTGGATGAGACAGGAGAAACTCAAGTATTTGGTCCGGATGTGTTGCTAGAAGCTGAAAAGCAAGTTCAGATCATTCGGGAAAACTTGAGGGCTACTCAATCAAGGCAAAAAGGCTATGCAGGCAATAGGAGAAGGAAACTAGCCTTTGAAGTAGGGGACTTCGTTTACCTCAAGGTGTCGCCAATGAGAGGTCACAAGAGGTTTAACGTAAGAGGCAAGTTAGCACCTCGATACATTGGGCCATTCAAGATTTTGGACAAAAGAGGAGAAGTAGCATATAAGTTGGAGATGCCAGCTCATCTTTCAGATGTCAATGATGTTTTTCATGTTTCCCAGCTCAAGAAGTGTTTGAGAGTGCCGGAAGACAAGTGCCAATGGAAGAACTGGAATTAGAGGCAGATTTGACTGATGCGAACAACCGGTCAAGATCTTGGAAACCAAGGAGAGGGTCCCAAGAAACAAGGTTATCAGATGGAGTAAAGTTCAATGGAAGCATCATATAGAATCGTAAGCAACATGGGAGCTAGAGGATGATCTCAATAAGAAATGTTTTCCTATCTTTTCTCTTCCGCATCAAATCTCGAGGGGGAGATTCATTTTAAGAGGGGTAGGTTTGTAACACCTTCATTTTCATGCATCATGCCCTGCATCCATCATTAAATATGTTTAATATTAATCAACATAAAACGAAACAAGTTTAAAATGAATTAATAGCAAAACTGCACTTAAAAATTCTGAAGAGTGCGGACTAGTCCGATTTTAGTACGGACTAGTCCGATTTCTCTCTGACCTCACTCGGACTTGTCCATTTTGATGCAGACTAGTCTGTATTTTCTCTCTCGACACTTTTGGACTTGTCCGGTCCTATGAAGACTAGTCCGGTGTCCCAATTTCTTGGAAAATTTTGCTATGTCTCTGGACTTGTCCAGACTAGTCCGGAGTTCCAGCGGACTTGTCCGTTTTTCCCTCTGACTAAAGTCGGGCTTGTCCGATTTTTGGCCAAACTTGTCTGTTTTTCTCCTCTGGATAATTGGACTTGTCCGTTGTCCAGTCCGGACTTGTCTAATTTCTCTCTGTCCAACTTCGGACTAGTCCGACCCTTTTTGGACTTGTCCGATAAATCACGACTCCGAGTAGATCTTTTGTTTCACGACTTGTTCCTTGGGTTTTACGTTAAGTAGGCCTAGGTATGTCGTGCCTAACTCTTTTAGAGCCAATGTGGGACTCTAAACGGTACCCTACTCATCTCAAAACTCAAAATCCATCTAACCCTAGCCTCCACCTCTATATAAACAACCCCACCCCTTGGCTTGACATCTATTTGCCACTTTTCCACCCCACCCAAACCCTAGCTCGTGAGTAGCCGCCACAAAGGAGGGAGAAGGAGATCTAGAGTAAGAAGAAGAGGAGGAGGAAATGAAAGAGGATCAAGATCTCCATCAACTTTGCGTTCTTCATCAATGATTCACCATCAAGTTCTTCATCAACCCTAGATCATCAAGAATCGAGTGTTGCCTCCAAACCCCTTGATTCTTTGGAGTCTTAGATACCTGGTATACCTTCTACTTCCTTTTCCTTACGTGAATTCAACCCTAAATCTCCAAATTCACATCGATCAAGAAATCCTAATTGGTTGTTCCTACGCAGTGCGGACTAGTCCGGCCTCCTGCGGACTTGTCCGATTTTTGCAAACTATTTCGTGTTGAATTAAATCTAAATTGTTTTGAATCAACTCCAAATCTGTATAAACTTGTTAAAACCTATTAGAACTAGTTAGTGAACATTATTAACAACTTATTAACTAGTTTTACCTTGCATTTGCATTAATCATACATGTCATGTCATATTGAGTAATATATGTGCACTCTTTGATTGTGTTTCTTGTCTTGTATGTTATTGTGCGGATTAGAAGGATTTGCGCTAGAGAGTGTTGCGGAGGATCTTCAGCACCAAGAGTTTGAAGCCTTTGATCCTAATCAAGCTCAAGAGCAAGGCAAGTGTCCTTGAACATATTGATCCTGTTTTGACAAATAAATGTTTTGTTTGCAAAACTGCATGCTTGTGTCAATTTGATGGGAAATCCTATGGTAGGAAGTTTACTAGCTTTGTTAAACCACCCTTGTCACCTGGAATTTATGGTAGAGAGTCGGGAAGGGTTTTTTACCTTTTTGCTTTGCTTAAATAATTGGGATGGGAAAACAACACTACATAATTAATTATGCATTGATGAGATTATGGTTAATATGAACTGGTTAATATGATATGGTAATGGGTGATCTAAGCAAGCCTTGTATGCGGATGGGTTGGATGATATGGTGGTTTGCTTGCTTTAGATCTAAGGACTGGTTCATGCAAGAATAAGCCAGGACTACGGTGCCACCACGAGGCCAAGTATGGGTGCAGCGTAGATGATTAATTAGGGATTTGCTGGTGCTATTTGGACCATTAGGGATGCTCGGGAAGGGGTAGTCGGATTGGGTTTGTTGATGATTGGTGGGACTACCCTGGTATCCCAATGGCTCAAGAGGTGGTCTTTGGTTCAAGATGTGCTCAGTTGGAGGCATCATCACCGGTGAAACATCAGTGGGGTCTAAATAGGATAGTAATCCCTTTGTAAAGGCTATTTTGTGATATCTTGGCCATACACCAAAGAAAGTGTAATTGGAATAAGAAGGGTTCTTTAGTCGCCGACGGGTGATGAAATCACAAACACGTGGGTAATGTGGTACAAACTCTGCAGAGTCCAATAAAACTATCGTGATAGCCGTGCTCCCGGTTATGAGCACCTGGACAACTTCCATGATTAGAGGAAACTTGGGATTTGGATGGCTAAGGTTTGATAATGGTTATGGTTGATAATATAGTTATGGCTAGTTATGGATTGGTTTATGGCAATGAATATGGTTATTGGTAATGGTGAAATCTGGTATATGGATGATGGTAATGGAATATGGACTGGTATTATGATATTAATTATGGTTTATGATGGGTTTACTTCACATACATATAATGTATTGCTTTTCAAATTTTTTAATGTACTTTTCAGCACTTAGCCATTATTATTGTCGTCATTTGAATTAGCCACATGTCATACTTTCCACACTTGCTGAGTACGACATGTACTCACTCTTGCAATTCCCCCACCAGCAGTTGCATGTTAGGAATGGGAGTTTAATGGTGATAATGCGGAGTTCTAGGCCGTGTCTGCCGTCAGCTTGTCTGTGGTGTTGCTTGGAGCACTATACCCTATTGCCTATATGCTTAGTTTGCTTAGTTGCTTAATTAGTTATTTCCGCTCCATTAGTTTAAACTTGTTATTAATATTCATTAGAGCTTGTATTAGAGGTTATTCGGAATTTTGTAATAAAAGTACTTGTTTAACAATTTGAGATGTGGTAATTGTTTGTATATCGTTTGTGTTGCACTTGTGTATGTGTGTTGAACATCCTGGGCACACATATGTTGCACTTGGTTCATTTTTCGAAACTGGGTGTCACAGAAGCTCCCTGCTGATCTCTGGAATCATGTTCAGAGGCAGGAAACCAGCCGGCGGAGTCAAGGTGTCATAGGCGATGGACCCGTGTTGAAACTTCTTGAGATGCAGCCTTAAAGCTTCGTCATCCAAGTTGGATTTCAAACCGGTTTCAATCTAGTCGTCATCCATCACACTATTAAAGGCCCAGGCGAGCTTCTCCCTTCTCTTCATCGGAGCCCACATGTTCACCAAGAAATTCCCAAAAACTATCTGGAGGGTCACTCCACCCTCCACACATTCTTGGATTCTGGCCAGGACAGGCTTGAACGCATCTGATAGCTCCAGAACTACATTCCAGACATCGGGGTCGACGTTGGGGAGTCCCTGGGGCAGCTCCAACATATCGTGCTCTTCCGCTGCAATGACGACCTGATCCTTCTTCCAGTAATCCCATTTGCCGAAGGGAAACGACTTCAAGTACTTGAAGGGGCAGTTCTTGCGCTTCACAAAATAATATTATCCAAGCATCTTTGTCCCGTTGCCGGTGGTATGGTTCGTGAAGAAGGTTCTAAACAGCTCGATGCAGGGAGGCACGCCCACCCACATCTCGCAGAAGTGGACAAAAGTCGCCACCAGCAGGAGTGAGTGGGGGCCAAGGTGATACAGCTGGAGGCCATAGAAGTCCAGCAGCATCAAGATGAAACTTGAAAAAGGTGGGATTAATCCCACCATGGCATACGCCAAGAAGTACAACATCTCGCCATGGCGCTCCTTCTTGAAGGGGAGCTTGCCGACACGAACCAAGTGGTTGAAGGAGTCGCTGGACCATCCCATGAAGGTCTGGACCTTCATCAGATTATCCTTGCTATGGATGCGGCTTTTAAGAAGACTTAACTCCATCGTGGCAAAGTGGAGCAAAAGAGGAGAAAGCTAGGCAAAGGTTGGGAGGCTCTGAGCGCAAGCTTGACCAAAAGTGTAAAGAGTCTCAAACTGTGAGGACTTTCCTTCTTAAGTAAGCCTCCACGACGCTTGGATGGAAACCACAGCGAGAACAGTCCACATTACAAAAAATCTACCCCATCGATGACGAATGGGCCCAGAACCGCCCCGACGAAGAAGTCGAGGTTATTACCCCAAGCGAACCATTGTCATGATGGGCGGCGGGAAGCCCGAGGGCGGCAGTCTGACAAGGCGCTCGGAACCGATACGGTTTTCGTATTGGGAACCGGCGACCTTCAATTGCGTGAGATCCGCACTCAAATATCTCATCTGCCACATTCAAAACAAGTCACGCGAAGATGGTTTAACCCCAGACCATCGCCCCAACGGTACATCAGAAGACCTTTGAAGTTGCAGCACAAGAATCAAGGATGACCCCACCTCCGGTAGAATAAATTAACCCAAAGGGTTTCTCCTAGAGGTGGGCCCAGGGGCCACTGTCGGTACCCTGCATGCCGGGTACCCTATGATACCGTAAGAAGTACAAGGGAGTTCCACCTGTCAGGGTCGAAGACCTCCGAAGGCCCCACATGTCACGTGGCACTAGACCCGCCTCCTTCATATGGGTAGCTCCGGTATTACCACATGTAGTATAAGACCGGAGCTAAACTCCCTACATAAGGAAGCTCCGCGCTTAACACGTGTCCAGTGATCCCGGACCTAACCCCCGTTAGAAGGAAGCTCCAGTGCCTACACGTGTACAGCAGCTCCGGACCTACCTCCTCGTGAGGGAAAGCTCCGGAGCCGCCACGTGTTGAGCCTTCGGACCTACGACACCAACGGGAATACTGACGGAACTCTAACGGCATGAACATTCAAAGGACAGTGATTGCTACAGTTACAAGGCATGATTATGTGTCATTAATACAATATTAATGGCGCACGATCAGAAGACCCTTAATACTGGTAACGTCACCATTAAGACGCGTTATCACGCTATTAGGGTGCTTAATCACACTTAATTGTGTATTAGACAATAATAACCGTCGGGGCTACATGTCGGGCCACGCAACTCATGTAACAGTCATCTCTTGGTATATAAAAGGGATGTGTTGCACGATACTATACAAGCAAGCTCATACGCATGCAAGCACCAGCAAATCTCCAATACAACAACACACACTCCATAGAGTAGGGTATTACGCTCAGGCGGCCCGAACCACGCAAATCATTTGTGTCATCATCTTGTCTAAGATATCCGCGCCCCCAAACCGATACAAGAACCTCCGCAGGCTACAATTTAGTAGTACCGAGGGAAGTGTCGTTCTTACGCTTCGACAACACTTATGGATGATGTGAATTGATGAATATGGTTAATTGGTAACATGGGACTTGGGAGATCTAAGCAAGCATGATTTGTGGTCTGGGTTGGATGTTACGGTGGTCTGCTTGCCTTGGATCTAAGGGTCGGTTCATGCGAGAATAAGCCAGGACTACAGTGCTATCACAAGGCCAAGTATGGGTGCGGCTTAGCCAATTAATTAGGAGTATTACCAGCATCGATTTGGGTCATTTGGAGGAGCGGGAAATGGGAGTCAGTTGGGTTTGCAATAGTGGTGGGACTGTCCTAGGATCCGAATGACACAAGAGGGGGCCCTTGGTTAGATGTGCTCAGTTGGAGGTATCACCACCGATAAAACCTCAGTGGGTCTGTGAAAGTGCATCTAGGTTCCCCGTGGGTTTTGGATGATTGATGACGACAATTAAGGCGCTAATGAGCTCATATGATCTTAGCACAGGTGTGGACTCGATCGGAGACGCAAACCCTCAAAAAGGAAAAGGATGGAAACGGAGTCGACTCGAAGCGTAGAAACTAGGGTTTCTAGCATGTTGAGTTAGACTAGCCGTAGAAATAGGAGGGTGTGTGCGTAAAGTGCAAAGAGATCAAAGTAGGAGCTCAAGAGTGGTGGTTGAGGTAGAAATCCTATTTGAAGTTGAAGTTAGAGTAGTCTAGCAGGAATGGCCGGACTAGTCCGCCTTAGGGCCGGACTAGTCCGCTCCTGGCCAGACTAGTCCGTTTTCACACGGACCAGAAGGTTCTTTGTGACTTCGGACTAGTCCGTAGTGGACCGGACTAGTCCGGGGTACCCCTTGAAGTGGAGTTTCGGGACTAAGTCCTAGAGAGCGGACTTGTCCGTTTTGGGGCGGACCAAAAGGTCCTGTGTGAGATCGGACTAGTCCGTCCGTGGGCCGGACTAGTCCGTGGTGCCGAGTGCAGAGAGGTTTTGCGACTAAGTCTGGGTAGGCCGGACTAGTCCGTGGTCTCCAGACTAGTCCGGTTTCACACGGAACAAAAGGTTCTGTGTGAGATCGGACTAGTCCGGTAAGGGCCGGACTAGTCCGTTGTCAAAGTTACCGTTTGAATTTGAAGTTTGGCGGGTAGCGTGACGATTGCCGCGCAGTGCGACAGTTGTCAGAGGGGTCAGTGGTCCCCTAGGCCGGACTAGTCCGGGCCTGAGGCCGGACTAGTCCGCCCTTTTGCTGAAGTCAGCAGTATGGGCTTGGGACCTCTATAAATAGAGGTCCCCTGGGTTCTTTTGAACCAACTCTTGAATAGACAAGAACCCTAGCGCCGCCACAGCCAACTTGGAGCACTCCTAAGCCTCTTTCTTGCCTACTTTCCCTCTAAAACTAATTCTTGAGTGGATTAGAGTTTAGTGAGGTGGAGAAGAGGAAGAACATCGCGCTTGTGCTCCCGGTTTGATCTCTTGCACTCATTGAGTCTTTGTGAGCTGTGTATTGAGTGTGTTTCATGTTGTTGATCATCTTTGTGGCGTGGGAGCCTCAGATTGTGAGAAGCCCCAACGAACTTTGTAATCACCCTTGTGATTAGTGGAGAACCAAGTTAGGCCCGTGCGGTAAACTTGGTGAGGGAAGGGTTGGTGAACCCGGTCCTTTGTGGACTCCTCAACGGGGACGTAGATTCTTGTGTGGAATCGAACCTCGGGATAAAATCCTTGTGTCTCCGTGTTCTTTGCACTTTGTTCATCGAATATTCCGTTCTAGGGTTGCTAGTTTTGTTTTGTGTTTCTCCTTGCTTAATCTTGTTGAAACTTGACTCACTCTTGTGTTGATAGTTTCTAAACTTGTCATAAACATATCCTCACTTGTAGCCTCGAGAAAATCCCCTTAAAACTTGCTAGAAACACTTTTTAGGGTTCTTCACGCAGGCTGACCGGACTAGTCCGCCCCCAGACCGGACTAGTCCGCCCCCTGTGATTTAATCTTGTTTTATTAAGTCATTTGCAGGTCGATTAGCCTATTCACCCCCCCTCTAGGCAACTTTCAGTCTGAATATGTTGGTAGTCTCTTTGTAAAGGCTATTTTGTGATCTCTTGGCCATGCACCTAAGGAAGTGTAATTGACATAAGGGAGGTTTCTTTAGTCGCTGACGGGTGACGAAATCACAAACTTGTGGAAAAAGTGGTACAATCTCTGCAGAGTGTTAAAAACTATTGTGATGGTCGTGCTCCCGGTTAAGAGCACCTAGATGACCTATATGATTAGAGTGGAACTTGGGATTTGGGATGGTTATGGTTGGGTAATGGTTTTGGGATGGTTGGGTCATGGTTATGGTCTGAGTTGTGATAATTGAATATGGTCGATGATAATGGTAAGAACTTAGCATTTGGATGGATAATCATTGTTGAATGTGACATAATGGTAATTGATGATAACGGACTCGTTATTGGTAATTATTTGGGTTATGTTGGGATAAATTCACATAGACACATTGGTATGCTTTTTACATGTTTTGAATGTACTTTTTAGCAATTAGCCATTATTTATTGTCAATGCTTTGTTTAAGCTACATGTCATACTTTCCCACACTTGCTGAGTACGACATGTACTCACCCTTGCAATTCCCCCACCAACAGTTTCAGGTGATATTTGAGAGTATCCTGAGGATAATGCGGAGTACTAAGTTGTGTGGTGTCGTCGACTTGCCTGTGGTTATGCTTGGAGCCGTGCTACCCTATTTGTTTAGTTCGCTTAGTTGATTAATTGGATTATTTCTGTTGCACTTGTAGTTCAATATTAATCATTAGAGTTGTAATTTAAGGATTATTGAATATTGTAATAAAAGTACTTTCTTAATTAACTTGTGTTGTGGTAACTTTCTGTATATCGTTTGTGATGCACTTGTGTATGTATGTTAAACATCTTAGGTACACATATACTATTGCACTTGATTTATTTTCAAAACCGGATGTCATGAATGACGATAAAAATACTAGTCGGCCTGTGCAAGAACGACAGGATGCAGTCGTCCATTTTATAGACATCTGGATGTAATGATGCTCAGTCGTTTATCCATCTAATAGATGGCTGGATGACGTGTCATGCATCGAATGGACGGCAGGAACCAACGTGGGCGTCATATCATTTTTCTACTGGATGATTGGATGTCAGCTAATCGTTTCACCGGATTGACAATTAAGTGGCTAGATTGGTAAAAAAATGATATCCGGTAATTATTAATAAAAAATGATGTTAATAATAATAACAGAAAAAACCGAAAGGACTCGGCTTTTCTTTCCCATCACCTACTATGAAATTACATTGCCCCTAATTCAGCTGTCGATGTTAGGAGTTAGAGGAGACTTAACAGCAGTATAATATCAGCTTTAGTTACACTTGCTTTTGTTACTGAATTCATCCTCAAAATTGACTAGGACGAGAATTATCTAGACTAGTGGAGAAGCGAATGCGCCGAGCGGTAGCACAAGACCAGGTAATGTGTCGTGCGGACGTGCGGTACTGCTCTAAAGCTGCAGTACATTTTTCTGGCTACAGTTCTTCATGCTGATGGCTAATGTAATAAAATTTTCCGTTTCTACTGCAGCAGATTGTAGACCAACGAAATTAAACACCAGGGGCCAATACCCTTCATATGCAGAGAACTTTATCTTCTCATTCGCTGAAACCACTATGATATGAAACGTTACCGTACACAAGTTACGCAACGTAGCCAAGGTTTTGATATTGAATCCTTTTTCTTTACTCACCTATCATTTCTGAATATTCTTTCTATAACTAAGACAGTGTAAATGAGGAACACAGAAATGGGCCAACTATTTTTTAGCTTCAGAAATCCATGCACATGCACAGAAATAACGCCATTCCCATTCTATCGTGTATGCCATCTGGACAGAATGTGTATAGGGGTATACATCGTAAATCAGCACGTGACCAGCAACATCGTTGAAAACATTCTATGTCCAAATTTGTTAAAATATAAAGAAATAGATGAATATCCCATACAAAACGTCAACGGTACAGGAGCCTGAGAATCAGATTACACAAGCATCTTATTCAAGTGAAAAAGAACAGACAGCAACAAGCACCAAAAATTCAATCAGACACCAGAGGTCAAGCTCAAGCCCAAGATGTAACACATGAGTCCACTTCCTTTGCCCAAACATCGAAGAGTACCCTCCGCAAAGCACCGAGTGGCTGAAATATCCAAATAATTGTACCATTTGAGAGGAAACAGTAAATCAAATAGTGGCTACATACCTTGCAGCCGTAATCAAGCTTCATTCATGCGTTCAGCTGCCTGGTGATACTGATAGTCACCTTCCTCAAATGCCTCACCTTCCTCAGGGCCATCAGGTTCAACAATGTGAGCTTGCACCTGATAACTTGCTTCCATCTTACCGTATGAGTCCTTACGATAGTAGTCATGCTCATGCCGCTTTGAGTGCTCAGTTTCATGCCCACGTCCATCTCGAGCATAGCCATAGGGCTCATGACTCTTGTGTTGCTCATACTGCCCGTAGCCATAGTCCTGTCCATAATTCAACATACTTTTGTCATGTTTCGGTGCACCATTGACATAGTCAGTATCCCTCCCATGCATGTAACCACGGTCTCGATCATGACTAGTGTGCTCAAAACCTCGGTCCCGTTCCCTGGCCCTCTCACGATGGCGATCATGAGAGCGGGCACGATCCTTTTCTCTATCGTAGTCCCGACCACGATCCTTGTCCCTATCTCTATCACGACGATCACGGTCACGGTCGCGCCCATGATCTCTTTCCCGATCCTTTCCTCGCTCCCTGTCCCGAGTCCTATCACGATCTCTATGTTGATGCTTTTCTTCTCTAGAATCACGATCACGAGCCCGTTCATGTGAGCGCTCACGGGTTCTCTCATCACGAGGATCCTTTTCACGAGCCCTTTCACGAGACTTCTCCCGATCCCTGCATTGACAAAGCATATAACATGGTAAGATGATGATGCAATAAACTTGTTTATATGGCCCGTATAAAGGGTGTACCCAGTGCTAAAATCTCTCACATTGTGAGGTCTGAAGAGGAAATTTCTAGACAGTATTCCCCTTGCATATTTTGCAACAAGGCTGATTCGAACCCAAAACCTCCAGAGCACAAGTGAAGAGACACTACCACTGCACCAGGCCTGCCCTTCAAATCACGTCTTACCTATCAGCACGACGATCATCCCTCCTAGGCTCCTCTGATCTAGGGCGCCCTGCTGTCCCACCGTGGTGTTGCTCCCTGAAACCAGAAACATTAGAAGGTAAGACAATAATAACAACAAGAGGTCTTATTCCCAGCTTAAAAGGCATCACAGTAATACCCCAAAAAGCCTATAAGATTCAATATCAAATATTGAAATGTAATGTATAGTGTATTATGAAATCCTATTCCTATAAATCCTACAGGAAAGTATAACCAATATATTCAGCAACACATTAGTTCCTATAGGTCAATCAAATCCAGCGCCTAATTTTAAAATGTAATAAGAAATTGCAACAGCAGTCAAACAAATGATCAAAATGAAAAAAAGAACGAGTGTACCTAGTAGAATCCTTCTTGTCAGCATTTCCACCAACAATGCGGCTTGATCCAAGTCCACCACCCAATCTCCTGGGCCGCCAATTTGGAACAGTTCTACCACGCTCCACGTCAACTAATACCCTCTTGTTGTCTACTTTTCTCCCATCTGCTTGCTTATAAGCAGCTGAGGGCAAACCAGATTAGCAATAAATGTCAGTTTAAAAAAAAAAAGTGAACTCTGCATCAGATATTTGGATAAAGAAACTCTGCATAGGAAATTTGCAGAAACTTACTTTTCATATCTCGGGTGTGCGTATATTCTATGAATGCATATCCTCTAGGTTTATTTGTATCCTTATCAGTTACAATCCGCACCTACAAAGATAAAAACAGTGATTTACAAATGTCAAAATGACGGATCCACTGACTTCAGACAATGTGCTAATATCTGTTGTGACACTTATTTGGTCATTATTAGCATATTCTATGTTGCACGACAGACAGGCTTAAAGCCTAAAACAGCCGTGCTAACCTTGCATATGAAGAGCTTCCAGAGAGGAGCAAAATCCAGCACAGATCAACATAGTTGTAGCAAAACGCGATGTCTGACCGTTGGGAAAAGCATTGAATATCCCCTTACCAGGGAACTTACTAAAGGAAAAGGGTACACGAAATGCTATATATATGATACCAAGTTACCCTCTTCGTTGTGTATGATTTGTTCAACCTTCATGACCAAGATGTAGGTAGCAACAAAAAGTTACAGAAATTAAGGTGGTATAAACCAAGCAAACGGTTTATACTCCTTACAGACAAAAATGGATGAATCTTGAACTCTAGGAGTTGAGAAATGCTGTTAGCATTACACTGTTGTCCTCCACGAGAAGCAGAAATTGAAAACAGCACTAGCTTTAACTGCCACTGAAAACAACTATAAACACTGTACTCACCAGATGACCTACGTGTACGTTATTAAGCCCAGACTGTAGAAGCCTGCAGATAAGCTGCTTTTTTTACAAAACGGAAACTGATTTATGCTTACATGTGCCATTTCGAGAATCACCAAGATCATCTGCCTCAATTAATCATTATGGTAGATGCAATTTTGTGCAATGGGGAAGCAAGTCTACCTTTAGCTGCCTTTGGCATAAGTGTTTTGTTCGTCCTCAATAACATAATCGGTAATGACTAATGAGAAGTCTTATACAGGGAAATAGAAAAGTTTAGGCTTCAAATCTGAGCAAAATTGTTTTCTCAAAAATGAAATCAATGTATTTTAACTGATTGTACCAAATACATATATTAAGCAGACATACCATAAACTATGAGAATAATACTAACCAAGTTACCAGCAGACATATCACAAGAATAAGCATTACCTCAACCACAAGTGTATGAACCAACCTAATCTCTGGAAGTGTAAAGATTACTTACTAAAACAGTTGTGTGAACCTTCTAACAGAGGCTTGACAAGACAACCAAATATTTTGCTGAGATGATTGATAGTACTTTGGTAAACACAGTTACTGAAAAGGGTTAATTCTTTTTTGCTTGTTTATGTTTCAGTTTTTTTCCCTTTCTAACAGCAGGAAATCACCCAAAAAAAATAGGGATCAAAGACACCTTGAAGATCAGAAAGCCAGTATAAAAGTGACAAGGGAAAAAAGGCCAGGGTAAGCACTAAATAAAACATGCAGTCATCTACACAAGAGATTTTTTATAGGAAGGAATGAGTGCTCTGGTTTTTATTGGAAAAATAAATAACACTTGCAAGAAAATTTCAAAACACCAAAGAGCAAAGTAAAAACTTAAAAGATCCTTTCATGGAAATCATTTCATTATGCGGTTGTGAAACAATATGGGATACACTGGTCACAGAGAAACTTCATTTTTTCGGCTTTTTACCAATGTATGCCAATTAAAATAATCGGAAAACCTTACCACAGTGCAATAACTTGGCCTGCAATGGAATTTACCGCATGTACTTACCCTTTTAATAGGCCCGTAAGTTTCAAACTCCCGTTTAAGCCTATGCTCAGATGTCTCATAATTCTGAAAAAGTTTGATGACGTTAATACAATGAGTAACAAAAGCACCTTAATGTTTTTACGGGAACCATAAATACTTAAACAATGCAGAAACTTACAAGTCTTGCAACAAAGAGTGTTTTGTATGGGTCACCAGTGGCATTGGGATCACTTTGTGGGTCATCTACAATAAAATAAACACATAAATCCAGAATATTTTTTACTATATCCATCATATAAAAGGAAAGTAGTGACAGCATGGCTTCAGAATTAACTTACATTTCTCAAGTTCTTCAGCAACCTTAGCTGCACCTTGCTCAAGCTTACTCTGACGGACCCTAGCCTTCTTTTCAGCCTATGTACAGAACATGTCATACTGAATATGATGGGAAAAGTGCAAAAATACAGAATAACTTATGATGCTGAGAAGACAGGCTACATACTCATTGTATCATTGAGGGAATTAGTGAGGAATATTTGTTTTATTCGTATAGGTGGTCCAGGAGTCACTCAAAAAGCAAATGCAACAATGCCTTAATAAAGTGGACACTTTATATCATTTCTCAAATAACTTCAAGATCAGTTACTTCACTGGAACGTACTCAAATTGTGCATGGTTTCCAGCAGAAATAATTACCTAGGATAACATATAATAATAACTGATAGCATGTGCTGAGTATATGATGGTGCTAGAAGCAGTATTCAAACATTTAGAGATTGTATCGTTCAATTATAAACACTTGAGCCACTACTTCAGTTGCATTGACATTTAACAGAAGTAAACTCTGAAAACAATATTACCATATGTGTGTGCATAAAATTCATACAGCACCAGGAAACACGTCCAGGACATATAGAACAAGCTATAACAATACTGCCAAATCCAAAAGAGATTGCAATAACCGCGACCAAAGGAGCCTACCCTTGTCTCGCACTTGGGCACGGGTGGGGCGTACTCGGGATCCCCGGGTTCAGCAAAGTGCGACACAAACTGCGCCATCCCTGCAACCAAACAAGCAGCGACAACCATCCATCGGTCACTCATTCAGCAGACCTGCATGTATAACATATACTTGAAATATGAAACAAGAAAAAAGGTCTCCAATCGCTAGAAAATAACCGGTGTAGGCCGGAAGCTTGCGCTTCTCGAGCGGTGGCTTGAACTCGAGAGGCGGGCGCGGCTCGAAGAGCTTGAGCAGGTTGGGCGTAAGCCCCGTCGGGTGGATCTGCCCCATCTACAGTACCGAACCCCGGATCAGAAACGAATCGGACAGGAGATTACTAGGGTTAGGGTGTAAGGGACGCGGAGGACGGCAAGGCTTACGAGCTTGAGCTGCTGGACGTTAGGGCGCTGGGCGCCCTTGGGGCGGGAGTCCATGCTGGGCCCCCGCATCTGCCCGTAGTCGCCCATCGCGACGGCGACGGTGGAGTTGTGGCGGTGGCGGCGGCGGCGGAAGTTTGAGAGAACGCGAGGGAGCGCGTCCCGGGCTGCGAGAAGAGGCGACCAAGAGAGGGCCCTAAAGCTAGGTCAGGGCGTGTGCAGGGTCCCGTAGTCAGCTTTGGATCTGCTCACGGCACCGACCCGGATTTTCATACGGGTCCTCCAAGAAGCCACTGACCAGTGAGGCCACCGTACGACATAAAAGCGGGCCCATCAGCCGGTGACTATTGTTGTGCAGATTTATTGTTTAGCTCCTGATGTTCTCTAATTCTACTCACGTGTATGAACCCCAAAAGAATAATGGTCTGTTTGACTTGTCATGGCTATTTTAGTCGGATCAGGATCACCTGACGTAGGGGTTTTTTACTGCACCGTGCAGTAATGCCCATATACCCTTGGATATACATTCAACATCCTGTTTTGATTTGTGTACAAACACAGTATATGGGGTACAAATTAAAATTGTAGGTGGATTTTAATACAATAACAATTATGCTAAAATTTTGAAGTCGATGAGTAGTTGGGCAAGACAAAATATACTAGTCCAAATTTAATATCATATCATCAACTGATTATATTGATTAGAAAATGGAATAAATTTTTGATCTCGTATCAGAGAAAATATTTTAAAAAATGGAGGAGTCGTTGCAATACGATATTTTTCTCTAATATTATTTTATATTGATTTAGAAATACAAGTTAACTTTCGTAAGACGATTTCAAAGCTCCTCTAAGTCATATCAGAGAAATAGAATGAATTTATATTCATTTGGAAATAGAACGAATTCTTTGTCTCATATTAGTGAAAAATGCAAAAGAAAAATAGAAGTCAATCATTTTATTAAAATCCACCTACAATTTTAATTGGTACTTCATATTTTATATTTGTACACAAATCAGAACGTTGGATGTATATCCAACGGTAGATTCGAACTACTGCACGGTGCAGTAAAAAGCCCCTACGTCAGGGGATCCTGATCCATTTTAGTCATGTCATAATTTGTAGGCAATTGTTTGGCTCATTGTTATACATAAAGAAGTCACATTTTCTTAGACTTCTGCTACATTTGTCGTACTCTCAATCTTATGGCTAATTTTGTCACACTTTACAGTTAAAAATTGGTGATCACTTAAGTCAAAACTTGACTAAGATTAGCTGTGACAAGTTTAGCTATAAACCAAACAGATCAGGGTCTACCTCCTTAGCACCCTACTTTTCAAATATTAAATGAATTTAGCGAATAAATATTACGGTAGACTTTCTTTTTATAAAATAGAAAGCTCAAGGTGTGCACTTCATCATGCATACGCATACATACAAATGCATAAAATTGTTCACAAAAGAAATTATTTGAAGCAAATCACAAATTAATTATGATAGAAATTAATTATAGAAGAAATGAAGAAAATGAAATCAGAAGAAAAAAAATGATTGGCCAATGGGCCATATTCTTTTCGTTGGCACTTTCTTCTTTTCTTTCTTTTCCCTGGTTGGCCAACTCCCCTCTTCCCTCCCTCTTCTCACTATGGCCCAGCCTCTCCTCTTTTTTTTTTCTTTCTTCTCCCCGGTTGGCCTCTCTCCCGCACCCTCGGCCCACCCGACCAAACTGCCTCCGCGTCGGAAACCCTAACCTTCGCCATCTATGTTGTTGTTGTCACGTAATTGACTCAAATTCTGCCTCGGCATGCGCGTGCAAGACTTTTGTTTGACCAAAAATTGTCGGGGAAAACCCCCGCAGCGTAGTAGCCATTTGTATTAATTAAAAACAAAAAAAGAAGTGTCAAATGAAGCTGTACAAACATCATTATGTACATATCGAGGAGGGGCCTAAGGTAGGATCCTCTCCTCAAATGGTATTAAGCCATTGTAACAGTTTATCTCTATCATGCTCTTGTAGACGGGAGGCATGGTTGATCACTGTAGCTTTGAAGCAATCCATCCAGCTGAGCACCGATGGTTGTTCATTTCTAAAGATCTTTCCATTGCGTTGTTTCCAAATTTTCTATGTTGCTATGCCAAATTCCTCCAGGAACTGTGGTCCTTGGCAGTTTTGTTTTAAATTTTGAATAGTGTTGAAGAAGGGTCGCGAGTGATTCCAGCGAATATTGAGTATATTCCAGCATGCTATGCTGAAGTTGCAGGTGAAAAAACAGATGGTAAGTTAGCTCCTCAAGGTTGAGTTGACATAGAAGAGTAGTCATCTCCCTCTATCGTAAGATTCTTCTCTTGAGTAGATGTCTAGAATTCAATATGTCTCTGAACATAAGCCGGACAAAGATTTTAATCTTCCTTATCAATCTGCATCTCCATATCCATAGAAATGGTACCGGTGGGACTATCATGTTGAAGTGAAAACTGTAGACTTGATTTGATGAGTATATTTCTTTGTTGCTACTTTTAACCAAATGTCTCAAATTTGACCTCTATCGTTGATTTGATGTATGATTTTAACTTGCTTCTTGAGAGAGGGGAGTGAAAAAGTGGCTCAGCAATTCCGGGTGAGCATTGAATTGTGCAAATGATAAGTTGGGTTTCCTTGCGACATTGTAGAGTCTGGAGAAGTCATTTTGTGGTTTGTGTCCTTCCCATTCATCCTTCCAAAAAAGAACAGTATCCCCAAGGCCATACCTTCAATTGTGGCCTCAGTTCTTCCCAGCAGCTTGGAACGTCCCTCCACCAAAAGGCTCCCTTTCCCTTTGTACTGTGTGGAGGTCTTCCACTAAAGCAATATTTTTTTAGAATAAATTGTACCCAGGGGATATCTTCTTTGTTGTATAGCTTGAAGAGGAACTTGCTAATCAACGATCTGTTCATTGTGCGTAGGCATTTGATTTCCAATCCTCCTTTGTCTTTTGGTGTTGTTACCTGATTCCACGCTACCAGTGGCATTCCCTTTCCTGCTATGTCGGCCCCTCTCCATAGGCATGCTTTTCTAGTTTTATCAATCAGCTTGATTACCTGAGCTTTCATCTTAATTGTACACATAGCGTATATGGGCATTGTGGTGAGGATGCTATTAATTAGTGTACTTCTTCCTGCCATCGAAAGCCAAATTGTCGAAGAGCTTAGTTTTTTGTCCACTCTTATTACTAGGCTGCTAAAGTCCTCAACTGTTGGTCTGTCCAATCTCATTGGTAGCCCAAGGTATGTGAACAGAAATACTCCCACAGTGTAACCCAGCGTTCCTGCCATGATGTTTGCTTCCTCCTTCGATAAATTGAATGGAATTAGGAATGTTTGATGAGGACATCACTTCTATGGATACAAACAACACTCCATTGAACATACAAGATGCAATCAATAGAGTTCATACACAACAATTAATTTTAGAGGTGAGCTCGTTCTTATATGATTCCTTATATGGTTTTGAGCATAGATTGCTAACTAATGATTTAATTGTGATTAGGATCCATGGAGAGGTTCAATGAGTACTTGGAGGAAGTATTAGGGAGGACCAGAGAATTCGTTCAAAGAATATGGAAACCGAGCCAAACTCAAAATCGTGTCCAACTCGGAGTCCAGGAGCAGTACGCACTAAAATGGACGCCCAGGACGCATACGAACTCCGTTTTGGACGTTCTACATATGCACAGAAAGGAGAGAGGATAACCTTTCCAATGGCACTAGTCCCATGTCAAAACTCCTTTGGAGTCGATGAAAATCGTCGAAACAAAATCGAGTTCAAAATCTGTCAGGGTGCTGCGCCACCGTATTGGGGCATTGGGCATTGTATCACGTCTAAGTCCATTATTTTTGTGTGTTAGGGTTAGGTCACGACCCCAACACCCACTTGGACGTCCTCCCACCTATATATACTCCATAGTAGACCGCTATGAACAATTGGGTTTTGCTTAGATTAATAATATCGCCGTTCTACGGTTTGTGAAACCCCAATTTCGCGATTTCAGATCGTGTCTACCTTGTTCTTGCTTGTATTCTCGGTTGCACTTGCAGGAATTAGCCTTCTTGGCGAGGTCAATCGTGTGCAGCACGGTTGATAACCAACGGAGTGGTGGTGTAGTGATTGCAGGAGTTTTTCGTGTTCTACTCGAGAGCCTCGGATCATCAACGTCAAGATCTCCACCTCAATCGACTTATCCTTACCTATCGGAAGATTGGGCCTAAACCTACTCATCAATTGGTATCAGATTTCCAGGTTGCCCGTTAGGGAATTCTTCTATCCTTTCGATTTGTTTTGTTTTCATACCTAGAATCCACAAAAAAGCCACAGAAAACTTGTAGTTTAGTAGATATGTTCATTACTTTGTCCAAACCACCATTGAGCCTTTGCAACTTTCGTTTTCAGTTTAGTTTTGTTGAGTTTGTGTCCGTTGTTGAGTCATATTGCTGGTTTATAAAGTGTTTTTGGTCTTAGTTTGAGTTTTGCATTGTGTGATTCATCGTTTTGAATCACGTCATCACGTCCAGATTAGATTTACCTATGTCCAGTTTGGTATTTTCATCATATCTCGCTCATACGAACTCGGATTTTTGTGTTCTTATACTTTTTGGAACTCTTAAGAAGTTCTCTATAACTGTCTTATTCATCATTTTCCCAGAAAATATAGTTATCGATGTCGAAATTGCATTAGATCCGAATCTATTATTGACCTAAAAATTCTGAACAATCTGTATTTCGGGGGCAGTATCTCCTATTGTTCTTTTCCAAAATAGGTCTTACATATATTGAAATTAAAGAGGAGAGATATATTTACAATCTTGCTGTTCTAAGTTTTCCAATTTAGATCCTATAAGTGTGCCTATTTGTCTTTGGTAGATTGAGCAGAAAATCTGCCAGACACACGAGATATCTTGGATTGATTTTCATTGTGTTCTTCCCTTGCAGCACATTCTAAAAAAAAAGAAGAAAAAAAAAGGCAAGTTCAAAACAAGAAACAAAAGCCGCACAAAAAAGAGGAAAAAAAACAACAACAAAAAACAGAAGTGCTTGCATTCTTTGTGTCATCTAGTTTTGTCTCATGTCTTGCTAGCTTGAACTACTAGAAACACATTTAGGCTAGCAACTTTGACAAGTACTTTGGACACTTATTAAATTTTACTATCTGATTGCATTGTTGCTAATCCTTGCTACATATAAAGTGCCATCCAAGCTACACCTTACTCTTGAGCAGAATCAATACACCTTTGCAATCATCCCACGCTTCATTGGTTTCTTCATATCCGTCCACCGTTTGCCACTTGCAGTGTCGGTAAGAACACTTGTAAGAGCGTGTTAAGACGTTTTAGAGTGTGTTATTCCACTTCCACTTTACCATTATACTTTGTAGTTGATAGGGATAACATATTTTTTTGTTGTCTTTTGTTTGTTACTAACAATATCAGGTAAAAGCAATAATCATGCATTATATGCTGAGATAATTGACATGATGAATACGGCGATGAAGTTGCTCACCAAGAATAAAACATCAACCAATGATTCACATGACATTCATACCACCTTTACAACACCTTCCACAAGAAGTAATTACATTCTTCCGTCTCTTCCTTCTTATGATGGTTTTGGTTATGATGAATATATTGCTTGGGAAATAGAGTTGGATAAAATTTTTGGATAATGTCATATGTGTGAGAGGAGAAAGATTAGAAATGTTGCAAGTGCATTAGTAGGTTGTGCATTAACTTGGTGGAACAATTTAAATGATTTAGAAAAACCTCGAACATGGAAGGATATGAAAATTTGTATGCGAGAAACTTTTATGAATGTATCTAATTGCAAAGATGAAGTGCATCAATTTGAGGAGAAATTTCTTGTTGTACCTCCTTTTGTGTCTAACGTTTTGCAGGACAATATAGAAAATAATATAGATGATGTAAAAGAGAACGAGGCTTTCAACAACACTTGTGAAATTTTAGATGGATCAACTCATAATGCACTTGAAATCATTGCTGAAAATGGTAATGCAAAACATTATACAAATACAAAAAGTGAGAAGTTTTTGGATGTTCTGAATTTTTCCACCAATCATGCAATTTTCGAGGAGCAACAATTAGAATCATTTATTTATACACCATTGTCACATGTTGATTTTCCTACTGATCGTTGCGCTAAGAAGGAGTTGTGTGTTGATAAATATATTGTACCTATGCTAGAACAATCAAATGAATTTGATACTTTATCACTCACTTGTGCTGAAATTAAGCATTTGATTCCAATTACATGTGAAAGGGATGAGCTGAAATTGTTGTCTTCTCTAAATACTTTAGGTTATATTGAATTTAACACTCATTGTGATCTAGATACTGTAAAGAGAAGAATATATTTGAAAACTGAATTACCTTTGTTGACAAGAAATAGTTTTCATGCAATAGGCAAATATGAACATAGTGGTGTGTTTATGGTGCATAAAGTTTATGTTTGTTCAAATGGGAAAACTCCTTTTGTGCTGCAACAACATCCTAAAGTAAATGAATGCACTAACGCTAATAATGCTTTGTCAAGTTTTTCTAGTATTTTTTTCTTGCAACAGGGACAACAAATAAAAGAGAAGCATTGTTCGCTGCGGTTGTGCAATATGGACAGTGTTCATTCTACCCTGTCGGTACCCTGGGTACCATATACCCCTAGGGATTGCAAAGATCTCAAGGGAAAGTCATCTACTTGATTTGAAGACCTTCAGAGGCCCACATGTCAGACATGTTTGGACCCGCTTCTCCAACATGGTTAGCCCCAGGGACGCCACGTGTACTATCAAACCGGAGCTACCACCCGCAAAGGGGGAAGCTCCGGGCTACGTACCGAAGTGGCACCCTCGGACCTAACCCCAGACCGAGGGAAGCTCCGGTGCTGACACGTGTCGGGTAACACCGGAACCATCTGTTCTCCACAGTGTGCTCCGGTGCTGACATGTGTCCAACCGTCGGATCTTCAGCCTCTAACCTCCGGAAGACTCCACAGCGGCTCCGGATCTTCAAAGGTGAATCAAGGACTTCAAGACCCGATTAAGTGTCATTAATACCATATTAATGACACATGATCGGATGACCTTAATTACCAGTAATGGTGCTGTCAAAGCCCATTACACGATCATTAAGGGCAATTAAACGTGTTGAATAAGTACCAATACTAGTAACCGCCGGGGCCACATGTCGGGCCAGGCTAATTTGTAACGGCCTGCCCTTGTACTATAAAAGGACAGGCCGACAACGTTTACACAGGCGTGATACAGACGCTCCCTAGATGCTCAGTACAAGCTCATACAACTAATACAACACCAACACACCCGTGGAGTAGGGTATTACGCTCAGGCGGCCCGAACCACGTAAATTCTTGCGTCTCCTGCATCATTTACAATTCACCTTCTTGAATCTCCGCGCGCCCACTCCGGACCACAAACTCCTCTAACACTTTAGTAGTGTTGGGAGATCTGCCGGATCCAAACCACCGACAGTTGGCGCGCCACGTAGGGGTGCCTGAGATTTCGAAAATGGTGAACTCAGCTGCTGGATTGTCCAACGGTCAACCTGCTGCTCAAGCTGTTGGAGGCAATCCCTCCAATATGCAGCCACCAGCAGGAGCCTCAGCACCAGCAGGAGTCACACTCCCACCACCACCGCCTCCACCAGCAAATCAAGCTCGGCAACGCGATGGTGCACCGGCGTCAATCACTGCGTCGGCAAATCATGACAACCCGGAACACGCGCTCCATGCAGCGCGTGCTCTTCTCCAACGCCCACCACCTCCGGATGCAACCCGGGATGCACTGGAGCAGTGGAGGGCCGATGTGGAACATTTGGTTGCAACAGCAGCCAAACGCATCAGCAACCAGGGTCCTCCTCCTTCAGGACGGGCCCCATCGCAGCAGCGGACCTTGTCTGGTAGACTTGGTCTGCACGTTTCCAATAACAGGAGACGTGCTGCATCACAGCAAGTGACGTCATTGCCCTCCGGGCACGACACACTCACACAGTGTCCAGGCTTTCGACTCATGACCTCCGGGCGGAGCTGGATCGCCGATACCGCCAACAGGACGGCCGAGTCCATATTGAGCGTGCTCGTGAAAGATGAGAAGCTCAAGACGTTCCTGCTCCTGAAGGAGTAGGAGGCGGCTGTTCAGCCCTGGCCATGCATTTGCGTATGGTCAGGTGGCCACAAAAGTTTTGGCCTCACCTACCGGAAAAGTTCGACGGGACTGTCAATCCTGTCGAATTCCTTCAGATTTACTCCACTGCTATTTTGGCAGCCAGAGGAAATGAGGCCATAATGGCCAATTATTTCCCAGTGGCTTTAACTGGGACCGCTAGGTCCTGGTTTATGAGCCTTCCACCCAACTCCATCAACAGTTGGGAGGAGCTGTGCCGGCAGTTCACCGCCAACTTAGGGAGTTCATACACCCGACCAGGCACTGAACTGGACCTTTTTGCAGTCGTGCAAAAAGGGGGAGAATCCCTGCAATCATTCATCCAGAGGTTCTCTCATGTACGAAACACTATCCCTTCTATCCCTAGCACCTCTGTCATTGTGGCATTCAGACAGGGCGTACAGGACAAGAAGATGTTGGAGAAACTGGCGATCAAGGAGATCACCAATGTCACGGAACTCTTCAGTTTGGCCGACAAATGTGCCAGAGCTGCGGAGGGCCGTGAGATGCACTCCAAACCAACTCCGGAGGGTCACAAGAAATCCTCCAAAGAAGAAGTCACTACCTCCGGGAACGGCAAGAAGAAGAAAAAGACCAACGACAAGAAGAAGCCGTCGGCCGGTACATCCAATGTTGCAGCTGCTGCAGCTCCGGGTGGCCGGGGGTCACACCCTGAGAAGCGACCTCGACCGTCTTCTAAAGACGGTGGCAAGCCCAAGGTGTGGTGCCCAATTCACAAAACGGGCAGCCACAGTTTGGAAGACTGTCGTGAGGTCCAAAATCTTGCCGAGCGCTACAACAAGCGCCGGGAAGAATCTCCTTTCTGACAGAGGGAAGGAAAGCAAAAAGTCGACGAAGCTCCGGCTGAAGAGGAGTTAGGTTTTCAGGATCCCAAAAAGGTCCTGAAGGCCGTCTACACCTCCGTCGACGATGATTCTGATGTCTCTGACAACGAGCGTCGGAAGACCGTGAACACCATTTTTGGTGGATCATGGGACATCACCTCCCGCCGCGTCATCAAGACTATACGTCGGGATATGGCTGCTGTAGCTCCTACAGTTAGGCCGGAGCCTCATCGGAAGTGGATGGACACAGCCATCACTTTTGATGCTTCAGACTGCCCTCGGAGCATGGTTGGAGCAGGTCAGTTACCTTTGATGGTATCTCCTACCATCAATAACATCCAGCTCCACCACGTCATGGTAGACGAAGGTTCGGGGCTTAACCTCATAAGCTTCGAAGCTTTTACCAAGCTTCAGCTCCGACCTTCGGATCTCCACCCCTCCCGACCTTTCTCCGGAGTAGGTCCGGGGACCATTACCCCACTCGGAGCTATTACTCTCCCCGTTACCTTCGGGACACGGGAGAAGTACCGCACCGAGAAGTTGGTATTCGACATCACTCAGATCAACTTACCCTTCAACGCCATCTTGGGTAGGCCTGCCCTGTACAAGTTCATGGCAGCTGCTCATTATGGCTACCTGGTGTTAAAGATGCCAACACCAGTAGGCGTTCTCCGGATCTGCGGAGATCGTACTGCCGGAGTAACTGCACTGGAAGAACTCCATGCACTTACCACGGCGCAAGAGGAGGACTCCAGGCAGGAGCAAGCTCCAAAACCCCCGAGCATTCGTCAACGAGGCTCGACTTCTGCACCTCGTGTGCAGCCAAGCGGCGACACCGACATTCCCGTCAAAGTCGTCCAAATTGGTTCCGATGCCGCTCAAACCACCCGTATATCAGGGGGATTGAACGACAAATAGGAACTCGCGCTCATCACTTTCCTCCGGGCTAATGTCGATGTGTTTGCCTGACAACCGTCACAAATGCCTGGGATCCCCAGGGAAGTGATTGAGCACAATCTGAAGATCTACCCCGATGCCCGGCCTGTGCATCAGAAGCCTCGGAAGCAATAGGTAGAGCGACAGAACTTCATCCGACAAGAAGTGAAGAAGTTGCTTGAAGCTGGATTCATCCGAGAAGTCTTCCATCCAAAATGGCTGGCAAACCCAGTCGTTGTGCCCAAGGCCGGCGGGAAGCTTCGGATGTGCATCGACTACACCACACTAAATAAGGCATGTCCAAAAGATCCATTTCCACTACCTAGAATAGATCAGATAGTGGATTCCACCTACGGGTGTGAATTACTGTGTTTCCTAGACGAATATTCTGGGTATCATCAAATCAGGATGTCTAGGGAA
The DNA here is from genome assembly GCA_036927565.1 of Tuctoria greenei. Lineage (NCBI taxonomy): Eukaryota > Viridiplantae > Streptophyta > Magnoliopsida > Poales > Poaceae > Tuctoria > Tuctoria greenei. The sequence continues at coordinate 22,141,421 of JAYESD010000007.1, read as the reverse complement.
GATGAAGAGCATACCTCATTCATCACAGTAGATGGATTGTACTGTTATACTACCATGCCATTTGGTCTCAAGAATGCAGCTTCAACTTTTGTACGAGCTATGTACAGAACCTTTGAAGAACTCATTAGAGACATAGTGGAAGTGTACGTCGATGACATCGTGGTCAAGGTCAGGAACAAGGAGTCACTCATTGACACCTTGCAGGCTATCTTCAACAAGCTGCGGGCCACCCGCACAAAGCTAAACCCAGACAAGTGTGTCTTCGGGGTTAGCTCCGGAAAACTTCTTGGTTTCCTGGTAAGTCACCGGGGCATAGAAGCTAATCCGGCAAAGATCAAGGCCATTGAAGACATGCGGCCACCAACCCGCATCAAGGATGTCCAAAAGCTAACTGGATGTCTAGCAGCCCTCAGCCGGTTCATTTCAAGGCTGGCGGAAAGGGCACTCCCCTTCTTCAAGTTATTGAGGAAGTTCAGACCATTCCAATGGTCTGAAGAAGCAGAGAAGGCATTCCTGGAGCTGAAACAGTTCCTCACCACCCTACCAATTCTGGTAGCTCCTAACTCTGGTGAGCCTTTGTTGCTTTACATTTCAGCAACTGACGAAGTCGTCAGTATGGTTCTGGTTGCGGAGAGACCAGAACTACCCCATACTCAGAAATCCAGACCCCGTCGGGAGGGTCCGGAGGTCCCTGAAAGCGAGTCTGGGTCCCAGCTCCTAGACTCGAATCCACAAGAAGTCACTTCAGAAGACCCAGACCCCTCCGGGAGGGTCCAGGTCGCTTCAGAAGAAGCTCCGGGTTCCTCCAGCCAGGACCCGGAGGTCCCCGAAGAAAGTCCGGATCCCTTCGGGAGGATCCGGGTCAATGGAGAGGAAGCTCCGAGCCCCTCCGGGAAGGTCCGGACCATTCAGCGCCCGGTGTACTTCATCAGTGAAGTACTACATGATGCCAAGACTCGATACCTAGAGGTGCATAAGCTGCTCTATGCAGTTCTTATTGCCTCCAGGAAGCTTCGCCATTACTTCCAAGCTCACAAAGTCTCAGTGGTGACCTCTTACCCACTTCGAGCAATCTTGCATAATCCCAATTCAACTGGGAATATTGCAAAGTGGGCAGCAGAATTGGCTGAATTTGATCTTGAATTCATTTCAAGACAAGCAGTCAAGAGTCAAGCATTGGCTGACTTCGTGGCGGAATGGACTCCCTCTCCATCAAATCCTGGGGGCCCCAGTGAGCAGAAGCTGGAACATCAAGCTCCAGCCTTCACCAAGCCTCACTGGACCCTCTACTTCGACGGCTCCATGCAGAAGCAGGGGGCCGGAGCTGGAATCCTTCTCCTTGCACCAACCGAGGAGAAGGTAAAATACATGGTACACCTTGACTTCAAGGCGACCAACAACATGGCAGAGTACGAAGCACTCATCTACGGACTAAAGGTGGCACTGTCATATGGTGTCAAGCAACTACTGGTCAAGGGAGATTTGCAGCTCATCATTAAGCAAGTGAAGGGTGAATGCTCCTGCAACAATATCCACCTAGCTGCTTACCTCCTTGAAGTCCAGAGGCTTCAGAAGGACTTCAAAGTCCTAGATCTCCACCATGTTTAGCGTGCCCATAACGCTGAAGCTGACGAACTCTCGACGAAAGTGTCAACCGGAGCTCCGGCTCCTGACGGAACTTTTGCCCAGAGGTTGTCAAAACCAACAGCTCAGCCTGCCGAACTGAGCGAAGGGGGCGAGATCAGCATCCCGAAGCTGACGGTCCCGATGGCCCTGTTACCATGGCAGCCATCAAGGGTCGTAGGTGCTGCCAGAAGCTCTGAGCAACCTAGCACGCAAGACTCAAATACTCAAGCTAGTTCCGATGCATGGATCTCGGAGATCCGGAGCTACTTGAAAGACAACATCCTTCGTGACGATGATGTATCCGCTGACCGGGTAGTCAGATTGGCTAAAAGATACACGTTGGTAGAAGGGGATCTCTACCGGCGTGGTGCCAATGGCATCCTAATGCGGTGCATCACAAGGGAAGAAGGCTGCGGACTCCTCGCAGAAATCTATGGAGGTGAGTGTGGGAACCACGCGTCTTCCCGCACGCTGGTTGGTAAAGCCTTTCGGCATGGCTTCTACTGGCCTACAGCACTCCAGGATGCAACTGAGCTCGTGAAGAAATGCGAAGCATGTCAATTTCATGCAAAGCAAATTCATACACCGGCTCAGCCCCTACAAATGATACCTCCTACATGGCCCTTCGCTGTGTGGGGGATGGACATCTTGGGACCTTTCCCAAGAGCCGTCGGAGGTTACAAGTTCCTGTACGTCGCCATTGACAAGTTCACCAAGTGGCCGGAAGCAACTCCAGTTGTGACAATCAACAAGCAATCTGCTATCAACTTTTTGCAGTCCATTGTTTGCAGATTTGGAGTCCCAAACAAAATCATTACTGATAATGGGACCCAATTAACAAGCTCTGCATTTCAAGGATATTGCGAAGACCTCGGTATACAAGTTTGCTACGCCTCCGTAGCTCACCCAGCAAGCAATGGCTAAGCCGAGAGAGCAAATGCTGAAATCCTTAAAGGACTCAAAACGCGCACTTATGAGCGCTTGAAAAAACATGGAGCCAACTGGATTGAAGAACTTCCGCCCACTTTATGGGCTAATAGGACATCTCCAAACCGGTCAACTGGAGAGACACCCTTCTTCCTGGTGTACGGAGCTGAAGCAATCCTTCCTCCGGGAATCACCTTGGGTTCACTCTGGGTCCGGACCTTCGACGAAGCCGCGCAGGACCAGCTCCGGCTTGAAGACCTAGACCTCCTTGAGGAGGGAAGGTGCCAAGCAGCTGTTCGGAATGCCCGATATCGCCAAGCCCTACGACGTTATCATCAGCGGCATGTACACAACCGACAGCTCGAGGAAGGCGATCTGGTGCTACGGAGAATACAATCCAGAGAAGGGTTAAACAAACTCTCCCCCGGCTGGGAGGGACCCTTCCGAGTGATTAAAGTATCCCATCCCGGAAGCGTTCGCTTGGCTACCGAGGATGGGACACCTCTCCCAAATCCTTGGAACATCGAGCACCTCCGTAAGTTCTACACTTAATATCACGGAGGTGAGTCTTTAGTAACTTGAGGTGTATGTTATAGAGTCATTGTACAGAGTCAGGTAGTTCCTCCGGGAGAACAGCCGGACCTTCCCCGAAAGGTCCGCAAAGTTCATGCAACACTTGTCATAGTCCCAGAACTAAAAGTGTGGCTAGCTACCCTGGGTCAAATGAGAAAATAAACACGCTTAGCTTGGTTTCGTACCCTAAGAGTGTACTTGTTTCCCCTGTACCCCGGACCTATAATGAAAGACATCTTCAGGTGAAACAGACTCCACGTGCATTTGTTTTGTACAGGCTCAGCATTTTTTTTTATTTTTCTCTTTCTTGTCTATAACAAAGATGTGCAATTCTTAAGAAATTTTAGTTCTACCGGTTCATTTACGATTCGAGTTGTATTATCGATTCTTTTGGATTCAAATATTGTTCGTGGCTCACTCGCCTGAATGCCGCCAAGCCAATCTAGGGCCGGAGTGTGCTATCGACTTAGCCTGGTCAAGCACCCTAAGTGCGCCACTCTACCTACACCCCGGCGGGCCGAAGTAAGGCGGGTCCAAGTACAATTGAATCTGGAAGAAAAGGCTACGCATTCGGTTGTGTTTAGAATCGCGTTTGACCTAAAATTTTCTCGAGAATCGTAAGCCGCAATGAAGTTACAGGCAAGAAACGAATTTTGCTATTTTTCTTGACTTCAATGTGCAGGAAAAATAAAATCCACGTTGATAGAGAAAAATCGGAGCTAACAAAGCTCCGAATCCCCTAGATGGCTTGTAATCGATGTTAAGCATTGAAAACAAGCATCACCGGAGCAACCAAGCTCCGGTAAAGCTAGGGGGGCAGCCGTCAACGTAAAACAAAAGATGGTGAGAAGACCCCACAAGTGGAGTCTGCTGCCGACAAGCTATGTGTTGGCAAAGGTCAGTGCAAGAGCTACTAAGCTCCGACACCCGGAGGGCTAACTATCGATGCTATATGCGTTGATAGGGACTATTGCCAGAACTACTAAGCTCCGGCGATAGTCAGTTTGACCTCAGGGGGCCTTCACTATCGAAGACTTCAGACCTACACTCTACAAGTTCGAAGCAAATGAGTCTTCAACAACACACAATATCCTCTTGGTACATGTTCACAATCCAATTGTGTACATCTACCAGGGGGCCAAGTGAAGAAAAAAGTGTTGAAGACAAAAAGTGAAATTCACAAAAATTTGGGGATTTCATTCATCTCGAGACAAGGGATTACAAAATTGAGGAAGAAGAAGAAAGGATACAAGTGGGAACTACGGAGATGGTCCTAGACTCTATGGAAGAATTGAGCAACCTTCTGGGCAACCTCCTATACGTTGGCTCAGGCAGCTTCCCCTTCTCCTTCAACAGGACCTTCAAGCACCGAGTCTAGAGGAAATTGGCAGTTCCGGCTAGTGTAGCACGTCAGCACATACTTTGCGACGTTCTTCGCCAGGGATTGCCCCTCAACCTCCAATTGGTACGCGATGACATCGCCCACCTTGGAGAGCTTGCTACCTGCCGAGCTCAACGCCTGCAATGCTAGGTCCGGCTCTGGCTCCGGATCATCCGGGTGCACGGGACTGAAGCCCATCGGTGTCAGCGCGTCGTTGGCCTTGCCCAGGAACTCCCAAACTTGTAGGGAGTCCGCAGTCCTCAAGCTCTTCAATTCTTCCAAAGATCTTATGGCCGCCACCAGTTCAGAATTCTCATGGGCGAGGCGCTCAACTTCTTTGGCGTTTTGCTGAATCTTCTCAGCAACCCGCTTCTCGAGTTTTCCGAGCTCCTCCTCCCGGAGGTGGATCTTGTTCCGGCGGTCGACCAGGTCCTTCTCCCTGCCCCTCACTTTCTTTTCCCTGGCAACAAGGGCACACTCCCGTTCATGGAGCTCCTTCCCTCGCACCCAGGCCTTCTTCTCCTCCTCTACGCAGTGCTCTTCCAATTTCTTGGCACGCTCCTCAAGGCCCTTGTCAGCAAGAGCCACCTTCTCGGAGAGCTCCTCCTCCCTCCTCACGACGTCATCCCGCAGCTCTAGGAGTTTCTGCTCTTCATCTTCGAGCCGTTTCTCCCTCTCTTCAAGTGCCTCTCGACGCTTGATGAGTGCTGTGTTAATGGCCTCAAGCCTTTCATGGCGTTCATCGGTCGCACTGTTAGCTGCTTTGGCCTGCTCGTAGATCTCCCAGGATTGAGCGTCGAGGGCGCCAGTCATACTCTCCCTGTCATCCAATAATTTACCCCAATATTCCAGGCAGACCTTCTCCCGCTTGATCCACTCCTTGTCATCCGCTAGCCTCGACTGCGCCAGCTTGGTCTCGAAGTAGAGCCGGTTACACCACCTCCTAAGGGTTTGGCGCTCCTCTTCAAGAGCCTTACTGTCGTGGAAGAAGGCCAGTTGAACTTGACGCAGACTGGAACATGCGTTGTCAATAGACAGTGACAACGGGATAGGTTCCGGACCTGCTGGGGTCTCCTCTGTTGGTTCCAGCGGGTTTTCAGATACAAAAATTGGGTCCCACTCCACAAGAGTGGTCTCCTGGGTCTCCATGGCACTAGGGCCGTCCTCTGGGATGGCCTCAGTCGCCATCGAGGAAGGCCCCGCCACCAGGTCTTCATTCACCCCCTCAGACAGGGGGCCAGCGACTTCACCAGGGCACTCCGGCTCAGCCGCGAGCACCTCCGACGTCGTCACTTCCGGAGCAGGGGCCGCTTCTGGCTCCGGCCTTGACACCTCCTCCGATGGGGGTTCGAGCTCCAACACTTCTGTATCAACCGGCTCAGGAGCCGGAAGATCTTCATCCTCAATCGGCCCTGCAGCCGGAGCTCCAACAACGACCGACTCTGCGGCTGGTGCTTCTGAGGTAGCCAGCCCAACCGCCGGGATTTCCTCAACATCCGGCGTGCACGCCGGGACTTCAATCACCTCCGGCTCAACCGCCGGAGCTTCGACAAATTCCGGCTCTGGGGCCGGAATTACAGCTTCCTCCGGCTCAACGACCGGAGCTTCCATCATCTCAGCACCAGGACCCGGAGCTTCAACCTCCGGGACAGGTGCCGCTAGCGCGTCTTCACTTCCGCGGTCTGGCGCTACCACGGGAGCCTCTGGGGATGAGTCGAGGTCCATGACCACGACAGCCGGCGCCGGAGCTGTCGCAGCTTCAGCCACCACTTGGGGCGGCACCAGGACAGGAGCAGAAGCTTCCACCCTCGCGGCTTCAGCTGCTGTGACTGAGGGTGGAGCCTCACTCCCCTTCTTGGGGACGCTGCAGATGGTAAACGAAGAAACTTAAAAAATAATTACTACAATAAAACAACTATCCAAGGTAAAGATTAAAAATTACCTTGGGAGGCTTCCGCACCAGCTTGTGCAAAACCTTTTTCCCGGGCGTTCTGAGCTGGTCATAGCCGGCATGGAAGCTCCGAAAGGCCCCCCAGAACTCGTTGCGACCACGGGTGTTTCCCTAGTCGAGGCCCCCCTCGATCGGGAAGGACCTCCGGACCTAGAGGCCTCCACCGGCCCCGGTGCTGGAGTTGCATGCCCGGAGCTAGCACCCCGGGAGGACCCCACTGTGGGAACAGTCGCCGCAGTTGTAGAAGACCTCCCCCTCCGGGGAGAAGGAGCCGACGCAGAGGTAGCGGGCATGACAGACCTTCCATCGGCGTACTGCAGCTTCCTCTTCCGGCTCACGGGTTCGTCTGCCAGCTCCTTGCCCTTGCCGACGACCTCGACCCTCGGCTTCGGGGCAGGGTTGGAGCCATCCTCAGACGTTTCGGGGATCGCCATCCTGGTGGTTGATCTTCTCTCGACGACACCAAGGTCGTCAAGCACGGGCATCTTCCGCCGAAGCTCCCTGCTGAACTCTACTTCCACATTCAGAGGGAGAAAAGCTGATGGCGGAGTCAAGTCGTCACCATCGACGTCGATGCCGCGCTAGAACTTCTTGAGGTGGAACTCCAAGGTTTTCCCCACCATGTTGGACTTCAGCTTGGTCTCGACCCGGTCGTCGTCCATCACGCTGTTGAGGGCCCATGCGAGTTTCTCTCTCCTCTTCAGCGGAGCCCACCTGTTGACCAGGAAGTTGCAAAACACCGCCTGAGGAGTCAATCCTCCCTCCACGCATTGGCGGATCCTGGTCAAAGCAGGGTTGAAGGCTTCTGCCAGCACCGGAGCTTCACTCCAGATTGTCGTGTCGATGCTGGGGAGGCCTTCGGGCAGCTCCAGCTTCTCGTGCTCCTCCACCCGGATGACTATCCAGTCCTTCTTCCAGTCATCCCACTTCCCAGAGGGAAACGACTGGAGGTACTTGAATGGGCACTTCTTGCGCTTCACAAAGTAGTAGAAGCCAAGGTACTCATTGCTCCTGTCGGTGGTATGGACGGTGAAGAAGGTCCGGAAAAGTTCAATGCAGGGGGGGATGCCCACCCACATCTCACAGAAGTGGACGAAGATGGACACAAGAAGAATGGAGTGGGGGCCAAGGTGATACAGCTGCATACCATAGAAGTCTAGCAGCATCAGGAAAAAGGAGGAAAAAGGTGGGATCAACCCCACCATGGCGTACGAGGAGAAGTACACCATTTCGCCGGCATACTCCTTCTCAAACGGGAGCTCTCCACCGGCGCGGACCGAGCAGTTGAAGAAGTCCGAGGACCATCCCATGAGGGCCCGGACCTTCTTCAGGTCGCCGTCGGTCTTCAAACGACTCTCGCGGAGACCCAACTCCATCGCGGCACGACTAGGAAAGAGAAGAAAAGCAAAGCACAAGTTGGGAGTTTGAGCGCAAGATCAGATGAGAGGCGTAAAGAACCCCAAACGGCGCGCGCTTTCCTTCTTAAGTAAGCCCTTGCGATGCTTGGATGGAAACCGCAAGGAAGTCGAAGATACCACTCAAAAATTCCACCCAGCCGATGAAAAGAGGGCCCGGGACTACCCCGACGATTAAGTCGAGGTTCTTACCCAGGCGAACGGTTGCCATCATGAGGCGGGAAGCCCGAAGTTGGCGGCCTGACAAGGCGCGCGGAACCGATACAATTTTCGTATCGGGAACCGGCGACCTTCAATTGCATGAGATCCGCACGCCAAAGATCTCACCTGCCGCACACGGGATATGCCACGCGGCGAATATTTAACTCCGGACTATCGCCAATGGCACATCCGAAGACCTTTGAAGACTCAGTTCAAAAGTCAAAGGATGGACCCACCTCCAGCGGAATGACTTCATCCAAGGGGTCTTCCCCGGAGGTGGGCCCAGGGGGCCACTGTCGGAACCCTGGGTACCATATACCCCTAGGGATTGCAAAGATCTCAAGGGAAAGTCATCTACTTGATTTGAAGACCTTCGGAGGCCCACATGTCAGACATGTCCAGACCCGTTTCTCCAACATGGTTAGTCCCAGGGACGCCACGTGTACTATCAAACCGGAGCTACCACCCGCAAAGGGGGAAGCTCCGGGCTACGTACCGAAGTGGCACCCCCGGACCTAACCCCAGACCGAGGGAAGCTCCAATGCTGACACGTGTCGGATAACACCTGAACCATCTGTTCTCCACAGTGTGCTCCGGTGCTGACATGTGTCCAACCATCGGATCTTCGGCCTCTAACCTCCGGAAGACTCCACAATGGCTTCGGATCTTCAAAGGTGAATCAAGGACTTCAAGACCCGATTAAGTGTCATTAATACCATATTAATGACACATGATCGGACGACCTTAATTACCAGTAACGGTGCTGTCAAAGCCCATTACACGGTCATTAAGGGCAATTAAACGTGTTGAATAAGTACCAATACTAGTAACCGCCAGGGCCACATGTCGGGCCAGGCTAATTTGTAACGGCCTGCCCTTGTACTATAAAAGGACAGGCCGACAACGTTTACACAGGCACGATACAGACGCTCCCTAGACGCTCAGTACAAGCTCATACAGCTAATACAACACCAACACACCCGTGGAGTAGGGTATTACGCTCAGGCGGCCCGAACCACGTAAATTCTTGTGTCTCCTGCATCATTTACAATTCACCTTCTTGAATCTCAGCGCGCCCACTCCGAACCACAAACTCCTCTAACACTTTAGTAGTGTTGGGAGATCTGCCGGATCCAAACCACCGACATACCCCCAAAGCAATCCTTTTTCCTGGACATACGAGCAAGCCGAGGACGGCTTGTCATAAAGAAGGGGAGAATGATGAGATCATGCACATTATCATTGCACAAATAAACATGGCACAATGTTTATTTGTTTGGGATCCTGGCTCAAGTGAATGTGCACTCTTATTTGATGGACAAGATCAAGATGGCGCACTATGTCGTCCACCACCTTGGCCTCCTCCATTCATGCATACAAAAAGATTTGATGGCGTTGCACATTTGGACCAACACATAAGAGAAGATGAACTTGAGTCGAGGACGACTCCAATTCAAGAAGGGGAGGTTATGAGGACATCACTTTTATGGATACAAACAACACTCTATTGAACATACAAGATGCAATCAATAGAGTTCATACGCATCAATTAATTTTAGAGGTGACCTCGTTCTTATATGTTTCCTTATATGGTTTTGAGCATAGATTGCTACCTAATGATTTAATTGTGATTAGGATCTATGGAGAGGTTCAAGGAGTACTTGGAGGAAGTATTAGGGACGTGGAGGATCAGAGAATTCGTTCAAAGAAGATGGAAACCGAGCCAAACTCAAAATTGTGTCCAACTCGGAGTCTAGGAGCAGTATGCACTAGAATGGACCCCAGGACGCACAAAAACTCCGTTTTGGACGTTCTACATATGCACGGAAAGGGGAGAGGATAATCTTTCCAATGGTTCTGGTCCCATGTCAAAATTCCTTGGGAGTCGACGGAAATCATCAAAACAAAATCGAGTTCAGAATCTATCAGGGTGCTGCGCCACCGTATTGGGCCATTGGGCGTTGTATCAAGTCTAAGTCCATTGTTTTCGTGTGTTAGGGTTAGGTCACGAACCCAACACCCACTTGGACGTCCTCCCACCTATATATACTCCATAGTAGCCGCCATGAACAATTGGGTTTTGCTTAGATTAATAATATCGCCGTTCTACGGTTTGTGAAACCCCAACTTCGCGATTTCAGATCGTGTCTATCTTGTTCTTGCTTGTTTTCTCGGTTGCACTTGCAGGAATTAGCCTTCTTGGCAAGGTCAATCGTGTGCAGTACGGTTGATAACCAACGGAGCGGTGGTGTAGTGATTGCAGGGGTTTTTTGTGTTCTACTCGAGAGCCTCAGATCATCAACGTCGAGATCTCCACCTCAATCGACTTATCCATTACCTTTCGGAAGATCGGGCCTAATCTTTTCCTATCAATGTTTTTCTCCAGTTTACCTGCAGCACTGTCGCTGCTCCCAATACTTGTAGTAGGTTCTTCAGGAAGAATAGTTCACCTTGGGAGGCATTCATGACCAGTGTAGTATCATCTGCATATTGAACAATCGGGAAGTCTATTGTGTATGATTGCAGGATTGGTATTGATAGGAGTCCCCTGGATGCGCCATGGTTGATCATAATTTGCAGGAGCTCTGCTGCTAGGTTGAAAAGAAGTGGTGATAAGGGATCCCCCTGACGTACTCCTCTTCTGCAGTGAAAAGTTTTTTCGAGCACTCCATTTCGAAGGACCGCAGCTGAAGCAGTTGACATGATATCAATCATCCATTTGATCCATGTCTCAGGGAAACTCATGTTCCGAAGCATAAGAATGATGAAGCCATGGTCCAACATGTCAAATGCATTTTCAAAGTCTAGATTGAGCACTATAATTTTCTTCTTGGATTTGTCGCATTGATAGAGATATTCATAGGTCCATGCCATGCAGTCTTGAATTGTTCTCTTCTTGACAAAGCCATACTGATTCTTGTGGATCAAAGTTGAGATTTCCCTCTGTAGTCTTATGGACAATATTTTTGTGATAAGCTTCAACGTAGAGTTTAGAAGTGATATCAGTCTGTAATCATTTACGGTTGTTGGATTTTGTACCTTGGGTATGAGAATTATGAACGAACTGTTTAGCAGTTGTACACTGATGGGGTGGTCATGGAAATCCTCTAGTAGCATGTATATGTCCTCTTTTATGATGTGCCACCTTTTGTAGAATTTTGTGTTAAATCCGTCCGGGTTTGGAGCATTATCCCTTGGCATTTCTTTTAAGGTTACGTCAATCTCCTCCCTGGTAAACGAAGCCGACAAGTGTTGCAAATCCCGAGTATTTGCCATAACTTGTTGTAGGTCTGGCCTATGACACCCGGTTCTGAAAATGAACCAAGTGAACGCATATGTGTGCCCACGACGTTGATCACACATAAACGAGTGCATCACAAACGATATATAGAAAGTTACCACAACACAAATTATTAAATAAGTAATTTATTACAATATTCAAATAATGCTCAAATTACAAACTCTAATGATCATTATTAATAAATCTAAAACTAATGCAACAGAAATAATCTAAACTAAGGGTAAAATCCCACATTTTCCTTCATATGAGGATTAGTTGTAAATTGGTTGTTAACCCTAATGGAGACTAATTATAGCCATGCTTATAAACTTGATCTCATCAAATCTTTTCTTCGAATCATGTTTAAATTTATTAACATAAGGAATGAACTTCACCAATAAACTTAGATTAATTCTTTTGACCTCTCTTCAAAGTTTGGAATTATTTGAAGAAATATTGCTAGGCCAATTTAATATGCATTACCAAATAGATATTCAAATTAATATAAATTGAATATATACTACTGTATATTTGGCCCTCTCAAAAAAAAAATATTCAATTCAGAGGCCATAAATTTTTCGATGGTTTTCTAATATTCCAAATGGACTTCCTGCAAAGTTTCATAAATTTTGAACTCCATTTGCTATTTTAATTAAGACACTTAGCAAATTCAAACCATGTTTTGAATTCAAATTTTGAATTCTGTTCAACTAGATTGAACATCAAGATTTGAACACACACTCATGATCAACATAACTTGCTTGACTTATCCCCGTGGTTTCACAATTTCCAGCTCGCCCCACCGTTCCACGCTGGCAGTGCGCGACACCGCGACGCGCATGCATCCACGGAGCTGCTTGCCTGCTTGACGCCGTGGCACGCTCCCCTTTCCCCTCAGTCCCGATAAATACCCCTTGGCCGTCGCCGTTGGACACCATCCCGGTTCACGCCCTTTTCGCCGCCCCTGTTCGACCGAGCTCTCGCCGACGATTGCAGCCGTGTCTTCCCGAGCTGTAAGTAGATAAAAGGCGTGTCACAAACTCCTATACGTATTCCATTTGGTCATTGATCGTGACATAGCTTCTGCTTGGCATATTTTGAAGTTTCCCAGTCGCCGCCAAGGAAGCCGCCGAGAAACCTTCACCGCCTCACCGTCGAACACCAGTTCCAGACCATCTCCATCCTCGATCCTTTAAGCAAAAAGGTTCACAATCCTCTCTAGTTCATGCTCACAGAATCTAAGCTTATGACATGAAGTATAACTTGAGTTCTTGCTCGAGAACCGATCGGTCTCTTAATAGAACAACGAAGCTTCACGCTTAAATTCATTTCATTCTTGCACTCATCCTTAAATCTGGTTAGCAGATAGTTTCTGTGTGTCATAAGGAAGCTCCATGCCTAAAAACCCTGAGAGTTATCAACAGAGTATCTTAGATTTCAAGTTTTCGAGGTCGCTGGTTGAAAAACCACACTTCACCGTCGAACTCAACCTTGCCGGCCATTTCACCCCAATCTGACCCCCAAATCATACTCTTGGTGCTTCTAGGAACCTTCCCGAGCTTTTCCCGAGGCTATTAAGCCATTTCCAAGCATTTCCGACAAAGACCGAAACCCTAGCTTCGCCGTCACTGTTGCGTTGCCGTCTCCGGCCATCGACAGTGTGATTGGACACCACCATCGTCTTGTGCGGTCGATTTTAGGGTTGAGCGATCACAGCAAGGCCGAATGGAGGTCGACGCACCTAAGTCCGGCGAAGCACCGCCGCAATTCCGGCGAGGAGTGCCGTCGCGTCGCGAGGTAGAAGAAGGCCTCTGGGCCCCACTTGTCAGCGTCTATTCGGAAGCCCGGGATCAGCTGCGGCTCTGGATCTGGTGCGACTGCGCAGTTGAACTCCGTGACCCCGGTGTGGCCCAGATGCGATTGGCCCATTCAAATGAAGTGGGACCAGCTCCTTTTATTTGAAATTTCCAATAGGAGAATAAATCCAGATTTAATCCAAACTTAGAAAATCCCTAACTTCCAGTAGAATTAACCAAAAATTCCCAAATAAATTTTGTTAGAACCAGCACGAAGAATACTGTCCAGTGGTGCACTTGGATTTGTATTAAAAGCCATAGAAATTTCTCCATAATTCAGATAAGAAAAATGCTTAAAGAATTCATTCCTAAAGTTCTGTTAATTGGAAAATTCCGAATTTTGGTTAGAACCTTATAATTAATACAGTTGATCTCCAGTAAAAGTTTCAAGATCTTTGGACTTAAGATATTGGGTTTATCCATGTTCCAAATCTCTATGTAGCTATAAATTAAGAAAAATGGAAAAATCAATTTCCAGAAATTTCCCAAACTTTAAAAATCAGTTTCTTCTTGTAGGAAGCCCAGAAAATTGTGAAACAAATTTTCCTAGAACAAATGAGGCCCACTCTACATGATACAACCCTTGGTAGCCATGCTACATCTCCAAAAATTTCAACCAAAATTTAGAGAAGCTTATTGCTTACCATAATTGTTAAGAATAACAAGCATCGTTTATCATCTCCTATTCTTTGCAAGAGTCTTCTCTATAATCTCTAGTATCCACCATAAAAATCCCAAAGTCAATTAAGATAATTATCTTATTTTATCTTAATATACTGTAAGACCTATGTGTGCTGAATACATTGGCTTGTAGTGAATACACTTGGCTTTGATGATAAAAGTTTTGAATATCTCCAAAACACCTTATTATCAAGGTCCGACTCTAGCTCTGAGCTACAGCAAGGTCTGAAGGTAGGTCCGACTTGGTTTGGGTAGCTCCAGTTACGTTCGATGCTAGGTTCGACTAGCTTTGGTCAGCTCCGGTGAAGTTTTGTCTTTAGCTCCGGCATGTCTTTGATAGCTCCGACATGTTTTTGAGAGCTCCGCCGTGTTTTGCTAAGCTCCGAAGTTGATTTTTATAGCTCCGGCTTTTGGGATAACTAGTTCCGACTAGTTCTGTTAGCTCCGGCGCGAAGTCCTGCTAGTTTTGTAAGCTCCGGCGGGAGCTTGGTTGTACTAGTTTTGGTAAGCTCCGGTGCTAGGTTCTACTAGCTTTTGTTAGCTCCGGCTCAAGGTCCGGGTTGCTCTGGCAAGGTCTGGAACTTGACCGTAGTGCATCTGCTTTTCATTTGCAATGTTTCGTACTTGCTTTACATTGTTGGAAAGATTGCTTAGTATTCATTTGCTAAGTTTTTGGTGCGTTTTGGTTGATATGGATGATATCGTGTTACTGTGATTTTGCAACATGCTTATGTGAGGTTCTCACGTAGGGTGTTGTGTTTGGAACTAACTTGAGTCAAGTAGAGGACTTGGGCTCGTATGGATTGGTTGTTTATTCATGTGCAGGTGTTGTTTGAGTTCAAGACATGGCTGGTGACGGGATCCATTGGACTAGTTTCAGGGAGGAGATGATGTTCCAACAACCAAATTCAGGAGGAATTGTGGTTGAGCTGATCAGGAGGTTGCGCAGCATGATTGAATCAAGAACAATGCATATGAAGGTATCGTGGACGTCATTGGAAGATGTTTGCACGTGTGCAAGGAGTGTATGGATGTGGCTACATGGTTCCGAGACGTGATGAAGATATGTGGACGTAAAGAGTTGTTTAGGAATGTGGGATACGTTTCTAAGGTGTTTGGAAGTCTTAAGATTGCTTCTATCTGCGTGTAGAAGAATCCTAAGCAGTTATGGAAAGTTACGATTCGTGATCTGAGTAGGATTGGAGTCCTAGTTGATATTGGGTTGGCCTAAGGGCTGGTTATATAAGCAAGGGAGCCCAGAGCTCGTGGTGCACGACTTTGGGGCTGTTCCTCTTGTGTTGTATTGAATAAAATTCGTAGTTTGAAGGAACTTTTGTGCCTTGTTCGTCCGACTTGTTCCAGACAAGTTTTACTCATCGAGTTTCTGGACAGCACTACCTTTCGTCGGTGGTTTTATCATAACTCGAGTTTTACAGATCCAATTGACGTGATTCTTTTTGGGATTGTCTTCACAACTTGATTTTCTATCATCTGTCAAAATTTCACGGTCATTGGATTTGTGGTCTATGATCTACACGAGTTTCTTTGCAGCATTCCAGAACTGTTTTTTCTCGGATAGGGCAGATTGACCATTGTTTGATCTTTCGATCATAACTTGAGTTTTTTCTCAACGGATTTGAGTGATTCTTTTTGTGTTGTCTTCGTGACTTGATTCTCTCTGATATCTATCACTTTTGTCATTGTGAAACACGTTTAGATTAGTCTCACACACGATTTCTTTAACAGATCATTTTTCTGCCGAAAGGGTTTGGGGTTTAATTATTTCCGCTGCGTAAGATTTTTAAATCTACCATTCACCCCCCTCTGGTAGCTTTTCACCTGCTCTTCGATCTTACAATTGGTATCAGAGCCACGGTGCTCTAATCTTTGTGATTTGCACGTGTTTTGACTAATCATCATGGAGAAGTACTCCGCCAAACCGTGTGTGCTTGCTGGTATTGATTTTCAGGTTTGGAAGGCATGCACGGAGGTTTTCATCTAGGCACAAGGCTTTGCAATATGGGAGAAGGTATACAAGCCTTACGAAGTGCCATCAAATGATTAAGTTACAGCTACAAATCTGAGAGATGTCGACAATAACAACAAGGCTCGGAACTTGATCATACAAGGATTAACACAAAGCGACTTCGATCGTGTTGCACACCTCCGATCTGCATACGATGTGTGGAAAGCACTTTGTGACTACCACGAAGGATCCAACACGATCAAAGAGGTAAGGCAAGACATGTTCAAGAAAGAATACATGCGCTTTGAGATGCAACCCGGTGAGTCTATTGATGACCTTTTTGCTCGCTTTAATAAGATTCTCAGCAACTTGCGTAGTGTAAATGTTAATTTTTCAGATGCTGAAAATGCTAGGCAATTGCTAAGTGCATTAGATATGTCAATTGGGAGATGAAAGTCACATCTATTCGTGAATCTACTGTCATGAGTTCACTTACTTTAGATGTGCTATATTCCAAATTAAAAACTCATGAAATTGACATAATCTCACGTAAGAACCCCAATAAGTCTATCACATTTGTTTCACAACGTGATATGTCTAGCTCCGGCCAATCATCATCCTGCAATACTCTTGCTCTGTTGTCCTCACTAACCCTGGAGCAGATCGAAGAATTTCCAGAAGAGGAGTTGTCACTCATCTCTACTAGATTCTCAAAAGCATTGCAAAATGTGAGAACTAGAAGGAGAGGAAGCTCTGGACCTCAACGCTGTTTTGAATGTGGTAAAACAGGACACGAGCAACACGAGCAAGAACGTAGAAGACACGATCGGAAATCGCGAAATTGGGATCTCACAAACCGTAGAACGGTGATTTTATTGATCTAAGCAAAACCCACCGAATATGACCGGCGGCTGCAGTATTTATAGGCTAGGGTTCGACCAAAACACGATTAGACGCGTCCCTAATGGACTCTTACGGGATACAAGGCCCAAAGGCCCGATTCGGTGGCGCAGCACCGGACAAAAATCTGGACTCGACTTGTTTCGAAGATTCCCAATGACTCCGGAGGAATTTTGAGGTGAGACCAGAACCATTGGAAAGTTTATCTTCTCCTCTTTCCGTGCATATGTAGAAAGTCGAAAACGGAGTCCGTATGCCTCCTGGGCGTCTGTTTTAAGGTGGACTGCTCCTGGACTCCGAGTTGAACTCGAGTCCGAGTTGTAAACTGTTTCCATCTACTTGTGGACGTCCCAGGTGGTTCTCCACGCTCCCAAGGCCTCCTTCCTTCACTTGTTGATCTTATCCATTATTCCTAATAACAATTAAATCATCACATAGCAATCTATTCTCAAACTCACATGCAAAAGAAGTTAAGAACGGATTCACCTGCTGATTTAATAACCGTGCCCGTGCTCTTGTGATTGGTCCTTGCAGTTCAATGCGCGTCTCCGCTGTTGTGATGTCCTCATCATCCTCCCCCTCTTGAATTGGAGTCGTCCTCGACTCAAGTTCATCTTCTTCTCCCAAGTACGGTCGCAAATCTGAAATGTTAAATGTAGGACTAACCCCAAAATTGGGAGGCAATTCAAGCTTATATGCATTATCATTAATCTTTTCAATGATCTTAAAAGGACCAGCAGCTCGTGGCATAAGTTTAGATTTTCTCAAGTCGGGAAATCTCTCTTTTCGCAAATGTAACCACACCAAATCGCCCGATTCAAGTTTTACTTCTTTTCTACCTTTACTACCTGCAATCCTATACTTCTCATTCATCATTTCAATATTTTTCTTTGTAGTTTCATGCATCTTAAGAATGAATTAAGATCGTTGTGTAGCATCCAAATTTATAGTTTCAGAAGGAGGCAAAGGTAGTAAATCAATAGGAGCACGGGGATTGAAACCATACACTACCTGGAATGGACTTACCTTTGTCGTGGAGTGAACGGATCTGTTGTAAGCAAATTCTATATGTGGTAAACACTCCTCCCACAACTTCAAATTTGTTTTCAAGACAGCCCGTAACATAGTGGATAAAGTACAATTAACTACCTCAGTCTGTCCATCCGTTTGTGGGTGACATGTAGTTGAAAACAACAACTTGGTTCCCAACTTATACCACAAAGTTCTCCAAAAATGACTTAAAAATTTTGCATCACGATCAGAAACAATGGTATTTGGCACACCATGTAAACGAACAATTTCCGTCATAAATAAATCAGCAATGTGTGAGGCATTATCATTCTTATGACAAGGTATAAAGTGTGCCATTTTGGAAAAACGATCAACAACTACAAAAAGACTATCCCTCCCCCTCTTAGTCCTAGGCAATCCCAAAACAAAGTCCATAGAAATATCCTCCCAAGGTATACTAGGAACAGGAAGAGGCATATAAAGACCATGTGGGTTTTGGCGAGACTTAGCTTTGTTGCAAGTAGTGCATCGTGACACGTAGCGCTCGACATCACGCCTCATCTTTGACCAAAAGAAGTGTGTGGACAGCACGTCTTCAGTTTTCTTCACTCCAAAATGTCCCATCAAACCTCCTCCATGTGCTTCCTGCAAAAGCAATAGACGAACGGAACTAGCTGGAACGCATAGCTTGTTAGCACGATAGAGGAGACCCTCTCGCAGCACATATTTATTCCAAGTTCTTCCTTCTCTACAATTTTCAAAAGCATCTTTGAAGTCCAAATCAGTAGGATATAATGCTTTAATTGTTTCCAAACCAAAGATTTTATGATCAAGTTGGGACAGCATGGTATAACGCCTAGATAATGCATCGGCAATGATATTTTCCTTCCCTTTCTTATGCTTAATGATGTATGGAAACGACTCTATGAACTCAATCCATTTAGCATGTTGTTTATTCAGATTGGTTTGACACTTAAGATACTTCAATAATTCATGATCGGAATGTATGACAAACTCCTTAGACCAAAGATAATGTTGCCAAGTTTGTAATACACGGACTAAGGCATAGAATTCCTTATCATAAGTGGAATAATTTAGAGAAGGACCATGAAGTTTTTCACTAAAGAAAGCAACGGGTTTACCTCCTTGTATGAGAACGCCTCCAATACCAATGCCGCTTGCATCGCATTCTAGCTCAAAGTTCTTGTCAAAATCAGGAAGTTGTAGTAATGGTGCTTGTGTAAGCTTCGATTTGAGAGCATCAAAAGCTTGTTGCTGCTGTTCGCCCCATCGAAATGGAACTCCCTTCGTCGTTAGCTCATGTAGAGGTGCTGCAATGGTGCTGAAATCCCGCACAAAGCGCCAATAAAATCCTGCAAGACCAAGAAAACTACGAACCTGTGTGACGGTAGTTGGGGCTGGCCAGCTGGTGATTGCTTCAATTTTTGCCTCATCCATCTCAATTCCCTGCGAGGAAACGACATAGCCGAGAAACGAGACTCGATTGGTGCAAAAAATGCACTTTTCGAGGTTACCAAACAAACGTGCATCTCTCAAAACAGTAAAAACAGCACGTAAATGATCAAGATGTTCATCATATGACTTGCTGTAAATGAGGATATCATCGAAGTAAACCACCACAAATTGTCCAATGAAAGCACGTAAAACCTCGTTCATTAATCGCATAAAGATGCTGGGTGCATTAGTTAAACCAAAAGGCATGACTAACCACTCATAAAGTCTAAACTTGGTTTTAAATGCAGTTTTCCATTCATCTCCTAGTGCCATTCTAATTTGGTGGTAACCACTACGCAAGTCAATTTTTGTGAAGATGATAGCACCACTCAATTCATCAAGCATGTCATCTAATCGAGGAATAGGATAACGATATCGAATGGTGATGTTATTAATCGCTCGACAATCAACACACATGCGCCAACTACCATCTTTCTTAGGAACCAAAAGAACAGGAACGGAACAAGGGCTAAGGCTTTCACGAATGTACCCGCGGTCCAAAAGATCTTGGACTTGTCGCTGAATTTCCTTAGTTTCTTGTGGATTTGCCCTGTATGCTGCACGATTTGGCAAACTTGCTCCTGGAATCAAATCGATCTTGTGTTCAATGCCTCTCATCGGTGGTAAACCAGGGGGTATCTCGGAGGGAAACACATCCTCAAACTCCTGCAAAAGGTTAGCAACAGCAGGGGGCAATGCAATAGACAATTCATGAAGTGAAAACATGGCTTCTTTGCAAACTAAAGCATAGCACATCCCCTTAGCATCGAATAAATCAGCAAGTTCAGATTTAGTTGCGAGCAATGATGGTGATTTTAACTTAATAACTTGCTGTTTTTCAGATTCTAATTTAGTTGCTTTGCCCTCACGAATTTTACTCTTCTCAAAATGCACAATTTCAGCAGGAGTCATGGGGAGCAAAGTGATTTTCTTTCCCTTATGCATGAGAGTATATTTATTGGTTCTACCATGATGAATAGCATCTGTATCAAATTCCCAAGGACGACCCAATAAAAGAGAACAAGCATCCATAGGAACAACATCAAAATCAACAAATTCATGATATGAACCAATTAAAAAATGAATTCTCGCTGTTTGTGTTACCCGAACCTTACCGCTGTTGTTGAACCATTGAATGTGGTATGGATGAGGGTGTGCTCTTGTTGTCAAACCGAGTTTCTTGACGGCGTCCATGTTTACCAAGTTATTGCAGCTACCTCCATCAATTATAGTGTGTACACGGCAGTCCTTGACGACGAGAAACATGTGGAAGAGGTTGTGTCGTTGTAGCTTGTCGTCGGTCTCACCTTGGAGCTCAAGGCACGCTGCACAATGATGCTCCTATAGTTCTCCGTCGCCGCTGTACCAAGTACCTCTTCTTCGGTGTGTTCGTCATTTGGATCTGTAAAGTCAGTAGCAAGAGAATATTCATCTTCAACATCTGAAGTACTATCATACCCGCCATCGTCGCATGCTATGTATGCTCGTTTGCTCGGGCAATCTCTCATCATATGGCCAAGTCCCTGGCAGCGGTGACACTTAATGTCGGAAGTACGACCCGTAGAAGGAGTGGACGACGAAGGCTTGAATGATGTCGCCTTGCTACCTTCCGGCACGCGAGAAGGTGGAGCAGCAGGTATAGTTCGTTGGCCGCCATTGGGTGGTGTAGTCGCTGCACGGGGGGCCGAAGATGGTGCTCTTTTGGATGGTGTAGCTGCTGCACGCGGCGTAAAGTTGCTCCTCGTGCGTTGTTGCTGTTGTTGTCAGCCCTGCAATTCTTTTTCTGCCAACATAGCAAGCTGAAACAATCTGTTAATAGTATCATATTCTTTGTAATCAACAATGTCCTGAATTTCACGCCTCAACCCCCCATAAAACGAGCTATTTTATCATCCATGTCCTCTACTACCCCACAACGCAGCATACCCTTTTGTAACTCTTGATAATACTCCTCTACGGACATGTTACCTTGGTCTAAACGCTGCAATTTTTTGCGAAGGTCCCGCTGAAAAGATGGAGGAACAAATCGAACACGCATAGCTTCCTTTAATCTATCCCATGTTGGAGGATCAGTTCTAGTTTTAACAAGTTCATTCCACCATATTATAGCAAAGTCCTTAAACTCACTAGTGGCTTGACGAACTCTATGTTGTTCAGGAACAAGATGGGAATTAAATTTTTGCTCTACTGTCATCTCCCAATCAAGATAAGCCTCAGCATCATAAGCACCAGAAAAAGAGGGTATAGTAAATTTCACTTTAGCAAAAGGATCATCAGGAGGGCGGCTATAATTGTTATGATTATTACCTCCCATACCTCGACGATAAAGTGGCAGTCTTGGCTGATTACTGTGATCTTCCAGTTCATCATAAGCATTGTCTTCTTGTCTTCCAGCGAGAGGCAACCGAGCCTCAAAAGTATTCATCCGAAGAGCAAGGTCGTCCAATTGGCGAGTCAAGTTCGCCAATGACTCCTCCGTTGCTGCGTTGTATGTGGCGAACATATCACGTAACTCAACATGTTGAACACATTCGTCATTATTTTCTTCTCCTGCCATTGTTAGTAGGAAACAAAAGACAACAAAAAAAATGTTATCCCTATCAACTACAGTGACAATGTGGAAGGTGGAAGAAAACAATCTCTCTCGCTCAAGCGTCTTACCACGCTCTTACAAGTGTTCTTACCGACACAGCAGGTGGTGTGGATGGTGAGATGAACCAATGAAGCGTGGGGTGATTGCAAAGGTACCTGTTATGCTCAAGAGAAAGGTGGAGCTTGGATGGCACAATATGGTGGCTAATAAGCAGAAAATCGTTAACAGCTAAACAAAGTTGAATAAGTATTCAATGTAGGAAACTGTTGCTGGTCAACTGAGTGCCCTAGAGCCTAGCACAACACAAGGAAGTATCAAGGCAAAAGAAAGACAGAATGATATAACCAAACAAACAGCACCAAGTGGTATAGGCCAATTGCTTTAATATGCGTGCTCTTCACTATTTTTTTTCTTTTTTGTAATATTTTTTTGATATTTTTTTTACTTAGTAGCACAAATATAGGAAGCACACAAATTTGCAGCTCAATTGGATGTAATATGCGGCCTATAGAAAATCAAGAAGATTCTTTAAAATTCGTGCTGAAACTTCGGATGCCGGATAGCCTATCTTCCGAGGGGAATTTGGGCAATCTAATTTCGCCGAACGCGGCTACGCGGCGGAAAATCAGATGCGAAATTTCGCGTAGATGAATTTGAAAAAAAAAATTCGCCCGATTTCGAGTTCGTATGCGAAAGTTATGGCCGTTTTAAGGTAGGCTATCCGAGTTACGATTTTTTTTTAGATGTTGATTCCAACTCGGTTTGAGAACAGAACTCGCAATCGGATATGAAAACGATCGGGAATTTGCACAGCAACTAATGGGGTGGTGTGTGATGATTCAAGGATGAATGGCACAAAGACTTGTCACCTAATCTAGGGCTGGCGATGCGGGAGTTCACGCAAGGCGGCTAGCTAGGGCAAACCGATGAACGTGGCGGATCGGTTTGTTATTTAGGGATTGTGGAATAGGTGTCGAATAGCAAGAAAACAAGGACGAAACACGATAACTAGGACCCAAAAACACAAAGCTAAACCAGCAACAAGACTCAACCACACGAATGCAAACTCAACAATGCAAACTGAAAAATGAAACTGCAGTCACTATAGTCTGGGAAGCGGTAAAAACGATCTAATTTTTTTGTGGCTTTTCTGTAGACTCTAGGTACGAAAAAAAATTGATCTAATGGAAGGAAGGAAAACAAAGATACCTCACGGGCAACCTGGCTCTGATACCAATTGATGAGTAGGTTTAGGCCCGATCTTCTGAAAGGTATGTCGATTGGGGTGGAGAACTCGACGTTGATGATCCGCGGCACTCGAGCGGTTCGAGTACCCCTGCAATCACTACACCACGGCTCCGTTGGTTATCAACCGTGCTGCACACGCTTGACCTCGCCAAGAAGGCTAATCCCTGCAAGTGCAATCGAGAACACGAGCAAGAACGTAGAAGACACGATCGGAAATCGCGAAATTGGGGTCTCACAAACCGTAGAATGGCGATTTTATTGATCTAAGCAAAACCCACCGAATATGACCGGCGGCTGCAGTATTTATAGGCTAGGGTTCGACCAAAACACGATTAGACGTGTCCCTAATGGACTCTTATGGGATACAAGGCCCAAAGGCCCGATTCGGTGGCGCAGCACCGAACAGAAATGTGGACTCGACTTGTTTCGACGATTCCCAATGACTCGGGAGGAATTATGAGGTGGTACCAGAACCATTGGAAAGTTTATATTCTCCTCTTTCCGTGCATATGTAGAACGTTGAAAACGGAGTCCGTATGCCTCCTGGGCGTCTGTTTTAAGGTGGACTGCTCCTGGACTCCGAGTTGAACTCGAGTCCGAGTTGTAAACTGTTTCCATCTACTTGTGGACGTCCCAGGTGGTTCTCCACGCTCCCAAGGCCTCCTTCCTTCACTTGTTGATCTTCTCCATTATTCCTAATAACAATTAAATCATCACATAGCAATCTATTCTCAAACTCACATGCAAAAGAAGTTAAGAACGAATTCACCTGCTGATTTAATAACCGTGCCCGTGCTCTTGTGATTGGTCCTTGCAGTTCAATGCGCGTCTCCGCTGTTGTGATGTCCTCATCATCTTTTGTACAGAATGCCCTAACCTTTCAGGTCCGACCACCCGGGAAGAAAAACAAAGCAAGGTTCGGACCTCCTCTGGAAATTCCAACAAGAAGAAGAAAGGCACCATAGGACGCAAGATGATCAACAGTTTCATCACCGCGCTTCAAGAGTTCAGTTCAAGCGACGTGGACATTGGAAGTGATGAAGATGAAGATGATTTGGCAAACTTGTGCTTCATGGCGGGCAAGTCAAGATCAAGTATGGAGGAGGCAGAACACAACAGCGACAATGAAGAGGTATGTCCTACTTGCGAAGAAATGTGTGATGCTATTTCTCGTGCCACTATTATTGTTAAGAAAAAGGACAAAAAGCTTAGGGATAGTGCTGCTAAAATTGAATCACTAGAATCTGAGATCAACCGTTTAAAAACTTTGATTCCTAGTGATGATGCATGTTCCTCATGTGATTTAATATATGAATAATTGTCCTCATTAAGAAGTGCGCACACCTCCACACTTGATAAAATTGAGTTAGAAATTGAAAAGAACAAAGAGCTTGCTGCACTTAATGATAAAAACTTGAAAGATGCTAGCTGTTCTACAATTGATTTGCATTGTTCTACTTGTGATGATCTTGATAAGAAACTACAGGATGCTATGAATGAAATTTCTATATTGAATAATGCTTTACGTTCTCATGAAGTTAAATTTTGTTAAAATTGCAAACTAAAAGGAAAAACTTCATGTGAAAATTGCCTTGATTTGTCCAATAAACTTGATGACATGCATAAGACATTAGATCGGTTTTGTAATGGGAATAAGAGCCTAAATTTACTGCTAAATTCTTCCAAGTCTTGCAATGATAAAACTGGTTTAGGTTTTGATTCTCATGCTCATGCTAAGGCACATCCACCTAAAATTGTAAAGTCATTAGGAAGTGGTTTGATTCAACCAGTTCCTAAACAAAAAGGAGTGGTTTTCAAATCTGCAGGAGTGTTGCCTCATTCGGTTTCAAATAAAAATATTGCTTGCTCATCTAGACATGAACACAAAGTTAAATTTCATTGTACCTTCTGTGGTAGAGATGGTCATGTCATAGATTTTTGTTATAGACTAGCTAAACAACAGAAAAGGGAAAGAATGGTTGCTAGATCTCATAACTTTCATGCAAAATTTGCTGCACACATTGAACCGAATGTACAACCTGCTGTTTTGAGTCAAAAACATTCAAAATTTACCTCCAGAGCTACTGATTTTTGTGCTACACAAGTAACACCTTATAGGTCAGTAGTCAAAAATAAAAAATCTCAAACTTTGACTCATAAACCTGCTGTTTTGTCTCAGCTTTCGCGTGTTTTTCCTGCTGCACGTCGCGTGACTCAGTACTGGATTCCTAAATGCCTTTTGACTAACCCCAGTATTGAGTCATCGACGTATTGTGCTTCTATGTAGGTTACACGTTTGAGGAAGGAGAACATTTGGATTGTGGATTCAGGTTGCTCACGCCACATGACCGGCAACAAAGATTGGTTCTCCTCCCTCTCTTTTGTGTCACGTGTAGAGAATGTTACTTTTGCCGATAATTCTTCAACTCCTATAATTGCTAAGGATTCAGTTAGAGTAAATGATCACTACACTTTGAAGGATGTGGCACTTGTCAAAAATTTGAAATACAACTTGCTTTCTGTTTCACAATTGCTAGATGAAAATCTAGAAATTATTTTCAATAAAAACTGCTGCAAAGTTGTAGGTTCAAATAGTGAGCTTATTTTTAACATGTCTCGGTTTGGAAGAGTTTTTAAAGCTGATTTTGATATGTCTTCCTCTAAGCATAGGTGTCTAGTTGCTAATGATTCAAAGGACTTATATTTTTGGCATCGTAGACTTGGTCACGTAGGCTTTGATCACCTAACGCGTGTTAGTGCTCTTGATCACATACGTGGGCTGCCTAAGCTTAAAGGGGACAAAGAAATTGTGTGCTCTTCTTGTAGACATGCTAAGATGGTTGCAGGTTCACATACTCCTCTCACAATGATCATGACAACTGAACCATGTCAACTTTTGCATCTTGACACCGTAGGACCTTCACGTGTTCAATCCTTCGGAGGTAAATGGTATGTTCTTGTTATTGTTGATGATTATTCTAGATACTCTTGGGTTTACTTTATGGCATCTAAGAATGAAGTTTTTAGTCACTTTAGAACTTTATTTCTTAGATTATCAATTGATCACCCAGGATCATTAAAAGCAATTAGAAGTGATAATGGAACTGAATTTAAAAATCAATCTTTTGATCACTTTTGTGCTGAAAATAGAATAGATCATCAATTATCTTCACCATATGTACCTCAACAAAACGGTGTTGTAGAAAGAAAGAACAGAACCTTAGTTGAGATGGCTAGAACTATGCTTGATGAATATCAAACTCCTAGGAAATTTTGGGCTGATGCGTTGGCAACCGCTTGTTATGTCTCAAATCGTGTTTTCTTGCGTGCTAAGTTAGTTAAAACACCATATGAGCTTCAGTTTGGACATAGGCCTAGTGTTACACACTTTCGGGTCTTTGGTTGCAAATGCTTTGTTAAGAAACATGGTAATCTTGATAAATTTGAACCTAGATCCATTGATGGCATGTTTCTTGGTTATCCATCTCATACTAGAGGCTACCGTGTGCTTTTATTTGACACTAACAAAATTGTGGAGACTTGTGAAGTGTCTTTTGATGAAGCTAGCCCAGGTACTAGCTCCGGTGTTGCAGGACCAGATCCGTATCCTCAGGGGGAGGGTATTTTCAAAGATGAAGAAGAGCCGGTGATACTGCCTGGTAGTTCCGAAGTTGACACGTGTCCAACTCTAGACATTGAACAAGCTCCGGGTATCACCTATGCTGGTCCTGATCGTCCACAAGTCACAAGCTCATCAATCTACGATGAACCTAATGAAGAAGAAGCTTGTGAGACATCTGTTCCCCTACGTTTTTACAAAGATCATCCCCCACAACAGATGATTGGAAGCTTGCACGAATGAGTCACACGGTCCAGGTTTTGCGATCCAAACTCTCATGCTCATTCTGCTTTTGTTGCTTCTTTTGAACCCAAAGATATATCACACGCACTCACTAATGAATCTTGGATTATTGCCATGCAAGAAGAGTTAGAAAATTTTGAAAGAAATAATGTTTGGAAACTTGTACCTCCACCTCAAGGTCACACTTTAATTGGAACTAAATGGGTATATAAAAATAAACAAAGTGAGGATGGGGTTGTGGTTAGGAATAAGGCTAGGTTGGTTGCTCAAGGTTTCACTCAAGTTGAAGGTCTAGATTTTGATGAAACTTTTGCTCCTGTCGCTAGATTAGAAGCCATAAGAATTTTGTTAGCTTTTGCAACATCTAAAGGTTTTAAGCTATATCAAATGGATGTTAAAAGTGCTTTTCTTAATGGCTACATAGATGAGGAGGTTTATGTCAAACAACCACCGGGTTTTGAAAATCCAGATTTTCCTAATCATGTTTACAAACTGTCCAAAGCCTTATACGGTCTCAAACAAGCCCCTAGAGCATGGTATGATAGGTTAAAATCATTCTTACTTGAAAAGGGGTTTACCATGGGCAAGGTTGATAAAATTCTTTTTGTGCTTAAGCATGGCAATGACTCATTATTTGTTCAAGTGTATGTGGATGATATTATCTTTGGTTGTGCTTCTCATGATCTTGTGTCCAAGTTTTCAGCAATGATGAGTTCCGAATTTGAAATGAGTATGATGGGTGAACTCACTTACTTCTTTGGACTGCAAATCAAGCAAACCAAGGAGAGTACCTTTGTGCATCAAACGAAGTATACCAAAGACCTCCTAAGGCGCTTCAACATGGACAAAAGCAAGCCTCTTCGGATACCAATGGGAACAGCAACAACACTTGAACTTGATGAAGATGGTGAATCTGTGAATCAAAAAGAATATAGAAGCATGATCGGATCACTTTTGTACCTCATGGCATCAAGACCGGACATACAATTTAGCGTATGTCTTTGTGCACGGTTTCAAGCTTCCCCACGTGTTTCACATCGTCAAGCCGTCAAAAGGATTCTCAGGTACTTACATGGAACCCAAGAATTTGGCATTTTTCTTCCTTCTTCCTCAACCGTTACTTTGAAAGCTTTTTCGGATGCTGATTTTGGGGGTTGTAGGATTGATAGGAAAAGTACTTCCGGTGCTTGTCATTTTCTTGGTAATTCTCTTGTTGCTTGGTCCTCTAGAAAACAAAATTCAGTTGCACAATCCACAGCCGAATCTGAATATGTAGCTGCTGCTAGTGCTTGCTCACAAATTCTTTGGATTGTTCAAACACTTAAGGACTATGGGGTTGATCTAGATAGTGTTCCACTATTCTGTGATAACACTAGTGCCATTTACATTGCTAAAAACCCCGTGCAACATTCTAGAACTAAGCACATTGACATAAGGTATCACTTTCTCCGAGATAATGTTGAAAAGGAAACATTGTGCTTCACCATGTAGATACCGAACAACAATTGGCTGACATTTTTACAAAACCTTTGGATTTCACTCGTTTTTGTTACATTCGTAGTGAAATAGGGGTTATGCATCCTCATGGCTTAAATTGAGGGGGAGTTTTTGAAACTTGGGAAGTCTATGTGTGAATCTGAAATTAAAATAATATAAGCATAGTATTTCATACATATATGACTTTGTGATTCCTTTTACATGCTGAAAGTTCTTACTACATTACTCCTGTTATACATTTTGTAGTTTTTGCCATGTGTAGTAATTGGAATAATTACTTACACTAAAACTGGTCATGGTCGAACTTTCTTGCTGTTTTGAACTTGTTACATGTTCACAAGTGCTTTTAATCATAAAGAATTAATCAAGTAATCAACTCACTTGTTGAGTTTTTATGAACAAATATAAATTGAGAAAAGATCAAGAGAATATGCATGCATCACACTTCTTCTTTTGAGATGGCTTATCATTGCACTTAGATATGAACTTGGAAGAAGTTGTGTATGACTAAAACCATGTCCTTAAGCTTCTGATTGTCAAATGACATAGGCTTGGCTTGGTTGGTTAGAATAAGGCAGATGCGCATATAATCTCTTGCAAATATCATATGATCTAAATTTATGCTTTGAAAAATAATAAAATGCAACAACTAGTGTCATGCTTTCAGGTTTTGAAATAGTTAAGTTTGTGAGATCATGACTTGCTTAAATTGAAAATTACATTTGATCTCTAGCATGGCTTACACTACTTTATGTATTTCATTGATGTGATAATGTAAGGTACTTGATAGTATGACTTGGATGAGCTTTGGTTATATGTATATGTTATAATATGCTCATAACAACTAAAGGGGGAGAGATAAATTGTTTATATGCTCATGACTTGCTGAATACATTGTCAAAGGGGGAGAGATAAGAATGAAGAGAAAGAGAATATGTGCATAAGGAGAGATAATAAAGGGGGAGAAAAAGGGGGAGAAATAATATGGGATATTTTTTTGGATTTTCTTCTCATTTTACTTTTGATTTACAAAGGGGAAGAAATTGTTTTCAAAACTTTTATGTGAATAAGCCAACGTTCGGATTTTAAATGGTGTTGCCAATGCATTCATCAAGAGGGAGATTGTAAGACCTATATGTGCTGAATACATTAGCTTGTAGTGAATACACTTGGCTTTGATGATAAAAGTTTTGAATATCTCCAAAACACCTTTTTATCAAGGTCCGACTCTAGCTCTGAGCTACAGCAGGTCTGACGGTAGGTCCGGCTTGGTTTGGGTAGCTCCGGTTACGTTCGATGCTAGGTCCGACTAGCTTTGGTCAGCTCCGGTGAAGTTTTGTCTTTAGCTCCGACATGTCTTTGATAGCTCTGACATGTTTTTGAGAGCTCCGTCGTGTTTTTGCTAAGCTCCGAAGTTGATTTTTCTAGCTCCGGCTTTTGGGATTACTAGTTCCGACTAGTTCTGGTTAGCTTCGGCGCCAAGTCCTGCTAGTTTTGTAAGCTCCGGCGGGAGCTTGGTTTTACTAGTTTTGGTAAGCTCCGGTGCTAGGTTCTACTAGCTTTTGTTAGCTCCGGCTCAAGGTCCGGGTTGCTCTGGCAAGGTCTGGAACTTGACCGTAGTGCATCTGCTTTTCATTTGCAATGTTTCGTACTTGCTTTACACTATTGGAAAGATTGCTTAGTATTCATTTGCTAAGTTTTTGGTGCGTTTTGGTTGATATGGATGATACCGTGTTACTGTGGTTTTGCAACATGCTTATGTGAGGTTCTCACGTAGGGTGTTGTGTTTGGAACTAACTTGAGTCAAGTAGAGGACTTGGGCTCGCATGGATTGGTTGTTTATTCATGTGCAGGTGTTGTTTGAGTTCAAGACATGGCTGGTGACGGGATCCATTGGACTAGTTTCAGGGAGGAGATAAGGTTCCAACAACCAAATTCAGGAGGAATTGTGGTTGAGCTGATCAGGAGGTTGCGCAACATGATTGAATAAAGAACAATGCATATGAAGGTACCGTGGACATCATTGGAAGATGTTTGCACGTGTGCAAGGAGTGCATGGATGTGGCTACATGGTTCCGAGACGTGATGAAGAGATGTGGACATAAAGAGTTGGTCGGAAAGGTCCAACCGACTAGGTTATGGACTCAGGCTGCGGCTGAGTCGGGTTTGACTCAAATATGGAAAGATTTGAGTTGGTTATGATAGGATTTCATTTGGGTCACGAATTTGAGTTGTTTAGGAATGTGGGATACGTTTCTAAGGTGTTTGGAAGTCTTAAGATTGCTTCTATCTGCGTATAGAAGAATCCTAAGCAGTTATGGAAAGTTACGATTCGTGATCTGAGTAGGATTGGAGTCCTAGTTGATATTGGGTTGGCCTAAGGGCTGGTTATATAAGCAAGGGAGCCCAGAGCTCGTGGTACACGACTTTGGGGCTGTTCCTCTTGTGCTATATTGAATAAAATTCGTAGTTTGAAGGAACTTTTGTGCCTTGTTCGTCCGACTTGTTCCAGACAAGTTTTACTCGTTGAGTTTCTGGACAGCAATACCTTTCGTCGGTGGTTTTATCATAACTCGAGTTTTACAGATCCAATTGACGTGATTCTTTTTGGGATTGTCTTCACAACTTGATTGTCTATCATCTGTCAAAATTTCACGGTCATTGGATTTGTGGTCTATGATCTACACGAGTTTCTTTGCAGTATTCCAGAACTGTTTTTTCTCGGGTAGGGCAGATTGACCATTGTTTGATCTTTCGATCATAACTTGAGTTTTTCTCGACGGATTTGAGTGATTCTTTTTGTGTTGTCTTCATGACTTGATTCTCTCTGATATCTATCACTTTTGTCACGGTGAAACACGTTTAGATTAGTCTCACACACGATTTCATTAATAGATCGTTTTTCTGCTGAAAGGGTTTGGGGTTTAATTGTTTCCGCTGCGTAAGATTTTCAAATCTACCATTCACCCTCCCTATGGTAGCTTTTCACATGCTCTTCGATCCTACAATTGGTATCAGAGCCACGGTGCTCTAATCTTTGTGATTTGCACGTGTTTTGACTAATCATCATGGAGAAGTACTCCGCCAAACCGTGTGTGCTTGCTGGTATTGATTTTCAGGTTTGGAAGGCACGCATGGAGGCTTTCATTCAGGCACAAGGCTTTGCAATATGGGAGAAGGTATACAAGCCTTACGAAGTGCCATCAAATGATCAAGTTACAGCTACAAATCTGAGAGATGTCGAAAACAACAACAAGGCTCGGAACTTGATCATACAAGGATTAACACAAAGCGATATCGACCGTGTTGCACACCTCCGATCTGCATACGATGTGTGGAAAGCACTTTGTGACTACCACGAAGGATCCAACACGATCAAAGAGGTAAGGCAAGACATGTTTAAGAAAGAATACATGCGCTTCGAGATGCAACCCGGTGAGTCTATTGATGACCTTTTTGCTCGCTTTAATAAGATTCTCAGCAACTTGCGTAGTGTCAATGTTAATTTTTCAGATGCTGAAAATGCTAGGCAATTGCTATGTACATTAGATATGTGAATTTGGGAGATGAAAGTCATATCTATTCGTGAATCTACTGTCATGAGTTCACTTACTTTAGATGTGCTATATTCCAAGTTAAAAACTCATGAAATTGACATAATCTCACGTAAGAACCCCAATAAGTCTATTGCATTTGTTTCACAACGTGATATGTCTAGCTCCAGCCAATCATCATCCTACAATACTCTTGCTCTGTTGTCCTCACTAACCCTGGAGCAGATCAAAGAATTTCCAGAAGAGGAGTTGGCACTCATCTCTACTAGATTCTCAAAAGCATTGCAAAATGTGAGAACTAGAAGGAGAGGAAGCTCCGGACCTCCACTCTATTTTGAATGTGGTAAAACAGGACACTTTCATACAGAATGCCCTAACCTTTCAGGTCCGACCACCCGGGAAGAAAAACAAAACAAGGTTCGGACCTCCTCTGGAAATTCCAACAAGAAGAAGAAAGGCACCATAGGACGCAAGATGATCAACAGTTTCATCACTGCGCTTCAAGATTTCAGTTCAAGCGATGTGGACATTGGAAGTGATGAAGATGAAGATGATTTGGCAAACTTGTGCTTCATGGCGGGCAAGTCAAGATCAGGTATGGAGGAGGCAGAACACAACAGCGACAATGAAGAGGTATGTCCTACTTGCGAAGAAATGTGATGCTATTTCTCGTGCCACTATTATTGTTAAGAAAAAGGACAAAAAGCTTAGGGATAGTGCTGCTAAAATTGAATCACTAGAATCTGAGATCAACCATTTAAAAACTTTGATTCCTAGTGATGATGCATGTTCCTCATGTGATTTAATATATGAACAATTGTCCTCATTAAGAAGTGCGCACACCTCCACACTTGATAAACTTGAGTTAGAAATTGAAAAGAACAAAGAGCTTGCTGCACTTAATGATAAAAACTTGAAAGATGCTAGCTGTTCTACAATTGATTTGCATTGTTCTACTTGTGATGATCTTGATAAGAAACTACAGGATGCTATGAATGAAATTTCTATATTGAACAATGCTTTACGTTCTCATGAAGTTAAATTTTGTTCAAATTGCAAACTAAAAGGAAAAACTTCATGTGAAAATTGCCTTGGTTTTTCCAATAAACTTGATGACATGCATAGGACATTAGATCAGTTTTGTAATGGGAATAAGAGTCTAAACTTACTGCTAAATTCTTCCAAGTCTTGCAATGATAAAACTGGTTTAGGTTTTGATTCTCATGCTCATGCTAAGGCACATCCACCTAAAATTGTAAAGTCATTAGGAAGTGGTTTGATTCAACCAGTTCCTAAACAAAAAGGAGTGGTTTTCAAATCTGCAGGAGTGTTGCCTCATTCGGTTTCAAATAAAAATATTGCTTGCTCATCTAGACATGGACACAAAGTTAAATTTCATTGTACCTTCTGTGGTAGAGATGGTCATGTCATAGATTTTTGTTATAGACTAGCTAAACAACAGAAAGGGGAAATAATGGTTGCTAGATCTCATAACTTTCATGCAAAATTTGCTGCACACATTGAACTGAATGTACAACCTGCTCTTTTGAGTCAAAAACATTCAAAGTTTACCTCCGGAGCTACTGATTTTTGTGCTACACAAGTAACACCTTATAGGTCAGTAGTCAAAAATAAAAAATCTCAAACTTTGACTCATAAACCTGCTGTTTTGTCTCAGCTTTCACGTGTTTTTCCTGCTGCACATCGCGTGACTCAGTACTGGATTCCTAAATGCCTTTTGACTAACCCCAGTATTGAGTCATCGACGTATTGTGCTTCTATGTAGGTTACACGTTTGAGGAAGGAGAACATTTGGATTGTGGATTCAGGTTGCTCACGCCATATGACCGGTAACAAAGATGGTTCTCCTCCCTCTCTTTTGTGTCACGTGTAGAGAATGTTACTTTTGCCGATAATTCTTCAACTCCTATAATTGCTAAGGGTTCGGTTAGAGTAAATGATCACTACACTTTGAAGGATGTGGCACTTGTCAAAAATTTGAAATACAACTTGCTTTCTGTTTCACAATTGCTAGATGAAAATCTAGAAATTATTTTCAATAAAAACTGCTGCAAAGTTGTAGGTTCAAATAGTGAACTTATTTTTAACATGTCTCGGTTTGGAAGAGTTTTTAAAGCTGATTTTGATATGTCTTCCTCTAAGCATAGGTGTCTAGTTGCTAATGATTCAAAGGACTTATATTTTTGGCATCGTAGACTTGGTCACGTAGGCTTTGATCACCTAACGCGTTTTAGTGCTCTTGATCGCATACGTGGGCTGCCTAAGCTTAAAGGGGACAAAGAAATTGTGTGCTCTTCTTGTAGAC
The DNA here is from genome assembly GCA_036927565.1 of Tuctoria greenei. Classification (NCBI taxonomy): domain Eukaryota; kingdom Viridiplantae; phylum Streptophyta; class Magnoliopsida; order Poales; family Poaceae; genus Tuctoria; species Tuctoria greenei. The sequence goes on along the minus strand of JAYESD010000007.1, from coordinate 22,107,058 downwards.
ATGCTAAGATGGTTGCGGGTTCACATACTCCTCTCACAATGATCATGACAACTGAACCATGTCAACTTTTGCATCTTGACACCGTAGGACCTTCACGTGTTCAATCCTTCGGAGGTAAATGGTATGTTCTTGTTATTGTTGATGATTATTCTAGATACTCTTGGGTTTACTTTATGGCATCGTATTGAATAAAATTCGTAGTTTGAAGGAACTTTTGTGCCTTGTTCGTCCGACTTGTTCCAGACAAGTTTTACTCGTCGAGTTTCTGAACAACACTACCTTTCGTCGGTGGTTTTATCATAACTCGAGTTTTACAGATCCAATTGACATGATTCTTTTTGGGATTGTCTTCACAACTTGATTATCTGTCATCTATCAAAATTTTACGGTCATTGGATTTGTGGTCTATGATCTACACGAGTTTCTTTGCAGCATTCCAGAACTGTTTTTTCTCGGGTAGGGCAGATTGACCATTGTTTCATCTTTCGATCATAACTTGAGTTTTTCTCGACGGATTTGAGTGATTGTTGTCTTCGTGACTTGATTCTCTCTGATATCTATCACCTTTGTCACAGTGAAACACGTTTAGATTAGTCTCACACACGATTTATTTAACAAATCATTTTTTTGCCGAAAGGGTTTGGGGTTTAGTTGTTTCTGCTGCGTAAGATTTTTAAATCTACCATTCACCCCCCCTCTGGTAGCTTTTCACGTGCTCTTCGACCCTACATATACTCACCCCACCTTAAGCATATTAATTATTCACAAAATAATTTATACCTAGTATATGCATATCGTGTAGTAGCTGAAGTCGAGGAGCAGCCGGAAGCCTTGGAGGTCCAGCTGCCAGGAACTAACATAGACTCAGACCCGCATTTAGGCAAGCCCCGGTTTGCATTTAAGTTCCTTACAATGTTTTGTAGTTTTATTTCACCTTATGTCTTCAGATGATTGTGCATTATGTTTAAGGTGTTTGACATCCACTTGCATGGCCCACAACTCCTATGGAGTCTTGACTAGGTCTACGGCCCGTTGAGTAGACACCTGCTATGCTTATGCTCATAGGAATTCGGTAGAAGTTGAGTAGTTGGAATATACTCGCGAGATAGGAATTTCATCACACGGGAGATTCTAGGATAAGAAAAATGGTTTATGAATACGAAATTGAGACCGAGCAGTGGATAGGATGCAGTGAAACGTGGTCTCACGTGCGTAGCCTTGCTTGTGTCGATTGAGGACCCTTTCATGTGCGGTCCTGCTGGACAAGCTTGAATTGTACCGGTGACATACTGGAGGAATGGGCTCCAATAAACTGATTTAGCTTGATACTGGTTTGTCGAGACATTCCGTTCCATTTTATAGGCGTGGGTTGAGGGCAGCAAGGTGTAAATCAGCTGGTGGGCACGTCAGAGTACGCCCCACGCAGTGACCTCCCGCTCGTGACGGATCGACCAGTTTGACATTCGAGTGTTTAGTGAAAGGTGGCCATATACGACTAGTACTGAATTGTTATGTAGGTACTGCTGAAAGTACTCGCTGGCATTTCTGAAAGTGCGTATGTGTCGTGTTGTCCGGGTATGTCCTGATTGCAATCACCGTCCCTCGCGGTAATAGAGTACCACTTGTTCACTGTGCCGTGACGTAGTAAATACTAAAGAAGTCAGGAGAATATGATATATTGGTTTATAAATTGCTTTAACAACCTTGTTTGGCTTAGAGATAGTACAATTAAAAGTTTATAGTTTCTCCATACTTTACCTGTAATAGTATTATGTGCCTTGTGCACGTCATATCATCGACAAAGTGTTTCTTGTTTGATTGTGGAGTCTATGATGTGTCGTGCCTGAGAAATGTCAGGTGCTAAATAAAACATGACTATAAGGATCCACTTGTAAGCGAGTCCTTATGCTTTACTTACCTATGTTTAGTACTCATCCTTGCATATGTCTAGTGAGACAAGTTAGTTTTGCTGAGCCTTATGCTCACGTTTGCAGTTAACAAGTTTTTGCAGATTATACGACTGATGGCGGGTTTAATGACGAGGCTGCACCCCCTCCAGGGTTTACAGCCGAGTGGGAACCCTGCACGCCGCCATGAATTGTGTGTTGCTAGTGCAAAGTATCCAGGGCATGGATGACTTTGCTTTTGCATAGCTAGTGGTGAGAGCGTAGCTATGATTTATAGTTCTCTTTCCTTCCGTTAGTACTTTTAAACTTCTACTGTGCTTGTCAATAAAGACTTGGTATTGTAAATTTGTTCTCATTCTATTCTTGTATACTGTTGAGTGTCGCATCGCACGACACCACCCAATAAGATCCTTGGAGGTCAGGATTTCGGTCCCCACAGACATGGTATCAGAGCATCATTGGGAACAGTGTACTTGAAAAGAACATATTTTCTAAAATTAGGATTTGAGTGAGGAATTATCTATATGCCCTTATAAGGAGTATTATTAGAATAAGATATACAGGTGGTAAACTAACTTATATGTTATTAATTCTGTAACGACGCTCCGATGTCAAGTAAGAGGTAAGGTACGCCACCATAAGCAGATCAATTGCGGTAAGCTCACCATGCGAGAGGTAGCATGGAAGTTTTCTGTGGCTTGGCACGGAAATGTTAATAGGAGTCTCTAAAACTTTCTATGTTTCTGAGAACCTATGACACGCGGTACTCCAGCGTGCTTCAAAGTTAGTGGGAGCCCCCGTCGGGTGGTGTATAACCCGATAGTATGCCTCTCTAAAATCATTCATATTCTAAGGGAGCATGTGAAACACGTATGCCCGAGCGTGTATAAGCCGGCTCGTACGGGAGTCTTTGCTGTACAGACGTATTTACGGCCATGTACCTCGAGACATGACCTCACTCGAGGGTGACTTACACCAGAGTCGTATGCATTTATTTTCATATGTATTATTGTGATTGCCTGTCGTGTTTCCCCGTCCCGCTCTTGAGGTGTGAAGGTGTGAAAGGGGATTGTTTGTCTTTTGCAGCATTTACTACGGTAGCAACCCGTGTAGCACACGTTTGCGAGTGAACGATACTAGGACCACCTATAAACGTATCCGGAAATAACCGGTTAGAATTTTCTTTGATGAGGCACGTAGTACCGTCGGTATCAACTTTGATACTTGACCACCCCCAACAACGACAAAATTGGATGCATTATATTTTGGAAAGTCCGACTATCAAGTGCTGGTAGGTTTGGACTCCGCAAAGATAAAAATTCGATTCAACATGGGGTAGCACCAAGATTCTTGATTTCTGGCCAAAGTTTGCTCAACTTCGCCAGGTTGTAATTTTGGATAGTTTAAAATAAACATAGGGTTAGGATATATGGATGAAAAGTTGTTGAAGTCCTATACAACTTTTCTGTTGACCATCAAGGCAGAAAAGCTTGATAATCTATTGAAATTTGGAGTATGCTTAAACTACTCCAGATAACCCTACCGTTGTACCAGTCTCAAAATTTTGCTATAACTCACTGTAGAAAAGTCTTCTGCCTTATTGTGATATATATATGAAAAGGGGAGAAGTAGATATACAGTTTTGTTATTTAAAGTTCCTCTTGATTCAAGTTGGAGGCAATTCAAATTTCGAGCTCAAAACTGTGAACTGCAAGGCTGCTGTTGAACAACAGTCAGTTCATCTGTCAAGTTTAGGTAGCTTTAGATTTCGATCCAGAATAGTGACATGGTCATATTTATACATTTCTGGAAAGATTAGCAAGTCCTCAATCAACTTCGTGTTGTACTCGTGGCCTAAATCTTGGTATAGCTGTGTTAAATTCCTATGGTTGCAAATTTGGTTCTGGCAGATCAGAACTTGAACAGTTGGCACCTAGTTTAGAATTAGCACCCTATACCTATGTAACAAATGTTTCATGGCCGAAATATTTTACCAATGGATTGTTAACTTGATGTTATACAATGTTTATTTTTTCATTACCTCAAAATATTGCCATGATATACCTGTATAAATTGTGGAAATCACCACATATACAGGGGAGGTTCTGTCAAAATTTTCAGAAAATTTTGGTCTAATTTAAACCTGTATAGATTCTATTCCCTAGCTCACATGGAGCTTTATGAGTACAATATGGAAAGGTTGTAAAGTGTACTACAACTTTTTTATTCAATACCACACCTGGTTCTGACGTTTCCTGTATGAAAATTTTGAATTTATACAGGAAGGTCAGCTGGAACAGACTATGATTACAACTCCAGTTTTAAATTTTCTTAAACTGTTGAGATTTGAAAACCTTCTCATTGTTCCAGTATCTTTTTCACAGATGGCTGATTCTATAGTATACTTACCAAATGGATGGGTGTTCATGAAGTGTACGCTTCTGAAGGGTTTTCCGGATTTGTTGATTGCAATGCTTCAACGGTTCGGCTATCGTGAAATACCGGACTATTGGGGAAGGAGATTGATGATGGAGGGGTAACGAGGTGCATCATTTATGTAGATGTGCCTGCTGCTCCATTAAATATTGGATGGGCCCCTTTTTCCATCCAAGTGCAAGGAATTCAATTGGAAGACACGTGATGTTATGCCGCAAGTGTGGCCATCATGAGGTTTTGCAAACTTCATTATCATGCTATGGCTGGCACTCCATTCGAGCTCTTTCCAGTCGATGGTAGAGCCGGTGACGAGTGGGCAAGTCGGATGGTTGCAGCATATGGGCATACTGAAGAAGTACCCAAGATGATTTTAGCATCATATGCGGCATCAGCGTGTCAGGAGAGCCTTGATCAGCATGTTAGCCTGGGAAAAATGATGAGTGACCTGAAGCAGGCCTTGATTCGAGGGGATCACTTTGAAGGTGCCAACGACTCACTTAGGGCCACGATTGCTCCCCTAAACCACCGTTTAAACTTAAGGGAGAAGCAGTGGCACCAGGCTGTTCAAGCTCGATCGAAGGCTCGCATGAAAACACAACACGCAAAAAGCGTGTTGGAAGCGAGTCAACTCGAGGTGTAACTATCGGATGAACAACTGAGTGAGGTGACTCAAGAAAGGGATCAATCCAGAGGGGAAACTCAGGATTGGAAGGCCAGTTGCAAAAATGCACAGAAGGAACTGGAAGACTTGAGGATGTTTCTTCTGCAGGCTGATGTGAAATCTTTAGTTGCTGCGACATCATCTATGGTGGGTGGGGTAGCAACTCTTGCTCCTGCAACCGCACCTATGGCACCAACTTCGAATGAAGAAGAAGAAGATCCCGAGGAACTCGAGTACATCGAGTAGGACATATTGGAGTGGGATGTGGCAGCACTTCTGCCGTCACGAGGCAACATATAGTTTAATAGTTGCTCGTGTGTTTCTTCTGTGACCATGTTTGTGTCATATTAAGAATAGTAGTGGGTATGTCTAAGCTGATAAGATGTGTATGACATCTCATAGGAACCAAGTATAGTAGAGATGTATTTCCATAGTGGGATTCCATCATTTTGAAGTACACTACTGTAAACTTGGTCATGAGATAATATATCTCATATAAAGTTTGTACTTTATCAATATATGTGAATGTGATGCACTTATTTCCTTATCAAAAAGTCGTGCTACTGAATGATAAACTGGATAAAGGAAAGAAAACATGTGCTGATTTTAAGTCATTTGGATGCAGAATGGTGCGTACTCGCTCGACACCTGAAATGGGGCATCTAGTCGTGGTCGTGGGGACGAATCTCCACCCCAGGAGACAGCTGCAACGCCGCAACAACAAGTTCCTCCACCACCACCTCCGGAAATTCCAAGGAGTCTAGCGGAGGTTCTCGCTGTAGTGCTTGGCTCGCGCGATGAGCAAACGGAGTTACTACGGACTCGGGTCCAGCATTCGTCCCGTCAAGGAGGGCGACCAGATGCGGGTCCACGACAACCTTCTCTGAGTTCGTACTCGGATTTCATGTCAACGCACCCGCCAGTCTTCATGGAGGCCGATGAACCATTGGAGGCGGACAACTGGCTCCGCTCCATTGAAGGGAAGTTCAGTTTGATACGAGTGACCGAACATCAGAAGACCCTGTTCGCGGCCCAACAACTACAAGGGTCCGCTGGTGTGTGGTGGGCAAATTACCTTGCCGCACGACCAGTCGGCTACGCCGCGAGCTGGGAGGAGTTCCGGGAGGCGTTTTGCGCCTATCACATACCTTCTGGTGTGATGAGAAGGAAGCTTCAAGAGTTCTTGGAGCAGAAACAAGGAGGAAGGAGTGCTTACGAGTACTCCAAGATATTCAACCACTTGGCCCAATATGCTCAGGACCAAGTGAATACTAAAGATCGGAAGCGGGAATGCTTCTATCGGGGTTTGAACCCCAAGATGAAGGACAAGCTTGCCTTGTTCAACAGCGGCAACTTCAACAACATGGTCAATGCTGCCATCGTGCAGGAGGATGCTACTAGGGAGCTATTCTCCAACAAGAAGAAAAGGAGTGCTCCGCAGGGCAGCGGAGGAGGTACTCCTCAGAAATACCGCATGGTGTATCGATCACCATCTGGCCAGAGGTGGCAGCCGCCATCGCGACCACCGATGTTTCGTGGTCACCCATTCAACAACACCAGCTTCCGCCCATAACAGCAACAGGGGATGATTCCGCGTGCACCTCTACCTCCACCGCGTGCACCGGGATTTCTTCCTCCATTCCGTACCAGTCAGAACCCGTACACGTGCTATACGTGTGGACATACGGGACACTTCTCCAAGGACTGCCGGCAGAGCGGAGGACAGTCATCGTACCAGGGGGCAAACCAGCCTCGCAACCAGCCCAAGAAGCCAGCCACCAGAACCGGCAACGTCCACCACCTCACCATCCAGGACGTTCCGAAAGGCACACCCATACTCACGGGTATGTTCTCTCTCATTGGTCATCCCGTAGTCATCCTTTTTGACTCCAGTGCTTCCCATAATTTTATTAGCAAGTCTTATGTCAATCAATACCAATTGCCTATCATTTCCACAAAAACCCCATATATGATTTGTTCTCTGGGAGGCAAAGTAGTAGCAGATAAGATGGTCCATAGGGTACCTCTTAATCTGGGTGGGAACATATACCCTATCTCTCTCATTATATTGGAGCATCAGAAATTAGATGTCATTTTAGGAATGGCATGGTTGCAATACAACGGTGCTATTATTGACATCATTCCCGTAGAATATATCTAAATTCTCCAGTCCACTCTCCCCAAATTCTCACTCTTGAGAGTAATATCCACGTGCCTCCAACTGCTGATAACACTGAAGCTTGTAAACTCGAAGATATTCCAGTAGTATGTGAGTATTCGGACGTTTTTCCCGAAGATCTTCCTGGTATGCCACCAGAAAGAGATGTTGAGTTTAAGATTGAACTTGTACCGGGGACAGTGCCAATCTCAAGAAGGCCGTATAAGATGGCACCTAAAGAACTGGCAGAATTGAAAGAGCAGCTGAATGAACTGTTGGACAATGGTTTCATTCGTCCAAGTTCGTCACCTTGGGGCTGTTCTGCACTGTTCGTGGAAAAGAAGGATAAAACATTGAGACTATGTGTGGACTATCATCCACATAATGCTGTCACAATCAAGAACAAGTATCCACTACCTTGTATCGATATTCTGTTCGATCAGTTGGTAGGTTCTCGGGTATTTTCAAAGATGGATCTTCACTCTGGTTATCATCAGATCAGGATTCGACCAGAGGATATACCTAAGACAACATTCTCGACGAGGGGATTATATGAGTACCTTGTCATGTCCTTCGGATTAACCAACGCACCGGCCCATTTCATGTATCTCATGAATTCGGTATTCATGACGGATTTGGACAAGTTTGTCGTGGTCTTCATTGACGACATCCTTGTATACTCAAAGTCAGAAGAAGAACATTCACAACATTTGCATGTCGTGCTTTAGCAATTGTGGGACCACAAGTTGTACGCTAAGTTCAACAAATGTGAGTTCTGGATTAACCAAGTGCCATTTCTGGGGCACATCATCTCTGACGAAGGGATTGCAGTTGATCTAAGCAAGATTAAGCAAGTACTCAAATGGGAGTCTCCCAAGTCTGTGCATGAAGTTCGAAGTTTCCTGGGTTTAGCTAGATATTACTGGAGGTTCATCCCAAGCTTTTCCAAGATAACTAAACCAATTACAGAACTTCTGAAGAAAGAAAAGAGGTATACCTGGACAAAGGAATGTGAGGAGGGTTTCCAAGCATTGGTTAAACACCTCACAACAGTACCAGTATTAGCCCAACCAGAAACAACAAGATCCTTTGATGTTTACTGTGATGCATCTGGCATTGGTCTGGGTTGCATATTAATGCAAGACAGAAGAGTGATTGCTTATGGATCCCAGCAGCTTCGGAACCATGAGCAGCATTATCCGACTCATGATCTTGAACTCGCTGCCGTGGTACTAGCATTAAAGATGTGGAGACACTATCTATGGGGCAACCTAGTACATCTCTACACCGATACAAAAGCTTGAAGTACATCTTCACCTAGAAAGAATTGAATATGCGACAACGAAGAAGGTTGGAGTTAATCAAAGACTACGAGATTGAGATCCACTACCATCCCGGTAAGTCAAATGTAGCCGCCGATGCATTAAGTCGCAAGTCCCATATCAATAACCTTTCTAGCACCTTGATAGAGGAAGAAGAACTGAGTCTCTACTTGGTTCCGTATGGGGCACTCTACAACCTAGCCCTCATTCCTACCATAAGGGAGGAAATTATGGAGGCCCAGAAGGAGGACAAGGGCATATCTCATATTCGTCAACGAATGAAAAAGAGGGAAATGAAGTGTTACTGAGGCAACAATGACGGTACCATCTGGTTCAAAGACTGCATCGTGGTACACCGCAATGTGGCACTTCAGAAGAAAATTTTGGACGAGGCTCATTTGTCCAAATATTCTATTCATCCGGGGAGTAAAAAGTTGTACTAAGACTTGAAGAAGAAATTTTGGTGGACTCGGATGAAGAGGGAAATAGCGAAGTATGTATCTGAATGTGATACATGTCGATGAGTGAAAGCCCATCTGAAAGCAGCTGGACAATTACAACCGTTAAGCATACCTGCCTGGAAATGGGAGGACATCAGCATGGATTTCATTGTTGGATTACCTCTCACTTTTTGCAAACATTACTCGATTTGGGTGATAGTCGACCGACTCACCAAGTCGGCTCACTTTATTCCAGTCAATGTCAATTATGTGGCACGGCAATATGCAAAGCTGTATATTGCCAGGATCTTATGCTTACATGGAGTACCCCGCACTATCATACCAGATCGTGGAACTTTGTTTGTTACTCGATTTTGGGAGCAGCTCCACGCATCTCTGGGTACCAAATTGATTCGAAGCTCAGCTTACCACCCACAGACTGATGGTCAAACGGAATGAGTAAACCAAGTACTAGAGGATATGCTCCGCGCATGTGCCATTCACCATGGTAAGAATTGGGATGATCATCTACCATTAGCGGAGTTTTCATACAACAATGGTTATCAGACTAGCATTCAAATGGCAACATATGAAGCTCTTTATGGCCAGAAGTGCCGCACACCGTACTGGTGTGAACCCGGTGAACGAGTAACATATGGTATAGACTTGGTAAAGAAGCCGAAGATCGAGTACGAGTTATTCAAGCCAACCTCAAGGTTGCTCAGTCTCGCCAGAAAAGCTATGCGGACAAACAACGTCGACCACTTCATTTTGATATCGGGGATCACGTTTATCTTCGCGTATCTCCAATGAAAGGGATTCATTGTTTTGGAGTAAAAGGGAAACTAGCTCCATGTTTCATCGGCCCATTCGCAATAAGTAAGCAATGCGGACCTGTAGCCTATCGGCTAGAGCTGCCAGCATCGCTGTCAGGGGTGCACAATGTGTTTCACATTTCACAATTGAGAAAATGTCTGAAGGCCCCAGCGAAAGTCCGTATGGAGGATTTGGAAGCCCTCCAACCAGATCTTACTTACTCTGAACATCCAAGCCAGATAATTGATGAGAAGACTCGTACCACAAGAAACCGCACCTTGCGTTTCTACAAGGTCTTGTGGGGAAACCACACCGCTGATGAAGCAACGTGGGAAAGCGAGGAATATCTTGAAGCCAATTATCCGGACTTGTTAACATCATATGTTCATTAGGTCTTTTCTTTTTATCCTTCATTTTGTAATCTCGGGATGAGATTCTTTTAAGGGGGGAGGAATGTAAAATCCCACATTTTCCTTCATATGAGGATCAGTTGTAAATTGGTTGTTAACCCTAATGGAGACTAATTATAGCCATGCTTATAAACTTGATCTCATCAAATCTTTTCTTCTGCTCATGTTTAAATTTATTAACATGAGGAATGAACTTCACCAATAAACTTAGATTAAATCTTTTGACCTCTCTTCAAAGTTTGGAATTATTTGAAGAAAGATTGCTAGGCCAATTTAATATGCAGTACCAAATAGATATTCAAATTAATATAAATTGAATATATACTACTGTATATTTGGCCCTCTCAAAAAAAATTCAATTCAGAGGCCATAAATTTTTCTATGGTTTTCTAATATTCCAAATGGACTTCCAGCAAAGTTTCATAAATTTTGAACTCCATTTGCTATTTTAATTAAGACACTTAGCAAATTCAAACCATGTTTTGAATTAAAATTTTGAATTCTGTTCAACTAGATTGAACATCAAGATTTGAACACACACTCATGATCAGCATAACCTGCTTGACTTATCCCCGTGGTTTCACAATTTTTGGAACTCAATTGCTCTTTAAATCAGTGGCACCATTGAATTTTATCCAAATTCAAATTTGAATTTGAAATCCAATTGAAACTTGATCCAATTCAAAATCCAATTGCAGAATCAAATTCTAGATATTTATTTGAGCCTCCCCACAAAAATCTAGAATTTTTGGACACAATTTGGTAGGAGAATTGAAGTTACAGAGAAGGGAAGTAGATAAGAGGAGGTGGGGCCCACTGTCAGCCAAAGCACTCGAGTGAAACCCACGGGGGGGGGGGGGTGGTGCTCTGTCTCCAGCTCGCCCCATCGTTCGACGCCGGCAGCGCGAGACACCACAACGCGCATGCATCCACGGAGCTGCTTGCCTGCTTGACGCCGTGGCGCGCTCCCCTTTCCCCTCAGTCCCTATAAATACCCCTTGGCCGTCGCCGTTGGACACCATCTCGATTCACACCCTTTTCGCCACCCCTGTTTGACCGAGCTCTCGCCGACGATTGCAGCCGTGTCTTCCCGATCTATAAGTAGATAAAAGGCGTGTCACAAACTCCTATACGTATTCCATTTGGTCATTGATCGTGACATAGCTTCTGCTTGGCATATTTTGAAGTTTCCCAGTCGCCGCCGAGGAAGCCGCTGAGAAACCTTCATTGCCTCGCCGTCGAACACCAGTTCCAGACCATCTCCAGCCTCGATCCTTTAAGCAAAAAGGTTCGCAATCCTCTCTAGTTCATGCTCACAGAATCTAAGCTTATGACATGAAGTATAACTTGAGTTCTGGTTCGAGAACCGATCGGTCTCTCAATAGAACAGCGAAGCTTTGCGCTTAAATTCATTTCATTCTTGCACTCATCCTTAAATCTGGTTAGCAAATTAGTTTCTTTGTGTCCTAAGGAAGCTCCATGCCCAAAAACCCTAAGAGTTATCAACCGAGTATCTTAGATTTTAAGTTTTCGAGGCCGCCGGTTGAAAAACCGCACTTCGCCGTCGAACTCAACCTTGCCGGCGATTTCACCCCAATCTGACCCCCCAAATCATACTCCTGGTGCTTCCAGGAACCTTCATGAGCTTTTCCCGAGGCTATTAAGCCATTTCCAAGCATTTTCGACGAAGACCGAAACCCTAGCTCCGCCGTCACCGTCGCGCCGCCGTCTCCGGCCATCGCCGACGTGATTGGACACCACCATCGGCTGGCGCGGTCGATTTTAGGGTTGAGCGCTCACAGCAAGGCCGAACGGAAGTCGACGCACCTAAGTCCGGTGAAGCACTGCCGCAATTCCGGCGAGGGGAGCCGTCGCGTCGCGAGGTAGAAGAAGGTCTCTGGGCCCCACTTGTCAGCGCCTATTCGGACGCCCGGGATCAGCTGCGGCTCTGGATCTGGTGTGGCTGCGCGGTTGAACTCCGTGACCCCAGTGTGGCCCAGATGCGATTGGCCCATTCAAATGAAGTGGGACCAGCCCCTTTTATTTGAAATTTCCAATAGGAGAATAAATCCAGATTCAATCCAAACATAGAAAATCCATAACTTCCAGTAGAATTAACCAAAAATTCCCAAATAAATTTTATTAGAACCAGCATGAAGAATACTGTCCAGTGGTGCACTTGGATTTGTATGAAAAGCCATAGAAATTTCTCCATAATTCAGATAAGCAAAATGATTAAAGAATTCATTCCTACAATTCTATTAATTGGAAAATTCCCAATTTTGGTAAGAACCTTATAATTAATACATTTGATCTCCGGTAAAAGTTTCAAGCTCTTTGGACTTAAAATACTGGGTTGACCCATGTTCCAAATCTCTATGTAGCTATAAATTGAGAAAAATGGAAAAATCAATTTCCAGAAATTTACCCAAACTTTAAAAATCAGTTTTGTCCTGTAGGAAGCTCATAAAATTGTGAAACCAATTTTCCTAGAACCAGTGAGACTCCGTGTACGTGATACAACCCTTGGTTGCCATGATACATCTCCAAAAATTTCATCCAAAATTTAGAAAAGCTTATTTCTTACCATAATTGTTAAGAATAACAAACATCCTTTATCATCTCCTATTCTTTGCAAGAGTCTTCTCTATAATCTCTAGAATCCACCATAAAAATCCCAAAGTCAATTAAAATAATTATCTTATTTTACCTTAATATACTCACCCCACCTTAAGCATATTAATTATTCACAAAATCATTTATACCTAGTATATGCATATCGTGTAGTAGCTGAAGTCGAGGAGCAGCCGAAAGCCTTGGAGGTCCAGCTGCCAGAAACTAACATAGACTTAGACTCGCATCCAGGCAATCTCCGGTTTGCATTTAAGTTGCTTACAGTGTTTTGCAGTTTTATTTCACCTTATGTCTTCAGATGATTGTGCATTACGTTTAAGGTGTTTGACATCCACTTGCATGGCCCACAAATCCTATGGAGTCTTGAGTAGGTCTACGGCCCGTTGAGTAGACACCTGCTATGCTTATGCTTATAGGAATTCGGTAGAAGTCGAGTAGTTGGAATCTACTCGCGAGATAGGAATTTCATCACACGGGAGATTATAGAATAAGAAAAATGGTTTATGAATATGAAATTGAGACCGAGCAGTGGATAGGATGCAGTGAAACGTGGTCTCACGTGCGTAGCCCTACTTGTGTCGATTGAGGACCGTTTTGTGTGCGGTCCTGCTGGACAAGCTTGAATTGTACCGGCGACATACTGGAGGAATGGGCTCCAGTAAACTGACGTAGCTTGATACTGGTTTGTCGAGGCATTCCGTTCCATTTTATAGGCGTGGGTTGAGGGTAGCAAGGTGTAAATCAGCTGGTGGGCACGTTAGAGTACGCCCCATGCAGTGACCTCCTGCTCGTGACGGATGGACCGGTTCGACATTCGAGTGTTTAGTGAAAGGTGGCCATATACGACTAGTACTGAATTGTTATGTAGGTACTGCTGAAAGTACCCGCTGTCATTTTCGAAAGTGCGTATGTGTCGTGTTGTCTGGGTATGTCCTGATTGCAATCACCGTCCCTCACGATAATAGAGTACCACTTGTTCACTGCGCCGTGACGTAGTAAATACTAAAGAAGTCAGGAGAATATGATATATTAGTTTATAAATTGCTTGAACAACCTTGTTTGGCTTAGAGATAGTACAATTAGAAGTTTATAGTTTCTTCATACTTTAACTGTAATAGTATTATGTGCCTTGTGCACATCATATTATCGGCAAAGCGTTTCTTGTTTGATTATGGTGTCTATGATGTGCCGTGCCTGAGGAATGCCAGGTGCTAAATAAAACATGACTATAAGGATCCACTTGTAGGCGAGTCCTTATGCTTTACTTACCTATGTTTAGTACTCATCCTTGCATATGTCTAGTGAGACGGGTTAGTCTTGCTGAGCCTTATGCTCACATTTCCAGTTAATGAGTTTTTGCAGATTATATGACTGATGACGGGTTTAATGATGAGGCTACACCACTTCCAGGGTTTACAGCTGAGTGGGAACCTTGCACGCCGCCGTGAATAATGTGTTGCTAGTGCAAAGTATCCAGGGCATGGATGACATTGCTTTTGCATAGCTAGTGCTGAGAGCGTAGCTATGATGTATAGTTCTCTTTCCTTCCGTTAGTACTTTTAAACTTCCACTGTGCTTGTCAATAAAGACTTGGTATTGTAAATTTGTTCTCGTTCTATTCTAGTATACTGTTGGGTGTCGCATCGCACGACACCACCCTATGAGATCCTTGGAGGTCGGGATTTTGGTCCCCACACTGATAAAACTAAGCATAGGGGATATACTTGGCTCCAAACAATCCACAGGCAAGTCAACAGCAGCACACAACCTAGTACTCCGCATTATCCTCAGGGTACTCCCAAACATCACCTGAAACTGTTGGTGGGAGAATTGCAAAGGTGAGCACATGTCATACTCAGCAAGTGTGGGAAATAATGACATGTAGCTTAAACATGGAATGATAATAAATAATGGCTATTTGCTAAAAAGTACATTAAAACATATGAAAAGCATCTTACAATGTCTATGTGAAATTTATTCTATCATACCCCAAATAAACATAATATTTCATATCTATCATTCATTATCCATCCATATACCGTATTCTTACGATCATAATTAATCATATCCATTTATCACCATCCTATCCATAACCATAACCAAACAATCCTAATTCCCAGATTTCCCTCTAATCATGTATGTCATCCAGGTGCTCTTAATCGGGAGCACAACTATCATGATAGTTTTTAACATTCTAAAGAGGTTGTATCACTTTACCCACATATTCGTGATTTCATCACCTTTCGGTGACCTCTATGTTGCCCTGTCACACTTTCATTGGTGTGCAACCAAGAGATCACAAAATAGCCTTTCAATAGGGACTACTGACATGTACAGACCCACTAAGGTTTCACCGATGGCGATGCCTCCAACTGAACACATCCAACCAAGGGCTCCCTCTTGTGCTGTTCAGATTCCAGGGAGTCCCGCCACTAATGCAAACCCACCCGACTCTCATTCCATGCTCCTCCAAATGGTCCGCACAATATTAGCAGCACACCTAATTATTTAGCTACGCTGCAACCATACTTGGCCTTGTGATGACACTGTTGTCCTGACATATTCCCGCATGAACCGATCCTTAGATCGAAGGCAAGCAAACCACCATATCATCCAATCCATTCAATATACCATGCTCTCTTAGATCCCCCAAGTCCCATATTACCAATTAATCATGTTCATCAATTCATATCATCCATAAATTCATTAATTCATAGTTAAGCCATTTGGTTGTTTTCCCATCCCAATTAATTAGAGCGAAACAAAAAGGTAAAATGCGCACCCCAACTCTCTACAACATACTTCAAGCAACAAGGATGGTCAAACAAGTCTAGTAAACACCTATCTTGGGTTTCCTATCAATTTGAAACAAGCATGCAGTTTTGCAAACAAAACATTTAAAAAACAGGATCAAAATGTTCAAGGACACTTGCCTTGCCCTTGAGATTGGTTAGGATCAAAAGCTTCAAAGTTCTGGAGCTGGAGGTCCTCGACAACACCCTCTAGAGTAACACCTTCTATTCCGCGCAATAAACATACAAAACAAGGATTACAATCAATAAATAGTCATATATTACTCAATATGCTGTGACATGCATGATTATTGCAATTATGTGGTAATGCATGTTTTTAAGTTGTTTTAAGTTCTAGAGAGTTGAACGGACAAGTCCGAAGCAGGGCTTAGGAAAACATCAGAAACATTTTTGGACTAGTTCGTTGCATTAGCAGGAAAGTCCGAAAGAACATCAGAGAGTTGAACGGACTAGTCTGGGGCACAGTCCAAACAAGTCCGCCCTACCCAGGGAGAACAACAGAAAGTTAGACGGACTAGTCCTGGGGTATAAATCTGGACAAGTCTGTACTGAGCCAAGTTTTTATTTGCTTGTTTGATTATAATTAATTTTAAACTTATTCCTTTTTGTGTTTCTTAATGTTAAACATGTATAATAATGTATGCAATGCATGATGGATGAAAATGAGGGTGTTACGAACCTACGCCCCTTAAAATGAATCTCGCCCTCGAGATTTGACGTAGAAGGAAAGAGATAGGGAAATTCTTTCTTGAGCTCTTCTTCCAGCTCCCATGTCGCTTCTGATTCTGCATGATGCTTCCATTGTACTTTGCACCATCGAATCACCTTGTTCCTTGTGACTCTCTCCTTCATTTCCAAGATTTTGACCGGTTGCTCGACATAAGTCAAATCTGCCTCTAATTCCAATTCCTCCATTGGCACTTGTTCTTCCGGTACCCTTAAGCACTTCTTGAGCTGCAAAACATGGAACACATCATGAACATCGGAAAGATGTGCTGACATCTCCAACTTATATGCCACTTCTCCACGTTTCCCCAAAATCTTGAATTGTCTAATATAGCAAGGTGCCAACTTGCCTCTAATGTTAAATCACTTATGACCTCGCATAGGTGACACTTTGAGATATACAAAGTCTCCCACTTCAAAAGCTAATTTTTTCGCCTATTATCAGCATAGCCTTTTTGTCTTGATTGAGCAGCCTCAAATTGTCACGAATTGTCTGAACTTGCTTTTCGGCTTCTAGAAACACATCAGGCCCAAATACTTGGTTCTCTCCTGTCTTATTCCAAAACAAGGGTGTCCTACACTTCGTTCCATATATTGCGACATCTTCAAACTTGCTTGATAACTGTTATTATAGGAAAATTCAGCATACGACAAGCTTTTGTCCCAACTGCGTTCATGCTTCAAAGCACAAGCTCTCAACATATCTTCCAAAATTTGATTTGTCCTCTCGGTTTGTCCATCGGTTTGTGGGTGATATGCTGAGCTGAAATTTAACTTAGTACCCATAGCTTTGTGTAGTTGCTCCCAGAACCTAGAGGTAAATTGAGAATCTTGGTCAGGCGCTATTTTTTTAGGAACTCCATGTTGACATACGATATTCTCCAAATACAATTATGCTAGCTTCGCGGTGGTATAGGTTGTCCTGATGGGGATGAAATGAGCTGATTTGGTCAACCGATCCACAATAACCCATATAGAGTCATACATGGACTGGGCGGGCGGTAATCCAACTATGAAGTCCATACAGATTTCTTCTCACTTCCACTCCAGAAACTTCAATAGCTGCAATAATCCAGTTGGCCTTTGATGTTCAGCTTTGACTCATTGGCACACATCACATAATGCAACATACTCAACTATGTCCTTTTTCATGCCATCCCACCAATAACAAGTCCTCAAGTCCTTGTATACACCTGGGATGAATTGAGTAAGGCGAGTCATGTGCCTCCTTTAATATCGTCTCGCGGAGATGCTTTACATTAGGCATGACAATTCTTTTCCCAAGACATAGAGTGCCATGGTCATCCTCATCAAATCTGAATTCTCTCCCTTCTTGGGTCCTTTCCTTGATTTCTCGGATTTCCTCATCCTTTGTTTGACCTTCTTGAATTTCTTGTTCCAAGGTCGGATTTAACTCCATTATTCCCATCTCATTCACAAATCCAAGATTCAACCGCTCAAACTTGCCTAGCTCGGATGACAATTCCCAAACCGTGAGTTGGTGGCTTACTCCATTCCGACTCAAAGCATCGACCACTACATTAGCCTTCCTCGGATGATAATTGATTCCAACATCATAATCCTTGATGAGCTCCAACCATATTCGTTGCTTCAAATTCAAGTCCGTTGAAAATGTACTTGAGACTCTTGTGATCCGTGTAAATCTCACACCTATGACCAAGAATGTAGTGCCTCCATATCTTCAAGGCACGCACCATGGTTGCAAGTTCGAGATCATGGGTAGGATAATCCAACTCATGTTTCTTCGATTGCCTCGATGCATAATCTACCACTTGACCTTCTTGCATGAGAACACATCCAAGTCCTTGTCTTGAGCATCACAATAAATATCAAAACTTTTGCTCACACCGGGCAAAACCAAGACTGGTGCAGTGGTTAACCTCTTCTTTAACTCCTCAAAGCTGTTTTGACATGCTTGAGTCCATTGGAAAGCTTTCCCCTTCATCAACAACTCATTCATGGGCTTCACTATCTTGGAAAAGTCCTTGATGAACCGACGGTAATATCTAGCCATTCCAAGAAAACTCCAGATTTCCTTCACAATTTGTGGCAGTTCCCATTTTAGCACATCTCTCACTTTTCCTGGGTCAACTGATACTTCTCCTCCGGAGATGATATGGCCCCAAAATGACACCTCCCTCAACTAATATTGGCACTTGCTGAATTTGGCATATAATCGGTGCTCCCTCAATTTATGTAATATGAGCCTCAAATGCTCCTCATGTTCCTCATCGCTTCTCGAGTAGATCATAATGTCATTAATGAACACCACAACAAATTTATCCAAGTACTCCATGAAGACCTTATTCATGAGGTACATAAAGTATGTTGGTGCATTCATCAATCCAAGAGACATCAAAGTGTACTCATAAGATCAATACCATGTCCAAAATACCATTTTGGATATGTCCGACGGTCTAATCTTCATTTGAAAATAACCCGACCTCAAATCGATCTTGGAGAAAACACAGGTGCCCTTCATATGATCAAACAAATCCTCTATACGGGGCAATGTATACTTGTTCTTGATTGTCACCTCATTGAGAGCTCGGTAGTCCACACACATCCTTTGGGATCCATCCTTCTTATCCACGAAGAGCACTGGTGCTCCCCAAGGTGAAGAGCTTGGGTGAATGAAACCCTTCTCTAGCTGCTCTTGAATTTGCTTTTTGAGC
The DNA here is from genome assembly GCA_036927565.1 of Tuctoria greenei. Lineage (NCBI taxonomy): Eukaryota > Viridiplantae > Streptophyta > Magnoliopsida > Poales > Poaceae > Tuctoria > Tuctoria greenei. The sequence continues at coordinate 22,088,039 of JAYESD010000007.1, read as the reverse complement.
TCCGTTAAGTCCATAGGAGGCATCCTATATGGCCTCTTAGCTATAGGTGCAGTTCTAGGTATTAAATCAATAACAAACTCTATGTCACCATCAGGTGGCATACCTGGCAACTCATCTGGAAACACATCCAAAAATTTGCACACCACTAGAATCTCCTCAATTGTGGCACCATCCATTTGATTCAGCTCCACCTGCTTTGGCGTGTGTTGAGATGCTTCAAATTCTATGTTGGCCCCTTCCTAATTTGTCAACTTCACCGTATTTGTGGCAAATTGAATTATCCCATTGTGTTTCCTTAACCAGTCCATACCAAGTATTATGTCCAATCCTTGTGAGTCCAAAACAATAAGGCTGTCGAAAATGTCTACCCCCTTATTCTAAGGCTTACTTTTGGACATACTATATTCGTCCTCATCTCCCCTCCAGGAGACCTAACCAACATGGTATACTTCATATGAGATATGGGCTAGCTATACTTGGCAACATACTTTGATGCAATGAATGATTGCAATGCTCCAAAATCAAATAACATAGTTGGCGGGTTGGAGTTTGCGAGAAACATACCAATCATCACGTCATCCGCTTGTTGGGCTTCCTCCGCAGATGCATGGTTCATCTTGCCACGAACAAAATTCTGCGGTCCACGGTTGCCTTGTGGTGCTCCTCCATTTGGTCTTGGGTTCTGTCTTGGAGCATTGTTCCCTTGACCAAGGCCTGACATAGAACATTGAGATGCAAAGTGTCCCACCTCACCACAAGTATAGCATGACCTTGCTGCACCAGAATTGTTAGAGCGAGCTTGGTTTTGAGCATTGGTAGGAAAATTGGCGCGGGAAGCATGAGGTATTGGAGGGCGAGGTGCTTGCATAGCAGGGCGTTGCTGCATGGGTTGAGCTGGGCGCAGTGGAATAGCAGTGTGATATGCAGGATCAGAGGGGTTGTAATATGGTGCATTTGGTCGTGCAAAGTGGGGGTGAACATTGTTTCCTTGTTGATGTCCTTGATATGGCGCCTTCCTCTTATTATCTTGTTCCATCTTACGAACCTTGTTTTCAATCACAATGGCCTTGTCTTCAAGCTTTTGGAAATTTGCATAGTCACAATTGAGCAATTGGACTTGAATCTCATTGTTTAGGCCCCTCATAGAAAAATATTGCTTGTGGCTGCCCCAATTAACATTCTCTGGAGCATACCTTGAGAGTTGAGTGAATTTATTGATATACTCACTCACACTCGACCTTCCTTGCCTTAAGTTCTCAAACTCCTGCCTCTTCAAGATCATAACACCTTCCGAAACAAAGTGAGAATGGAAGCTATCCTTGAATTCGGCCCAAGTGATCCTCTCTTGATTAGTGTGGGCATTGCAAAGCGAGTCCCACCAATCTGCAGCTGCTCCAACTAATTGATGGGAGGCAAAAGAACCTTCTCTCTGTCACTGCACTGGACAATAGCAAGCTTCTTCACAGACCTCAACCAATCATCAGCTTCCAAAGATCATTGGCTTGAGCAAAAGTTGGTGACCTAGTCCTCATAAACTCTCCCAACCTGTTATGAGGTGGTGGGGGTGGCGTTGGTGGAGGCATATGGAGCTGATTCTGGTTATTGGCCTGCAGCTGTCCCAAAGTCTGCATAAGCTGATTTTGCATATCCAACAACTGCTCAAGGTTGCTAGCCCCAGGTCCAAGTCCATTGTTGTTCTAAGGCGCTCCATTGTTCTCCCCTTCCTCATTGGCATTCCTTTGGTTGCTAGTCCTCAACATCTGAAGAAAGAACAAGAGATGGAAGAATTTAGAAAATGTCCCCAACTATATGCATCAAGGGATATGAAACTAAGCAACTACATATAAAAGCCTATATGGATGTGGCAAGCGCTAAAGCATCCCACAATACTCTACTAAGCACACAAGCAAACATTACATAGCAATCAGCACACCAACAAACCCCAACCATTCCTAAGAGTTCCTATGTGCTCTAAAGTGTCCATTCTATCTAGGTTGCATCCTACAGTCAATCTGTGGCTCTGATACCAATTTGTGACACCTGATTCTGAAAATGAACCAGACGAACGCATATGTGTGCCCAGGACGTTGATCACACATACACGAGTTCATCACAAACAATATACATAAAATTACCACAACACAAATTATCAAACAAGTACTTTTATTACAATATTCAAATAATTCTCAAATTACAAACTCTAATGATCATTATTAATAAATCTGACACTAATGCAGCGGAAATAATCTAAACTAAGCAAACTAAGCATAGAGGATATAGCGCGGCTCTAAGCAATCCACAGGCAATTCGACGGCAGCACACAACCTAGTACTCCGCATTATCCTCAGGGTACACCGAAACATCACCTAAAACTATTGGTGGGGGAATATCAAGGGTGAGCACATGTAGTACTCAGCAAGTGTGGGAAATAATAACATGTAGCTTAAATAAGGAATGATAATAAATAATGGGTATTTGCTGAAAAGTACATTTAAAACATATGAAAAGCATCTTACAATGTCTATGTGAAATTTGTCCCATCATACCCCAAATAAACATGATATTTTATACCATCATTCATTATCCACTCATATACATATTCTTACCATCATCATTAACCATATCCATTTATCACCATCCAATCCATAACCATAACCAAGCCATCCCAATTCCTAGATTTCCCTCCAATCATGTACGTCATTCTGGTGCTCTTAACCAGGAGCACGACTATTAAGAGAGTTTTTAATACTCTGCAGAGGTTGTACCACTTTACCCACATGTTCGAGATTTCATCACCTTTCGGTGACTAGAACCTCTATGTTGCCCTGTCACACTTTCGTTGGTGTGCAGCCAAGAGATCACAAAATAGCTTTTCAATAGGGACTACTAGCATGTACAAACCCACTAAGGTTTCACCGGTTGTGATGCCTCCAACTGAGAACATCCAACCAAGGGCCCCCACTTGTGCCATTTGGATCCCAGGGAGTCCCGTCACTAGTGCAAACCCATCCGACTCCCATTCCCCACTCCTCCAAATGGTCCACACAATCCTAGCAGCACACCTAATTATTCAGCTATGCTGCATCCATACTTGGCCTTGTGATGGCACTGTTGTCCTGGCATATTCTCGCATGAACCGGTCCTTAGATCCAAGGCAAGCAAGCCACCATATCATCCAACCCATTCCACAAACCATGTTTGTTTAGATCTCCCAAGTCCCATATTACTAATTAATTATGTTCATCAATTCATACATCCATAAATTCATTAATTCATAGTTAGGCCATTTGGTTGTTTTCCCATCCCAATTAATTAGAGCGAAGCAAAAAGGTAAAATGCCCTTCCCAACTCTCTACAACATATTCCAAGCAACAAGGATGGTCAAACAAGTCTAGTAAACACCTATATTGGGTTTCCCATCAATTTGACATAAGCATGCAATTTTGCAAACAAAATATTTAAAAATTAGATCAAAATGTTCAAGGACACTTGTCTTGCTCTTGAGATTGGTTAGAATCAAAAGCTTCAAAGTTCTGGTGCTGGAGGTCCTCGACAGCACCCTCTAGAGCAACACGTTCTATTTCGCGCAATAAACATACAAAACAAGCATTACAATCAATAAATGCTCATATATTACTCAATATGCCATGACATGCATGATTAATGCAATTATGTGGTAATGCATGTTTTTAAGTTGATATCATTGCTTACTAGTCACAATTAAGTTTTACATATTAGAGCAAGTTTCAAGTCATTTCGGAGAGTATTTCAAAAGGTCCAAAAATTTCCAAGTTTGGAGGACCATACTAGTCCGCAGTGATGCTGGGCATGTCTGCTCAGGACCAGAGAGTTGATCGAACTAGTCCACACTGGACCGGACAAGTCCGTTACAACTAGGGTTTTGGCAAATTTTCAATTAGACTATAGTTAAAGATTAATGTGGAACCATATTTTACGAAGAAAAGATGCATCTAAGATAATTATCATGAATCCTAGGGTTCAAAGGTTGAGGATTCAACAAAACTCGAGATCTTGATGTCTAGATCCAAAGAAGATGAAGAATGGATGGAGGGAAATGTTGACGACAAAGTGTTGACGAAGATCGTAGTAGCGACGACGATCTTGATTGATTCTCCTCCTTCTTCCCTTCTCCTTCTTCTCCTGCGGTGGAGGCTCCTCGATGGCGGCTCTCCCAAACTAGGGCTAGAGGTCCCCTTCAATTGTGGCAAAGAGATGAAAGGGTGGGTGTTGGGGTGTTTATATAGGGCGGAGATGGTAGAGTTTGAGGTGGAATTCAAGTTTAAGGCTGTGGAGGCCGAGTAGGGGTCCAATATGGGCTCCACAGGGGTTGGACACGACGTTCTTGGGCCAAAAAAGGTAAATTACCCCATAACATGTCATGGAGGAAAAATAGAATCCGAGTCGAAACTCACAAGACCGGACTAGTCCGTATGGGGCCGGATAAGTCCGTTGGAAGTCAAAAAATCGAACGGATAAGTCCGGTGTCAAGCTGGACAAGTCCATTCGCAGCTTTATCGAAGTTCTAGAGAGTTGAACGGATAAGTCTGGTGCTAGACCGTACAAGTCTGGAGCAGGGCCTAGGAAAACATTAGAAACATTTTCGAACTAGTCCGTAGCATTAACGGAAAAATCTGAAAGAACATCAGAGAGTTGAACGGACTAGTTCGGGGCACAGTCCGGACAAGTCCGCCCTACCCAGGGATAACAACAGAGAGTTAGACGAACTAGTCCGGGGTACAAATCTGGACAGGTCTGTACTGAGCCATGTTTTTATTTGCTTGTTTGATTATAATTCATTTTAAACTTATTCCTTTTTGTGTTGCTTAATATTAAACATGTATAATAATGTATACAATACATGATGGATGAAAATGAGGGTGTTACATGGCCACTCATGCAGTTGTTGTGCCAGTCCCAACCTTTGTTTGAACTCAGTCCATAGGATTGCTGCTTTCTGATTGTTGTGCATTATTTCTTCACCATCTTGATCTTTTAGTATGGTAATCGTATTCTATCTGTATCTTTCTGTGGCTGCAACTATAAAGAATTTTGTCAATTCATCCAACTAGCAGTGCCCATCTCATAGTGTATCTCTGCTTCCAATATTCCTGTTTTTGACTTAGAAGGTGTGCCAACTGATCCTTGATCAGTTCTCTGAAGTCTTTTTCCTGACTATATAAGCTCCTTTGTTCCTCAATCTTTTCTATGACCAAAATGTTTGTGTTACAGTTAGCTATTAGTCTAGTCAGGCTTCCCACCGTCTTGCTCCAGTACTTAAGTTTGTATCTTAGTCTTTTGAGCTTGTGGGAAATTGCTTTTGAACTGTTCATCTCTAGAATGGGTCGGGACCATGATTCTTGCACTATCTCCTGGAACTGTGGATGTTGCATCCAGTAGTTCTCAAGCCTGAAGCATTTAGCTCTTGGTATTGTCATGCCAATCTTAACCATGCACAGGATGTGGTCAGACACATTTCTGGACAGAGGTAGAAGGGTTGTGTTTGGGAAGTTTACCATCCATTCTGGTGATGTGAATCACCAGTCCAATTGTTCTAGTAGGGGTGTGCTTTGCATGTTGCTCTAGGTGAACTTTCTGCCTTTTAGTGAGATCTCGAGCATCCCCAGATGTTATATTGTGGAATTGAAAATCTGCATGTCTACAAAGTTTGCTCCCGCCCTATTTATGTCCTCCACTGATCTATAGAATTTAAAGTTTGTCTCATGAATACAGAATATTTGGCAATCTTCTGCTTCGTCTATTTGATCTAACTGCCAGTTGTTTACTGCTGTCATTGATGCCCTTGATGTTCCAGTTCAATATCCTCCAGCACCCTTTAGAATTAGTTGTCTCCATTTGTTAAACCTTTATCATTGGTGAGTGGCCAAGCCATGATCATATAACATGGTATAGGCAGCCTGTACCCCCATTGGAATTCATGAGCCATGTGGCACTCTGATTTGCTCTTGTTATCTGAAGTGTAGTATTTATGTGTTTTCCTCCTTTGGAAGTTTGATCTGGCATACTTGATGGGGTGTGGAGAGCCAGTTTGTGAGGTGACATGGGCCCTGGTAATGCACCTTTATATGAATACGGAACAAACCCCAAACCTTTATTTAGTTGATACGAGGGCCTGCAGGACCAGTACCCTGATTGTAGAAAGCAGAGACGTAGAGTTTGTTGAGGCCGGGGGCCCATGGGCCCGTCCACTAGTTGTACAAAGCGTTGGTGCATTTGACTCTGCCCAGGCGCTGCTGTGTATTGATGATGTATTGTGTTTTGTCTAATTGTTGTGATGTAAGTTGCGTAGTTCGACATTTATTTTATTGTACACCAACCCATATCCTCGAATGCATTGAGGTAGCCTAGTCTCATTGCAGGTCATAGAAGCAAAGATGTAAACTTGACTGACATTGTTACTTGCATAAACTAGTTGCGAGTAATTTACAGAGATCTGGACTATAGCCAAAGTCGAGACCTGGTATTTAGCATCTTCCATACTTTTTGGCCCATATGCATGTATGTTACAACAAAAGATGCACAAACAGCCCTCCGACTGATAGAGGCCCTTACATCCCACAAAGAAGTAGTTCTGCATGCTTCTGCAGCAGTGCACACAAATGCATATCTATGTCTTACAGTACAAAGCATGCCCAACTCATTTCTATGTCTGACCAAACTAGCAGTTGAACGAGAAGAGCAAACTGCTCTCTCCTGCCTTTCCTTTTCTAGCATATCATCATTGATCACTTGTTGTATATTGTCACAATCCCCCTCCAATTGCAGCTGCATGGGAGTGTTAGTTTGGGAGATTCTTTCGCGTGCCACATGAAGTTGCACACCACATTCATGCACGGCCCACCGCCTGCAAGATCAATGGTGGAATTTGAGGATAAGGGCCACTATTATCTAGATCAGTCAAATTTGGGAACTTAACAAGACTAGAGAAAAGTTTGTTACCCATTTGAGGAGCCTTAGCTGGCTTCTCATCCTCTTCTGAGTTTTGTGCTGCCCCTTTGGGTGATCCTCCTGTGGGTTTGGTCCTGCAGCCATCCAACATTGATTTGATTCGCGTGCTTCTTCTCAAGGAGCTCAGAGGCACCTTCTCCTTGCCCCTGCTTCCAGTAATGTCCATCCTCTCACATATTGCACCATAGTGCCCATTATTTTCCTTCTTAATGTTCTGAGTCGAGGATCCTACAATATCCTTGCCATTTCCCTTTGTGTTGGCTCCGTTTCGGCATGAGTAGACCCTTCCAAACCTTTGTTGCTTAGTCAGTGAGCCTTGTCCTCTTGTCTGCACCCCTTGTTCCCTGACATAGTCTTCTATCATCTCTTCTATGACGACTGAGTTTTTCTTAATTGCCTTGTTGCCCTCATGATCATGCTATTGCAGGACATCCAAAGTGGAGGCCTTGCCTGATCCTTGTCCAGTCGGCTCTAAGATTTGGACATTCCACCAATCATCTACTGATTGAGGGAAAGCCATTGCTAACATTCTTCTCAGAGAATATGAGTCAAAAGGTTGCAACCATTTTGGGCGCTGTGACTGGTTCCCATTTCTGCCAAAGGTGTAGATAGGTTCGCCATGTAAAGTCTGCCTTGATGCTTGTCCATGCACTGAGGCTGAAGATTCAACCAAAATGTCTGATGATATATGCACCCCTGTTCCTGAGCCATTGTGAATATGCTGGTGGTCTTGCTCCTGATGTGGCCAAGGATCCTATCGGTACTCTGCGTACCGGGTAGCCCACGATACCGCAAGAAAAGCCACGGAGTTCCACCTGTCCGAGTTGAAGACCTCCGAAGGCTCCACGTGTCACGCAGCACTGGACCCGCCTCCCTCATTAGGGTAGCTCCAGCGCTGCCACGTGTAAAGCAAGGCCGGACATAACTCATTATATAGGAAAGCTCCGGTCGTGCCACGTGTCTAGTAGCCCTGGACCTAACCCCCAGTAGAGGGAAGCTCCAATGCTTCCACGTGTATAGCGGCTCTGAACTTGCCTCCCCACACTGGGAAGCTCCAGAGCTGCCACATGTCGAGCCTCCGGACCTAAGCCTCCAACGGGAAGATAGACGGATCTCCAACGGTGTGGACATTCAAGGGACAGTTAAAGCTACCGTTACAAGACCTGATTACATGTCATTAATGCCATGTTAATGACACATGATCAGATGAGCATTAGTACCGGTAACGCCACCATTAGGGCGCGTTATCACTATTAAATGTACTTAATACATACAGATCGTGCATTAGGTAATTAAACATTATTGGGGCCACATGTCGGGCCAGGCTGACAATGTAACGGCCAGTCCTTGTATTATAAAAGGGATGTGCCGCACGGTACAAAGGACAAGTCCAATCAAGCGCTCACATACGCATACTCATACATACAACAACCACCCGTGGAGTAGGGTATTACGCTTAGGCGGCTCGAACCACGTAAAAAATCCTCGTGTCACCGTCTTGTTCATAATCTCACGCGCTCCCCAACCAATCACGAACCTCCGCAGACTACGATCTAGTAGTACTAGGGGAAGTATCGATCACACACTTCAACATTTGGCGCGCTAGGTAGGGGGCCTCAGATTTCAAGATGGTGAACTCTACGGCAGCATCGTCCAACAGCAACACCAGACAGTCTGCCGAAGGAAATCCCTCCAATGCTCAGCAGCCAGCTGGCACTATTGTCTTGGCGGGTGTTGCTGCACCACCACCACCACCTCCTCTGGCTGCCAACGCCGGACAATAGTATGGTGCCCTCGTGTCGGTGAATGCATCGACAAACAACCGGAGAACACGCTAATCGCTGCGCGTACTCTGCTCTAGCGTCCTCCAACGGTTAGAGCTCCCCTGGTAGCCATGGAACAATGGCGTACTGATGTCGAACATCTGGTTGCAGCCGCAACCGATGCCATCAGTAACTAAGGCTCGCCCCTTGCTGGGAAGGAAACTTCACAGTAGAGGACCTTGTCTGGTAGACTTGGACCTCAAGTTTCACGGCACATGAGACCTGTTGTGTCCCAACAAGATACGTCACTGCCCTCAGGGCACGTCGCACTCATACAGCGTCGAGGCTCTCGACCCATGATCTGCGGTCGGAGCTTAACCGACGTTACTAGCAGCAGGACGACCGTGTCCACATCGAGCATGCTCACGAGAGGCGAGAAGCTCGGGAAAATCCTTCTCCTTTGGGAGTAGGGGGTGAATTTTGAGCCCTGGCCATGCACCTTCGCATGGTCTGAATGCCGCAGAAGTTCCGCCTCATCTGCCGAAGAAATATGACGAGACTATCAATCCTGTCGAGTTCCTCCAAATCTACTCCACCGCCATTCTCGCGGCGGGGGGCAATGAGGCTGTGATGGCCAACTACTTCCTTGTGGCTCTGTCTGGGACCGCCAGGTCCTGGTTCATGAGTCTTCCACCTGACTCCATCAGTAGTTGGGCGGAGCTATGCAACCAGTTCACCACCAACTTCAGGAGTTCTTACACCCGGCCCGACACAGAACTAGATATGTTTGTCGTGCAACAAAAATTGGAGGAGTCGCTGCAATCATTCATCCAACGTTTCTCTCAAGTACGAAACACCATTCCTTCTATATCCAATGCGTCTATTGTTGTAGCATTTCGACAGGGCATCCAAGACAAGAAAATGTTGGAGAAGCTGGCAACGAAAGAAGTCACTAGCGTCGTGGAACTCTTCAGCTTGGCCGACAAATGTGCCAGGGTTGCTGAGGGCCGTGAAATGCACTCCAAGACAGATCTAGAGGCTAGAAAAAAGTCCTCCAAGGCTGAAGCCACTACCTCTAGTAGTGGAAATAAGAAGAAAAAGTTCAACGACAAGAAGAAGCTGTCGACCAGCACTCCTACTGCTGCAGCAGCTGCAGCTCTGGGTGGACGGGGGCCACGCCCCAAAAAACGTCCTCGACCATTGTTTGAAGACGGCGGAGGTCAAAAGATGTGGTGTACGATCCACAAAATAGACACCCACAATCTTGAAGATTGCCGCGAGGTCCAAAACCTTGTCGAGCGCTTCAACAAGTGCCGAGAAGAAGCTCCTTTCCGTCAGCGGGAAGGAAAGCAGAAAGTCGACGAAGCCCCGGTTGATCCGGAGCTAGGCTTCCAGGACCCCAAAAAGGTCCTAAAGGCGGTGTAAAACACCGTCAACAACAATTCTGACATCTTCGACAATGAACGTCGGAAGACCCTCAATACCATATATGGAGGGTCCTGGGATATCACCTCCCGCTGCGTCCTTAAGACCATGCGTCGGGAGATGGCTGCCACAGCTCCTATCGCCAAGGAAGAACCCCATCAGAAGTGGATGGACACTCTCATCACTTTCAATGCTTAAAACTGACCAAGAAACATGATCAGAGTTGGACAACTGCCATTGATGGTGTCTCCTACCATCAATAATGTCCCCATCTCTACCATGTCTTGGTGGATGGAGGGTCAACACTTAACCTCTTTAGTTAGAAGTGTTTGTCAAGATCTAACTCCGACTCTCGGACCTTCACCCTTCATGTCCTTTCTCTGGGGTAGGTCCGGGGGCCATCAATCCTCTCGGCTCGGTGACACTCCCGGTGACCTTCGAGACTCGGGAGAATTACAGGACCGAGAAGCTGGTCTCGACGTGGCGCATATCAGCTTACCATTCAACACCATCCTAGGTAGGCCAGCCCTGTATAGGTTCATGGCCTCAACCCATTATGGCTACCTGGTGTTGAAGATGCTAACACCTTCGGCCGTTCTTCGGATCCACGGGGAGCACACTGCGGGAGTTACTGCGCTGGAAGAACTCCACGCGCTTACAATAGCGCAGGAGGAAGCATCCGCCAAGGAGCAAGCTGCTCAACCTCCGAGCACTCGTCACCGAGGCAAAACCTCCTGTCGGTACCCTAAAAACCATACACCCCCTGAGGTTACAAAGATCTCAAGGGAAGGACGTCTACTCAAATTGAAGACCCTCGGAGGCCCACTTGTCAGACATAACCGGACCTGCTTCTCCAACATGGTTAACCCATAGGTTGCCACGTGTACTGCCAGACCGGAGCTACTACCCACAAGGGTGAAGCTCCGGGCTAGGTACCGAAACGGCACCTCCGGACTTAACCCCTGACCGAGAGAAGCTCCGGACCTGACACGTGCCAGGCCACCCCGGAGCTTCCCGCTTCCCACAAGCAAGCTCCGGAGCTGCCACGTGTCCAAACGTCGGAGCTGGCCGCCTCAAACCTCCGGAAGACATTGTAACGACTCCGGATCTTCAAAGGATAGCCGCAGACTTCAAGACCCGATTAATTTTCATTAATTCCATGTTAATGACACTTAATCGGACAATCTTAACACCTGTAACGGCACTGTCGGAGCCCGTTATAGGGTTATTAACAACAATTAATCGTGTATCAATACTAGTAACCGCCGGGGCCACATGTCGGGCCAGGCTAACTTGTAACGGTTTGTCCTTGTACTATAAAAGGACAGACCGACGATACACAAAGGGGGAGAAGGCTCTCGAACGCTCTCAGGCACACACGCATTGACGTGAGCTTTCATACATAAACTAATACAACACCACACACCCGTGGAGTAGGGTATTACGCTCAGGCGGCCCGAACCACGTAAACCACTGAGTCTCTCGTGTCCAATTGTGATTCACCTTCTTGAGTCTCCGCGCGCCCACACCGAACTACAAACTCCTTCAACACTTTAGTAGTGTCAGGAGATCTGCCGACTCCAACAGTCGACAGTTGGCGCGCCAGGAAGGGGAGCCTGAGATTTTCAAGAATGGTGAATTCTGCGGCTGGATCATCCAACGGGCAACCTGCTGCTCAGGCTGTCGGGGGCAATCCCTCCAACATGTAGCCACCAGCAGGAGCCTCAGCACCAGCAGGAGTCACACTCCCACCACCACCATCTTCTCCGGCAAAACGTGCCGGGCAACATGATGGTGCGCCGGCGTCACATACTGCGCCGGCAAGTCATGACAACCCAGAACACGCACTCCATGCAGCGCGTGCTCTTCTCCAGCGACCACCACCTCCGGATGCATCTCGAGATGCCATGGAGCAATGGAGGGCTGATGTTGAGCATTTGGTCGCAGCAGCGGCCGAACGCCTCAACAACCAGGGTCCTCCTCCTTCAGGGCAAGCCCCGTCGCAGCGACGGACGTTGTCTGGAAGACTTGGTCCGCATGTCTCCAACAACCGAAGACGAGCTGCGTCACAGCAAGTGACGTCGTTGCCCTCTGGGGCACGACGCACCCATACGGTATCTCGGCTTTCGACACTTGACCTCCGGGCGGAGCTTGATCGCCGATACCGCCAACAGGATGGCCGTGTCCATATCGAGCGAGCTCGAGAAAGACGGGATGCTCAAGACCTTTCTACTCTGGAAGGAGTAGGAGGAGGCTGTTCTGCCCTAGCCATGCATCTGCGCATGGTTAGATGGCCACAAAAGTTCCGGCCACACTTGCCGGAAAAATTCGACGGGACTGTCAACCCCGTAGAATTTCTGCAGATATACTCCACTGCAATCTTAGCAGCTGGAGGAAACGAGGCCGTAATGGCCAACTACTTTCCAGTGGCCTTAACTGGGACCGCCAGGTCCTGGTTTATGAGCCTTCCACCCAACTCTATCGACAGTTGGGAGGAGCTGTACCGTCTGTTCACTGCCAACTTCGGGAGTTCATACACCCGACCGGGCACTGAACTAGACCTTTTTGCGGTCGTGCAAAAAGGGGGAGAATCTTTGCGGTCATTCATCCAGAGGTTCTCTCAGGTACGCAACACAATCCCTTCTATCTCAAGCGCTTCTGTCATTGTGGCATTCAGACAGGGTGTACGAGACAAGAAGATGTTGGAGAAGCTGGCGATCAAAGAGATCACCAGCGTCACGGAGCTCTTCAGCTTGGCAGACAAATGTGCCAGAGCTGCGGAGGGCCGTGAAATGCACTCCAAACCAGCCTTGGAGGATCACAAAAAATCCTCCAAAGAAGAAGCCGCTACCTCCGGGAGTGGCAAGAAGAAAAAGAAGACCAACGGCAAGAAGAAGCCGTCGGCCGGCACATCCAACGTTGCAGCCACTGCAACTCCTGGTGGCCGGGGGCCACGCCCCGAGAAGCGACCTCGACCGTCTTCCGAAGACGGCGGCAAATCCAAAATGTGGTGCCCCATTCACAAAACGGGCAGCCACAGGCTGGAAGACTGCCGGGAGGTCCAAAACCTTGCCGAGCGCTACAACAAGCGCCGGGAAGGGTCTCCTTTCCGACAGAGGGAGGGAAAACAGAAGGTTGACGAAGCTCCGGCTGAAGAGGAGTTAGGGTTTCAGGACCCCAAAAAGGTCCTGAAAGCCGTCTACACCTCCGTCGATGATGACTCCGACGTCTCCGACAACGAGCGTCGGAAAACCATGAACACCATCTTTGGTGGATCATGGGACATCACTTCTCGTCGTGTCATCAAGACTATGCGGCGGGATATGGCTGCTGTAGCTCCTACAGCTAGACCGGAGCCACATCGAAAGTGGATGGACACACCCATCACTTTTGATGCTTCGGACTGTCCTCGAAGCATGGTCGGAGCTGGCCAATTACCCTTGATGGTATCTCCCACCATCAACAACATCCAGCTCTATCATGTTATGGTGGATGGAGGTTCGGGGCTGAACCTTATAAGCTTTGAAGCTTTTACCAGACTTCAGCTTCGACCTTCGGATCTTCAGCCCTCTCGACCATTCTCCGGAGTAGGTCCGGGGGCCATTACCCCACTCGGAGCTATAATTCTCCCCGTTACCTTCGGGACACGGGAGAAGTACCGCACCGAGAAGTTGGTCTTCGACGTCGCTCAGATCAACTTACCATTCAACGCCATCTTGGGTAGACCTGCCCTATACAAATTTATGGCAGCTGCTCATTATGGATACTTGGTGTTGAAGATGCCAACACCAGCAGGCGTTCTCCGGATTCGTGGAGATCGCACCGCCGAAGTAACTGCTCTGGAGGAGCTCCATGCACTCACCACTGCGCAAGAGGAGGACTCCAGACAGGGGCAAGCTCCAAAACCTCCGAGCATTCGGCAACGAGGCTCAACCTCTGCTCCCCGTGTGCAGCCAAGCGGCGACACCGACATCCCCATCAAAGTCGTCCAAATTGGTTCCGATGTCACTCAAACCACCCGCATATCGGGTGGGTTGAATGACAAATAGGAACTCGCGCTCATCACTTTCCTCCGGGCTAACGTTGACGTATTTGCTTGGCAACCGTCACAAATGCCTGGGATCCCCAGGGAAGTGATTGAGCACAATCTGAAGATTTACCCCGATGCTCGGCCTGTGCATCAGAAACCTCGGAAGCAATCTGTAGAGTGACAGAACTTCATCCGACAAGAAGTGAAGAAGTTGCTCGAAGCCGGATTTATCCGAGAAGTCTTCCATCCAAAATGGCTGGCGAACCCAGTCGTTGTGCCCAAGGCCGGCGGGAAACTTCGGATGTGCATCGACTACACCACACTGAATAAGGCATGTCCAAAAGATCCATTCCCACTACCTAGAATAGATCAGATAGTGGATTCCACCTCCGGGTGCGAGTTACTGTGTTTTCTAGACGCATATTCTGGATATCATCAAATCAGGATGTCTAGGGAGGATGAAGAGCATACTTCATTCATCACAGTGGATGGATTGTATTGTTACACAGCCATGCCGTTTGGTCTCAAGAATGCAGCTTCAACTTTTGTACGAGCTATGTACAAAACTTTCGAAGAACTCATCAGAGACATAGTGGAAGTGTACGTCGATGACATCGTGGTCAAAGTCAAGAACAAGGAGTCCCTCTTGGACACCTTGCAGGCTGTCTTCGACAAGCTGCGGGCCACCCGCACGAACTAAACCCAGACAAGTGCGTCTTCAGGGTTAGTTCCGGAAAGCTTCTTGGTTTCCTGGTAAGTCACCGGGGCATAGAGGCTAATCCGGCGAAGATAAAAGCCATTGAAGACATGCGGCCACCAACCCGCATCAAAGACGTCCAAAAATTAACTGGATGTCTAGCAGCCCTCAGCCGGTTCATTTCAAGACTGGCGGAAAGAGCACTTCCCTTCTTCAAGTTACTGAGGAAGTCCAGACCATTCCAATGGTCTGAAGAAGCAGAGAAGGCATTCCAGGAGCTGAAACAGTTCCTCACCACCCTACCAGTCCTGGTAGCTCCGAACCCTGGTGAGCCTTTGTTGCTTTACATTTCAGCTACTGACGAAGTCGTCAGTATGGTTCTAGTTGCGGAGAGACCGGAACTACCCAATACTCAGGAATCCAGACCCCTTCGGGAGGGTCCGGAGGTTCCTGAAAGCGGGTCTGGGTCCCAGCTCCCAGACTCAAACCCACAAGAAGCCACTTCAGAGGACCCGGACCCCTCTAAGAGGGTCCAGGGCATTTCTGAAGAAGCTCCGGGTTCCTCCACCCAGAACCTGGAGGTCCCCGAAGAGAGTCTGGACCCCTCTGAGAGGGTCCGGATCAATGAAGAGGAAGCTCCGGACCCCTCCGGGAGGGTCCGGACCATTCAACGCCCGGTATACTTCATCAGTGAAGTGTGACATGATGCCAAGACTCGATACCTAGAGGTGCATAAACTGCTTTATGCAATTCTTATTGCCTCAAGGAAGCTTTGACACTATTTCCAAGCTCACAAAGTCTCGGTGGTGACCTCATATCCACTTCGAGCGATCCTGCATAATCCCAATTCAACTGGGAATATTGCAAAGTGGGCAGCGGAATTGGCTGAATTCGATCTTGAATTCATTCCGAGACAAGCAATCAAGAGTCAAGCGTTGGCAGATTTCGTGGCAGAATGGACTCCCTCTCCATTAAACCCTGGGGGCCCCAGCGAGCAGAAGACGGAACCTCAAGTTCCAACCTTCACTAAGCCTCACTGGACCCTTTACTTCGACGGCTCCATGCAGAAGCAGGGAGCCGGAGCTGGAATCCTTCTCCTCGCACCAACTGGGGAGAAGGTGAAATACATGGTACACCTTGACTTCAAGGCAACCAACAACATGGCGGAGTATGAAGCACTCATCTATGGATTAAAGGTGGCACTATCATACGGTGTCAAGCAATTGCTGGTCAAAGGAGATTCACAACTCGTCATCAAGCAGGTGAAGGGTGAATGCTCCTGCAATAATCTCCAGCTGGCTGCTTACCTCCTTGAAGTCCAGAGGCTTCAGAAGGACTTCGAAGTCCTAGACCTTCACCATGTTCAGCGTGCTCACAACGCTGAAGCTGACGAACTCTCGACCAAGGCGTCAACTGGAGCTCCGGCTCCTGATGGAACCTTTGTCCGGAGGTTGTCAAAACCCACAGTTCAGCCTGCCGGACTGAACGAAGGGGGCGAGATCAGCATCCCGAAGCTGACGGTCCCGATGGCCCTGTTACCATGGCAGCCATCAAGGGTCGTAGGTGCTGCCGGAAGCTCCGAGCAACCCAGCACGCAAGACTCAAATGCTCAAGTCAGTTCCGATGCATGGATCTCGGAGATCCGGAGCTACTTGAAAGACAACATCCTTCCTGACGATGATGTATCCGCTGATCGGGTAGTCAGATTGGCTAAAAGATACACGTTGGTAGAAGGGGATCTCTACCGGCGCGGTGCCAACGACATCCTAATGCGGTGCATCACAAGGGAAGAAGGCTGCGAGCTCCTCGCAGAAATCCATGGAGGCGAGTGTGGGAACCACGCATCTTCCCGCACGCTGGTCGGAAAATCCTTTCGGCACGGCTTCTACTGGCCTACAGCGCTCCAGGATGCCACTGAGCTGGTGAAGAAATGCAAAGCATGCCAATTTCATGCAAAGCAAATTCATACACCTGCTCAGTCCTTACAAATGATACCTCCCACATGGCCTTTCGCTGTGTGGGGGATGGACATCTTGGGACCCTTCCCTAGAGCCGTCGGAGGTTACAAGTTCCTGTACGTCGCCATCGACAAGTTCACCAAGTGGCCGGAAGCAACTCCCATTGTAACGATCAACAAACAATCTGCAATCAATTTTCTACAATCCATCGTGAGCAGATTCGGAGTCCCAAATAAGATCATCACTGATAATGGGACTCAATTCACAAGCTCCGCATTTCAAGGATATTGCAAAGACCTCGGCATACAAGTTTGCTACACTTCCGTAGCTCATCCTGCCAGCAATGGACAAGCCGAGAGAGCAAATGCAGAGATCCTTAAAGGACTCAAAACACGCACTTATGAGCGCTTGAAAAAGCACGGAGCCAATTGGATCGAAGAGCTTCCGCCCACTCTATGGGCCAACAGGACTTCTCCAAGTCGGGCAACCGGAGAAACACCCTTCTTTCTGGTGTACGGAGCTGAAGCGATCCTTCCTCCGGAAATCACCTTGGGTTCCCTCCGAGTCCGGACCTTCGACGAAGCCGCGCAGGACCAGCTCCGGCGCGAAGACCTAGACCTCCTCGAGGAGGGAAGGTGCCAAGCAGCTGTTCGGAATGCCCGATACCGCCAAGCTCTACGGCGCTATCATCAGCGGCATGTACACAACCGACAGCTCGAGGAAGGCGATCTGGTGCTACGGAGAATACTATCCAGAGAAGGGCAAAACAAACTCTCCCCCGGCTGGGAAGGGCCCTTTCGAGTGATCAAAGTATCCCGTCCCGGAAGCGTTCGCTTGGCTACCGAGGATGGGACACCTCTCCCAAATCCTTGGAACATCGAGCACCTCCGTAAGTTCTACACTTAATTCCACGGAGGTGAGTCTTAAGTAACTTGAAATGTATGTTATAGAGTCATTGTACAGAGTCGGGTAGTTCCTCCGGGAGAGCAGCCGAACCTTTCCCGAAAGGTTTGAAAAGCTCATGCAACACTTGACACAGTCTCCGGACTAAAAGTGTGGCTAACTACCCTGGGTCAAACGAGAAACCAAACACACTTAGCCTGGTTCCGTACCCTAAGAGTGTACTTGTTTCCCCTGTACCCCAGACCTATAATGAAAGACATCTTCATGTGAAATAGACTCCACGTGCATTCATTTTTGCATAGGCTCGACATTTTTATTTTTCTCTTTCTTGTCTATAACAGAAACGTGCAATTCTTAAGAAGTTCTAGTTTGACCGGTTTACATACGATTCGAGTTGAATTGTCAGATTTTTTGGATTTAAATATCGTCTGTGGCCAACTCGCCTGAAAGCCGCCAAGCCATTCTAGGGCCGGAGTGCGCTATCGACTTAGCCTGGTCAAGCACCCTAAGTACGCCACTCTACCTACATCCCGGCAGGCCAAAGTAAGGTGGGTCCATGGACAATTGGATCTAAAAGAAAAGACAATTCATCCAGTCGTATTAAAAATCGTGTTCAACTTAAAATATTCTTGAGAACCGTAAGCCGCGACGAAGTTATAGACAAGGAACGAATTTTACTATTTTTCTTGGCTTAAGTGTGCAGGAAAAATGAACCCTACGTTGATGGAGAAAAACCGGAGCTAACCAAGCTCCGACTCCCACCAGGGCATCAACCGTCGACGTTGACTAAAAGATGGTGAGAAGACCCCGTCACTGGAGTCTGTTGCCAACAAACCAAGTGTGGCAAAGGTCATTGCCGGAGCTGCTAAGCTCCGACACCTTGGAGTATTAACTACCGACGCTCAACGTGTTGATAGAGGCTATTGCCGGAGCTACTAAGCTCCAGCGATGGACAGTGCCAGAGCTTCTAAGCTCCGACAACTTCAGGGGACCTTCACTATCAAAAACTTCGGACCTAAATTCCACAAGTTCGAAGCAAATTCGTCTTCAACAAAACTCAACATCCTTTTGGTACATGTCCACAATCAAATTGTGCACATCTACTAGGGGGCCAAGTGAAGATAAAGATGTTGAAGAAAAAAAAAATGAAATTCGCAAAAAATTGGGGATTTCATTTCATCTGAAGACCGGAGATTACATCTGGAGACAAGGGATTACAAAATTGAGGAAGAAGAGAAGATACAAGTAAAGGCTAAAAGAGACGGTCCTAGACCCTATGGAAGAACTCAGCTACCTTCTGGGCGACCTCCGACACGCAGGCTCGGGTAGCTTCGCCTTCTCCTTCGACGGGGCCTTCAAGCACCGGGTCCAGAGGAAATCGAGGGTTCCGGCTGGTGTAGCACGTCAACACATATTCTGTGACGTTCCTAGCCAGGGATTGCCCCTCGAACTCCAGCTAGTCCGCGATGACGTCGCCCACCTTGGAGAGCTTGCTGCCTGCGGCGCTCAACGCTTGCAACGCAAGGTCCGGCTCCGGCTCCGGATCATCCGGGTGCACGGGGCTGAAACCCATCGGCGTCAGCGCGTCGTCGGCCTTGCCCAGGAACTCCCAAATCTGCAGGGAGTCCGCCTTCCTCAAGTTCTTCATCTCTTCCAGGGATCTCCGGGCCGCCGTCAGCTCCGAATTCTCGCGGGCGAGGCGCTCAACTTCTTTGGCGTTTTGCTGGATCTTCGCAGCAACCCGCTTCTCAAGTCTTCCGAGCTCCTCCCCCCGGAGGTGGATCTTGTTCCGGCGGTCGACCAGGTCCTTCTCCCTAGCCTCCACTTTCTTCTCCCGGGCGACAAGGGCACACTCGTATTCATAGAGTTCCTGCCCCCGCACCCAGGTCTTCTCCTCTTCCTCGAGGCAGCGCTCTTCCAATTTCTTGGTGCGCTCCTCGAGGCCCTTGTCCGCCAGAGCTGTTTTCTCGGCGAGCTCTTCTTCCCGTCGCAAGACGTCATCCCGTAGCTCTAGGAGTTTTTGCTCCTCGTCCTCGAGCGTCTTTCTCTCCCTTCAAGTGCCTCTCGGCGCTTGATGAGTGCGGTGCTGATGGCCTCGAGCTGATCAAACCGAGCATTGGCCGCGTCGTTAGCAGCCTTAGCTCGGTCGTGGAACTCCCGGGATTGAGCATCGAGGGCGTGAGTCATGCTCTCCCTCTCGTCCAGCAGCTTATCCCAGAGCTCCAGGCGGATCTTCTCCCGCTTAATCCACTCCTTGTCATCCGCAAGCCTCGACTGCGCCAGCTTAGTCTCGAAGTGGAGCCGATTACGCCACCGCCTAAGGGTTTGGCGCTCCTCTTCAAGAGCCTTGCTGTCGTGGAAGAAGGCCAGTTGGACCTGACGTAGACTGGAGCAGGCGTTGTCGATGGACATCGACAGCGAGATGGGCTCCGGACCTGCTGGGATCTCTTCCGCTGGTTCCAGCGGGTCTTCACATACAAAAATTGGGTCCCACTCTACGAGAGTGGAACCCCGAGCTTCCAAAGCGCTAGGGCCTTCCTCCGGGACGGCCTCAGTCGCCATCGAAGGAGGTCCCGCCACCAAGTCTTCATTCGCCCCCTCAGGCGGGGGGCCGGCGACTTCGTTCAGGCACTCTGGCTCTGCCACAGGTACCATCGACGTCGTCGCCTCCGGAGCAGGAGCCGCTACTGGCTCCGGCCGGGACACCTCTTCTGAGGGAGGCTCAAGCTCCCTCGCCTCTTTAACCGCCGGCTCTGTGACCGGCGCTCCAACAATCACCGGCTCTGCGGCCGGAGCTTCGGAAGTAACCGGCTCAACTGCCGGAACTACTTCGACTTCCGGCTCGCATGCCGGGGCTTCAGCCACCTCCGGCTCAATCGCCGGGGCTTCAGCACTTTCCGGCTCCGAAGCCGGGACTGCTACTTCCTCCGACTCAACAGCCGGAGCTTCTACTACTGCAGCACCAGGACCCGGAGCTTCCACTTCCGGGACGGGTGCCGCTGGCGCATCTTCATTCCCGTGGTCCGGCGCTACCACGGGAACTTCTAGAGATGAGTCGAGGTCCATGACCACGACAGCCGGCGCCGGAGCTGTCGCAGCCTCCGCTTGGGGTGGCACCAGGACTGGAGCAGAAGCCCTCGCAGCCTCAGACACTGTGGCTGAGGGTGGAGCTTCACTCCCCTTCTTGGGAACGCTGCAGATGAAGAACGAAGAAATTGAGCAAATAGATGCTACAATTAAAAAGTTAATCAAGGTAAAAAAGAAAAATTACCTTGGGAGGCTCCCGCACCAGCTTGCGCAGAACCTCTTTCCCGGATGATCCGGGCTGGCCACGGTCGGCGTAGGAGCTCCGGGAGGACTCCCAGGACTTGCCACAGCCGCGGGCGTTTCCCGGGTCAGAGCTCTCCTTGATCGGGAGGAACTCCTGGACGCGCGCCCGGAGCTAGCACCACAGGAGGGATCCACCACGGGGACAGGCGCACTCCAGGAGGATCCCACCGCCGGAACAGTAACGTTCCGGAAGGACCCCACCATGGGGACAGTCGCCACGGCGGCGGAGGATCTTCCTTCCTGAGGAGGGGGAACCGGGGGGGAAGTGGCAGGCCCGATGGACCTTCCGTTAGCATGTCGCAGCTTCCTCTTCCGGCTCTCCGGCTCCTCCGCCAGCTCCTTGCCCTTGCCGATGACATCAGCTCTTGGCTGTGGGACAGGGGCGGAGCCGTCTTCGGACAACCCGGGGATCGCCAACCGGGTGGTTGATCTTCTCTCGACGACACCAAGGTCGTCAAGCGCGGGCATCGTCCGCCGGAGCTCCCTGCTGAACTCAACTTCCACGTTCAGAGGGAGGAAGGCCGGCGGCGGAGTCAAGTAATCTCCGACAACGTCGATGCCGTGCTGGAATTTCTTGAGGTGAAACTCCAAGGTCTTCCCCACCATGCTGGACTTCAACCCGGTCTCAACCCGGTCCTCGTCCATCACGCTGTTGAGGGCCCAGGCGAACAGTTGTCATCACGAGGCGGGAAACCCAAAGGCGGCGACGTGACAAGGCGCGCGGAACCAATACGGTTTTCGTATCGGGAACCGACGACCTTCAATTGCGAGAGATCCGCACGTCAAAGATCTTATCTGCCGCCTGAGGTGCGCCACGCGTCGGGATTTAACCGTAAAGCCCCGCCAACGGCACCTCCGAAGACCCTTGAAGACCCAGTTCAAGAGTCGCGAGTATGGACCCACCTCCGACGGAATGACTTCACCCTGGTGACTTTCTCCGGAGGTAGGTCCAGGGGGCCACTGTCGGTACCCTAAAAACCATACACCCCCTGATGTTACAAAGATCTCAAGGGAAGGACGTCTACTCAAATTGAGGACCCTCGGAGGCCCACTTGTCAGACATAACCGGACCTGCTTCTCCAACATGGTTAACCCATAGGTTCCACGTGTACTGCCAGACCGGAGCTACTACCCACAAGGGTGAAGCTCCGGGCTAGGTACCGAAACGGCACCTCCGGACTTAACCCCTGACCGAGAGAAGCTCCGGACCTGACACGTGCCAGGCCACCCCGGAGCTTCCCGCTTCCCACAAGCAAGCTCCGGAGCTGCCACGTGTCCAAACGTCGGAGCTGGCCGCCTCAAACCTCCGGAAGACATTGTAACGACTCCGGATCTTCAAAGGATAGCCGCGGACTCCAAGACCCGATTAATTGTCATTAATTCCATGTTAATGACACTTAATCGGACAATCTTAACACCTGTAACGGCACTGTCAGAGCCCGTTACAGGGTTATTAACAACAATTAATCGTGTATCAATACTAGTAACCGCCGGGGCCACATGTCGGGCCAGGCTAACTTGTAACGGTTTGTCCTTGTACTATAAAAGGACAGACCGACGATACACAAAGGGGGAGAAGGCTCTCGAACGCTCTCAGGCACACACGCATTGACGTGAGCTTTCATACATAAACTAATACAACACCACACACCCGTGGAGTAGGGTATTACGCTCAGGCGGCCCGAACCACGTAAACCACTGAGTCTCTCGTGTCCAATCGTGATTCACCTTCTTGAGTCTCCGCGCGCCCACACCGAACTACAAACTCCTTCAACACTTTAGTAGTTCAGGAGATCCGCCGACTCCAACAGTCGACACCTCCGCACCATGTGTGCAGCCAAGCGGTGACACCGACATCCCCGTCAAAGTCATCAAATTGGTTCTGATGCTGCCCAGACCACCCGTATATCGGGAGATCTAGACAACAAATAGGAACTCACGCTCATCACTTTCCTCTGGGCGAATGTTGATGTGTTTGCTTGGCAACCATCACAAATTCCTGGGATCTCTAGGGAGGTGATTGAGCACAATCTAAAGATATACCCCGACGCACGACCAATACACCAGAAGCCCCAGAAGCAATCAGTCTAACGGTAGAACTTCATTCGACAAGAAATCAAGAAGATGCTCAAAGCTGGTTTCATCCAGGAGGTTCATAATCCACGATGGCTAGCAAATCCAGTCATTGTACCCAAGGCCAGCCGAAAACTTCGGATGTGTATCGAATACACCACCTTAAATAAGGCATGTCCAAAAGATCCATTTCCACTACCTTGGATAGATCATATAGTGGACTCCACCTCCGGGTGCGAGCTATTGTATTTCCTAGATGCATACTCCGGATATCATCAGATCCAAATGTCTAGAGAAGATGAAGAGCATACTGCCTTCATAACAGTAGATGGGTTGTATTGTTACACTGCCATGCCTTTCGGTCTCAAAAACATTGCTTCAACTTTTGTGCGAGCCATGCACAAAACATTTGGAGAGCTCATTAGGGACTTGGTGGAGGTCTACGTTGATGACATCATAGTAAAGGTCAAGAACAAGGAGTCACTCATTGACAACCTGCAAGCTGTCTTCGACAAGCTGGGCATGACGCGCACCAAGCTAAACCTGGACAAATGTCTCTTCGGGGTTAGCTCCGGGAAGCTCCTCAGATTCTTGGTGACTCGCCGAGGAATTGAGGTGAACCCGGCGAAGATCAAGGCCATTGAATACATGCGGCCCCCAGTCCGCATCAAGGATGTCCAGAAACTAAAAGGATGTCTAGCTGCGCTCAGCCTGTTCATCTCAAGACTGGCAGAACAGGCACATCCCTTCTTCAAGCTATTGAGGAATTTCGGGCCATTCCATTGGTTCGAAGAAGCAGAAACAACTCCTCACCACACTACCAATCCTGGTAGCTCTGAACCTTGGTGAGCCTCTTTTGCTTTACATTTTGGCAACTACGGAGGTTGTCAACATGGTTCTGGTTGTGGAAAGACTGAACCACCTACAGTTCAAGAGCCCAGACCCCTCCAGGAGGGTGCGGAGCTATGTGAAGGCGAGTGTGGGTCCCAACCCCCAGGCACAGATCTTCAAGGCAAGATGCCCGAGGATCAACCTATCTCATTCCAGAGAGTTCACATGGCCGAAGAAGAAGTTCCGGACCCCTCCGGGGGGGGGGGTGTAGGATCGAAGAGCACGTAAAAAGCTACCAGAGGGGGGTGAATGGTAGATTTAAAAATCTTACGCATCAGAAACAATTAAACCCCAAACCCTTTTGGCAGAAAAACGATCTGTTAAAGAAATCGTGTGTGAGACTAATCTAAACGTGTTTCACCGTGACAAAAGTGATATATATCAGAGATAATCAAGTCACAAAGACAACACAAAAAGAATCACTCCAATCCGTCGAGAAAAACTCAAGTTATGATCGAAAGATCAAACAATGGTCAATCTGCCCTACCCGAGAAAAAACAGTTCTGGAACTCTGCAAAGAAACTCGTGTAGATCATAGACCACAAATCCAATGACCGTGAAATTTTGAAAGATGATAGACAAACAAGTTGTGAAGACAACCCAAAAAGAATCACGTCAATTGGATCATTAAAACTGGAGTTATGATAAAACCACCGATGAAAGGTAGTGCTGTCCAGAAACTCGACGAGTAAAACTTGTCTGGAACAAGTAGGACGAACAAGGCACAAAAGTTCCTTCAAACTACGAATTTTATTCAATAGAACACAAGAGGAACAGCCCCAAAGTCGTGCACCACGAGCTCTGGGCTCCCTTGCTTATATAACCAGCCCTTAGGCCAACCCAATATCAACTAGGACTCCAATCCTACTCAGATCATGAATCGTAACTTTCCATAACTGCTCAAGATTCTTCTATACGCAGATAGAAGCAATCTTAAGACTTCCAAACACCTTAGGAACGCATCCCACATTCCTAAACAACTCAAATTCGTGACCCACACGAAATCCTATCATAACCAACTCAAATATTTCTATATTTGAGTCAAACCCGACTCAGCCGCAGCCTGAGTCCATAACCTAGTCGGTTGGACCTTTCCGACCAATTCTTTACGTCCACATCTCTTCATCACGTCTCGGAACCATGTAGCCACATCCATGCACTCCTTGCATACGTGAAAACATCTTCCAATGACGTCCACGATACCTTCATATGCATTGTTCTTGATTCAATCATGCTGCGCAACCTCCTAATCAGCTCAATCACAATTCCTCCTGAATTTGGTTGTTGGAACCTCATATCCTCCCTGAGACTAGTCCAATGGATCCCGTCACCAGCCATGTCTTGAACTCAAGCAACGCCTGCACATGAATAAACAACCAATATACACGAGCCCAAGTCCTCGACTTGACTCACGTCAGTTCCGAACACAACACCTTACGTGAGAACCTCACATAAGCATGTTGCAAAACCGCGGTAACACAATATTATCCATATCAACCAAAACGTACCAAAAACTTAGCAAATGAATACTAAGCAATCTTTCCAACAATGTAAAGCAAGTACGAAACATTGCAAATGAAAAGCAGAAGCACTACGGTCAAGTTCTGAACCTTGCCAGAGCAACCCGGACCTTGAGACGGAGCTAACAAAAGCTAGTAGAACCTAGCGCCGGAGCTTACCAAAACTAGTACAATGAAGCACCTGCCGGAGCTTACCAAAACTAGTAGATCCTAGCACCAGAGCTTACCAAAACTAGTCAAAACTAGTCAACCCAAAACCAGAGCTAGACAAAGTACGTCGGAGCTTAGCAAACGCATGCCAGAGCTATCAAATATATATGCCGGAGCTATCAAAGACATGCCGGAGCTAACAAAGACATGCCGGAGCTAAAGATAAAGCTCACCGGAGCTAACCAAAGCTGGTCGGACCTTACCAAGAAGTTGGACCTAGCATCAAACGTAACCGGAGCTACCCAAACCAAGCCGGACCTACCGTCGGACCTTGCTGTAGCTCAGAGCTAGATTCGGACCTTGATAAAAAGATGTTTTGGTGATATTAAAAACTTTTATCATCAAAGCCAAGTGTATTCACTACAAGCCAATGTATTCAGCACACATAGGTCTTACAATCTCCCCCTTGATGAATGCATTGGCAACACCATTTAAAATCCGAACATTGGCTTATTCACATAAAAGTTTTGAAAACAATTTACCCCCCTTTGTAAATCAAAAGTAAAATGAGAAGAAAATCCAAAAATTATCCCATATTATCTCTCCCCCTTTATTATCTCTCCTTATGCACATATTCTCTTTCTCTTCATGCTTATCTCTTCCCCTTTGACAATGTATTCAGCAAGTCATGAGCATATAAACAATTTATCTCTCCCTCTTTAGTTGTTATGAGCATATTATAACATATACATATAAAACAAAGCTCATCCAAGTTATACTATCAAGTACCTTACATTATCACATCAATGAAATACATAAAGTAGTGTAAGCCATGCTAGAGATCAAATGTAATTTTCAATTTAAGCAAGTCATGATCTCACAAACTTAACTATCTCAAAACCTGATAGCATGACACTAGTTGCTGCATTTTATTATTTTTCAAAGCATAAATTTAGATCATATGATATTTGCAAGAGATTATATGTGCATCTGCCTTATTCTAACCAACCAAGCCAAGCCTATATCATTTGACAATCAGAAGCTTAAGGACATGGTTTTAGTCATACACAACTTCTTCCAAGTTCAAATCTAAGTGCAATGATAAGCTATCTCAAAAGAAGAAGTGCGATGCA
This sequence comes from Tuctoria greenei, assembly GCA_036927565.1. Lineage (NCBI taxonomy): Eukaryota > Viridiplantae > Streptophyta > Magnoliopsida > Poales > Poaceae > Tuctoria > Tuctoria greenei. Next base: position 22,061,179 of record JAYESD010000007.1, on the reverse strand, counting down.
TGCATATTCTCTTGATCTTTTCTCAATTTATATTTGTTCATAAAAACTCAACATGTGAGTTGATTACTTGATTAATTCTTTATGATTAAAAGCATTTGTGAGCATGCAACAAGTTCAAAACAGCAAGAAAGTTTGACCATGACCAGATTTAGTGTAAGTAATTATTCCAATTACTAGACATGGCAAAAACTACAAAATGTATAACACGAGTAATGTAGCAAGAACGTTCAGCATGTAAAAGGAATCACAAAGTCATATATGTATGAAATACTATGCTCATATTATTTTAATTTTATATTCACACATAGACTTCCCAAGTTTCAAAAACTCCCACTCAATTTAAGCCATGAGGATGCATAACCCCTATTTCACTACGAATGTAACAAAAACGAGTGAAATCCAAAGGTTTTGTAAAAATGTCAGCCAATTGTTGTTCGGTATCTACATGGTGAAGCACAATGTTTCCTTTTTCAACATTATCTCGGAGAAAGTGATACCTAATGTCAATGTGCTTAGTTTTAGAATGTTGCACGGGGTTTTTAGCAATGCAAATGGCACTAGTGTTATCACAGAATAGTGGAACACTATCTAGATCAACCCCATAGTCCTTAAGTGTTTGAACAATTCAAAGAATTTGTGAGCAAGCACTAGCAGCAGCTACATATTCAGATTCGACTGTGGATTGTGCAACTGAATTTTGTTTTCTAGAGGACCAAGCAACAAGAGAATTACCAAGAAAATGACAAGCACTGGAAGTACTTTTCCTATCAATCCTACAACCCCCAAAATCATCATCCAAAAAAGCTTTCAAAGTAACGGTTGAGGAAGAAGGAATAAAAATGCCAAATTCTTGGGTTCCATGTAAGTACCTGAGAATCCTTTTGACGGCTTGACGATGTGAAACACGTGGGGAAGCTTGAAACCGTGCACAAAGACATACGCTGAATTGTATGTCCGGTCTTGATGCCGTAAGGTACAAAAGTGATCCGATCATGCTTCTATATTCTTTTTGATTCACAGATTCACCATCTTCATCAAGTTCAAGTGTTGTTGCTGTTCCCATTGGTGTCCGAAGAGGCTTGCTTTTGTCCATGTTGAAGCGCCTTAGGAGGTCTTTGGTATACTTCGTTTGATGCACAAAGGTACCCTCCTTGGTTTGCTTGATTTGCAGCCCTAAAAAGTAAGTGAGTTCACCCATCATACTCATCTCAAATTCTGAACTCATCATAGCTGAAAACTTGGACACAAGATCATGAGAAGCACAACCAAAGATAATATCATCCACATACACTTGAACGAATAATGAGTCATTGCCATGCTTAAGAACAAAAAGAGTTTTATCAACCTTGCCCATGGTAAACCCCTTTTCAAGTAAGAATGTTTTTAGCCTATCATACCATGCTCTAGGGGCTTGTTTGAGACCGTATAAGGCTTTGGACAGTTTGTAAACATGATTAGGAAAATCTGGATTTTCAAAACCCGGTGGTTGTTTGACATAAACCTCCTCATCTATGTAGCCATTAAGAAAAGCACTTTTAACATCCATTTGATATAGCTTAAAACCTTTAGATGCTGCAAAAGCTAACAAAATTCTTATGGCTTCTAATCTAGCGACAGGAGAAAAAGTTTCATCAAAATCTAGACCTTCAACTTGAGTGAAACCTTGAGCAACCAACCTAGCCTTATTCCTAACCACAACCCCATCCTCACTTTGTTTATTTTTATATACCCATTTAGTTCCAATTAAAGTGTGACCTTGAGGTGGAGGTACAAGTTTCCAAACATTATTTCTTTCAAAATTTTCTAACTCTTATTGCATGGCAATAATCCAAGATTCATTAGTGAGTGCGTGTGATATATCTTTGGGTTCAAAAGAAGCAACAAAAGCAGAATGAGCATGAGAGTTTGGATCGCAAAACCTGGACCGTGTGACTCGTTCGTGCAAGCTTCCAATCATCTGTTGTGGGGGATGATCTTTGTAAAAACATAGGGGAACATATGTCTCACAAACTTCTTCTTCATTAGGTTCATCATAGATTGATGAGCTTGTGACTTGTGGACAATCAGGACCAGCATAGGTGATAGCCGGAGCTTGTTCAATGTCCGGGGCTGGACACGTGTCAACTTCGGAACTACCAGGCAGTATCACCGGCTCTTCTTCATCTTCAAAAATACCCTCCCCCTGAGGATACGGATCTGGTCCTGCAACACCGGAGCTAGTACCTGGGCTAGCTTCATCAAAAGACACTTCACAAGTCTCCACAATTTTGTTAGTGTCAAGTAAAAGAACACGGTAGCCTCTAGTATGAGATGGATAACCAAGAAACATGCCATCAATGGATCTAGGTTCAAATTTATCAAGATTACCATGTTTCTTAACAAAGCATTTGCAACCAAATACCCGAAAGTGTGTAACACTAGGCCTATGTCAAAATCGGAGCTCATATGGTGTTTTACCTAGCTTAGCATGCAAGAAAACACGATTTGAGACATAACAAGCGGTTGCTAACGCATCAGCCCAAAATTTCCTAGGAGTTTGATATTCATCAAGCATAGTCCTAGCCATCTCAACTAAGGTTCTGTTCTTTCTTTCTACAACACCATTTTGTTGAGGTACATATGGTGAAGAGAATTGATGATCTATTCTATTTTCAGCACAAAAGTGATCAAAAAATTGATTTTTAAATTCAGTTCCATTATCACTTCTAATTGCTTTTAATGATCCTGGGTGATCAATTGATAATCTAAGAAATAAAGTTCCAAAGTGACTAAAAACTTCATTCTTAGACGCCATAAAGTAAATCCAAGAGTATCTAGAATAATCATCAACGACAACAAGAACATACCATTTACCTCCGAAGGATTGAACACGTGAAGGTCCTACGGTGTCAAGATGCAAAAGTTGACATGGTTTAGTTGACATGATCATTGTGAGAGGAGTATGTGAACCTGCAACCATCTTAGCATGTCTACAAGAAGAGCACACAATTTCTTTGTCCCCTTTAAGCTTAGGCAGCCCACGTATGCGATCAAGAGCACTAACACGCGTTAGGTGATCAAGGCCTACGTGACCAAGTCTACGATGCCAAAAATATAAGTCCTTTGAATCATTAGCAACTAGACACCTATGCTTAGAGGAAGACATATCAAAATCAGCTTTAAAAACACTTCCAAACCGAGACATGTTAAAAATAAGCTCACTATTTGAACTTACAACTTTGCAGCAGTTTTTATTGAAAGTAATTTCCAGATTTTCATCTAGCAATTGTGAAACAGAAAGCAAGTTGTATTTCAAATTTTTGACAAGTGCCACATCCTTCAAAGTGTAGTGATCATTTACTCTAACCAAACCCTTAGCAATTATAGGAGTTGAAGAATTATCGGCAAAAGTAACATTTTCTACATGTGACACAAAAGAGAGGGAGGAGAACCAATCTTTGTTACCGGTCATGTGTCGTGAGCAACCTGAATCCACAATCCAAATGTTCTCCTTCCTCAAACGTGTAACCTACATAGAAGCACAATACGTCGATGACTCAATACTGGGGTTAGTCAAAAGGCATTTAGGAATCCAGTACTGAGTCACGCGACGTGCAGCAGGAAAAACACGTGAAAGCTGAGACAAAACAGCAGGTTTATGAGTCAAAGTTTGAGATTTTTTATTCTTAACTACTGACCTATAAGGTGTTACTTGTGTAGCACAAAAATCAGTAGCTCCGGAGGCAAAAACAGAAGGTCCGGAGGTAAATTTTGAATGTTTTTGACTCAAAACAGCAGGTTGTACATTCGGTTCAATGTGTGCAGCAAATTCTGCATGAAAGTTATGAGATCTAGCAACCATTCTTTCCCTTTTCTGATGTTTAGCTAGTCTATAACAAAAATCCATGACATGACCATCTCTACCACAGAAGGTACAATGAAATTTAACTTTGTGTTCATGTCTAGATGAGCAAGCAATATTTTTATTTGAAACCGAATGAGACAACACTCCTGCAGATTTGAAAACCACTCCTTTATGTTTAGGAACTGTTTGAATCAAACCACTTCCTAATGAATTTACAATTTTAGGTGGATGTGCTTTAGCATGAGTATGAGAATCAAAACCTAAACCAGTTTTATCATTGCATGACTTGGAAGAATTCAACAGCAAGTTTAGATTCTTATTCCCATTACAAAACCGATCTAATGTCCTATGCATGTCATCAAGTTTATTGGACAGATCAAGGCAATTTTCACATGAAGTTTTTCCTTTTAGTTTGCAATTAGAACAAAATTTAACTTCATGAGAACGTAAAGCATTGTTCAATATAGAAATTTCATTTATAGCATCCTAGTTTCTTATCAAGATCATCACAAGTAGAACAATGCAAATCAATTATAGAACAACTAGCATCTTTCAAGTTTTTTATCATTAAGTGCAGCAAGCTCTCTGTTCTTTTCAATTTCTAACTCAAGTTTATTAAGTGTGGAGGTGTGCCCACTTCTTAATGAGGACAATTGTTCATATATTAAATCACATGAGGGACATGCATCATCACTAGGAATCAAAGTTTTTAAACGGTTGATTTCAGATTCTAGTGATTCAATTTTAGCAGCACTATCCCTAAGCTTTATGTCCTTTTTCTTAACAATAATAGTGGCACGAGAAATAGCATCACATATTTGTTCGCAAGTAGGACATACCTCTTCATTGTCGCTGTTGTGTTCTGCCTCCTCCATACTTGATCTTGACTTGCCCGTCATAAAGCACAAGTTTGCCAAATCATCTTCATCTTCATCACTTCCAATGTCCACGTCGCTTGAACTGAACTCTTGAAGCGCGGTGATGAAATTATTGATCATCTTGCGTCCTATGGTACCTTTCTTCTTCTTGTTGGAATTTCCAGAGGAGGTCCGGACCTTGCTTTGTTTTTCTTCCCGGGTGGTCGGACCTGAAAGGTTAGGACATTCTGTACGAAAGTGTCCTGTTTTACCACATTCAAAACAACGTTGAGGTCCGGAGCTTCCTCCTCCTAGTTCTCACATTTTGCAATGCTTTTGATAATCTAGTAGAGATGAGTGCCAACTCCTCTTCTGGAAATTCTTCGATCTGCTCCACGGTTAGTGAGGACAATAAAGCAGGAGTATTGCAAGACGATGATTGGCCGGAGCTAGACATATCACGTTGAGAAACAAAAGCAATAGACTTGTTGGGGTTCTTACGTGATATTATATCAATTTCATGAGTTCTTAGCTTGGAATATAGCACATCTAAAGTAAGTGTACTCATGACAGTAGATTCACGAATAGATGTAACTTTTATCTCCCAAATTGACATGTCTAATGCACTTAACAATTGCCTAGCATTTTCAGCATATGAAAAATTAACATTGACGCTACGCAAGTTGCTGAGAATTTTATTAAAGCGACTAAAGAGATCATCAATAGACTCACCGGGTTGCATCTCGAAGCGCATGTATTATTTCTTGAACATGTCTTGCCTTACCTCTTTGATCGTTTTGGATCCTTTGTGGTAATCACAAAGTGCTTTCCACACATCGTATGCAGATCGGAGGTGTGCAACACAGTCGAAGTCGCTTTGTGTTAATCCTTGTATGATCAAGTTCTGAGCCTTGTTGTGGTTGTCGACATCTCTCAGATTTGTAGCTGTAACTTGATCGTTTAATGGCACTTCGTAAGGCTTGTATACCTTCTCCTATATTGCAAAGCCTTGTGCCTGGATGAAAGCCTCCATGCGTGCCTTTCAAACCTGAAAATCAATACCAGCAAACACACAAGGTTTGACAGAGTACTTCTCCATGATGATTAGTCAAAAAACACGTGCAAATCACAAAGATTAGAGCAACGTGGCTCTGATACCAATTGTAGGATCGAAGAGCACGTGAAAAGATACTAGAGGGGGGTGTGAATGGTAGATTTAAAAATCTTACGCAGCGGAAACAATTAAACCCCAAACCTTTTTGGCAGAAAAACGATCTGTTAAAGAAATCGTGTGTGAGACTAATCTAAACGTGTTTCACCGTGACAAAAGTGATATATATCAGAGAGAATCAAGTCACGAAGACAACACAAAAAGAATCACTCCAATCCATCGAGAAAAACTCAAGTTATGATCGAAAGATCAAACAATGGTCAATCTGCCCTACCCGAGAAAAAACAGTTCTGGAACGCTGCAAAGAAACTCGTGTATATCATAGAGCACAAATCCAATGACCGTGAAATTTTGAAAGATGATAGACCAACAAGTTGTGAAGACAACCCAAAAAGAATCACATCAATTGGATCAGTAAAACTCGAGTTATGATAAAACCACCAACGAAAGGTAGTACTGTCCAGAAACTCGACGAGTAAAACTTGTCTGGAACAAGTCGGACGAACAAGGCACAAAAGTTCCTTCAAACTATGAATTTTATTCAATAGAACACAAGAGGAACAGCCCCAAAGTCGTGCACCACGAGCTCTGGGCTCCCTTGCTTATATAACCAGCCCTTAGGCCAACTCAATATCAACTAGGACTCCAATCCTACTCAGATCATGAATCGTAACTTTCCATAACTGCTCAAGATTCTTCTATACGCAGATAGAAGCAATCTTAAGACTTCCAAACACCTTAGGAATGCATCCCACATTCCTAAACAACTCAAATTCGTGACCCACACGAAATCCTATCATAACCAACTCAAATCTTTCCATATTTGAGTCAAACCCGACTCAGCCGCAGCCTGAGTCCATAACCTAGTCGGTTGGACCTTTCCGACCAATTCTTTACGTCCACATCTCTTCATCACGTCTCGGAACCATGTAGCCACGTCCATGCACTCCTTGCATACATGCAAACATCTTCCAATGACGTCCACGATACCTTCATATGCATTGTTCTTGATTCAATCATGCTGCGCAACCTCCTGATCAGCTCAACCACAATTCCTCCTGAATTTGGTTGTTGGAACCTCATCTCCTCCCTGAGACTAGTCCAATGGATCCCGTCACCAGCCATGTCTTGAACTCAAGCAACACCTGCACATGAATAAACAACCAATATACACGAGCCCAAGTCCTCGACTTGACTCACGTCAGTTCCGAACACAACACCTTACGTGAGAACCTCACATAAGCATGTTGCAAAACCACGGTAACACAATATTATCCATATCAACCAAAACGCACCAAAAACTTAGCAAATGAATACTAAGCAATCTTTCCAACAATGTAAAGCAAGTACGAAACATTGCAAATGAAAAGCAGAAGCAATACGATCAAGTTCCGGACCTTGCCAGAGCAACCCGGACCTTGAGCCGGAGCTAACAAAAGCTAGTAGAACCTAGCGCCGGAGCTTACCAAAACTAGTACAATGAAGCACCTGCCGGAGCTTACCAAAACTAGTAGATCCTAGCACCGGAGCTTACCAAAACTAGTCAAAACTAGTCAACCCAAAACCGGAGCTAGACAAAGTACGTCGGAGCTTAGCAAAAGCATGCCGGAGCTATCAAATATATATGCCGGAGCTATCAAAGACATGCCGGAGCTAACAAAGACATGCCGGAGCTAAAGATAAAGCTCACCGGAGCTAACCAAAGCTGGTCGGACCTTACCAAGAAGTCGGACCTAGCATCAAACGTGACCGGAGCTACCCAAACCAAGCCGGACCTACCGTCGGACCTTGCTGTAGCTCAGAGCTAGAGTCGGACCTTGATAAAAAGATGTTTTGGTGATATTAAAAACTTTTATAATCAAAACCAAGTGTATTCACTACAAGCCAATGTATTCAGCACACATAAGTCTTACAATCTCCCCCTTGATGAATGCATTGGTAACACCATTTAAAATCCGAACATTGGCTTATTCACATAAAAGTTTTGAAAACAATTTATCCCCCTTCCTAAATCAAAAGTAAAATGAGAAGAAAATCCAAAAATTATCCCATATTATCTCTCCCCCTTTATTATCTCTCCTTATGCACATATTCTCTTTCTCTTCATGCTTATCTCTCCCCCTTTGACAATGTATTCAGCAAGTCATGAGCATATAAACAATTTATCTCTCCCTCTTTAGTTTTTATGAGCATATTATAACATATACATATAAAACAAAGCTCATCCAAGTCATACTATCAAGTACCTTACATTATCACATCAATGAAATACATAAAGTAGTGTAAGCCATGCTAGAGATCAAATGTAATTTTCAATTTAAGCAAGTCATGATCTCACGAACTTAACTATCTCAAAACCTGATAGCATGACACTAGTTGCTGCATTTTATTATCTTTCAAAGCATAAATTTAGATCATATGATATTTGCAAGAGATTATATGCGCATCTGCCTTATTCTAACCAACCAAGCCAAGCCTATGTCATTTGACAATCAGAAGCTTAAGGACATGGTTTTAGTCATACACAACTTCTTCCAAGTTCAAATCTAAGTGCAATGATAAGCTATCTCAAAAGAAGAAGTGCGATGCATGCATATTCTCTTGATCTTTTCTCAATTTATATTTGTTCATAAAAACTCAACATGTGAGTTGATTACTTGATTAATTCTTTATGATTAAAAGCATTTGTGAGCATGCAACAAGTTCAAAACAGCAAGAAAGTTCGACCATGAACAGATTTAGTGTAAGTAATTATTCCAATTACTAGACATGGCAAAAACTACAAAATGTATAACACGAGTAATGTAGCAAGAACTTTCAGCATGTAAAAGGAATCACAAAGTCATATATGTATGAAATACAATGCTCATATTATTTTAATTTTAGATTCACACATAGACTTCCCAAGTTTTAAAAACTCCCCCTCAATTTAAGCCATGAGGATGCATAACCCCTATTTCACTACGAATGTAACAAAAACGAGTGAAATCCAAAGGTTTTGTAAAAATGTCAGCCAATTGTTGTTCGGTATCTACATGGTGAAGCACAATGTTTCCTTTTTCAAAATTATCTCGGAGGGTTCGGACTATCCATCGACTAGTGTACTTCATCAGTGAAGTACTCCACGATGCCAAGACTTGATACGTTGAGGTGCATAGACTGCTTTATGCAGTTCTCATCGCCTCAAGGAAGCTATGCCACTACTTCCAAGCCCACAAGATATCTGTGGTAACTTCTTATCCACTGCCTGCTATACTGCATAACCCCAAGTCTACTGGGAACATTGAAAAGTGGGCAGCGGTGCTGACAAAGTTCGATCTCGAATTCCTGCCTCGACATGCTATCAAGAGTCAGGCATTGGCTGACTTCATCGCGGAGTGGACCCCTTCTTCATCAAATACAGGGGGACCTGGTGAGCAGAAGCCAGAACCCAAGGTCCCGACCTTCACCAAGCCTCACTGGACTCTCTACTTTGACAGCTCCATGCAAAAGCAGGGGCCGGAGCTAGAATCCTTCTCCTCGCTCTGACCGGGGAGAAGGTCAAGTAGATGGTACACCTTGATTTCAAGGCAACCAACAACATGGCGGAGTATGAAACTCCCATCTACAGTCTGAAGGTGGCGCTATCATATAGTGTCAAGCAGATGCTAGTGAAGGGTGATTCGCAGCTCATTATCAAGCAAGTCAAAGGCGAATGCAGCTGTAATAACCCACAACTCGCTGCTTACCTCCTTGAAGTCCAGAAGCTCCAGAATGATTTCCACGTCCTGGACCTCTGCCATGTCCAGCGTCTCAACAATGCTGAAGCTGATGAACTCTGGATGAAGGCTTCAATCGGAGCTCAAGCACCCGACGGAGTTTTGCCAGGAGGTTGTCAAGACCAACCGCTCAGCCTACCAAACTGAGCGAAGGGGGCGAGACCAGCACCTCAAAGCTGGCAGTCCCGGTGGCCCTGTTACCATGGTGTCCACCAAGGGTCGTAGGCGCAAAGCTCTGAGAAACCTAGCGTGCAAGATTCGGAGGCTCAAGTTAGCTCCGATGCATGGATCTCAGAGATTTGGAGCTACTTGAAAGACAACATCCTTCCAAAAGACGGTGCATCCACTGACCGGATAGTCAGATTGGCTAAAAGTTACACGCTGGTAGTAGGGGATCTCTACCGGTGCGGTGCCAACGACGTCCTAATGCAGTGCATTGCCCGGGAAGAAGGCCACGAGATCCTCACGGAAATCCATGGAGGCGAGTGTGGGAACCACACATCTTCCCGCACGTTGGTTGGTAGAGCCTTTCGGCATGGCTTTTACTGTCCTACAACTCTCCAGTATGCAGTTGAGCTAGTAAAAAAGTGTGAAGTGTGCCAGTTCCACGCGAAACAAATTCACACACCGGTTCAGTCACTGCAAATGATACCTCCTACATGGCCATTCGCTGTGTGGGGGATGGACATTTTGGGACCCTTCCCAAAAGCCGTCAGAGGTCACAGGTTCCTGTATGTCACCATCGACAAGTTCACCAAGTGGCCGGAAGTTACTCCAGTTGTGACAATCAACAAGCAATCAACTATCAAGTTCTTGAAGTCTATAGTCTGCAGATTTGGAGTTCTAAACAGAGTCATAACTAACAACAGAACTCAATTCACAAGTGCTGCATTTCAAGAGTATTGCGAAGACCTCGACATTCAAGTCAGCTATGCGTCAGTAGCTCACCCAGCAAGTAATGGACAAGCCGAGAGAGCAAATGCAGAAATATCAAGAGGACTCAAGACACGCACATATGAGCACCTGATGAAACATGGAGCCAACTGGATAGAGGAGCTTCCGTCCGCACTGTGGGCGAGCAGGACAACACCTTGTCGGTCAACTAGAAAGACACCCTTCTTTTTGGTGTACGGAGCTGAAGCGGCCCTTCCTCCGGAGATCACCATGGGGTCACTCCAGGTCCGAACCTTCGACGAAGTCATGCAAGACAAGCTCCGGCGTGAAGACCTTGACCTCGTCGATGAGGGAAGGTGCCAAGTAGCTGTTGGGAATGCACGATATCGCCAAGCGCTCCGGCGCTATCACCAAAGGCATGTAAGCAACCAACAGCTTGAAGAATGCGATATGGTGCTGCGGCGAATACTAAATCATGAATGGATGAACAAATTGTCCCCCAGCTGGGAAGGTCTCTTTCGAGTGATCAAAGTATCCCGTTTCGGATGCGTTCGCTTGGCAACAGAGGATGGGACTCCACTTCCCAGTCCTTGGAACATCGAGCACCTCTGTAAGTTTTATGCTTAATTTCACGGAGGTGAGTCTGTAATTACACACAATGTAAGTTATAGAGTCTATACACAAAGTCGAGTAGGTCCTAAAGGAGAACATTCGGACCCCTCCGGGAGGGTCCAGTCATTTCAAGCCCACCTAACATGGTCCCTGTACTGAAAGTACGACTTACCTACCCTGGGTTAGAACAAGATGAATAGCACACTTGGCCTGGTTCTGTACCCTAAGTGTGTCCTTGTCTCCCATGTAATTCAGACCTATAATGAAAGACATTGTTGGGTGAAGGCAGACTCCACGTGCATTAATTTTGTACAGGCTCATTTTATTTTTTTCCTCTTGTCTATAACGAAGTTGTGCAATTCTTTTTGAGATTTAGTCCAAGTTATTCATAGGATATACGAGTTTTATTGTTGATCTTTTTCGGATCATAGCATTGTTGGATGGTCTACTTGCCTGAACGCTAAAGTCAATGACAGGTCCGGAGTGCACTATCGACTTAGACTGGTCCAGCACCCTAAGTACGCCACCCTACCTATATTCCAACAGGCCTTAGTAGGGCGGGTCCAGAAGGCTTTCGGATAAGAAGAGATTACATCAATTTACTTGTTATCATGTTGAATTCCGTCGGACCTAAATTTCAAATAAGAACAGTAAGCCGCAAACAACTTATAGACGAGAGGACAAATTTTAATATTTCTCTTGTCTTTAATGCGCAGGAAAAATGGAAAACTCATGGCGATGGAGGATGATGCCGGAGCTACTAAGCTCCAACATACCCCAAGGGGGCCCGCTGTCGACGTTTTATACGTGGAAAGTGGGCACCATCGGAGCTAACCAGCTCCGACAACTCCCATGGGGGACAACTATCGATGTGAAGAATAAATGGCAATCCAAGTGAAGATAGCGAAGAAATCACCCCGAAGGGCTTTGCCGTCGATGTATTATACGTTGATGGTGGATATCGTCGAAGCTGGGATGCTCCGACGATCCCAGGGGGCCCGTCGTCGACGCTCTAAGTGTTGATAGTGTGCGTCGTCGGAGCTATAAAGCTCCGACAACCCTCAGGGGCCCGCCATCAATGTTTTACGCCTTTACAGTGGGCATCGTTGGACCTATCAAGCTCTGACAACCCCCAGGGGCCCGACTGTTGATGTTTTATGCATTGGCATTGGACACCGTCGGACCTACCTAGCTCCGACAACTCCTAGGGGGCCCGTCGTCGGTGTAACAAAGGGTCCCTGGAGATGTCATAGGCAAAATTCGGAACTCGGAGCTAATGTTCTAGCTACGAGTGAGAAGTGAAGTTGTTAAGACATTGTCAAATCCTTTTGGTACATGTTCGCAATCAAATTGTGTACATCTACCAAAGGGCCAATAAAGTAAAGGATAATGCATTGAAGACAAATACAAGGGAATTCATTCATTTCAAAAAGATTGGATTTCATTCATTCGAGGATTGGATTACAAAAATGGAGAAGTACAACAGAAGGTAGAAGAAAAAGGTCCTAGGTCCTACGGAAGTAAGAAGCAACTGTCTGGGCAGCCTCCTGAACGCTGGCTCTGGCGGCATCCCCCTCTTCAACGATGGGTCCTTCAATGACCGAATCTATAGATAGTAGGGGATCTCGGCTTTTGTAACATGCCAGCACATATTTGGTGACATTCTTGGCCAGAGACTTCACCTCCATCTCTAGTTGGTCGATGATGACGTCACCCATCGCATCGAGTTCGCTGTCAGTAGAGCTAAGCGCCACCAACGCTTGGTCCAGCTCTGCCTCTGGATTATCCGGACGTACTGGACTAAAGCCAAGTGGAACCAAAGCTTCATTGGCTCATCCCAAGAAATCCCACACTCGCTGGGACTCGTTTGACCTTGAGCCCCATAGTTCCTCCAGTGATCTTTTGGCGGCTGCAAGCTTTGAACCTTCCCGGGCGATGCGCTCGACCTCTTTGGCATGCTGCTAAATACTTTCAGCAACTTGCTTTTCGCGGTTAGCGAGCTCTATCTCCCGGAGGTGGATGCAGTTCTGATGGTTGGCCAAGTCCTTCTCTCTGCCTCTCACTTTCTCCTCTTTGGCGGCGACATCAGTCTCTCTTTTGGAGAGATCTTGACCCCTTGCCAGATTTTTCCTCCTCCTGCTTGCACCGGTGATCAAGCTTCTTTGTGCGGTCAGCCAAGCTTTGCTCTCCCAGAGACAGTCTTTGGCGAGCTCCTCCTCCTTCTTCATAATATCCTTATGCTTCTCCAGGAGTTTCTCCTCCCTCTCATCGAGGTCCTTTCGACACTTAAGGAGAATTTCATTCAGCTTGTTGAGGTTGTCCAGACGATCTTCAGCAGCCTCATTGCTCTTCCTAGCATGATCGAGAATCTCCCGAGACTTCACATCGAGGACTCTGATGGAAGTCTCCCGCTCATCTAGTAACTGGCCCCAGTATATCATCCGAGCCTTTTCCCTCTCGACCCATTCCCGCTGGTCAGCAAGCCTTGATTGCGCCAGCTTGGTCTCAAAGTGAAGTCTGTTGCGCCAACGCCTCAAGGTGTGGCGCTCTTCTTCAAGGACCTTCCTGTCGTGGTCGAAGGCGAGCTGAACTTGACGGAGACTGGAACAGGCGTTGTCGATAGACAAATCCAAAGGAATTGGCTCTGAACCTGCTGGGATCTCCTCCGCCGGCTCCAAGGGGTATTCTAACACAAAAATTGGGTCCCACAGCACAAGCGTGGTCCCCTACGGTTCTGCGGTGCTAGGGTTGCCCTCTGGAAACTCTTCTTCCTCTGCCGACACCGAGGAGGGTCCTACCGAGGGAACTTCAACCTCCGGAGCTGATGACAAAGGTCCCCCTGCCGGATCTTCCACCATCGGCTCTGCGGGTAGAGAGCCTGCCGCAGAATCCTCTGGGTGCTCCGGCTCTGACATGAGCACCTCCGGAGTAACCACATCTGGGCTTGCGTTGGAGTTTCGCCCGGAGCCCCTACCACCACCGGCTCAAGCGCAGGTACTTCGGCTGCTTTCGGCTCATGTGCCGGAGTTTCAGGAACCTCCGGCACGGAAGCCGGGACTTCAAGCACTTCCGGCTTGGTCACTGGATCTTCAACAACTTCCAGAACATGTGCCAGAGTTTCGGTTACCTTCGGATCAAATGCCGTAGCTTCCGCCATTTCCATCTCCTGCATCAGAGCTTCAGCTGCCAGCTCTACAGTTGCTGGCGCATCTTCACAAGTGTCTCCCCCGTGGTCCGGTGCTACCACGGGAGCTTTTGGCGTCACTTCTAGATCCAGATCGACGACAGCCGGCGCTGGAGCTGTCGTGACATCAGCCACCACTTGGGGAGGCACATGGGTCGGAGTTCGAGCCTCCTCCTGCACAACTTCCACCGCTGTAGCAGAAGCAGGAGTCTCGGTATTCTTTTTCGACGCCCTGCAAACGAAGGATCGAAAGATTCAAGACATGATAAAAACAAAAATAGCAACTCAAGGTGAGGACATGATGCTTATCTTGGGATACTACCGCTCCAGTTGGTGCAGAACTTCTTCATCGGGCGACCAAAACCAGAGCCCACCATAGTTGGTGGTGGCAGAAGCTCTGGATTGCTGCCGTTGTCATCAGCGTCGCCTCAGCCAGGACCTCCCTCGGCTGGGAAGGACCTACGGACCTGGAGCCCATAGTCGGCACTAGGACTGGGGTTGACTTGCCGGAGCTAGCGCCCCTCAAGGACGCCGACTTTGAAGAAGGCGTCGCAGCCGAGGATCTGCCTCGTTGGGGAGAGGGGGCTGTTGAAGTTGGAGCTGACCTGACAGAGCTCCCATCAGCATGCCTCAACTTCCTCTTCAGGCTGGAAGATACGGCCAGCTCCTTTCCCTTGCCTTTGCCTTTGCTGGAGTCATCAATTCTCCGGCTTGAGGCGGCGGGAGTGACCCTCTCTGAAGCTCCAAAAATAGCAAGCCCATAGATCGTGTGCCTCTCCACCAGGCTGAGGTCGTCCAACTCCGGCATCCCTCTTCGTAGCTCCCTAATAACCTCCAGAACCATGTTCAGAGGTAGGAATTCGGCCGGTGGGGTCAACGCGTCACATGTGATGGCCCCATGTTGAAACTTCTGGAGATGGAGCTTCAAAGTTTCATCATCCAAGTTGGTATTAAAACCGGCTTCAATCCGATTGTGATCCATCTCGCTGTTGAAGGCCCAGGCGGGCCACTCCCTCTTCATTAACAGGGCCCACCTGTTGGCCAGGAAATTGCCGAAGACCATTTGAGGGGTCATTGCCACCCACCACGCATCGACAGATCCTGGTCAGGATGGGCTTGAATGCTTTGGGCAGCTCTGGAGTAACATTCCAGGCGTCAATGTCAACATTAGGGAGGCCTGTCAGCAGCTCCAGCCTGTTGTGATGATCCACCGCGATGATCACCCAGTACTTCTTCCAGTTGTCCCACTTGCTGGAGGGGAAGGTCCTCAAGTACTTGAAGGGACAGTTCTTGCGCTTCACGAAGTAATAGAAGCCCAAGTACTCGTCACTCTTTCCTGTGGTTGTTGACGACTCCTAAGATATACTAACAAATCATCCCCGACAATGATGCCAGAAATGCTTGTTGGTATTTCTTAACACCACAGATCATCTCCGATAAAGAGATGAGATCTGCAAGCGCATGGAAGATACCGTTGTAGCATTTCACCCATGAGTATTCCTAAGGGTATCGTATTTATCCCAAAGGACGACAATGGAGTAAAGTATATACAACTCTTATGGTCAAGCTATGGGATACTAATCCATTATCCGGAGAGGGGTAAGTTGATAATAGGGGTAGTGTGACACACACCTAGGCGATCTATTCTAAAGCGTAAAATGGGTCCTAGAGGGAGATTGGATTGAGAGTTAGAGAGTTGCTCCTACAATGCTCCTAATACATATACATAGCCTAAGGTAGATACTAATGGTCATGTCAATGATGAATTCCTATGCAATGCTATTCAACACATCGGGCACGGGCTTACCCCTAGCAATACTAGGGCGACTCCCGCTAAGAGCCTGTGGCACATCCGAACGTGGAGTATTACAAAGGACAGATAAGGCTGTCACCACCTACTGCCTACCTCTTCAATCCGTGGGTCTACAAGACACCCAACGCTACTTAAATACCCTAGCATCATGCTAGCATACTAAGCAAATACCTTAGGAGCCATGGCACAAGCCATCCTAAGGCAATGACTTACCTAAACATCGTTTAACCAATGTTGAAGCATAGCATAAGTCATTCATATTAACATAATCATATCATAACTACATAGAATATAGTGGGGGTCTATAGTGTTTATGACCATAAGATGTGATCATGAGAGTGAAATCATAAAGACTATACCTTCCACATGCATGGACTCCACAATAAAAAAAGAAATGCTTTGTCCAAGTATACATATAAAAGAAGACTAAAGATAATATCTTTATTGAGCACAAAGTCACAAATACAAGAAGGAATACATAAGACATACCTTTCCCAATGTGGAATTGGGAAGAGAGACTCCTTCTTCTCCTTTCGCAATTTGGACTTGGGACTAGAGGCTCTCCTCTCTACATCCTAACTCCTCTAAGGACTATGGAAGATAGTGTATACAATAGAATGATGCCCAAGTGGTGTGTGTTGAAGTGAGGGGTAGGGGGTCCTATTTATACTAGTGTTGAGGTCGGTTCCCGCCATCAAAAGCGCGTGAATCAGTCACCATTGACTCCATGGAGCCGGGAGGAGCAACCACGTGGAGCCAATACTTGAGATAACTCTTTTTTGGTATAATCTCTCTTTCTTTTTTTGCAGGAATGAAACATGGCTACTTTTCTTTTCTCTCTGTTTTATTTCTCATGCTTATGATGTAAGCATACTTCTTCTTTTTTTTTTCTTTTTGTAGCCATGTCTTCTACTCGCTTTCTTTGCAATGAATTTTGAAGAGAGTACTAAACATGGATAACATGGAGTTTCTCTTTTTGTTGTGGTATGGTGGATATGATGGACGTTTTGCTTACTTCTAGTGTAGAAGTATAACATGTGCAAGTGAAGTCTTGAATTCAAAAAGATTTGAATGATTTCTCATATAGGTCTATACTAGTTTGACTAGGCTCAATGTGAAAGCAAATAGCATATGCATAAGGTTTTGCCTATGTATGGACATCATATGGCTTTGGTAGGTATTTCCAATCAATTGAGGGAAACTTAAATCTTTTTGGAATTTCTCCGGAAATCTAAGTTTTACTTTCAAACTAGGACTAGCAGCCCTATTACCAATTCTAGTCTTGCAACAACTTAGAATTAGATTAAGCTTTTGCTACCCACAACTTCCAAATAAAGGTAAAAGTATTTCAAACCAACGAAAGCAATATTCGGAGAGTAGCAAGTTGTAAACTAGAGACTTAGGAAAAAAAAACAGAGCAACTATTCATCATTTCATCTATGTGAATTTTAAATCATTCTTACCGCACATCTTTATTTGATGAAAGCAAATCTAACCTATTTTTATATATTTTTTAAATGCAAGGTGGATGATGGATGGATGGAAAATAAATATGCAATGGATGATTTGAAATACAAATGTAGTGGGTGTGATACAAGTTACCTCAAGTGGGGGTCCTCCCCCAAGCTTATTCTTGATCAAGGTCCGTGATAGGGGTTGAAACCCTAATGACGGAGGTAGGCCATGAGTTGGCCTATCCTTGTTGCAGCGTGGCTTTGACAATGGAGGGTTGAGTGTTGATTGTTGTGTTGCCTCCCATGGACACCATGATTGTGGTTGAATAGAGTGTTTTCGATTTTGATCGTCCGCACATCAGGGTCTCCATGTGTTGGGTGTGATTTGTCATTCCTTGGCTTCTAGCCACATAGGAACAACTTGCACCCAATGATGGTGGCAAATCCCTTGAGATTGAATGAGTGCTTAGAATAGTTGAGAGCATAATGCTCTTACCCATTCGTGGCAGCCCATTGGTTGCTCATGGAGGGTTCCCATTTCAAATCTCTAGCCTCGTATAGTTATAATTGACCTTCGGGCATAATTTCCGATAGGTAGCAACCATCCTCATTTACTCCTTGGCCAAGAGATGTTGAAATGGGATCCTCTAGGGATCCCAACAATCAGCTTCTTGAATGCCTGCATAGTAATATTACTCCTGCAAACTTCCTCTCTTGAATGGAGAGGGATGGTTAGCTCCCGAGACTTGTACAAATGAACGTTTGAGTTAGGTAACCAAACTTTCATTTGTACATACGGGGAAGAACAAAATCAAATACGCATTGGATCCAATGTCAAGTGTATCTATGATCAATGTGTTATTCATTGATAAGAGTGGAGCTTTATAGATAATTATGTTGCATATTTTCTAAAGCTCCTACTCATAGCAATGCATGTGATAGAAATACACTATATGGATCCCAACACGTTTTAAAGTTTCTAACCATCTTAGCTTTCAAGAGCAAATTTTTATCATTTAGACCATGACAAACAAGATTCTCAATTTTATCCTCCTGAACCTTACTAGGAATTTGAAATTTAGTGACTCCTCCTAAAAATGCAATTCAATTTCAGAGCAAGGATATCACTTATTCCTAGGAGTTTAAAATTTAGTGACACCATCTATGCATTAAGCTCAATTAAAAATTATGGCTGTCACTATGCCCAAGTTTCTATATGCCAATTCACCAATTAAGTCATCCCAAAAGTTTTGTTTTCTAAACCTCGACAATAATGGCTAAGTTTACAAATCAATTCTTAAAGGATTCTAGGTACTTGTTTGAGATTTTTCCAAGTAAGGTGGGATTTCCTTTTGGAGATCCAAAAGTCAATACCCACGCTTACTCTTGTGAGGATGCTTGAGAATTGAATGATGAGGAAGTGTCAACCTTCCTCACAAATTCAAGCAAATACATTCAATTCTATGGCATACCAAACAATGAAATATTCTAAACTCATACCTCATTTGAAGAGCAGTTGGTGACGAAGGTCTTTGTGTGAGAAACTCACAACCTTGATTTTTGGCATAGGCTTGATGGTTCATGTCAAATGCCATGTTGAGATTGGATTCGGAATTGGATTTGGTTCTGGCTCCTCCATTGGGTCATCATCTTGAACATTTCTCTTCCTCAAACTCAAAATGAGTTTGAAGGAGAGAAGTGTTCTCAAATCCTCCGAATGGTGACTTGAGCTTGATGAAACCTTCCACTTTCTTGTCATACCACCTCTTCACAATTTTGACCTAGCTGCACTTTAATCAGGAACACACAAAACAACTCGAAAACGGGTTACATTGGCCAAAAGAAAATTGAACCCAATTTTCAAATTATCTTGCCCAGCTTGAAATAACTTGTAAATGCAATGAGGGTCAAAGCAAATCTTTTTGGTTTGAACTAGGAAGATAAATTCAAGTGGTCATGCACATAGTTCATATCCAATTAAATTTCTCCCCTAATTCAAATTTTTAGTTTTATGATGGTTGGAAATTTTACTTTTCGACATGCAAGTGTGGAATTTCAAACATGCAAATGCAAGGGTTGATGCAATTTGGAAAACAAATATGAGATAACTACCAATTAACCTATTGGCAAGGACTCACCAAATTTTTGAAGTCCGATGAGTAGGACTTACCTCTGTTCCGTTCAGCGCGATGATTTGTTGTCCAATCCCGAAGTTGAAGATGTGGATGATTTCTTCTGTTTTGACATGCCAAACTCATTTGGCTGTCATTTGGACATGTGGGCCACATGGTGGCCCTAGCCTCTCCCCGTTGTATTGATATAGACATGTTGTTGTAGTGACGGGTTCTCCCTCTTGAATGTATTCCTTCATGAGCATGGTGAGGCTTTGTCCTTCTTCGGGGTGCCACTCTGACCATATTGATATTCCATTGAGTCAACCCATACGTTGATCTTGGATCAAAGGCTTCCTTGGGCATGATGACATGTGGACTCCACAATCAAAAAAGAAACGCTTCATCCACAATGTCACTTTCCCTAGGTTGAATGGGTTTGGTCGAAGTGTGGGAATCCCAACAAGTGATGTGGGAAATCTTGGACTTTGAATGCTCCTTAAGTTCTTGTCCTTGGCCAAGATCTTCAAGTGAATGTTGTCTTGATTTCTGCTTGGCCAAGATACTTCAAGGTAGACTGGTTGAACTTAAATCCCTTGGAAAGCCATAGCCTCCTTGAATACAAGGGTGATGTTAATTCCACCCTTGACCTCCTTGTGAATGGTAGCCATTGGAGTTGTTGTTTGAAAAAGGTCCTCATGGGTCTTAGGGAAATAATTCCCACGCGTCCCATGATGACATGGAATTTCACAAATCATGTGAATATCCATGACTTGAATTATCCAAACAAATCTCCAATGACTTGGATATTCATGACACTTCAATGGTAGGTGTAGTTCCATAACTAGCATATCCACCTTGTGAAGTGGTGTGCATGAAAAGCTATGGGAACTCGAGCATTCCTCAATCCACCCCTTGAGTGGAGACCTTCTTCTCATCCATGATGAATGAGAATAGGACTCCTTTAGCTCCAGCATGAATGTGGTCATGTATTGGGGGAGCCAACCCATGACACCAGTGTTGGATGAAGAGCCATCTATCCACCCCATGGTGGAGGCAAACCAAGAAGAACTTCTTGGATCCTTCACCAAGCTTGGGTATGGATGACTTTGGCTCCTACTGAAAGCTAAAATTCTCCCGCAAAAAGGAAATGGTGTTGCCCAGCGGACATTTGTTGAGGTATGCCTTAAATCATCTTGATGTTGAGCACTTGCGTCCTCGTTGGCCATCTCATACAATGGGTTGGCCAACACTACCCTGTTTTCACACAAAGGAGAAAACAAACAAGGGTAATCCTGCCTAATAACAACTAGTACCTATAGCTTAATCACAAGTGATAGCTATCCTTCACTTCCTTTGCCTTCCCAGACAACGGCGCCAGAAATGCTTGTTGACGGCTCCTAAGATATACTAACAAACCATCCCTGACAATGGCGCCAGAAATGCTTGTTGGTATTTCTTAACACCACAGACCATCTCCGGTAAAGAGATGAGATCCGCAAGCTCACGGAAGATACCGTTGTAGCATTTCACACATGAGTATTCCCAAGGGTATCGTATTTATCCCAAATGAAGGCAATGGAGTAAAGTATATACTACTCTTATGGTCAAGATATGGGATACTAATCCATTATCCGGAGAGGGGTAAGTTGATAATAGGGGTAGTGTGACACACACCTAGGCGATCTATTCTAAAGCGTAAAATGGGTCCTAGAGGGAGATTGGATTGAGAGTTAGAGAGTTGCTCCTACAATGCTCCTAATACATATACATAGCCTAAGGTAGATACTAATGGTCATGTCAATGATGAATTCCTATGCAATGCTATTCAACACATTGGGCATGGGCTTACCCCTAGCAATACTAGTGTGACTCCCGCCAAGAGCCTGTGGCATAGCCGAACGTGGAGGATTACAAATGACAGATAGGGCTGTCACCACCTACTGCCTACCTCTTCAATCTGTGGGTCTACGAGACATCCAACGCTACTTAAATACCCTAGCACCATGCTAGCATACTAAGCAAATACCTTAGGAGCCATGGCACAAGCCATCCTAAGGCAATGACTAACCTAAACATCGTTGAACCAATGTTGAAGCATAGCATAAGTCATTCATATTAACATAATCATATCATAACTACACAGACTATAGTGGGGGTCTATAGTGTTTATGACCATAAGATGTGATCATGAGAGTGAAATAATAAAGACTATACCTTCCACATACATGGACTCCACAATCAAACAAGAAACGCTTTGTCCAAGTATACATATAAGAGAAGACTAAAGATAATATCTTTATTGAGCACAAAGTCACAAATACAAGAAGGAATACATAATATATACGTTTCCCAATGTGGAATTTGGAAGAGAGACTCCTTCTACTCCTTTCCCAATTTGGACTTGGGACTAGAGGCTCTCCTCTCTACATACTAACTCCTCTAAGGACTATGGAAGATAGTGTATACAATAGAATGATGCCCAAGTGGTGTGTGTTGAAGTGAGGGGTAGGGGGTCCTATTTATACTAGTGTTGAGGTCGGTTCCCGCCACCAAAAGTGCGCGAATCAGTCACCATTGACTCCAGGGAGCCGGGAGGAGCCAACACGTGGAGGCTGACCGAGTTTGGTGCAAAGACCAGGTCGACCGACCCCCTGGTTCGGCCGACCTGGTCATTGCACCGTTTCTAGTGTGCTTCCTCCAGGTGGTTGCCAGGTGGGTCCCATTGATGTATATGGGTGATACACCATTGGATCTCCTCGGATGCTTCTGTTTGTGGGCCATTTGATCCTTGGGATGCCACGTGTCATTGCCTGATTGGCTGGGATGATATTTTATAGGATTGGTCCCTCTACATTTCCTCATTTCCTGCATAAAATGCTGCATACACATATTTCTCCAAGTCCAAGTGGAATTGAGTTAGATAGAAAGGTGATGTGTGCAAGAAATGACAAATCCTTCACATAATTGAGTTAAATTGATGGATGAAATTGGTATATAACAGCCGTCAACAGTGGTGTGGACCGTGAAGAAGGTACGGAACAACTCAATGCACAGCGGCACACCCAACCACATTTCGCAGAAGTGGACGAAGGTCGCCACTAGCAAGAACGAGTGGGGGCCGAGGTGGTGAAGCTGCATACAGTAGAAGTCCAACAGCATCAGCAAGAAACTTGAAAATGGTGGAACGAGCCCCATCATGGCATACACTGAGAAATAGACAATCTCTTTGGCGTGCTCCTTCTTGAAGGGAAGCTTGCCGAAGCGGATCGTGTTGTTGAAGGAGTCGCTGGACCACCCGATGTAGGTCCGGACCCTCGACAGCTCCTCATCGTTCTTGATCTTGCTGCGGGGAAGACCCAACTCCATCGTGCAAAGTGGAGCAAAAGTTGGAAAGACTATGCAGAGGTTGGGAGGCTCTGAGCGCAAGTTCAAATGAAAGCGTAAAGAGTCCTCAAACCGTGCGGGCTTTCCTTCTTAATTAAGCCTCCGCAACGCTTGGATGGAAACCGCGGCGGGATCAAGATCACGTTTCGAAAATCTGCCCCGTCAATGACGAATGGGCCCGGGTCCACTCTGGCGGAAAAGCCAAAGTTATTACCCCAGGTGAACCATTCTCATGATGGAAAGTTGGAAGCCCGAGGGCAGTGGCCTGACAGGGCACACGGAACCGATACGATTTTCGTATTGGGGACTGGCCACCTTCAATTGCGTGAGATCTGAACGCAAGGATATCACCTGCTGCATCAAGGAGCGACACGCGGTGATGGTTTAACTACAGATCGTCGTCCCAACGACCCAAGACAAGACCTTTGAAGCCACAACACGGGAATTGAAGATGGCCCCACCTCTAGTAGAATAATTTCACCCAAAGGGTTTCTTTTAGAGGTGGTCCCAGGGGCCACTGTCGGTACCCTGCGTACCGGGTACCCCACGATACCGCAATAAAAGCCACAGAGTTCCACCTGTCCGAGTTGAAGACCTCTGAAGGCTCCACGTGCCATGCAACACTGGACCCGCCTCCCTCATTAGGGTAGCTCCGGCGCTGCCACGTGTAAAGCAAGGCCGGACCTAACTCCTTGTATAGGAAAGCTCTGGTCGTGCCATGTGTCTAGTAGCCCTGGACCTAACCGCCAGTAGAGAGAAGCTCCAGTGCTGTCACGTGCACAGCGGCTCCGGACTTGCCTCCCCACAGTAGGAAGCTCCAGTGCTGCCACACGTCGAGCCTTCGGATTTAAGCCTCTAACGAGAAGATAGACGGATATCCAACGGTGCGGACATTCAAGGGACAGTTAAAGCTACTGTTACAAGACCTGATTACGTGTCATGAATGCCATGTTAATGACACATGATTAGATGACTATTAGTACCGGTAATGCCGCCATTAAGGCGCGCTATCACTGCTAAATGTACTTAATACAGATTGTGTATTAGGTAATTAAACATCATCGGGGCCACATGTCGGGCCAGGCTGATAATGTAACGGCCAGTCCTTGGACTATAAAAGGGCTATGCCGCACGATACAAAGGACAAGTCCAATCAAGTGCTCACATACGCATACTCATACATACAACAACCACCCCGTGGAGTAGGGTATTACGCTCAGGCGGCTCGAACCACGTAAAAATCCTCGTGTCACTGTCTCGTTCATAATCTCATTCGCGCCCCAACCAATCACGAACCTCCGCAGACTATGATCTATTAGTGCTGGTTGAAGTGTCGATCGCACACTTCGACAGATCCCATTCCTAGTGTTGTTGTCCAGGTGGAGGGTGGTTAAGGTTCATGAGGTTATTACCTTGATGTGCTGCCACCCGATCCCAGTGCGGGTCTCCTACTCCTTGTGGCACCACTTGTGCTTCTTCATCATCTTGGAGCTGCGGGGGATGCAATGGGTAGGGGTTTCCATCCTCCAATTAATGAGTACATCACAACAGCAGACACACACATTGAACTACAAGGACCAATCACAAGAGCACGAGCGTGGTTACTAAACCGGCAGGTGAACTCGTTCCTAACTGCCTACCCATTTTAATTTGAGAATAGATTGCTATGTAATGATTTATAGAAATCATGGAGAAGATCAACAAGTGAAGGGAGGAGGACTTTGGAACGTGGATAACCAGCTGAGACATTCTTAGATTAATAACTTTGTCATTCTATGGTTTGCGAGACCCCAACTTTGTAATTTCAGATCGCGTCTTCTACATTCTTGCTTGTGTTCTCGGTTGCACTTGCAGGGATTAGCCTTCTTAGCAAGGTCAAACATGTGCAACATTGTTTATAACCAGCAGAGCAGTGGTGTAGTGATCGCAAGGGTATTCGAGCTGCTCAGGTGCTGCAGATTATCAACGTCGAGATCTCCACCTCAATCGACTTACCTTTTGGAAGATCGGGCCTAATCTTCTCATTAATTGGTATCAGATTTCCAGGTTGCCCACGAGGTATCTTATTTTTCCTTCCACTAGACTAGTTTTGTTTCGTACCTAGAGTCCACAGAAAAGCAAAAAAAAAAAAAAATCATTTTTACCGCGTCCTAGACTATAGTGCCTGCAGTTTCATTTTTCAGTTTGCATTGTTGGGTTTGCATTCGTGTG
The DNA here is from genome assembly GCA_036927565.1 of Tuctoria greenei. Taxonomy (NCBI): domain Eukaryota; kingdom Viridiplantae; phylum Streptophyta; class Magnoliopsida; order Poales; family Poaceae; genus Tuctoria; species Tuctoria greenei. The sequence goes on along the minus strand of JAYESD010000007.1, from coordinate 22,035,883 downwards.
GTCGAGTCTTGTTGATGGTTTAGCTTTGTGTTTTGGGTCCTAGTTACCGTATTTCATCCTTGTTTCTTGGTGTTCGACACCTATTCTTCAATCTCTAAACAACAAACCGATCCACCACGTTCATCGGTTTGCCCTAGCTAGCCGCTATGCGTGAACTCCCGCATCGTGTGCCCTAGATTAGGTGAAAAAACTTTGTGCCAGTCATCCTTAAATAATCACACACCATCCCATCAGTCGTTGTGCAAAGTTTCAATCGTTTTCATATCCGATTGCGAGATCTATTCTCAAACCGAGTTGGAATCAACATCAAAAAACCGTAACTAGGACAGCCTACCTTAAAACGGCCATAACTTTCACATACGAACTCGAAATCAGGTGATTTTTTTCAAATCAATCTATGCAAAATTTTGTATTTGATTTTTTTTTGCTTTGTCGAGTTCGGCGAAATTAGATTGCCCAAATTCCCCTCCGAAGATAGGCTTTTCGGCCTCCGAAGTTTCAACACGAATTTTAAAAATCTTCTTGATTTTCTATAGGCCGCATATTACATCCAATTGAGCTGCAAATTTGTGTGCTTCCTGCTTTCGTGCTCCTGAGTAAAGAAAAAATATCAAAAAATATTACAAAAAAAAGAAAAAAAAATTAGTGAAGAGCACGCATATTAAAGCAATTGGCCTATACTAGTTGTGTTGTGATTGTTGGTTACATCATTATGTCTTTCTTTTGCCTTGCTACTTCCATGTGTTGTGCTAGCCCTAGAGCACTTGGTTAACCAACAATAGTTTCCTACATTGAATACTTATTCAACTTTGTTTAACTATTAACAATTTTTTGCTCATTAGCCACCATATTGTGCCATCCAAGCCCCACCTTTCTTGGGAAGAACAGGTACCTTTGCAATCATCCCACACTTTATTGATTCATCTCACCGTCGACACCACCTGCTGTGTCGGTAAGAACACTTGTAAGAGCATGGTAAGACGCTTGAGCGAGAGAGAGTGTTTTCCTTCCACCTTTCACATTGCCACTATCCTTTGTAGTTGATAGGGATAACATCTTTTTGTTGTCTTTTTTCCTACTAACAATGGCATGAGAAAACAATGATGACGACTGTGTTCAACATGCTGAGTTACGTGATATGATGAATGTGATGACAGATATGTTCAATAAAAACAATGCATCAACGGAGGAGTTATTGGTGAACTTGAATCACCAAATTACAATCTTGCTGTTCGGATGGATACTCTTGAGGCTCAGTTACCTCTCGATGAGGAATGTGAAGATGATGCTTATGATATGGAAGAACGTGATGACCAGCCACGACTTCCACTTTATCGTCGAGGTATGGGAGATAATAATCATTACAATAACAATGATCGTCATAGCTTAAAGTTTACTAGAGGGGGCGAATAGCAATATGACCTGAAATGACTCAATAAAACGAGATTAAATGACAGAGACCGGACTAGTATGGGTCAGGGCCAGACTAGTCCACTCAGCACATAGGCAAACCCTGAAAACTTGATTTTTATGAGGTTTTTAGTGGATGTTAGTTTAACGAAAGATGGGTACAAAATATAGCGACCTAATACAACTTGTATTGACAAGAAAGAATGATTAGATTGCAAGATTACAATGAAGAACAATGTGATGAAGGATATGAACCCTAAAAGCAATTTTAGTGATGAGCGGAAATTAAAATTACAAGTGAGACAAGATATATCCCAAGGTTCAGCTTCATAGAGAAGCATATGTCCCCGTTGAGAAGTCCACAATGGACCGGGTCTCACTTGACATTCGTCTCACCAAGCCACCACACAAGGCCGGCTTGGTTTCCACTAATCTCAAGAGGTAACTACAATGTTCTTGGGGCTTCTCATAAGTTGAGGCTCCCACAAATGATCAACAACAAAGAGCACACAAAGCTCAATAGCCACAAGTCACAAAAGGCAACACCAAGTACAGGAGATCAAACCGAGAGCCAAACCAAGATGTTCTCCCTTCTCTCCACTTCTCAAACCCTAATCCACTCAAGATTTGGTTCTAGAGGGCAAGTAAGCAGAGGAGAAGGCTTTGGAAGGCTCAAGGATGCTTGTGGCAGCACTAGGGTTCCAGTCTTCTAAGTTGGAGGTTGGGGGTCACTTTTTATAGGGGTCCCGAAATCCAACTGTTGCCACCAACTAAAGTACAGACTAGTCCGGCTTGGGGCCTGGACTAGTCCGGCCCAACGGACCTGAAAAGTGGTGACGTACCTGTCAATGTTTGGATGGTCATGGCCCCATGAACTAGTCCGACCAAAAATGCACTAGTCCGAACTAGAACATAAACCTTTAGTTCGGCTGAAAATAGACTACTCTAGAGTGTTCGGACTAGTCCGGCCACTGTGGCAGACAAGTCCGGCTTCCCGAGACTTAGCTATGAAAACTCTAACCAAGTGTAGAACATACTATTCCGTCCTCAAGCAGATAAGTCCGAACTCACATAGAAACTCTTATTCCGTCCCAAAACGGACTAAGCTGACACAACTGGACTAGTCCGACCTGGAGCCCGGACAAGTCTGGCCAACTAGGATTTGTCCCAATAAAACTTCTCACTTAGGTTTTCTCTCAACCAAGACTTTGAGCCCTCTTATTTGATCTCAATGCACTTGATACACACACCCTCACACACAATAGGCTAGTCTAAACTCAACACATAAGAAACCCTAATTTCTATACTTGAGTCTTCGACACCCATTTCACTCTTTTCCTTTTTGAGGGTTTTTCATCCATTTCACTTTTACACATGTGCTTAAGATAAACTAAGCCTATTAGTCTCTTAATTTGTCATCATCAATCATCCAAAATCCAGGGGATGCCTAGATGCACTTTCAATCTTCCCCTTTTTGATGATTGATAACAACACATTAAGCTTCAACAAAGAATGATATAAATTGGTTTTCATAACAATGTGTGTGTATGAGTAACTCTCCCTCAATGTATGCATCATGAATGAAGGATTTGAGAGAGTTATCATACATACACATGTTATGGTGGGGTGCCTAAGTGTTGTGTCCATGATTTTTGATAAGGCAATGAATATGAATAAGATATAAGCAATGTTAAGCATCACACCACAATTAAGCTAAGCAATCATCATATTGTGCATACAACCCTTTACACAAATCATGTCTTACACAAATTTAAAACATATTACAGGTCCATAGGATCAACAAGAGAGACAACAACCTAAAAGAAGTACCCCCTTCAATCTCTCCCCCTTTGGCATCAAGACACCAAAAAGGAAAAGAGGAAGAGGGTTCTACAATCTACTCATCATCATCGACGTCTTGTTGCTCATTGTTGCTCTCTGTAGCCTCTGGATCTTCAATGTCTTCATTGCCATCTTCATCGTTGGAGGTTGCAGCCTTGGAGATTCCATCTTCCTCGAATTGAGCAAGTTCATCGGTGGTGAGCTCACGAAAAAGAGTCAACTCTCCATTAATCTCCGCGGTGGGAGACATGGGAACCTCGATCTTGTCGCACATTGCCTTGAGGTACTTCTCTTGGCGAAGCTCCATGCGACGAGTCCGAACTTCCACTTTTTGACAAGAGGAAAAAGTGCCTTGAAGCACTTGAAGAAGCCGCTCACATACTATGGTGGAAGAGGAGGAGGAGCCACGGGACGGGAGGAGGAGGCAGGAGGATCGTCATTCTTCCTTCTTGGTGCAGGAGGCTCTGGAGGAGGAAGTTGAGGGCGAAGCTTCCTATGAGTGACATCCTTCTTGAACTTGAGCCCGAACACCTTCTCAATCAAATACATCACATATGGTGCATAGCCACAAGATCGGTTGGGAGTGTGTGAGATGTTGAAGATGTCACCAAAGATATAATCCACAACATTGATTGCACATCCCCATTGATAAGCACCATCAAATTTCTCAGATTGCCTTGGATAATCCACGCATCTCCATCCTTGGGGGCTATGGTCTTCCTCAAAACACGATTAAGCACACTATAGAATGGCTTGATGTTCCTTATGTGCCCTGTCTAATAAACTGCATGGCTTGGATACATGTAATCCGAATCATCCCTATCAACATCCTTGAGATTTGAAATGATGATCTCGTTGTCAATATGATCCTCCAAGCCAAAAATTAGGGCAAACTCCCAATAGGCGATTGTATATTGCTCACCATTTGTGAGCCATGTGATTCTTCAGTATCCATGCCTATGGAAGTATACCGTGGTATAAAATTGCACAATGACCTCAACATTCCAATCATATCCGAATTCCATGAGATCCTTGAGTCCATGGCGCTCAACGGCTTCAATAACTGCATTGAAAGCACTGTGGTTCTTCTCCGCCATATAGTCCCAATAAATTCATTAGGCATCTATGAGGGGCATATTCTTCATCATGTATACCATTCAATAGTAGTCACAGTGAAAGTCACACCAAACCGAGGGTCGGCAATGTGCTTCTCATATTTGTATACATCGTCCATCCTCAACCTCTTTGCTTTTTCTGCCCCCTTTACCTATGAATAAATTAGCTTCTACAGTGGCTTGTCGATTTGGATTCCTTGCAGGCAAGGGCATTCTCAAAGGGCCAATGGGTTGCGAGGACTCCTTTCTACCCTTTTCTCTTATGGTGACGCCAACTTGTGCCTTGCTAGCGGGCTTCTTGGCAACTGGTGTTCTCTTCTTTGGCGGTTCATCCGCCAGTGCCTTGACTTTGTCTTTTGCATCTCTAGCCACTTGAGTTCTTTTTTTCTCACCCATGGTCACAAGCCTCTTCTTCCTTGGGCTTGTTCGGCTGTAGATGAGTTATGAGCCTCTCGTTGCTGTTTCTTTGCCTTCCTTGCCTCACTCCTTGACTCGAGGAGAGCTATAGCGAGCTCTCGCTAATCACGAGTATGACGATAGTTCTCTTTCCCTGTCGCCTCGTGCCTCAAATCGAATAGGGGCGAGATGTCGTGCTTCGACATCATCCCTGAGAATAGATAAACAATTGTGTATATGAGTCCAAGGAAGTGGAATATTGCGTTGGAATTAACAAAAACAATCAAAATTAGGGTTTTACACTGTGAACATCGGACTTGTCCGCCTCTGGGGCTGGACTAGTCCGGTACACATAGTATGAACCCTAATCTCGATGATTTTTGTAAAAACTACGATCGAGGCACAATATTCCTAGGCTAGGATCACAATGACATGTAGAACAACTTTTGTGAAGAGGTTTCTACCAAAAGACCTAAGAGATTTGAGTTTTGAAGGATTTGGAGTTAGGTTAGGAATACCTCTTTGAATCTTCAAATCACTTAATTGCGGGTGTGGAATTGAGAAAAGATGCGCGGGGAGGAGTTCCCACACATTTAGGGGCTTCAATCCATGGATTGGAAGTAGATTTTGGTGGATGGAATCGAAAATTGCCAATTTGGGGGTTCGATTTTTCTGGTGCAAGAGAGGGAGAGAGTGTGAGGAGGTAAGTGAAGAGTCGTGAGCTCTCTGGGGAGGTTACGTCCCTAGGGGCCGGACAAGTCCGGCTGGAAGCCAGAACTTATCCGATCTGCAGACTCTGTCCGGACTAGTCCAGCCCGGGGGATGGACTAGTCCATTTTGGACTTGTCCTTCAAAGCCCGAAGAAGCTAGACTACGGACTTGTTCGGCCAGATAGGCAGACTAGTCCGGTCCAAAGACTAAAAACACATATATATTTTAGTTTTCACCAGAGATTTGATCCTTTTGGACTAGATTTCACAAAAGATCTTTACAAACAAGGTCAATAAGCAATCAACAACCAATATATCACCATAATTTCCAAATATTCAATAATTTTCAATAGTTTTGTAGAAAATTGAGGCGGATGAGTGTTTCGCAAGCATGTATGAATTTTGAAGAAAATACAAATAACATTCAGATGTGTAGGACTCAAGCCACATTTCGAGAATCTAAGATATTGAGCTCACTCCTAAGTTCAAAAAATCTTTTCTCATCTAAGGGCTTGGTGAAGATATCGGCCAATTGTTTTTTTGGTTCTCACATGGGAAATCACTATGTCTCCTTTGATGGAGTGATCTCTCAAGAAATGGTGGCGGATATCAATGTGCTTGGTCCTTGAATGCTCAACTGGATTGTGGGATATTTGGATGCCACTCTGATTGTCACATAGGAGAGGGATATGGCGCAAGTTTATGCCATAGTCCCTAAGAGTTTGCCGCATCCAAAGAAGTTGTGCACAACAACTTCCGGCTGCAACATACTCCGCTTTGGCTGTGGAGAGAGCAATGAAATTTTATTTCTTGGAGGACCAAGATACTAGGGACCTACCCAAGAATTGGCAAGTTCCGAAAGTGCTCTTTCTATCGACTTTGCACCCCGCATAATCCGCATCGGAATATCCAATGAGATTAAACTTGGAGCCCTTGGGGTACCAAAGTCCTAGGCTTGGTGTGTGAATCAAATATCTAAGAATTTTCTTCACGGCGATCAAATGACACACCTTGGGAGCGGCTTGTAATCGAGCACACATACAAACACTTAGCATTATATTTGGCCTAGATGCATAAAGGTAAAGTAATGAACCTATCATGGAACGATATACCTTTTGGTCCACACTTGGACCATCTTCATTAAGGTCGAGGTGCCCATTGGTTCCTATTGGAGTCTTGATGGGTTTGGCTTTGTCCATGTCAAATTTCTTGAGTATGTCATGTGTATACTTGTTTGACTAATAAACGTGCCTTCCTTGAGTTGCTTCACTTGAAATCCTAGGAAGAACTTCAACTCCCCCATCATGAACATCTCAAACCTTCCGATCATGATTTTAGAAAACTCATCACAAAAAGTTTTGTTAGTAGAATCAAATATAATGTCATCGACATATATTTGGCAAACAAACAAATCATCATTTAAATGCTTAGTGAATAATGTATAGTCGGCCTTCCCAATTTTAAAACCATTTTGAGTTAGAAAGTCTCTAAGGCACTCATACCAAGCTCTAGGAGCTTGTTTGACGCCATATAGAGCCTTACACAATTTGTAGACATTGTTTGGGAAGTATTGATCTTCAAAGCCAGCAGTTTGCTCCACATACACCTCTTCTTTGGTTGGACCATTGAGAAAAGCAATCTTGACATCCATTTAGTATAGCTTAAAATCATGGTGAGTAGCAAAGGCAAGTAATATGTGAATTCATTCAAGCCTAGCTACGGGAGCAAAGGTTTCATCCAAATCCAAACCATCGACTTGTGAGTACCCCTTGGCCACAAGTCGTGCTTTGTTTCTTTTAACCACCCCGTGCTCATCTTGTTTGTTGCGGAACACCCACTTGGTGGCCACAACATTTGCATTTGGCCTTTTCACGAGCTCCCATACTTGATTTCTTTTGAAGTTGTTGAGCTCTTCTTGCATGGCCATCACCCAATCCGAATCTCGTAGTGCTTTTTCAACCTTGTGAGGTTCCGAAGAGGAAACAAAAGAGTAATGCTCACAAAAATTTGCAACACAAGATTGAGTAGTTACCCCCTTGGATATGTCTCCAAGGATGTTGTCAACGGAGTGGTCCTTTGAACGCTTTGATGTACTCTTGGTTGTGGTGCTCGAGTTCTTGGAACTTCATCACCTTCTTCCTCATTTTCTTCTTCTCCCCTTGATCAATGCCTCCATTTTAATCTTGTTGAAGCGCATCTTGAGGGTCTTGAGCTTTATCATGTGAGTAAGAGCTTGCTTGATGTGTGGTATGGTCACTTGAGGCTTGAGGTTGTTCTTGTGGTCGAATGTATCCAAGTGCCATCCCTCCTATCACCACTTGTGGAGCATCTTCTTGATCTAGGACACAATGATCAACTTGCTCCACTTGGGAGCCATTAGTCTCATCAAATACCACATCATGTGCTACTTCAACAATTCCAGAGGATTTGTTAAAGACACGATAGTCGTAGGTGTTTGAGTCATAACCAAGCAAGAAACCCTCATTGGACTTTGAAGCAAACTTCGAAGTCCTAGGCTTCTTGTTGAGAATATAGCATTTGCTCCCAAAAATATGGAAATATGAGATGTTAGGTTTGTTACAGGTTAGGAGTTCATAAGATGTCTTCTTTAATATGCGATGGAGATACAACCAATTTATGGCATGGCAAGCGGTGTTGACCGCTTCCGCCCAAAACCGGTCCGACGTCTTGTAATCATCAAGCATGGTTCTTGACATCTCAATGAGAGTCCTATTATTCCTCTCGGCCACCACATTTTTTTGAGGGGAGTAGGCGGCCGAGAACTCATGCTTGATGCCTTCTTCATCCAAAAACTCTTCAACTTGAGTGTTCTTGAACTCAGTGCCATTGTCACTCCTTATAGTCTTGATTCTAAAGTAGAACTCATTTTGAGCTCTCCTCAAGTATTTCTTTAGGACACCTTGAGTCTCACTCTTGTCATGCAAAAAGAACACCCAAGTGTAATGTGAAAAAATCATCAACAATTATAAGACCATATTTGTTACCGCCAATGCTTATGTAGGCGATTGGATCGAAGAGGTCCATGTGTAGAAGCTCCAATGGTCTTGTTGTCATCATGATGTTCTTGGATGGACGTTGAGCTCCAACTTGCTTTCCGGCTTGGCATGCGCTACATGGCCTATAATTTTCAAAGACAATATTCTTCAAACCACGGATGTGCTTGCCCTTAAGAAGTTTTTGCAAGTTCCTCATCTCAACATGGCCTAGTATTCTATGCCAAAGCCATCTCATGTTGGTTTTTGCCATTAAGCATGTGTCAAGTTGAACTTTATCCGCGGAGAAATCCATAAGATAGAGCTTTCCCTTGAGCACAACCTTAAAAGTAATTGACTCATTGCTCCTTCTTGTGACAGTCACACCCTCGTTAGTGAAAAGACAATTGTAAACTTTGTCGCATAGTTGTGATATGGACAATAAGTATAATCAAGTGAATCAACATGCAAAACATTTGAAAGAGTGTGATTAGGGGATATATCAATTTTACCGGTGCCAAGGATTTTCCCTTGGCTATTTTCCCCAAAGTAAATTCCCTCACATGGATCTTTATTTTCCTCATACTCCACAAACATCTTGCTCTCTCCGGTCATATGATTTGTGCAACCACTATCAAGGACCCACTTTGTCCCACCGGAGGAGTATGCCTACAAAATAGAGTTAAACCTTGGTTTTAGGTACCCAAGAGGTGTTGTGTCCTTTGATGTTAGTCAAGAGCCACTTGGGCACCCACACGCAAGGTTTTGGACTCATGCGGAGTGGCCTAACATACCTAGCATAAGGCTTTCCAAACATGTTCTTTAATAAAAAATATGAAACATCAAAATCATAAAACAATGGATGAGTTTCATTTTTAGGCATATTATGTGAAGTAGCAATGTTCTTTCCCTTGTTGTTGTGGTATGAACCTTCCTTGACAAAATCAATCAAATCTTTGCAATTCTTAGGAGTCTTAGCATTTTACTTCCTCTCCCTAGAATAGACAAGACCAGCTTTGACAAGAGGATGTCTTGTGTTCGTGTATGCACTACGTGCATATGCCGTCTTATCCTTGTCAAATATGCCACCATTCGGTGCTTGCTTGTTTTGTGCCAATTTGAGCTCATCTTTTAGTTTTAGAATTAAGTTAGAGCACTTGCAAGTTTGAGTTGTTTTAGATTTGACATTTGTGGAAGATGAGCTTTTGGAGGAAGAAGGTGGATTGATCTTGAGATACTCAACTTGTATTTCAAGGATCTTGTTAACTTTTGTCAAGTTAACAAGTTCATCCTTTAGCACAATTGTCGTGTTCTCAAGATTTGAGCAAGTTTCTTTGCTCAAAGCAAGTTCATGCTCAAGTGCATTGCTTCTTTCTATTTCAAGCTCTAAGAGCTCATCAAACTATTGACATCTCTCCTTTTCTTGGTGATCATGTCCTCTTGACAGTTAATGAGCCCTTCCTTCTCAAATATCTCATCTGACAACAACTTCAATCATTTCAAGGTGCTCTTACTCATATTTTTAAGCATGTTTTTATTTTCACTACTACTATCAAAATTATCAAGTGATGAAATTCAAGAAGATGGTTTAGATTTAACCTTCTTTCTTCCCTCCTTGGCCATGAGGCATGTTGGCCTTGAGCTCTCCAAGTTTGGGAAGAGCTTATTATCCTTGGTTGATCTCTTCATGGCAATTGTTGACATCTTCTCTTATTCTTCAGAGGAGTAGTCTTCATTTAAGTCCCACTCCTTTCCAAGGTGGGCTTGTCCCGAATGCTTCTTCTTCTTGAAGAATTTCTTCACTTGGGACTTTCCCTCCTTCTTCTTCTTGTTCTCTTCATGTGGGCAATCCACAATGAAGTGATCATATTCCCCACAATTGTAACAAGCTCTCTTTCTTCTTGTCTTGGACTTGTCCTAGTTATTGATCTCATGATGGTAGCTACCCTTCCTCCTTCTCATCATACTCTTGAACCTATTGATGAAGAGCGCCTCTTCCTCGTTGGTGTCGAGGTTCTCTTCATCACTTTCTTCTTGTTCTTGGGATTTGGATGATGTTGCCTTGAATGCAACATACTTCTTCTTGGAGGAGGTGAGATTTTGGATATCATTGTAGAACATCAATTCTTGCTCCATCATCTCGTGGTTGATGATTCTTCCAAGAACTTCTTCCGAGGTCATTTTAGTGAACCCCGAAGTCTCACGGATCATGGAGCAAAGAACAACATTTCGAGACATTAATGCCCGAATCATACTCTTCACCACTTCGTGATCCGTCCAACAGGTGCATCCATATGAGCGACTCTTGTTGATTAGGACCTTGAGGCGCTTGTACATGTCTTGGGGGTTTTCACCATCCATGATGGTAAACCTCCCAAGCTCTCATGCGATCATCTCAATCTCTGTCTCTCTTATGACCCGGTTGTCCTCATGCATCGTCTTGAGCGTGTTCCAAATGTCTTTGGCCACCTCCAACCCATCGACTCTATTGAACTCTTCTTGAGTCAAGGAGGAGGTGATCACCCCAACTGCTTGAGCATCGCGGTGGAGTAGGGCAGCTTGCTCCGGCGTGACGTCGTCTTCATTCTTGGGAAGATGAACTCATGTCAAAAACAATTTGCCACAAAATAGGTGCATATTCATGTTATGCTTCCACATGGTGTAATCATTTCCATCAAATTGAGTAGGTTTCCCTATGGGAATAGACAAGTAATGATTGCTATAAGTTAGGCGCTCATAATTAAAAGGATAACGGGAGTAGTCTTGTGAACCACTCCCATAGATGTCCTTGGTATCATTGGTCGCCTTGGTCTCCTTCTTGGGATGACCTAGCTTCTCACGAAGTCATGTCTTGAGTTGGTGGACTTCTTCATCGTCATTTGGATCATCTTGAAGCACATCAACGTTTGTCATCTTGTCATCTCTGTCAACGATCACTAGGACCTCATTTTCACCCCTTCCGACCATCTTCTCTCCGAGTGGTTAAACTCTTGATAGAGAGACCTGCTCCGATACCAATTGAAAGTTGCCTAGAGGGTGGTGATGAATAGGCAATATGACGGGAAATGACTCAATAGAGTGAGATTAAATGACAAAGACCAAACTAGTCTGGGTCAGGGCCGGACTAGTCCGCTCAGCACACAGAAAAACCCTAAAAACTTGATTTTTATGAGTTTTTAGTGGATTTTAGTTCAACGAAAGATGGATACAAAATCTAGCAACCTAATACAACTTCTATTGACAAGAAAGAACGATTAGATTGCAAGATTAAATGAAGAACAAGGTGATGAACGATATGAACCCTAAAAGCAATTCTAGTGATAAGAAGAAATTAAAATGACAAGTGAGACAAGATGTATCCCAATATTCAGCTTCACAGATAAGCTTATGTCCCTGTTGAGAAATCCACAAAGGACCGAGTCTCACTTGCCCTTCATCTCACCAAACCACCACATAAGGCCGGCTTGGTTTCCACTAACCACAAGGGGTAACTACAATGTTCTTGGGGCTTCTCACAAGTTGAGGCTCCCACAAATGATCAACAACAAAGAGCACACGAAGCTCAACAGCCACAAGTCACAAAGCGCAACACCAAGTGCAAGAGATCAAACCGAGAGGCAAAGCAAAATGTTCTCCCTTCTATTCACTTCCCGAACCCTAACCAACTCAAGATTTGGTTCTAGAGGGCAAGTAGGCAGAGCAGAAGGCTTTGGAAGGCTCAATGATGCTTGTGGCAGCACTAGGGTTCCAGTCTTCTAAGTTGGAGGTCGGGGGGGGGGGGGGGGGTCCCTTTTTGTAGGGGTCCCGAAATCCAACCGTTCCCACCAACTAAAGTCCAGAATAGTCCGGCTAAAAGCCCGGACTAGTCCAGCCCAATGGAACCACTCGATGTCCCACCTCTGCAAAGTGGTGATGTACTTGTCAACGTTTGAATTTCAAATGGTCATAGTGCCACGGACTAGTCCGGCCAAAAACGTACTAGTACGAAATAGAACATAAACCTTTAGTCCGGCTGAAAACGGACTATTCTAGAGTGTTCAGACTAGTCCGACCACTATGGCAGACAAGTTCGACCTCCCTGGACGTAGCTTCAAAAACTCTCACCAAGTGTAGAATGGAATAGTCTGTCCCCAAACGAACAAGTCCGAACTCACACAGAAACTCTTAGTGCATCCCAAAATGGACTAAGCTGACACACCTGAACTAGTCCGACCAACTGGGATTTCTCTCAGTAAGACTTCTCACTTAGGTTTTCTCTCAACCAAGATTTTGAGAACTCTTCTTCGATCTCAAAAAAGTTGATACACACACCCTCACACACAATAGGCTAGTCTAAACTCAACACATATGAAACCCTAATTTTTATGCTTGAGCCTTCGACACCTGTTTCAGTCTTTTCCTTTTGAGGGGTTTTCATCCATTTGGCTTTCACAAGTTGCTTAAGATCAACTAACCTCATTAGTATCTTAATTTGTCATCATCAATCATTCAAAACTCACAGGGATGCCTAGATGCACTTTCAATAACAATTATAATCGCCCTCATGATTATCCTTTTGCTAAAGTGAAATTTACTATACCCTTCTTTTCTGGTGCTTCTGACGCTGAGGCTTATCTTGATTGGGAGATGACAGTAGGCTTATCTCGTTGGCCATCCCATAAAATGGCTTAGCCAACACTACCCTGTTTTTACCAAAAATGAGAAAACAAGCAAGGGTATCCTGTCTAATAACTACTAGTACCTATAGCTTAATCACAAGTGATAGCTATACATCACTTCATTTGCCTTCCCTGGCAACGGAGCCAGAAATGCTTGTTGATGTTTCTTACATCATAGATCATCTCTCGAAAGAGATAGGTCGGCAAGCGCACGAAAACAGTCGTGTAGCATTTCACCCAAGAGTATCATATTTATCCCAAAGGAAGACAATAGAGTAAAGTAAACACTACTATTATGATCAAGCTATGGGATACTAATCAATTATCAAGACAGTGGTAAGTTGATAATATGGGTAGTGTGACACACACTTAAGCAATCTATTATAAAGGGTAAATGGGTCCTAATGGATATTAAGCTAAGAGTTGAGGAGTTGCTCCTACAATGCTTCTAGTATACATATACATAGCCTAGGTTAGGTACTAATGAGCATGTCAACAGTGAATCGTTATGCTAAGTTGTTCAACAAATCGGGTATGGGTTTACCCTAGTAATACTAGGGCGACTCCTGCCAAGAGCCTGTGGCATAGACGAACGTGGAGGATTACAAAGGACAGATAGGGCTGTCACCACCTACTGCCTACCTCTTCAATCCGTGGGTCTATGAGACATCCATCACTACTTACTATCCTAGCGCCATGCTAGCATACTATGTAAATACCTTAGAGGCTCGAGTACAAGTACCTCTCTAAGGCAATAACTAACCTAAACATCATTGAACCAATGTCGAGACATAACATAAGTTATTCATATTAGCATGATCATATCATAACTAATTAGACTATAGTGGGGGTTTGTAGTGTTTATGGTGATAGATTAGGAGTGATATGGTATAATCATAAAGACTACTCCTACCATATACATGGAATCCACAATCAAACAAGAAACGCTTCATCCAAATATATAAATAAATGAAGACTAAATACAATATCTTTATTATACATAAAGTCACAAATATAAGAAAAGATACATGAGCCATACCTTTTCCAACTTGGACATGGGACTAGAGGCTCTCCTCTCTGTAGCCTATCTCCACAAAGGACTCAGAGAACTACTGTATACAATAGAATGATGCTCAAGTGGTGTGTGTTGAAGTGAGGGATGAGGAGTCCAATTTATAGCTTGGAGAAGGGTTGGTTCTCGCCACCAAAAGCGCTCGAATCAGTCATTAACGACTTCTTCAAGCCGGGAGGAGCCAACACGTGGAAGCTGACAGAGTTTGGAGGAGAGACCAGGTCGGCCGGGTGTCAGCCGACCTGGTAAGTCCTCCAAACGGTCTGTGCTTTCTTGGGGTGACTTTCTGGTGGGTCCCCTTTACAGATATAGGGTGTACACCATTGGATGGCCACGAATACTTTTGTTTGTGGGCCATTTGGTCCATGTGGTGCCACATGTTGGTGCTTGATTGGCTGAGATAATATTTTATAGGATCCATACCCTTGTTTTACTTCAATTCTATATAAAATACCTGCATGCACCAATTTCTCCAAATACAAGTGGAAATAGGTTAAATAGAAAGGTGATGTTTGCACAAAATGATATTTCCTTCACTTAATTGAGTTATATTAATGAGTGAAATTGATATAAGACAGCCGTCAACAAACTCCCCCAAGCTTATCCTTTGCTCATTCTGAGCAAAGTCAAGACTTTAGGTTGATGATCAGAAGTTGCTACAATATTCTACTTTTCACAATTACCATGTGCACAACAAAATACTCTACCTAGTATTGCAAAATTTGGCATGGTACTTCATCCATCTTAAGTCATTATGAGGCTTATGCCATCTCCTATTCATGTGTGGTTGAAATATAGAACAACAAATGGAGCACACATACTCTAGAGATCAAGTTCCACTCAAATTTCGGAGAGTTCAATTTAGATTATGAGTATCCTAATTTGATTCTTCCAGTCTCTCCTTTATGCTTAGTGGAAATATGTCCACATATTTGTAGCAGCCCATTGGTTGCTCATGGAGGGTTTCCATGTCAGATCTTCGACCTCGTATAGTTATGATTGACCTTCAGGCTTAATTTTTGATAGGTGGCAATCATCCCAATTTACTCCTTGGTCAAAAAATGTTGAAATGGGAATCCTCTTAGGATTTCCAACAGTTGGATCTCTGAATGCCTGTATAGTAATATTACTCTTGCAAACTTCTCCTCTATGATAGGGAGGGATGGTTAGCTCCCGATACTTTGTACAAGTGAATTTTCTGGTTAGATAACCGAATTTTCATTTGTACGTACGGGAAAGAACAAAATCAAAGATGTATTGGGTCCAATTTCAAGTGTATCCGTGAGCAATGTATGAGTCATTGATAGGAGTGGGTCTTTATGGATAAATTAATTTCCACATTTTCTAAAGCTCCTACTCATAGCAATGCAAGTGATATAAATACACTATATGGATCCCTTCATGTTGTAAATTTTTTGACTATCATAGCTTTTTACCAGAGCAATTATTTATCATGTGGATTATGACAAACAAGATTCTCAATTTATCCTCTTGAACATTTTTAGTTTCTTGCCTAGGAATTTGAAATTTAGTGATTCATGCATGAATGAGTTCCAAATCAAAATTATGGACATCACTATTCATAGGTTGCTACATACCAATTCAACCACTAAGTAATTCCATAAGCATTACTGAGGCAGAAAATGTCTAAGTCAATTTTAGCAATGCTTATGAAATTATAGGTACTTGTTTAAATTTATTCCTAAGTAAGGTGACATTCCTTTTTGAAGAATAAAAAGAGCAATGACAAAACTTACTCTCGTGAGAATGCATAAGAATTGAATGATGAGAAAGTGCAAACCTTCCTTACCAATGTAAGAAAAAATCATTCAATCCTAATATAATTTCAACAACGAAAAATTTTAAACTTGTACCTCAATTAAAGAGCAGTCCAGGTTGACGTTCATTGTGTGAGAAACTCATGACCATGAATTTTGGTGTAACCTTCATGTTCAATGTCTTCTGCCAAGTTGAGGTTGGAGTTGAATAAGCTTCATCTTGCTCCTCCATTGAGCCTCCCTCTTGAGTATTCCTCCACCATGAACTGAAAATGAGATTCATGGAGGGGTATGCGCTTGATGAGGCCTTCCAACCTCTTTACAAATCTTGTCTTGGCTGCACTAAAATCAAGAACAAACAAAACAAGTCAAAAACGGGTTATGTTAGCTCAAAAGCATGTTGTACCCTTTGTCAAATTGTTTGCCCAACTTGAAACAACTTGCAAATGCATTGAATATTAAGGGACATATTTTTTGTTTGAATTATGAAGATGAATTCAAGTGGTTACGCACAAGGTTCATATCCAAATAAATTTATTTCCCAATTCAAAATTATAGTTTTATGAAGGTTGAAAATTTTACTCTCCAACATGCAAATGTGAAAATTCAAATATGCTAAATGCAAATGCAAAGATTGATGGGAAATTCAAATATGCAATTGAGAAAGCAAACTGACTACCAATTAACCTATTGGCAATGACTCACCAAATTTTTGAAGTCCAATGAGTAGGACTTACCTTCGTCCTGTTTGGTTTAATGATTTGTTGTCTATTTTCAGAGTTGAAGATGTGGAAAACTTCTCTTGATTGACATGCCAAACCCCATTTGGCATGTCAGTTGGACATATGAACCATATGATGGTCCTAGCCTCTCCATAGTCTTGATGAAGAGTTGTTGATGCAGTGACAAATTTCTCCCTTTTGAAGATCTTCTTCTTATGAGCATGGTGAAGCTTGTCCTTTAGGGGTGTCACATCGACCTTCTTGATATTCTTTAAGGTCAACCCAAACTTTGATCATGGATCAAAAGCTTCCTTGGGCATGATGACATGTGGACTCAACAATCAAACAAGAAATGCTTCATCCAAAATGTCACTTGCCCTAGGTTGCATGAGCTTGGTCGAAGGGTAGGGATCCCAACAAGTGATTGTGAGTTATCTTGAATCTTGAATGCTCTTTAAGTTTCTTGTCCTTGGCCAAGAGCTTCATGTAAATGTTGTCTTGATTTCTTTCTTGACCATGGACAAGATACTTCAAGATAGGCTAGTTGAACTTAAATCCTTTGAAATCCCCATAGCCTCCTTGATTACAAGGGTGATGTTGATTCACCATTGACCTCCTTGTGGGTTATAGCCTTTGGAGTTGTGTTTGAAAGGAAGAATTCTCATGGTTCTTGAGGAAATGATTCCCCAAATGGCCCATGTTGACATGGATTTTCATAAATCATGTGAATATCCATGGATTGGATCATCCAAACACTTCTCCATTGGCTTGATATTCATATTACTCAATAGGAGTGTAGTTTCATAACTAGCATGCCCACCTTGTTATATGATGTTCATGCCAATCTAAGGGAACTAGAACATTCTCCAATTCACCCCTTGGGTATAGACCATATTCTCATCCATGAAGAATGAGAATAGGGCCCCTTCAACTCCAGCATGAATAAGGTCATGGATTGGTGAAGCCAACCCATGACATGAGTGTTGGCTGAAGAGCCAACTATCCACTCAATTATGGAGGCAAACCAAGAAGAACTCTTGGAGCTTCCCCCAAGCTTGTGGATGGATGACTTTGGCTCCTACTGGAAGCTGAAATTCTTTCTCGAAAGGCGATGGTGTTGCCTAGCGAACATTTGTTGAGGTACGCCATGAATCATCGTGTAGTTGAGCACTTGCGTTCTCGTTGGCCATCCCATAAAATGGGTTAGCTAACACTACCCTGTTTTCACACAAAAGGAGAAAACAAGCAAGGGTAATCCTGTCTAATAACTATTAATACCTATAGCTTAATCACAAGTGATAGCTATCCTTCACTTTCTTTGCCTTCCCCGGCAACGGCACAAGAAATGCTTATTGATGTTTCTTACGTCACAGATCATCACTCAAAAGAGAAGAGGTCTGCAAGCGCACGAAAACTATCGTGTAGTATTTCTCCCTAAAGTATTCCCAAGGGTATCATATTTATCCCAAAGGAAGACAATGGAGTAAAGTAAACACTACTCTTATGATCAAGCTATGGGATACTAATCAATTATCAAGAGAGGGGTAAGTTGATAATATGTGTAGTGTGACACACACCTAAGCAATCTATTCTAAAGGGTAAATGGGTCCTAATGGAGATTAAGCTAAGAGTTGAGGAGTTGCTCCTATAATACTTCTAATATATATATATATATATATATATATATATATATATATATATATATATATATATATATATATACACACACACTAATGAGCATGTCAATGGTGAATCCTTATGCTAAGTTGTTCAACACATCGGGCACGGGTGTACCCCTAGCAATACTAGGGCGACTCCCACCAAAAGCCTGTGGCATAGCCGAATGTGGAGGATTACAAAGGACAGATAGGTTGTCACTACCTACTGCTTACCTCTTCAATCCGTGGGCCTACGAGACATCCAACGCTACTTACTATCCTAGCACCATGCTAGCATACAAAGTAAATACCTTGGAGGCTCGAGTACAAGTACCACTCTAAGGCAATGACTAACCTAAATATCGTTGAACCAATGTTGAGACATAGCATAAGTTATTCATATTAACATGATCATATCATAACTAATTAGACTATAGTGGAGGTTTGTAGTGTTTATGATGATAGATTAGGAGTGATATGATATAATCATAAAGACTACTCCTACCACATACATGATATCCACAACCAAACAAGAATCGTATCATCCGAGTATATAAATAAAAGAAGACTAAAGATAATGTCTTTATTATGTATAAAGTCATAAATATAAGAAAAGATACATGAGCAATACCTTTCCCAACATGGACTTGGGACTAGAGACTCTCCTCTTTATAGCCTAACTCCACTAAGGATTAAGAGAACTAGTGTATACAATAGAATGATGCTCAAGTGGTGTGCATTGAAGTGAGGAGTGAGCGGTCCTTTTATAGCTTGGAGAAGGGTCGGTTCCCACCACTAAAAGCACGTGAATCAGTCATCAAAGACTTCTTCAAGCCGGGAGGAGCCAACACGTGGAAGCTGACCGAGTTTGGAGGAAAGACCAAGTCGACCGACAAGGGGGGTCGGCCGACTTGGTAAGTCTTCCAAACGTACTTTCTTGGGTGACTTCCAGGTGGGTCCCCTTTATTGATATAGGGTGTACACTGCTGGATGGCCTCAAATACTTCTGTTTGTGGGTCATTTCATCCATATGATGCCACATGTCGGCGCTTGATTGGCTGAGATGGTATTTTATAGGATCCATCCCCTTGTTTCACTTTAATTTTGTATAAAATACCTGCACGCACCAATTTCTCAAAGTACAAGTGGAAATATGTTAAATATAAAGGTGATGTGTGCGAGAAATGATATTTCCTTCACATAATTGAGTTATATTGATGCATGAAATTGATATATAACAACTGATAAGGTGGTTTAGGCCCGATCTTCCGAAAGGTAATGGATAAGTCAATTGATGTGGAGATCTCGACGTTGATGATCCGAGGCTCTCGAGTAGAACACGAACAACCCCTGCAATCACTACACCACTGCTCTGTTGGTTATCAACTGTGCTTTACAAAATTGACCTCGCCAAGAAGGCTAATTCCTGCAAGTGCAACCGAGAACACAAGAAAGAACAAGGTAGAGCAATCTGAATTGCTATGTTGGGGTCTCACAAACCGATGAACAGCAAAACTGTGTATAACAGATTGATCTAAGCAAAACCCAATTGTTCATGGAGGATACTATGGAGTATATATAGGTGGGAGGACGTCCAAGGGGGTGTTGGGGTCGTGACGTAACCCTAACACACGAAAATAATGGACTTAGACTTGATACAAGGTCCAATGGCCCAATACGGTGGTGCAGCACTCTGACAGATTCTGAACTCGATTTTGTTTGGATGAGTCCCGTTGACTCCAAAAGAATTTTGACATGGAACCAACGCCATTGGAAATGTTATCCTCTCCCCTTTCCGTTCATATGTAGAACACCCAAAACGGAGTTTGTATGCGTCCTGGACGTCCGTTTTAGTGCGTACTGCTCCTGGACTCTGAGTTGGACACGATTTTGAGTTGGGGTCGGTTTTCATTTTTTTTGAACATATCCTCGGTCCTCCGCGCCCCTAAACCTTCCTCCAATTACTCGTTAAATCACTCTATGTATCCTAATCACAATTAAATTATTAGGTAGCAATCTATTCTCAAAAATAGATAAGGAAACATATAAAAACGAGCTCACCTCTGAAATTAATTGTTGTGTGCAAATTCTATTAATTGCATCTTGTATGTTCAATGAAGTGTTGTGTATATCCATAGAAGTGATGTCGTCATCAACAACTACCAATAGTGAACACAGACGTCGTCAAGAAACTTGGTTTGATAACAAGAGCACACTCTCAACCACACCACATTCAATGGTTCAATAATAGCGGCAAGATTCGGATAACTCAAACAACGAGAATACATTTTTCAATTGGTTCTTATAATGATTTTGCTGATTTTGATGTTGTGCCTATGGATGCTTGTTCTCTTTTGTTAGATTATCCTTGGAATTTGATACATATGCTATTTATCATGGTAGAACTAATAAATATACTCTCACGCATAAAGGAAAGAAAATGACTTTGCTTCCTATGACTCCTGCTGAAATTGTGCAGTTTGAGAAGAGTAAAATTTGTGATGATAAAACAACAAAACTAGAATATGAAAAATAGCAAGTTATTAAGTTAAAATCACCTTTGCCACTCACAAATAAATCTGACCTTGCTGATTTAATTGGTGCTAAGGGGATGTGCTATGCTTTAATATGTAAAGAAGCCATGTTTTTACTTCATGAATTGTCTATTACTTTGCCCCTGTTGTTACTAACCTTGTGCATGAGTTTACGGATGTGTTTTCCTTCAACATACCCCCTGATTTACCACACATGAGGGCCATTGAACACAAGATCGACTTGATTCCAGGAGCAAGTTTGCTCAATCATGCAGTGTACATAGCCAATTCGGAGGAGATTAAGAATATTCAGCAACAAGTCCAAGATCTTGTGGACCATAGGTACATTCGTGAAAGCCTTAACCCTTGTTCCGTTACTATTCTTTTGGTTCCTAAGAAAGATAATAGTTGACGCATGTGTGTTGATTGTCGAGCGATTAATAATATCATTATTCGATATCGTTATCATATTCCTCGCTTAGATGACATCCTTGATGAATTGAGTGGTGCTATCATTTTCACAAAAATTGATTTGCATAGTAGTTACCACTAAATTAGAATGACACTAGAAGATGAATAGAAAATGACATTTAAAACCAAGTTTGGACTTTATGAATGGTTAGTCATGCCTTTTGATTTAACTAATGCACCTAGCACCTTTATGCGATTAATGAACGAGGTTTTAAATGCATTCATTGGAAAATTTGTGGTGGTTTACTTCGATGATATTCTCATTTACAACAACTCATAAGATGAATATTTTGATCATTTATGTGTTGTTTTTGCTGTTTTGAGAGATGCACACTTGTTTGGTATCCTCGAAAAGTGTGTCTTTTGCACCAATCAAATCACGTTTCTTATCTATGTCGTCTCCTCACAAGGAATTGAGATGGATGAGGCAAAAATTGTTGCGATCACTAGCTGGTGAACTTCAACAACTGTCATGCATGTGCCTACTTTCCTTGTTCTTGCAGTTTTTATCGCCGTTTTGTGCAGGATTTTAGCACCATTGCAGCACCTCTACATGAGCTAAGGAAGAAGGGAGTGTCGTTTCGATAGAGTGAACATCAGCAACAAGCTTTTGATGCCCTCAAATAAAGCTTACACAAGCACAATTGTTGTAGCTTCCTGATTTTGACAAGACTTTTGAGCTAGAATGCGATGCAAGCAACATTGGAATTGGAGGTGTTCTAATACAAGGAGGTAAACCCGTTGCTTTCTATAGTGAAAAACCGCATGATCATTCTCTGAATTATTCTACTTATGATAAGAAATTGTATGCCTTAGTGCGAGTATTACAAACTTGACAATTTTATCTTGGTCTAAGGAGTTTGTCATACATGCCGATCATGAATCTTTGAAGTATATTAATTGTCAAACCAATCTGGATAAGCGACATGCTAAATGGATTGAGTTCATAAAGTCGTTTCCTTACATCATTAAGCTAAGTCTCGTCTTAATCCATATGATCTTTATATGTCTCTTTCTATTCCTATTGTACCTTAGGAGGATATTTCTATGGACTTTGTTTTGGGATTGCCTAGGACTAAGAGGGGGAGGGATAGTATTTTTATGGTTTTTGATCGTTTCTTCAAAATGACACACTTTATATCTTATCAGAAGACTGATAATACCTCACATATTGCTGATTTTGACGGAAATTGTTCGTTTACATGGTGTGCTAAATACCATTGTTTCTGATCGTGATGAAAAATTTTTAAGTCATTTTTGGAGAACTTTGTAGTATAAATTAGAAACCAAGTTGCTATTTTCAACTACATATCACCCACAAACGGATGGATAAACTGAGGTAGTTAATCGTACTTTATCCACTATGTTGCAGGCTGTTTTGAAAACAAATTT
Source organism: Tuctoria greenei (assembly GCA_036927565.1). NCBI lineage: Eukaryota > Viridiplantae > Streptophyta > Magnoliopsida > Poales > Poaceae > Tuctoria > Tuctoria greenei. Next base: position 22,013,132 of record JAYESD010000007.1, on the reverse strand, counting down.
AAAGTTGTGTGAGGAGTATTTAACACATATATAATTTGCTTACAATAGGTCCGTTCACTCGACGACGAAGGTAAGCCCATTCCAAGTAATGTATGGTTTCAACCTAAGGCTGTTAATGAAGCTCGAGGCTCGTGAGCTACTCGAGTTCGGCTCGTTAAAAGTTTGATTTGAGCTTGACAAATAAACGAGCCAAACTCAAGCTTCATCTCAAGCTCACGAGCCCGACGAGATCGAGCTCGTTAAGCTCGATAAGGCTTGTTTAGATAAATTATGTTTTATAAATATTATTTATTAATATTTTTCTCTTAAATATTATTTATTTTTATTATTTAAACGAGCTTCCCGAGCTCGAACTCGAGCTTTTATGCTATTCAACTGAGCTTAACTATTTAAACGAGCCTTATCGAACCGAGCTCGAGCTTGAGTGCAGGATCAATTGGATTGTAAGCTCGACTTGAGCTCAGCTCGTTGACAGATCTATTCTAACCTTGTGCTCCTATTGATTTAATACCTTTGTCTCCTTCTGAAACTATAAATTTGGATACTACACAACGAACTTAATTCATTCTTAAGATGCATAAAACTACAAAGAAAATATTGAAAGGACGAATGAGAAGTATATGATTGCAAGTAGTAAAGGTAGAAATCGAATAAAACTTGAACTAGGAGATTTGGTGTGGTTGTAATTGAGAAAAGAGCGATTCCCTGACTTGAGAAAATCTAAACTTATACCAGAGCTGCTGGTCCTTTTAAAATTGTTGAAAAGATTAATAAAAATACATATAAACTTGAGTTGTCTGTCGATTTTTGAGTTAATTCCAGCCTACTCTTGAGTAGTCATGCACTCCTCGGTGTAGACGTTAAACATGTCTTACGAAGCTGATATTAACTTCATCCGCCATGATCGGTTCAACCAGCAGCAAATTATCTCTATAGAAGCATGTGTCTAGGGAGTCGAGAGCAATTCTAAGAGGGATCAGGCATGCTACTCGAACTGCCATACCTAGCTGTTGCTCCAAATAATTTCTGATCGGAACTCTGTAGAAATCATATTCATCCTTCTGGAGAACTCCATCTGCATCAACCGCTATTATGTATTCTTCATGCACATTGTGGTGAAGCCCTGGTAGATAACCACAGTTTTGGGAAGATGATCTGGGCCTCCGTCTTCAATCTGGAAGTTCTGATTCGGAATGAATCTAGTGGGATCAACATGATAGTTTGCCATGACGGTGGTAGCTTTGGAGGGATCGCCAGTGTTGGGGATGAACACGGTGAGAGGGAGTGAGGGGAGCCCGGTGAGAGCGAGTTGGATGCATAAAGGGACGAGTGAGGTGTCTTATATACCTCAAGCGCTCCGCTCGGCTTTGCTAGCTATTTTCTTTCCCTTCTTTGGTATCCAGATCCTTCGGTTGTAATAATTCCTATTGCATGTCTTCTCCACGTGTCCATAGCGAAAGCATCCTCTGCATCGAATATCACTGGAAGCCAACTGGTCCGAGCGCTACTGAGGCAAGTATCGGGCGTGCCAAAAGTGGAGGGGCAGTAAATATAGGGTGGTTACTGAGCGCTTCTTGCGAATTCACGGCCTTGTTGCTGAGCTGTTGCCGCGTGGGCTCCCTGTATGTGTTAGTCAGCATGTTGCTCTCTTGCGGCCACCGCGATGGTCTGTCTACTCAGATCCTGGTCAAAGTAGCTTTGGAGATGTCAACGGGGGTAAGCCTGGTTGAACTTGAGCCACGTCGATAATTGTTGTGTGGATGTTTCAAATTTGAACTGGTGCCAAGGTGACGTGGCTGATGTGGATCTTGGGCAACTTCCCGAGCTATGAGGAGGAGCTCACCTCATGGATCGTGGAAGACAGATTGAAAGTTGCCGAAGAGATGAATTTCCTAGAGAATGTTTCCCCCACGGGGATTATCTGGCCATCCGTCTCCAACGGGTCCCTCAAAACGAAACTATTCACATATCGAGTCACGCGAAGTCCATACCGTATCCAACAGGAAGCCCATGGACGAAAGGTATATTCGACTCCACTTCTCCCGTGCCCCAGATATGCGGACTGCCTCGTCCGACCCATTCCAACCGACAGCTCGCGAGCCCCTCACCGGATCCTCGCTTTGCCCCTTGCTCCGCCGCTTTGCCCCTCGCCAGCTCCTCGCCGCCGCCTTGCCGGCTTCTCGCCCCATCGCCTCACTCCTCGTCGTTCGTCCTCGTGAGGAAGAGGCCACCTTTTCGACTACACCGTCTCACCCGCCTCGGCCGACTACCGCCACTCCTCCTCGAAGAGCTCGCCCCGCTCTGCACCCGTCCTCCTCGTCTCCTCCGCCGCCATCTGCACATCGGTGGTGGTGCATATGGAGAGCTCGGACTGGGTTGTCCCACAGTCTAGGGCGGTGGCAGGAGCTGGGGCCAAGGCCAAGGCGGAGCGTGGCAAGAAGCGCATGGCCACTAGCATCGTGGGGCAGCTCGGCGAAGTTGAAGGCCCGTCGCGTCGCGAGGAAGCTCACGCCGCCTCCGCTGCACTGTCGGTTGCGGCCTTCGGAGAAGGCCTCCCGAGCTCGTCGGCGAGCACCGGCGCGTCACGACCATGTTGATGATGCGGTAGGCAATGAGAGACACCGACTCCATCTTCGATTCCTCCCATGGAGGCGGAGGCGGCGGTGGTGGCAGGGCGCCGACCCACCATCAGTGCTCTTGGGGGGCTTGGAAGGCCTGCTGGTTTCGTCGGAGTTGGTGGCGGGAGGGAAAAAATGCTGTTGGGTATAAGCTAAAATTGGTTTACTCTTGGAGAAGAGAAAGTATGGGATATGCGATATATACTGTAGCAGGTCCCAAAGGTACAAATGGGTTCTCAGTTTTGGGATTTGTCGTTGGAGATAGCCTTAGACCGCAGCGGGCAGCTGTCGAAGGGTCAATGCGACACTTTCCCCTGATCTGCTAAGGAGCAGCCCACGAAGGTTCTTGTTCGACGGGGCTTAGGCCTCAAACTAGTGTTCTAGCGGAAGAGAATGAAATAGTCGAGTTTTTACGTGGTTCGGGCTGCAAGGAGCGTAACACCCTACTCCACGGTGGATTGTATTGCTTGGTGAGTGCGTATGCGAGTGTGTATGTGTATCGGTGATTCTGAGACTTGTCCTTGTAGCGATGGTGGTCCGTGCCTTTTATAGTCAAGGTCGGACACCTTACAAGTGGGCTCCTGGGGCCCGACAGGTGGTCCCCGGGCGATCTTATCCTAAGAGATCTAAGGCTTCCCGCATAAGCTTCCTCTGAGGGTGGCAGTGGAGACTCGCCGTCTTGCTGCCTCCCTTGTCAGTAGCCCACGTGCCGTTACTAACGGCGGCAAAAGGTGTCCCGTCAGCTTGTCTTGTTGCCGCAAGCTACCCACTTGGCTGAGTGGGATAGGCCTACAATGCCTTTACTATGATGCGATTGGTCATAGCGGTCTCAGACCGTTGGTGTCCCCCACATCGTGCGCCAGGGGTGGTTGCGGGTCTTCAATGTTTGACCGGAGCGGAGCGCTCCACCTTTTAACCCTCGCACCTCACCACCTGGGGCAAGTTGCAGGACACATGGCAGTGTCGGGGCAGGTCCTCGACGGGAAGGCTTGCTCCGGTCCTTTGTGACGCGTGGCAGCTCCGGGGCTTCCCAGGGTATGTGGTAGCCCCGAGCTTCTTCCCTGGGGGTACTGGCCCTTTGCGCTCCATGCCACGTGGCTGTCTCGGGGGCGTTTCCCCAAGGATGGGTGAGGTCCCGTCCCTACACGTGGCGTCTCGGGAGCCCGTCACGCCAGAGGGGCCAAGTCCCATCTTCGAGGCTTAAGAGGCAGCTCTGAGCTTCATCTTCAAGGGAGGCAAAGGCCTTGGCATCTATAGAACGTGTGGCCCCTCTGGACCCGCCTTGTTGTCTTCATCCTGTGTGCGAGGGTACCCCATGCGCAGGGTACCGATAGTGGCCCCTTGGTCCACCTTGGGGCGTGGTGAAGAACCTAAAGGTGGATCCCTTTCCATGTCTTCCTGCACTCTGCTTTAAATTCTGTCTTGGATAGCCGAAGCGGTGGGTGCTTCTGTCAATCGTCGCCACACGTCCTCCTCAAGTCGAGATGTTGCAATGACGAGATCTTTGCTGCTGCCGCTTCTCTACCTTCTGCGGCGCCTTTAACCGCTACGGTTCCCGATGCGGTTACAACACTTTTGGACGCCCCACCTTTATGGGGGCTGCTTTAGCTATCTTTCTGGGTGGCTGACCGCCTGGGCCAGCGCTCCAACCCAGGGGCGTAGGGCCCATTGCCATGGGCGCCGCGTCTGGTGTGGGCCGATCCTTCATTCGAGGTACTCAGGCGTTGCTGGGGTGATTAAAAAAGGAAACCTTTTAGAGGGATCGTTTCCCTCTCTATTCACACCTCGCATCCTAGGCTTTTGCCTTCTCCCTCGAGCACTCGAGCTTCTTACTTTAGTCAAAGCTCCCACCTTCACTTGCTTCAATGGCTTCCCCATTGCCTCCATCTCGCCGTTTGTCAGCCGACAACCTGTTGTCGATGCGGCGACTGCTTGGCTCGTCGGCGGCGGAGCATGCGGGGATGATCCGTTGTGGATATCCCGCTCTTGATGACTTGCGCGAAGATGAGACCATCCTCTTCTCCGCCTATGTATCTGCAGGGCTTGGACTTCCGCTGTCGCGGTTCTTTTTGGCGGTGCTGGAGGAGTATGGGCTGCAGCTCCACCACCTGTCGCCGAACTCCATCGCCATGATAGCGGTGTTCATCCACCTCTATGAGGCGTTCGTGGGCTGTAAGCCGACGGTGGAGATGTTATGACTCTTCTTCATGATGAAGACCACCAGAAAAGGCGAGACTACCCAGGTGGGTGCCTGCTACTTTCAGCACTAGGACAAATCCTCCCGACACTACATCCCCTCGCTCAAAGGGGGCAAGTGGAAGGCCTGGAGGGAAGATTGGTCGATCGTGCGGGTTGAGCCCCATCCTGCGCTGAAGGTGCCTACTGCAGGTCCTTCTGCTGATCCCACTACCTGGGAAGCATTACAAGGGTTGCCAAAGGAGTATACGCTGATATTAAGAAGGATCCGATTCTTGGCGGGCAAAAGGCTTGACCTCCCTGATGGTGCCGACTGACTTCTTGCGCTGCCGTATCGCCCCTCTACAGGATCAATGGTACGAGGCCTGGTACTACGCCGGTACTGACGATCTGTGCCAGCTGGCTCCAGACGACCTTGCCCCAAAGGAGTTGGAGAGTTTTCTGAAAGCGGTAACCTACGATACGGTTGACGATGAGCACATCTCCTTCCCAATCGACTGCCAACCGCTCTTCATGACCCCCGATGTGAGGGATGGACCTATGAGCTCGATGTCGGTGGTCAATGTGTTCGGTGTCGCCCTCCTGCACCCCGAGGATACGTCAGGGGTTTCAGCGGTTCTAGCGCGGTGTCGTGGCATGTTGCAGCAAAGGTCGGATTCCTCCCGCTTGTCAGAGAAGGCTAAGGTAGGGTCCCCAACATCTTCTGTCGGGCTGGAGGGCAGCCAGCCTTCCCCAGTCCCGTCGCCAGGAAGGTGTTCCCGCCACCTGGCCATTGAATCAAAGAACCAGAAGTTGATGCAGGGGGATAGCACCCAACCTTCTCATTGTGATAGGGCCAGAAAGGCTGAAGCTCCCGTCGTAAACTTGGTTTCCGATTACATCAGCAGCTCTGGTTCCGGCAGGGGCATAGGGGGGACTGTGCAGGCGAGCGCCGGTCTTGAGGGCAGGTCCCGGCGATCTCGATCTATTGCCCGAGGTGGAGGGCCAGGGTCACCGGAGTGGTCTGACCCGCCGGTAAGGAGCATCTTCTTCCTCTGCCTTTTTTCTACGCACATTCTGACGGAGTTTTACCCTGGTTTCTCAGTGCGTCATTAGCTGACTTGGTGCTCTTGGTGCTTCTAGGGGTGGGCTTGGTAGGCCCCGCCCTTCCCGGGGTTGGAACAGGGTCTGCCATGTTGCGTCCTATGCTCGAGGGTTCGTCTGCCTTAGGTGTCGTCGATGACTTTACACCCTTGTCCATTGAGGCTGGTGAGGCTGAAGTGGCCAGGCATGGAAGTATCAGGCGAAGGGGCACCTGACGAGGTTGTGCCCAGTGTGGGTGTGCCAGGCGAGGATGTGCCCGACATGGAGGTGCCAGGCGAGGAGGTTCCTGGTTTGGAGGTGCCAGGCGGGGAGGTGCCCAGCGTGGAGGGGGCTACATTGGTCGTGGCTGTCCCTTTTGGTGAGGCTAACCCGCCCGTTGTTGATGCGGTGCCGATGCCTAACGTTATTTTCGCTCAAGACGGTGACTCGCCACTAGCGACCGACGACCCTCTTGTAGTAGAGGGAAGGGCTTCAGCGTCGGGTAGTGGCGCGGCGATTCCCGGAGCTCTAGCTGGGGCACCAATTTGTCCTCAGGTGCTGGTGTCTACAACAGCATCGACAGAAGAGGCAGAGAGGGAGTCGCCTGAGGCGATAGTTGAGCCAATCCCTCTTGCCAACCCTGTTGCCACGGCCCAATCCATCCTGCGCCAAACGCAGTCTGCTCTTGCCCTAGAGTGGGATCATCTTGCGGAGGAGCGGCACTTGGTGAAGCTGGTCGACGTCAAGAATAAGGAGGTTGAGGTGAAGGCCTTGAAGGCCCATGCTGCCGCCGACGCCCGCCTAAAGCTGTGCGAGGATCAGCGGCTAGAGTTGGTCCACCGTGAAGTTGTCGTAGCTGACGTAGAACGGGAGTTTGCGGCAAAGGAGGAGGAGGTCTCCCTGGGCCTGGAGGAGAAATGCCGAGCTTTGCAGGACCTGGAGCTTGTCATCAAGCGCAGGGAGGACGATCTGGAACGTCGTGCTCGGGAGCTCACCGACCAGGAGGAGGCTATGCGGAGAGAGACGGAGAGCCTTCAAGCCTTCCGTACGGCTGAGGCCCAAGGGGTTTGGGACTTCCTGGCCTATGCTGGGGCAGTGCTGGAGCCCCTCGGCCTTGGTCCTCTGTCGCGTGGGGAGCAGTCTTAGGGGGTGGCCCAGCTGCTTCCTGCCTTGGACTCCCCCTGTTCGTCGTTGGGGTCGGTGAACACCGTCCTCGCAAGGCGGCTGAAGGCCGAAGGAAAGGAGCTGGCTGAGCTGGTGGCCTGCCACGTCCTGGTATGCTTCTGAAGCTGGTACCCAAATATTCTGCTGGAGGCAGTGGAGGAAGGTCCCCTTGGTGAGCGGGGGGGATGAGGCTAGGGCCAAAGCCCAAGACCTTGTCAGGGAGGTTGCTTCTTTGTTCCAGCGGAGTTGAGGCTGGCGGCACCTGGGCGCAAGATTTTTGTATCCGGGGGTGGCCCCCTTGTGTAAATAAACGAGACTAGTTGGATTCATGTTGTTTTGTCTATTGGCTTGTCGCGTGCTTCCAGATTGCTGTCCCAATTCCTTCTCTTGAGTAAGGTCTTGAAAAGCCTCTGTTCATGTCGTTAGCCTTTTAGGAACCAACGCTTGCACAATTGATGCTACCGATTTGTCGCTAGATGATGTCCTGCCTATGGAATCCCCCTTAGAGGCCCCTTGGTAGGCGTGGCCAAATTGTTGGGTACACCTACCATTTGAATGCAGGATGCCTTCGACTAGCCCCCGTCAGAGTGAGGGAGCATGAGTGTTATCGTTGCAGGCAGCCAGAGTTGGCTGTTCCGGCTGCGCCCTACGTTGTTGTGAAGTCGTCGATGTCAGGCCCCATGGGAAGTGCCAGAGCTGGGTGCTCTAGCGTTGCCTACCACCGCCGTGTAGTCGTTGAATACGGGCACCTGGTGGGAGGTGCCAGAGCTGGATGTTCTGGCGTCATCTACCATTGTCGTGGAGGTGTCGATGGTAGGCCCCTTGGCAAGTGCCGGAGCTAGATGCTCTGGCGTCGTCCGCCATAGTCGTGGAGGCATTGACGGTAGACCCCTTGGGAGGTGCCAGAGCTGGATGCTCTAGCGTCGTCCACCATCGTCGTGGAGACATCGACGGCAGGCCCCTGGTTTATAGGCTATCTCAAGGGAACCCTGTTAGTAACAAGAGCAGGGCAGGAGAGTTTACTCACTTAACCGCGCTTGGTGCTGTCGTTAACATTTGGGACTTTGATGGCAGGCCTCTTGGGAGGTGCTGGAGTTGGATGCTTTGGCGTCGCCCACCATCTTCATAGGTACGTCGACAGCAGGCCCCCTGGGAGGTGTCGGAGCTAGATGCACTAGTGTCGCCCACCATCTTCGTAGAAACGTTAACGGCCGGCCCCTTGGGAGGTGCCGGAGATGCTCTGGCATCGCCCACCATCTTCAGAGGTACGTCGACGGCGGGCCCCTGGTGTACAGGCTATCGCAAAGGAACCCTGTTAGCAACAAGTGCGGGCAGAAGAGTTTACTCACTTCTTCGCGCTTGGTGCTATCGTTGACGTTCTGGGACGTCAACAGCGGGCCCCCTGGGAGGTGCTGGAGCTGGATGCTCCAGCGTCGCCCACCATCTTTGTGGAAACATCGATGGCAGGCCCCTTGGGAGGTGCCGGAGCTGGATGCTTCAGCATCACCCACCATCTTCGTAGAATCATCAACGGCAGGCCCCTAGTGTACAGGCTATCGCAAGAGAAATCTGTTAGCAACAAGTGCAGGGCAGGAGAGTTTACTCACTTATTCATGCTTGGTGCTGTTGTTGACGTTCTGGGACGTCGATGGCAGGCCCCTTGGGAGGTGCCGGAGCTGGATGCTCCGGCGTCGCCCACCATCTTCGTAGGTACATCGACGGTGGGCCCCTTGGGAGGTGCCGGAGCTGGATGCTCCGGCGTCGTCCACCACCGTTGTGAAGTCATCGACGGCAGGCCCCTGGTGTATAGGCTATCGCAAGAGAAACCTGTTAGCAACAAGTGCAGGGCAAGAGAGTTTACTCACTTATTCGCGCTTGGTGCTGTCGTTGACGTTCTAGGACGTCAACGGCGGGCCCTCTGGGAGGTGCCAGAGCTGGATGCTCTGGCGTCGCCCACCATCTTCGTGGAAACATCAATGGCAGACCCCTTGGGAGGGGCCGGAGCTGGATGCTCTGGTGTAGCCCACCATCTTCGTAGAGTCGTCAACGGCATACCCCTGGTGTACAGGCTATCGCAAGAGAAATCTGTTAGCAATAAGTGCAGGCAGGAGAGTTTACTCGCTTATTAGCGCTTAGTGCTGTTGTTGACGTTCTGGGACATCGACGGCAGGCCCCTTGGGAGGTGCCAGAGCTGGATGCTTCGGCTTTTCCCACCATCTTCGTTCGTACGTCGACTGCGGGCCCCCTGAGAGGTGCTGGAGCTGGATGCTCCGGTGTCGTCCACCACCGTCTTGAAGTCATCGATGGTAGACCCCTGGTGTACAGGCTATCGCAAGAGAAACCTGTTAGCAACATGTGCAGGGCAGGAGAGTTTACTCACTTATTCGCGCTTGGTGCTGTTGTTGACGTTCTGGGACGTCGACAGCATGCCCCTTGGGAGGTGCCAGAGCTGGATGCTCCGGCGTTGCCCACCATCTTCGTAGGTATGTTGACGGCGGGCCCCCTGTGAGGTGCCGGAGCTGGATGCTCTGGCATCGTCCACCACCGTCGTGAAGTCGTCGACGGCAGGCCCCTAGTGTACAGGCTATCGCAAGAGAAACCCGTTAGCAACAAGTGCGGGGCAGGAGAGTTTACTCACTTATTCGCGCTTGGTGCTGTCATTGACGTTCTGGGACATCGATGGTAGGCCCCATGGGAGGTGCCAGAGCTGGATGCTCCGGCGTCGCCCACCATCTTTGTAGGTACGTTGACGGCGGCCCCCCTGGGAGGTGTTGGAGCTGGATGCTCTGGCGTCGCCCACCATCTTTGTAGGTACGTCGACGGCGGCCCCCTGGGAGGTGCCGAGGCTGGATGCTCCGTTGCACTCTGCTTTGTATGTCCTACACACATAACGGAGGCGCATATTGTTTTGCTCGCTGGTAATCTTTTCCTATCCTTAAGTATAGTCATGTCTTATAGTCTTGGGTTGGTACACGGGATTTGGGTAATTCTGTGCATTGGCGCTCAGGGTCCGACTTCCTTCTTATTTAAGGTGTGAGCGTCCTGGCCCCCTGGTACTTAGCTACAGCACTGGGAGGCAAAGCGCACACGCTTCGTGTATAGGATTAAGCTAAGCATGTTGCACGCTCTGGACCTCCAGCTCAGCGTTGGCCTTTCATGGGGAACCATTTGGCACCACAGGGCCCCAAGTAAGAGGGCAGGCGCGAGGTTCTAAGACACCTTGAGGTACGTCAAATACATCCGTCTGTAGAAGGGTTGCATGACTCTACTAGGGGTGATACAAAAAAGATTTCACCAAGTACACGAAAATGATGTACGGAAGATGAGTCTAGTTTGATTGATCACAAACTTAACAGGTAATGTAAGTGAGCAAAAGAAAAAGCATATGGTAAGACAGTGAATTTCTTATCATTGGTGTTCATAGGAGTGAATTGGCTTTACAATAAGGCAACGACCCACTCCAGTTGGCAAGGGAGGTAGAATGTTCATGCTTAGGGTACTAGACCAAGCTAAATAGCTGAACATTCAGGACCTGTCCCTCCCAGAGCTTCGTTGTCCTACATGCCGTTCCCTGGCACCATGACACCCTATAATGTCCTACTTTTAAGCTTAGGGATAGAACTTGCAGAGGTGCTCTATGTTCCATGGGTTGGGGAGGGGCTCTCCTTCTTCTGTTGCGAGGCGGACACATCCGGGGCGGGATACTTGTATCACTCGGAAAGGGCCTTCCCAGCTGGGGGAAAGTTTGTGCGACCCTTCTCGAGAGAGTATGCGCAGTAGCACCAGGTCACTTGTCTTGAGCTCTCTACTCTGCACGAACCGCTCTTGGTAGCGCCTCAGCGCCTGTCGGTAACGTGCATTTCAGATGGTGGCATGCCTCCTTGCTTCGTCGATGAGGTCGATGTCTTCTTGTCAGAGTTGGTCCTGCGAGGCATCATCGAAATGCTCGGACTCTGAACGAGCCCATAACGATCTCTGGGGGGAGGACGACCTCGGCCCCATATACCAGAAAGAAAGGTGTTTCTCACGTGGCATGGCTGGGTGACGTCCGGCTTGCCCATAGTGCACAGCGGAGGTCGTCGACCCACTTGACACCATGCTTATCCAAACTATCATATGTGCGTGTCTTGAGGCCCCTGAGGATCTCAACGTTGGCCCATTCGACTTGCCCGTTGCTCTTTGGATGAGCCACGGATGCATAACAAACTTGGACACCAAGGTCCTCGCAGTAGTCCTGGAAAGCTGCACTGGTGAACTTGGTCCCGTTGTCAGTGATGGTCCCGTTTGGGACCCCGAACCCGCACACAATTGATTTGATGAACTTGACTGTGGAGTCCTTGTTGATGTTGATGACTGGGGCTGCCTACGGCCACTTGGTGCACTTATCTATGGTGACGTACAGGAACCGGTACCCTCCGACTGCCCTGGGGAAGGGTCCCAGGATATCCAGCCCCCAGACCGCGAAACGCCAGGAGGGCGGGATCATCTGCAGTGACTGCGTTGGGGTGTGAATTTGCTTGGTGTGGAACTAGCACGCCTTGCACTTCTTGACTAGTTCGACGATGTCTTGTAGTGTTGTTGGCTAGTAGAAACTATGCCGAAAGGCTTTGCCAACCAGCGTGCAGGAGGCCGCGTGATTCCCACACTCTCCTTCGTTGATTTCTGCAAGCAAGTCACATCCTTCCTGCCGAGTTATGCATCGTCGTAATGCGCCATTGGCACCACATCGGCAGAGATCACCTTCTACTAGCATGTAGCATTTCACCATCCTCGCGATCCTCTCAGCGGATGTTGGGTCCTCCGGGAGGAGGTTGTCCTTCAGGTAGTCCCGGACCTCCGTGATCCACGCATCGGGACTCTCCTGGACTTACAGATCTTGGGTACCAGGTGATTGAGGATCCTTGGTGATGCTCAAGAACCTTGGCGGCCCCCATGGTTGCAGGGCTGCCGTGGTTGCCAGCTCTGTGGAGCTGGGATCACCTTCTTCAATAGGCCTTGCTAGCCTAGCGGTCAGCCGCACCAACTTCCTGCCAAAGACCCCTTCTGGAACAGGGGCTCCTGTGGAAGCTATGGTTGATAGTGCATCGATGATGGAGTTATCGACGCGAGGTACATGGCAGAGATCCAAGGCCTCGAATCCAACTTCTAGCTTCTCGACGTGTATCAGATATGTCACGAGCTGCGGGTCGTTGCAGCAGCACTCACCCCAGACTTGCTTGATGATCAGCCGAGAGTCTCCCTTCACCAGCATCTGCTGGACACCGAGACCCTGCGCAGCTGTGAGTCCGAAGATGAGGGATTCATACTCTGCCATGTTGTTGGCGGCCTTAAAGTCGAGGCGCACTGCGTACTTGGACTGCTCCCTGTTGGTGAGGTGAGAAGTACACCGGCTCTAGCCCCTTGCTTCCTTGAGGATCCGACGAAGAAGAGTGTCCAGTGAGGTTCGGTAAGTACCGGAGCCCTAGGCTCCGACTCGCTGATCTTCTGGCCCCTTGGGTTGCTCGGTGAGGGGGTCCATTCGGCAACAAAGTCTGCTAGAGCTTGACTCTTGATTGCATGTCGTGGCAAGAAATCGAGCTCAAACTCCGCTAATTCAGCCGCCCACATGGCGATATTGCCAGTTGCGCTCGGGCTACGCAGCACTTATCTTTGCCTCATGCAGGACTTTGCTGATGAAGTAGACTGGGCGTTGGATGGTCCGGGACCGTTTCAGGGAATCCGACTCATCTTATTCCCTCTGCTCCAGGTCCAGCGACTCCATGTCTCCTGGGCCTGGTGCTTCCTTTAGGGGCTGGGACCCAAAGGCTTCTTGGCTTTCGGGGCCCCCTAGGGGGACTCGGTGATCCTCTAGGGGCTGGGACCCAAAGGCTCCTTAGTCTCTAGGGCCCCCTTGGGGGACCCGGACGTCCTCTAGGGGCTGGGACCCAGAGGCTCCTTGGTCTCTGGGCCCCCCTAGGGGCACCCGGACGTCCTCTGGGGCTGGGACCCAGAGGGTCCCTTGGTCTCGGGCCCCCTTGGGGGACCCAGACGTCCTCTTGGGGCTAGGACCCAGAGGCTCCTCTGTCGTTGAGGCCCCCTGCAAGCTGTGACGCCCGGTTCCGAAAACTGAACCAAGCTAACACATATATGTGCCCAGGATGTTCAACACACATACACGAGTGCAATCACAAAAGAGTATACAAAAAATTACCACATAACAATATTAATTATAAAATTTTATTACACAAACCATATTATCCTCGAATACAAGCTCTAATGAATATTAATGATAAGTTCAACTAATGCAGCGGAAATAAACTAATTAAGAAACTAAGCAAACTAAGCAAAAGGTATAGCGCAGCTCCATGCAACACCACAGGCAAAGTTGACGGTAGACACGGCCTAAAACTCCGCATTATTGCCATTAAACTCACAATCCTGACCTGCAACTGTTGGGGGGATTGCAAGAGTGAGTACATGTCATACTCAGCAAGTGTGGAAAGTATGACATGTGGCTGATTCAAATGATGACAATAATAATGGCAAAGTGTTGAAAAGTACATTAAAACATTTGAAAAGCAATATATTATAATTATATGAATCAAAATCATCATAATCATAAGTAATACCATAATACCAAACTGAATTTACTACCATCATCCATGATTCTAGATTTCACCATTTTCAATAACAATATTCAATACCAGAAATTAAATCCATAACCATTACCAAACCATAACCATTCCAATACCAAATTCCCTCTAATCATGGAAGTTGTCCAAGTGCTCATAATTGGGAGCACGGCTATCATGATAGTTTTAATTAACTCTGCAGTGTTTGTACCTCTTTACCCACGTGTTCGTGATTTCATCACCTTTCGGCGACTAAGAATCTCCCTTATGCCCATGACCCGTCAGTCATATTACACACTTTCGTTGGTGTGCGGCCAAGAGATCACAAAATAGCCTTTACAAAGGGATTACTAGCCTATTTAGACCCCACTGAGGTTTCACCGGTGGCGATGCCTCCAACTGAGCACATCTTCAACCAAGGGCCCCCTTTTGAGCCATTCGGATCCAGGGTAGTCCCACCAATCATCAACAAACCCAATCCGACTACCCCTTCCTCGAGCATCCTTAATGGTCCAAATAACACTGGTAAAGCCCTAATTAATCAGCTACGCCGCACCCATACTTGGCCTCGTGGTGGCACTGTAGTCCTGGCTTATTCTCGCATGAACCGGTCCTTAGATCTAAAGCAAGCAAACCACCATAACATCGAACCCATCCACATACTAGGCTTGCTTAGATCACCCATCGTATTGACCAGTTTACATTAACCAGAATATCATTGATGCATAATTAAATGTGTAGTGTTGTTTGCCATCCCAATTAATTAAGCGAAGCAAAAAGGTAAAAAGCCCTTCCCGTCTCTCTACCATATATTCCAGGTGACAAGGGTGGTTAAACAAATCTAGTAAACTTCCTACCATAGGATTCCCATCAAATTGACACAAGCATGCAGTTTGCAAACAAAACATTTATTTTAAAATAGGATCAATGTGCTTCAAGGACACTTGCCTTGCTCCGACGGATAGGGTTGCTCAAGCGCTTCGAAATCTTGATTCTGAAAATCCTCGTACACGATCTCTTGAGCACTTCCCTCTACTCGTGATCACACATACAAGAAAATACATACAAATCAACATGATGCACACACATTAATCAACATGCGATGATATGCATGAATGCAAAGTTTAATTATTAATTAACTATGGTTGTTTATTAATTAGATGCAACTAGTTCATATATGTTCATACGAGTTTACGGGGGTTTTAGCAGGGATTAATGCTGCTGAAAATAAAAAGGCGATGCAACAAAAATCAATTTACGTCTATTAGATCTAATACGTCGCTAAAATTTGCATCGGAAACGAATCCTACCGTAGATGTGATGGCTTCGAAGATCGCGGGACAAAGGTGACGTGTAGACGAAGTAGATGCGCAGGGTCCTCCGGCGGCACGACGATGACGACGACCTCCGGCGGACGGCGGCGCCCTCCTCTTTTTTTTTTTCTTCCTCTTCCTCCTCTTTTCTCCTCTCTTTTCTTCCCTGGCAGCGCAGCCCTCTGGTGTTCTCTCTTTTTTTCCTCAACCCGGCGGCTAGGGCTCCTGGTGGCGGCTGCTTTTCTGGTGTCGGGAAACACGAAGCGCTACGACTTTTATACCCGGCGGCTAGGGCACTGTGGGCGGCAGGACCATCGCGATGCGCGCGGTCGGCGCGTGACCGACTCGGTCGGGGCGGACGCGCTGGGCGCGTGGGGCCAGGCGTGGGCGAGCGGGACACGGCGCGCGGGTTGGGCGAGGCAGCGGGGCAGGCGCGGGCGAGCGCGCGAGGGGGCATCGGGGTGGTGCCATGCGGGAGCGCGGGCGGCGGGGGTTGCGGTGCGGGGCCCAGGCGGCGGGGTCGCAGTGCGGGCGGCTCGATCGGGTCAACGCAGGCGCGCCGAATGCGCTGCAGCGTGGGGCCGGCGGGGCGCTGCGCGGCGGGCGCGCGCTGGGGCGTCGCGCTGGGTGGGGCGCTCGCTGGCTGGGCCGTTTGGCCTGGTCGGCGGTTGTTTTTGTTTTTTTTTCTTTTTTTTCTTTTTTTATATATATACTTTTTGTTTTACATATATAAATATTATCATTAAATATATATTATATATATATATATTTTTTATTTTTATATGTCATTATTATTTTTATACTTATTCCCTATTACAAGTTTTACGCTATTATTTTCCTTTTCTTCTTTTGCTACTCATATTTGTATATGTATATTTTATGTTTTATTATTTTTCTTTTATTCTATTAATATTTAATGCATGAACATGTATGCAATGCATGATGCGAAAATTGAGGGTGTTACAAACCTACCCCCCTTAAAGTGAATCTCGCCCTCGAGATTCGACAGCGTGGAGAAAAGATGCGGGAATTCTGCCTTCAGGTCTTCTTCACGTTCCCACGTAGCTTCGGCTTCTGTATGGTGTTTCCATTGCACCTTGCACCAATGGACTTTCTTATTCCTCGTGACCCTTTCCTTCACGTCCAAGATCTTGATAGGTTGCTCGACATAGGACAAATCCTCCTGAAGTTCTAACTCGCCCATTGGCACTTGTTCTTCCGGCTCCCTGAGACACTTCTTGAGTTGGGAAACATGAAACACATCATGTACGTCTGAAAGATGAGCTGGCATCTCCATCTTATATGCTACTTCTCCTCTTTTGTCCAAAATCTTGAATGGTACAATATAACGAGGTGCGAGCTTGCCTCTTATGTTAAACCTCTTATGACCTCTCATAGGTGACACCTTTAGGTAAACAAAATCTCCTATTTCAAAGGCTAATTTCCTTCTCCTATTGTCCGCATAGCATTTTTGTCTTGATTGGGCAGCCCTCAAGTTTTCACGAATTATCTGGACTTGCTTTTCGGCTTCTTGCAACACATCCGTACCAAATACTTGAGTTTCTCCTGCCTCATTCCAGAATAAAGGTGTCCTACACTTCCTCCCATAAAGTGCTTCATATGGTGACATTTTCAAGCTTGCTTGGTAACTATTGTTATATGAAAATTCCGCGTATGGCAAGCTTTTGTCCTAAATTTTCCCATGCTTTAAAGCACAAGCTCTTAACATGTCCTCCAAAATCTGATTGGTCCTCTCGGTTTGTTCATCCGTTTGAGGATGATATGCTGAACTAAAATTCAACCTCGTTCCCAAAGCTTCATGCAATTTTTTCCAAAATCTGGAGGTAAATTGAGAACCTCTATCCGAGACTATCTTCTTCGGTACTCCGTGTTGACACACAATATGCTCCATGTATATTTCGGCCAATCGTGCAGCTGTATACTTGGTCTTCACAGGGACAAAATGAGCTAACTTGGTTAAGCGATCCACAATTACCCAAATTGAGTCATACCCGGACTGAGTACGTGGTAACCCAACTATGAAGTCCATTACAATTTCTTCCCACTTCCATTCCGGAATCTTCAACGGTTGCAATAATCCGGCTGGTCTTTGATGTTCCGCCTTGACTCGTTGGCACACATCACACAATGCTACGTATTCAGCTATGTCCTTCTTCATGCTATCCCACCAATAGCAAGTCTTCAAGTCTTTGTACATCTTTGTACAACCAGGGTGAATTGAGTAAGGCGAGTCATGTGCCTCCTTTAATATTGTCTCCCGAATATGCTTTACATTAGGCACAATGATCCTCTTTCCAAGCCATAAGGTACCATGTTCGTCTTCATCAAATCTGAATTCTCTCCCTTCCTTGATCCTTTCCTTGATTTCCTTGATCTCCTCATCCGTGGTTTGTGCTTCTCAAATTTCTTGCTCCAAGGTTGGGTTTAACTCCATCATCTCCATCTCATTTACAAACCGAGGTTCAACCGTTCAAACTCCTTACATAACTCGAATGGTAACTCTCGAACCGTGAGTTGATGACTTACTCCTTTTCTACTCAAAGCATCGGCCACTACATTGGCTTTTCCCGGATGATAGTTGATCCCCAAATCATAATCCTTGATGAGCTCCAACCATCTTCGTTGCCTCAAGTTCAGATCCGTTTGTGTGAAAATATACTTCAAACTCTTATGATCCGTGTAAATTTCACACCTATGTCCAAGAATATAGTGTCTCCAAATCTTCAATGCATGTACCACGACTGCAAGTTCTAAATCATGTGTTGGGTAATTCTGCTCATGTTTCTTCAATTGTCTTGACGCATAGGCGACCACTTGAACTTCTTGCATAAGCACGCATCCGAGTCCTTGTCTTGACGCGTCACAATAAATATCAAAACTCTTGCTTACATCTGGCAATACCAAAACTGGGGCTGTTGTTAACCTCTTCTTGAACTCCTCAAAACTGTTTTGACAAGCTTCAGTCCATATGAACGCCTTTCCCTTCATTAGCAACTCCGTCATAGGCTTGGCTATCTTGGAAAAATCCTTCATAAACCAACGGTAATATCCAGCCATCCCAAGAAAACTCCTTATTTCCTTGACATTTTGCGGCGGCTCACACTTCAACACGTCTCTCACTTTTCCGGGGTCAACCGATACTCCTCCTCCTGAGATTATATGACCCAAAAATGGCACCTCTTTCAACCAAAACTGGCACTGGCTGAACTTGGCATACAATTGATGCCCCCTCAATTTCTGCAGCGTAAGCCTCAAGTGTTCCTCATGTTCCTTCTCATCCTTCGAGTAGATCATAATATCATCAATAAACACCACAACAAATCTATACAAGTACTCAATGAAGACCCTATTCATGAGGTACATAAAGTAGGCAGGCGCATTTGTCAATCCAAATGACATCACGGTGTACTCATAAGATCCATACCGTGTTCTAAAAGCTGTTTTGGGTATGTCTGACGGTCTAATCTTCATTTGAAAGTAACCAGACCTCAAATCAATCTTGGAAAACACACAGGCACCTTTCATCTGATCAAACAAATCCTCTATACGGGGCAAGGTGTACTTGTTCTTGATGGTCACCTCGTTGAGAGCTCGGTAATCCACACACATCCTTTGCGTTCCATCCTTCTTGTCCACAAATAGAATGGGCGCTCCCCAAGGTGAAGAGCTAGGGCGAATAAAACCTTTCCCTAATTGCTCTTGAATTTGCTTCTTGAGCTCCGCTAATTCCATAGGAGGCATCCTATACGGCCTCTTAGCTATAGGTGCAGTTCCAGGTATTAAATCAATAACAAACTCAATGTCTCGATCAGGTGGCATACCTGGCAACTCATCTGGAGACACATCCAAAAATTCACACACTACCGGAATCTCCTCAATTGCGGCACCATCCATATGATTCAGCTCCAATTGCTTTGGTGCGGTTTGAGATGCTTCAAATTCTACGGTGACCCCTTCCTCATTAGTCAACTTCACCGTCTTTCTGGCACACTCAATAACTCCATTGTGCTTCCTCAACCAGTCCATACCAAGTATAATATCCAACCCTTGAGAATCTAAAACAATGAGGTTGGCAGAGAAGTCTACCCCCCTTATTCTAAGGCTTACTTTTGGACATACTATATTTGTCCTCATCTCTCCTCCAGGAGACTTAACCAACAGAGTAAACTTCATATGAGAGATAGGCAAACTATACTTGGCAACATACTTCGATGCAATGAATGAATGTGATGCTCCAGAATCAAATAACATAGTCGCGGGGTTGGAGTTGGCGAGAAACATACCAATGACCACGTCATCCGCTTGTTGAGCATCCTCCGTAGAGACATGGTTCACATTGCCACGAGCAAAATTCTGCTGTCGACGGCTTCCTTGTGGCTGCCCTCCATTGGGTCTTGGGTTTTGCCTCGACGCATTGCTTCCTTGACCAAGGCCTGACTTAGGACATTGATGCGCAAAGTGTCCAGCTTATCCACAAGTATAACACTTCTTAACTCCGCCAGAATTATTGGGACGAGCTTGGTTTTGAACATTGGCTCCAGGAAAATCAGCACGAGGTGCATAAGGCATTGGAGGCCTAGGTGCTTGCATAACAGGGCGCTGCTGCCCAAACTGAGTTGGGCGCGGTGCATAACCAGGGCGCTGAGCAGGAATAGAGGAGCTGTAATAGGGTGCATTGGGTGGTGCAAGGCGAGGGCGCACATTACTTCCTTGTTGCTGTCCTTGATATGGCGCCTTCCTCTTGATTTCTTGCTCCATCTCACGAATCTTGTTCTCAACCACAATTGCTTTGTCCATAAGCTTCTGAAAATTGGCATAATCGCAATTGAGCAATTGTACTTGGATCTCATTGTTCAAGCCCCTCATGAGCAAGTATTGTTTCCGGCTGTCCTGACTATCATCCTCAGGCGCATATCTTGAGAGTTGAGTGAACTTATTGAGATATTCACTCACGCTTGATCTCCCTTGCCTTAAGTTCTCGAATTCTTGTCTCTTCAAGATCATAACACCTTCCGGCACATAATGAGAACGGAAGTTCTCCTTGAATTCGGCCCAAGTAATTCTCTCTTGATTCTCATGAGCATTGCAATAGGAATCCCACCAATCCGCACCTGCTCCAACTAGTTGATGAGAAGCAAATAGGACCTTCTCTCGGTCACTACATTGGACAATAGCAAGTTTCTTCTCCATGGACTTTAGCCAATCATCCGCATCCATAGGGTCAGCGGCGTGAGCAAAGGTTGGTGGCCTAGTCCTCATAAACTCTCCCAACCGGTTATGAGGAGGCGGGGGTGGCAGTGGAGGCATGTGGGGCTGATTGTTGATGTTATTGCCAGCCTGCAGCTGTCCCATTGTCCGTATTATGGTCTGCATGAGCTGGTTCTGCATAACCAGTAGTTGCTCGATATTGATGGCTCCATGAGGAGGTCCTTGTTCGATGTTGTCCTGAGGTACTCCATGGTTCTCCTCCTCATCATTGACATCCCTCTGGTTGCGAGTCCTCACCATCTGAAGGAGAGCAATAGGTAAGAATTTAAAAACGTCCCCAACTATATGCATCAAGGGATATGAAGCTAACCAACTAGCTAGCCTACGTGGACATGGCAATGCTAAAGCATCCCAAAATCCTCTATTAAGCACACAAGCAACCACTATATATAGCAAACAACACTTCAAGAAAAAACACATCGATCCCTGAGTGCTCCTATGTGCTCTAAAGTGTCCATTCTATCTAGGTTGCGTCCTACGGTCAACCTGTGGCTCTGATACCAATCTGTGACGCCCGGTTCCGAAAACTGAACCAAGCTAACGCATATGTGTGCCCAGGATGTTCAACACACATACACGAGTGCAATCACAAAAGAGTATACAGAAAATTACCACAGAACAAGATTAATTATCAAATTTTATTACACAAACCATATTATCCTCGAATACAAGCTCTAATGAATATTAATGATAAGTTCAACTAATGCAGTAGAAATAAACTAATTAAGCAACTAAGCAAACTAAGCAAAAGGGATAACGCAGCTCCATGCAACACCACAGGCAAAGTTGACGGTAGACACGGCCTAGAACTCCGCATTATCGCCATTAAACTCACAATCCTGACCTGCAACTGTTGGGGGGGATTGCAAGAGTGAGTACATGTCGTACTCAGCAAGTGTGGAAAGTATGACATGTGGCTGATTCAAATGACGACAATAATAATGGCAAAGTGCTAAAAAGTACATTAAAACATTTGAAAAGCAATATATTATAATTATATGAATCAAACTCATCATAATCATAAGTAATACCATAATACCAAACTGAATTTACTACCATCATCCATGATTCCAGATTTCACCATTTTCAATAACCATATTCAATACCAGAAATTAAATCCATAACCATTACCAAACCATAACCATTCCAATACCAAATTCCCTCTAATCATGGAAGTTGTCCAGGTGCTCATAACCGGGAGCACGGCTATCATGATAGTTTTAATTAACTCTGCAGAGTTTGTACCACTTTACCTACGTGTTCGTGATTTCATCACCTTTCGGCAACTAAGAATCTCCCTTATGCCCATGACCCGTCAGTCATATTACACACTTTCGTTGGTGTGTGGCCAAGAGATCACAAAATAACCTTTACAAAGGGATTACTAGCCTATTTACACCCCACTGAGGTTTCACCGGTGGCGATGCCTCCAACTGAGCACATCTTCAACCAAGGGCCCCCTCTTGAGCCATTCGGATCTAGGGTAGTCCCACCAATCATCAACAAACCCAATACAACTACCCCTTCCCCGAGCATCCTTAATGGTCCAAATAACACTGGCAAAGATCTAATTAATCAGCTACGCCGCACCCATACTTGGCCTCGTGGTGGCACTGTAGTCCTGGCTTATTCTCGCATGAACCGGTCCTTAGATCTAAAGCAAGCAAACCACCATAACATCCAACCCATCCACATACTAGGCTTGCTTAGATCACCCATCGTATTGACCAGTTTACATTAACCAGAATATCGTTTGCCATCCCAATTAATTAAGCGAAGCAAAAAGGTAAAAAGCCCTTCCCGACTCTCTACCATATATTCCAGGTGACAAGGGTGGTTAAACAAATCTAGTAAACTTCCTACCATAGGATTCCCATCAAATTGACACAAGCATGCAGTTTGCAAACAAAACATTTATTTTAAAATAGGATCAATATGCTTCAAGGACACTTGCCTTGCTCCGGCGGATAGGGTTGCTCAAGCGCTTCGAAATCTTGATTCTGAAAATCCTCGTACACGATCTCTTGAGCACTTCCCTCTACTCGTGATCACACATACAAGAAAATACATACAAATCAACATGATGCACACACATTAATCAACATGCGATGATATGCATGCATGCAAAGTTTAATTATTAATTAACTATGGTTGTTTATTAATTAGATGCAACTAGTTCATACGTGTTCATACGAGTTTACGGGGGTTTTAGCGGGGATTAATGCTGCTGAAAATAAAAAGGCGATGCAACAAAAATCAATTTATGTCTATTAGATCTAATACGTCGCTAAAATTTGCATCGGAAACGAATCCTACCGTAGATGTGACGGCTTCGAAGATCGCGGGACGAAGGTGACGCGTAGACGAAGTAGATGCGCAGGGTCCTCCGGCGGCACGACGACGACGACGACCTCCGGCGGACGGCGGCGCCCTCCTCTTTTTTTTCTTCCTCTTCCTCCTCTTTTCTCCTCTCTTTTCTTCCCTGGCGGCGCAGCCCTCTGGTGTTCTCTCTTTTTTTCCTCAACCCGGCGGCTAGGGCTCCTGGTGGCGGCTGCTTTTCTAGCGTCGGGAAACACGAAGCGCTACGACTTTTATAGCCGGCGGCTAGGGCACCGTGGGCGGCGGGACCATCGCGGCACGCGCGGTCGGCACGTGACCGACTCGGTCGGGGCGGACGCGCGGGGCTCGTGGGGCCAGGCGTGGGCGAGCCGGACACGGCGTGCGGGTTGGGCGAGGCAGCGGGGCAGGCGCGGGCGAGCGCGCGAGGGGGCGTCGGGGTGGGGCCATGCGGGAGCGCGGGCGGCGGGGGTTGTAGTGCGGGGTCCAGGCGGTGGGGTCGCGGTGCGGGCGGCTCGGTCGGGTCAACGCGGGCGCGCCGGGTGCGCTGCAGCGTGGGACCGGCGGGGATCTGCGCGGCGGGCGCGCGCTGGGGTGTCGCGCTGGGTGGGGCGCTCGCTGGCTGGGCCGTTTGGCCTGGCTGGCGGTTGTTTTTGTTTTTTTTTTCTTTTTTTTCTTATATATATATACACTTTTTGTTTTACATATATAAATATTATCATTAAATATATTATATATATATATTTATTTTATTTTTATATGTTATTATTATTTTTATACTTATTCCCTATTACAAGTTTTACGCTATTATTTTCCTTTTCTTCTTTTGCTACTCATATTTGTATATGTATATTTTATGTTTTATTATTTTAATTTTATTCTATTAATATTTAATGCATGAACATGTATGCAATGCATGATGCGAAAATTGAGGGTGTTACATGAGCTCCAAGCCCTGGCGATCAGAATCAGCTGCAGGGGCCCCATCCTTTCGTTGGTGCTGCGGGTGACCGGCCCGCTCTGCAACCAAAACCACGCTTACCACTTCTGTTGTGGTGGTGATGTAGAGGTACAGGGTCTCCCTGGGCTCTGGTGCCACCATTATTGGCAGCGTCGTCAGCTGCTGCTTTAGCTCGTGGAATGTCTTCTCTGGTTCTTCGGTCCAGACGAACGAGCCGGACTGGCGCAAGAGCTTGAAGAATGGGGGGGGCCCGCTCAGCCAGCCTAGAGATAAACCGGCGAAGCGCTGCCAAACACCCTGCAAGCTTCTGCACATCCTTAATGCGGGAAAGGGCTGCATCAGCTCCACCGCCTTGGTCTTTTCTGGGTTGGCCTCAATCCCTCAGTGTGAGACCATGAAACCGAGGAGCTTCTGAATGTGGCCTAGAGGGGGGGGGGGGTGAATAGGCCTTTTTGAAAATTATCGGATCCTGCAACACTTAACAACCAGTTCAAAACCAAAGAAATCGGACTAGTCCAGTAAAGCGCGGACTAGTCCAGTGTATACGGACTAGATTGGTTAGGTTTTACCGATTAACTTTGTTCTTCAATATATGCAGCAGAAGTATACAATTGGACAAAGTGTCACATGGTTATGAATCAGGTTGTATCAGGATTCAAACTTAACTTGATATTTCAACGTAAAGTAATCAAGATCAATTTGTAACCCTAGATTTATATGAAGTAAGAACAATGAACACAATAGAGAACACAAGAGATTTATCCCGTGGTTCAGTTCCCACAAAGGCAACCTACATCCATGTTAAGGAGCCCACAAAAGGACCGGGTCTTCTCCAACCCTACCCTCGTCGGATCGCCACGAAGGCCAATCCTCTTCCACTTATCTCAAAGGGGTGAATAACCAAATTCAAGGGGCTTTCTCACACGTTGAGAGCTCCCTTGTATTACAACACAAAATACTGCCAAGAACACACTCAAAAATTACAAATAAATCGCAGGAGTGTGTTAGAGGATCAAACCAAGAGCTCAATGTGGTGTTGAATGTGTCTCTCCAATGAACTAGAGTGAATCCTCAAAGGATTGATCTTTGTTGCACTTAATTTAGTGGAGAGATGTGGTTTTTGAGTCTCTTGGGAGGTATGACGGCGCTAGGGTTCGAGAGTGAGTAAAATATGGCCGTACAACTCTATTTATATGGGTTTCTAAAAGTGACCGTTAGGGTTCAGAAAGATCAGACTAGTCCGTGGTGGTCACCGGACTAGTCCGGTGTGCTGTGTGTAGCAAACCCTATGTTTTCCCAAATATCGGACTAGTCCGGCTAGGAACGGACTTGTTCGATTTTGCTACTGGAAATCTTCGGACTAGTCCGATAGTCATCGGACTTGTCTGGACATGTGAAACCCTAAGTGTATAGGATGACAAGTCCGCACTTGGAGGACTTGTCCGATTCAGATCAGAGGGTATTTCGGACTAGTCCGTGCAAACATTGGACTTGTCTGATTTGGATCAGAAAGAATATCGGACTAGTCCGGTTGTGATCGGACTTGTCCGATTTAGTGTGACTTGTGAAGTGTTTTGAGGACTAGTCTGCACTGGGGAGGACTACTCCGATTCTAGTCAGAAAGGATATCGGACTAGTTCGATGGATATCGGACTTGTCTGATTTCGTGCAGAAAGGATATCGGACTAGTCCGGTGTCAGTTGGACTAGTCCGGTCCTGTGTAACTTTGTGCAATGTGTGTGTTTAATTATGATTGAGCTCTTGGGATATGTTTTCTTAACACACTCCGCACATAATAATCTACTATTCTTCTTCCTTGAGCTCATTTCCACTTTGCTCCTCATTATTCCTTCCTTTTTGGCACTTTGCTCATTTTGCTATTAAAATCCTGCACTTATCTCAACAAAGAGGTTTGAATCCCAATTGCTTGTTATAAATCATCCAAAACCCACAAGGGAGTCCTAGATGCACTTTCAATCTCCCCCTTTTTGGTGATTGATGACAACCAATTGAGATTTCACAAAATACGATAAAAATTGAGATTTTCATAAAGCATGCACATATGGGTCCAAAATACATCAAGTAGTGAAAGCATAGTCCATATGTGCATTCTTTATGGTGGGATGCATAACTAAGTGCACTGAAACATTAAGAATGACATAATTGTCATTAATTATCCAATAGCAAGCATATATGTCATTCTAGAGCAAAATCAAAGTTTTCATAAATACTACTCAAAGGATCAAGTCATTGCAACACAAAATCATAATTAACATAAGATCATTGTTAAAACATTACAAGCCACAAAAGAGTTAAAAACAAAGCATAGAGCTCTCTCCTCGCAAACTGCAGCTAAGCTAAGACTAAGACTCCCCCTCAATCTCCCCCCTTTGACATCAAGACACCAAAAAGAAGGAGAGGAGGGTCCTAAGGTCTTCACTCTTCGCTGTCGATCCTCTCATTGTTGTCTTCATCATCTTCATCTTCAGCTTGATGATGAGGAGGAGGAGGAGGAGGTGTGGAGGTACTCGAGTCCCCAACGCCAAAGTAGGCAAGCTCGGAGGGGGTCAAGGGCCCGAGCTCGGTGAAATCAGAGTCTGAGTCTTCCGAGATTGTTAGAGACCAAATTGGCTCAATCTCCAGTTTTTGGCAAATTTGCTTGACATTTGCCTTGATATACTCCATGTCCTCCTTTCTTTTCTTGTTGAGCTTATGGGCCTTCACTTCGGCCTTTTTGCAGGAGGCAAAGATTGCAGCCAGGTACTTGAGAATTCCGTTAGCTGAATCTTTTTGAGGGGCTGCTCTAGAAGCAGGGGCAACCCTAGCATCTTATCTTGATCTTGCCAGTGCCTCGGGACTGGAGGCCGGCGAGGAAGCAGCCTGCACACTTGGCTTTTGAGGCATTTGAGGCCTCAAGGGGAGATGCTCCACGTCTTTCACAAACTCAATGCCGGTGACTTTGTCAATCACAAACATTAGGTAAGGAGCATATCCGCAAGATCTATTGGGAGTGCAGGATATGTTCACCATATCATTCCAAATGTATTCCGCCACATCAAATGGGCGGTCCTTGCTTATGACTCTCATTAGAGTCCGGAGGTATCCTTGCACACTCCCAGCATCTCCATCCTTGGGAGCAATTGTCTTCCTTAACACTCTGTTCAACACCACAAAGAATGGCTTCATCTTTTTTGGTGGAAGGAGGGTTGAACTTTGAGTTTGGCTCATATAGGAACTTCATCCTATCCTTGTCAATGACACCAATGTTGTGTATGACCAAGCAATTAGATCTTGTGGTGTCAAGGTAGAGCAGGTTAGCAAAAATCTTCTTGAGTAATGCTGTACTTGGATCCATGGGTCATCAAAGTGACACTCTCCTCATCCTCACTTGAGAAGTGACAGGTCGCAAAGAACTGCGCAATCACTTCATCATTCCAGTTATTTCTGAAAGCAAATAGATCTCTCAATCCATGCTTCTCAATGGCTCTCACTACATCAGTGAATGGTGAGCAGCCCTTCTTCTCAAAATGTGCAAAGTCAATCCACTGACTGCGCACAACTGGTGTCTTCATTGGGAGATACACTGATCTATAAAAATCAGCATGGAAGTTGCACTAGAACCTTCCATCAGCCGCTTGCTTCGGTCGGCCATACCAATCGGTGCTTCTAAACTTGGCCGCCAAGTCACTGCCCTTCCTGTTGAACATCTCTTCATTTGGGTCCCGGACCCCTTCCCTTGGAGCATGAAGTTTCAACGGGCCAACCGGACCCGTAGCAATCCCTTTGCCCTTGCCCTTTGCTTGGCGAGGGCCACTCGATGATGCAGCTGCCTTGGAGACTGGCTTCTTAGCTAGCACCTTCCTCCGAGCCTGTGGAGGAGACTGAGCTGGCTCGGACAATCTTTCTTGGCACTTCTTGCCAAGACTCATCGAGGTCCGACGTGCCACCTCGTGGTCCATCTCGACCTCAAAGTCAGAGACATCATTGCCGGAGCTCGACATGACTTGAGAAAGAGTGGTATGAATGATAATGAATGACACAAGGCAAAGGTGTGAACGGGTAGCAAGGAATTACATTGAGGAATTGAAGACTTAGGTTTTGAGTTCAGAAACATCGGACTTGTCCGGTGCACAGGCACGGACTAGTCCGGGGGACCGGACTTGTCCGTGCATGGACCGGACTAGTCCGGTGTTCATCCTCAAAAACCTAAGAGACTGGATAAATGGTGAATTCTAATGCACAACGACCTTAGCATACACGTAATACATCAAGAGAGCATGTATACAGTGAGGAATGCTAGGCTATTTGATCAACAATGAAGAAATTTGGGATTTTCTAGGGTTTGAGCGAAAATTATGGAAGAATTGCTTGAAACTTGGAGATGAGGGTGTTGAAGGCCGGACAAGTCCGCTAGCTTGAATCCTCAAGTGGACAAGCTTGATTTCTGCCCAAATGCGAAGCTTTTTGGTGGAGGGAGCAAGGAATCGCCTTGGGAGCTCGAGCACGAGGAGAGAGAGCGCGTGAGGCAAGAGCAGAGGTGAGGAAATTAGGGTTTAGTGGCGGCTAGGGTTATGGACATGAAAAATCGGACAAGTCCGGAGATGACCGGACTAGTCCAAACTTTTCCAGGGGCTATATCAGACTAGTATGTTGTCTACCGGACTAGTCCGGCCTAACCGGCACTCTACAGACTAGTCGGCATGGGCGGACAAGTCCGGGCAACCACGGACTAGTCCGTGGTCACCAGACAAGAATTTTTAGCCCATTCATATATATTTGAAGGTACATATTTAGAGAAAAGAGAGGCAAAACATATCAAATAATCTTGATGAATATGATCAGTAAGCATACAACAATCAAGCAATGATAAAATTCACCAAGATCTAGTAATTGACATAGTTTTTCGGAGAAAAATGAGAGAGATGATTTTCACAATCTAATCAACATATTTGAAGAATTCATACAGGTATGCAACATTTCAAGCCACACTCCGAGCATCAAGGATATTTAGTCCATTTCGGAGTTCACAAAAACATTTTTCATCAAGTGGCTTGGTGAATATGTCGACCAATTGCTTTTCAGTGTTGACATGTGAAATGGCTATGTCTCCTTTCATGGCATGATCTCTCAAAAAGTGATGTCTTATGTCTATATGTTTAGTTTTGGAGTGCTCAACTGGGTTGTGGGCAATTTTAATGGCACTCTCATTGTCACAAAGGAGTGGAATATGGTTCATATTGGAACCATAGTCCCTTAGATTTTGTCGCATCCAAAGGAGTTGAGCACAACAACTCCCAGCTGCAACATACTCCGCTTTGACTGTGGATAAGGCAATGGAATTTTGTTTCTTGGAGTACCAAGAAACTAAGGATCTCCCTAGGAATTGGCATGTACCGGAAGTTCTTTTTCTATCAACTTTGCACCCGGCATAATCTGCATCGGAGTAACCAATGAGATTGAATTTTGAGCCTTTTGGGTACCAAAGGCCAAGGTTGGGTGTATGAACTAAATATCTCAAGATCCTTTTTACGGCTGTCAAGTGACATTCCTTAGGATTGGCTTGAAATCTTGCACACAAACATACACTCAACATAATATCTGGCCTAGATGCACATAAATAGAGTAGAGATCCAATCATGGAGCGATATACCTTTTGGTCGACGCTAGGTCCATCTTCATTGAGGTCTAGGTGGCCATTAGTTGCCATGGGGGTTTTTATGGGCTTCGCCTTGTCCATGCCAAACTTCTTGAGTATGTCCTTCGTGTACTTGGTTTGGCTTAGAAACGTCCCTTCCTTCTGTTGTCGTACTTGGAATCCCAAGAAGTACTTTAACTCTCCCATCATTGACATTTCAAACCTGTCTGTCATGATTTTACTAAATTCTTCACAAAAAGATTGGTTAGTTGATCCAAATATTATATCGTCAACATAAATTTGACAAATAAAAAGATCATCATCAAAATTCTTTGTAAACAGTGTGTAATCTACTTTGCCAATCTTAAAGCCATTTTCAATTAAGAAATCTCTAAGACACTCATACCAAGCTCTAGGAGCTTGTTTGAGGCCGTAGAGAGCCTTACGCAATTTAAACACGTGGTCGGGAAACTCTTCATCTTCAAACCCGGGTGGTTGCTCCACGTATACCTCTTCCTTGATTGGTCCATTGAGGAAGGCGCTTTTCACATCCATTTGATACAGCTTGAAATCATGGTGAGTAGCATATGCAAGTAATATTCTAATAGATTCAAGCCTAGCTACTGGAGCAAAAGTCTCATCGAAATCCAAACCTTCGACTTGTGAATACCCTTTGGCCACAAGTCGTGCCTTGTTCCTTGTCACCACCCCGTGTTCATCTTGTTTGTTGCGGAAGACCCACTTGGTGCCGACAATGTTTGCATTGGGTCTTGCCACCAGTTCCCACACTTCGTTCTGCTGGAAGTTGTTCAATTCTTCTTGCATTGCCACCACCCAGTCCGGATCTTTCAATGCATCTTCAACCCTACGTGGTTCCAAAAAAGATACAAATGAATAGTATTCACAAAAGTTAGCTATGCGAGATCTAGTGGTTACTCCCTTTTGGATGTCATCGATGATGTTGTCGATTGGGTGATCCCTTTGGACGCATTGGTGTACCCTTGGGTGTGGCACTTGAGGAGTTGTATCTTCATGATCATCTGCTTCTCCCCCTAAGTTATTGCCTTTGTTGACTTTTTGATTATCTTTGTATCCTTGTGGTTTATCTTGTGTTGAAGCTCCCCCTTGATTGTTGATCTCCTCTTGTGGTTCATCTTGTTCATGTACGTGTGGAGGTGGCTCTTGTGGTCGAACCTCACCTAGAGCCATTCTTTTCAATGATTGACAAGGAGCTTCTTCTTTACCTAGTTCACATGGATCAACTTGATCCTTTTGGGAGCCATTAGTCTCATTGAACACTACGTCACGTGCTACTTCAACAAGTCCGGAGGTCCTGTTGAAAACACGATAGGCGTAAGTGTTCGAATCATAACCAAGCAAGAAACCTTCATCGGACTTTGAAGCGAACTTTGAAGTCCTAGGCTTCTTGTTCAAGATATAACATGGAGAAACGAAAACACGAAAATATGAAATATTTGGTTTGTTACCGGTGAGTAGCTCATATGATGTCTTCTTGAGTAGTCGATGAAGATAGAGTCGATTTACGGCGTGGCAAGCGGTGTTAATCGCTTCCGCCCAAAATCGATCCGATGTCTTGTACTCATCGAGCATTGTTCTTGCCATCTCTATGAGTGTTCGATTCTTTCTTTCGGCAACTCCATTTTTTTGTGGGGAGTACGGCGCTGAAAATTCGTGCTTTATGCCTTCGTCATCAAGGTACTCCTCCACTTGCGTGTTCTTGAACTCCGTGCTGTTGTCGCTTCGAATATTATTGATTGTCAATGAGAATTCGTTTTGAGCTCTCTTGAGGAACTTCTTGAGTGTTCCTCGTGTCTCTGACTTATCATGCAAAAAGAAAACCCGTGTGAAGTGAGAAAAATCATCCACGACAACTAAACCATATTTGTTACCGCCGATTCTTATGTAGGCTATTGGACCAAACAAGTCCATGTGTAGAAGCTCGAGTGGTCTTGTTGTAGTCATTACGTTTTTGGCGGGGTGAGGTGCTCCAACTTGCTTCCCGGCTTGGCACGCGCTACGTGGCCCGTCTTTCTCAAATACAACATCCTTTAAACCTCGGATGTGGTCGCCTTTGAGGAGTTTTTGAAGGTTCCTCATACCAACATGCGCTAGCCGTCTATGCCACAGCCAACCCATGTTGGTCTTTGCAATCAAGCATGTGTCAAGTTTAGCTTTATCCTTGTTGAAGTCAACAAGATAGAGCTTTCCCTTTAACATACCCTTGAATGCAACGGAACCATCACTCCTCCTAGAAAAGGTCACACCCTCGTTAGTGAACAAGCAATTATAACCTTTGTCGCATAATTGAGATATGGACAGCAGGTTATAATCTAGAGATTCAACATGTAAAACATGAGAAAGTGTGTGTTTGGAGGATATTGCAATTTTACCGGTATCGAGCACTCTTCCTTGACTATTATCTCCAAAGCAGATTCCCTAGTTTTGGTCCTCATTCTCTTCATATTCCATGAACATTCTTCTTTCCCCGGTCATATGATTAGTGCAGCCACTGTCTAGCACCCATTTAGATCCACCGGAGGAATATGCCTTGCGTTTACCTTCCTTTGCCATAAGGCAAGTGCCATATCCCTTCCATGTGCCAAGTGTGGGGAAGAGGGTAGACTTCTTGGATGTCTTCTCGATGGCTATGCTAGCCGTCTCTTCCCCTTCAGACGATGAGGACTCATCATTTGAGTCCCATTCCTTTCTGATGTGCGCTTGTTCGGCTTGTTTCTTCTTCTTGAAGAATTTCTTGGGTTGAGTCTTGGCTTCTTTGGTCTTCTTCTTGTTCTCCTCATATGGTCAGTCAACTATAAAGTGGTTGTATTCACCACAATTATAGCATGCCCGCCTCAACTTTGGCTTCGTTCTTTCCTTGTACTTTCCTTCGCTTGACTTTCTACCTTGTCTCTTTTTCATTATTCTCTTGAATTTCTTCATGAACAATATCATGTCTTCTTCATCCAATTCACTGCTTTCGTTGTCACTATCTTCCTCTAGTTGTTCTTCCCTAGCTTCTTTGGATAGGGGCTTGAGAGTGGACTTCAAAGCAACCCCTTTCTTCTTTGCTGAAATGAGGTCGGCAATCTCCTTGATATGTTTTGCTTGTTTTTCCATCATCTGGAAGTTGATGATCTTCCCAAGCAGTTCATCCGGAGTCAACCTTTTGTATTCGGGGCTTTCTCTGATCATGGAGCATAGTGTGACGTTGCGAGGCATAAAAGCTCTAAGGATGAGCTTTACCACCTCGTGGTCATTCCATTTCTTGCTTCCGTATGATCTGACCTTGTTGACGAGTGTCTTTAATCGATTGTACATTTTTTGGGGTGACTCTTCTTATTCAATTGCAAATCTTCCTAACTCGCCTTCAATCATCTTGATTTTTGCTTCACGCACATGTCGATCACCTTCATGTGCAGTTTGTAGTGTGTCCCATATCTCCTTTGTAATTTCGAGTCCATCCACCTTGGTGAACTCGTCCCGACTGAGTGAAGAGGTAATTACGGCCGCGGCTTGAGCATTTTGGTGGATTGCCTGCTCTTGGCTGGGGGTGAGCTCTTCGTCGTCACCCAGAATATCTATCCCTATGCACACAATATGCCACAAACTTGGATTGAGGGAAATTAGATGCATTTTCATATTTTGCCTCCACATTGAGTAGTCACTTCCATCGAAGTGTGGGGCTTTTCCAAGTGGGATAGATAAATAATGATTGCTATTGGAATTGAGATGATCATAGTTAAAAGGATATCGGGAGTAGTCGGTGTGACTACTCCCCTTCTTCTTCTCTTCCACTTTTACTTTCCCTTTGGAAAGTGTCTTCTTTCTTAGGAGCGCCTTAAGCTCCAGCGTCTCCTCATCGTCGTCCTCGAATTCTTGAATGGCTTCGAGGAGCTTTTCCACCTTGAGGTTCTTTTCATCATCAACCTTCTCTTGGTTGTTGATCTTGTGGGTGTCCTTCATGTCTGACATGATCTCCTTCAAGCGATTGGTCTATTTCTCGAAGAACCTGCTCTGATACCAATTGAATGTGGCCTAGAGAGGGGGGGGGGGTGAATAGGCCTTTTTGAAAATTGTCGGATCCTGCAACACTTAACAAGCAGCTCAAAACCAGAGAAATCGGACTAGTCTGGTAAAGTGCGGACTAGTCCGGTGTATACGGACTAGATTGGTTAGGTTTGACCGATTAACTTTGTTCTTCAATATATGCAGCGGAAGTATACAATTAGACAAAGTGTCACAAGGTTATGAATAAGGTTGTATCACGATTCAAACTTAACTTGATATTTCAACATAAAGTAATCAAGATCAATTTGTAACCCTAGATTGATATGAAGTAAGAACAATGAACACAACAGAGAACACAAGAGATTTATCCCGTGGTTCAGTTCCCACAAAGGCAACCTACATCCACGTTGAAGAGCCCACAAAAGGAACGGGTCTTATCCAACCCTACCCTCGTCGGATCGCTATGAAGGCCAATCCTCTTCCACTTATCTCAAAGGGGTGAATAACCGAATTCAAGGGGCTTTCTCACACATTGAGAGCTCCCTTGGATTACAACACAAAATACCACAAAGAACACACTCAAAAATTATAAATAAATCGCAGGAGTGTGTTGGAGAATCAAACCAAGAGCTCAATGCGGTGTTGAATGTGTCTCTCCAATGAACTAGAGTGAATCCTCAAAGGATTGATCTTTGTTGCACTTAATTTAGTGGAGAGATGTGGTTTTTGAGTCTCTTGGGAGGTGTGATGGCGCTAGGGTTCGAGAGTGAGTAAAATATGGCCGTACAACTCTATTTATATGGGTTTCTAAAAGTGACCATTAGGGTTCAGAAAGATTGGACTAGTCAGTGGTGGTCACCGGACTAGTTCGGTGTGCTGTGTGTAGGAAACCCTAAGTTTTCCGAAATATCGGACTAGTCCGACTAGGAACGGACTTGTCCGATTTCGCTACTGGAAATCTTCGAACTAGTCCGATAGTCATCAGACTTGTCCAGACATGTGAAACCCTAAGTGTATAGGATGACAAGTCCGCACTTGGAGGACTTGTCCGATTCAGATCAGAGGGTATTTTAGACTAGTCCGTGCAAACATCGAACTTGTCCGATTTGGATCAGAAAGAATATCGGACTAGTCCGATTGTTATCGGACTTTTCCGATTTAGTGTGACTTGTGAAGTGTTTTGAGGACTAGTCCGCACTGGGGAGGACTAGTCCAATTCTAGTCAGAAAGGATATCGGACTAGTCCGATGGATATCAGACTTGTCCGATTTCGTGCAGAAAGGATATCGGACTAGTCCGGTGTCAGTCGGACTAGTCCGGTCCTGTGTAACTTTGTGCAATATGTGTGTTTAATTGTGATTGAGCTCTTGGGATATGTTTTCTTAATACACTCCACACATAATAATCTACTATTCTTCTTCCTTGAGCTCATTTACACTTTGCTCCTCATTATTCCTTCCTTTTTGGCACTTTGCTCATTTTCCTATTAAAATCCTGCACTTATCTCAACAAAGAGGTTAGGATACCAATTGCTTGTCGTAAATCATCCAAAACCCACAAGAGAGTCCTACATGCACTTTCAGCTTCCCTTGTTGATGTTGGTGTAGTCAATGCACATCCGAAGCTTACGACCAGCTTTGGGGACGACAACCGGATTGGCCAGCCATCTGGGATGGTGGACCTCCCGTATGAAGCCAACATCGAGGAGCTTCTTGATCTCCTCGCAAATGAATTTTTGCCGCTCAATGGACTGCTTACGGGGCCTCTGTTGTTGCGGCCGTGCGTCGGGGTAGATCTTCAGACGATGCTCAATCACTTCCCTGGGGATGCCTAGCATCTGCAACGGTTGCCAGGCAAAGACATCAACGTTAGCTTGCAGGAAAGTAATGAGCGTCGATTCCTACTCACTGTCCAGACTCCCCACGATATGGGTGGTCTGAGCCGTATCAGAGCCAATCTGGATTGTCTTGATGGGTACATAGTTGTCGTCGGAGCGTTGCACACGTGGTGTAGCAGCGCGAATGCGAGCGCGTGGGTCTGGTGAAGGCTTACTCGGCTCAGCATCACTCAGAATAGGTGATGGGACCGTTGCCAATGCTCGGAGCTTTTCCAAGACCATCACCGCAACAGCACGATCTCCGCAAATCTTGAGGACGCCGGAAGGTGTCGGCATCTTGAGGATGAGGTAGCCGTAATGAGCTACTGCCATGAACCGGTACATGGCTAGCCTGCCGATAATGGCGTGGTAGGGGAGGCTAACCTCCGCGACGTCGAATTGAATATTCTCCGTCCTGAAGTTCTCGGGTGTCCCTAGGGTCACCCGGAGGTGGATGTAGCTGTACAGGGTAACACTCTCCGGTCCTACCCCCAAGAATGATCTTGTTGGGGTGAGAACAAACACGAGGATCTTCAGCTTGTCAAAGGATGCACGGCTGATGAGGTTGAGGCCGGCTCCACCATCTACCAAGACGTGGTAAAACTTTACATTGGCTATGGTGGGGGCAACGAGGAGGGGCAGCTGCCCGGCTCCAGCCATGTTCTCGGGGCAGTCGGAGGCGTCGAAGCTGATCGTCGTCTCCATCCATTTGTGATGTGGCCCCAGGGCATGCGTAGAGGCTGACGAAGTCATTTCCTGGTGCTGGGTCTTGACCGCATTAGTGGAAGCGGGTTCCCAAGATCCTCCACAGATGACGTGGAGTGCTTTGCGATGCTCGTGGTCGCTGTTGAGGTCGAAGTTCACAGCCTGGTGTACCGTCTCCACAACGCGATCTGGCCTTTGGAACTCCTTCTCCACGTGTTTGTCAACACGATGGTCGACCTTTTGCAGCTTGATCTTGCCACAACTCTCAGGCTTGATGAACACCATGGTTGGTGAAAGTGCTACCACTTTTTTGAGGGAAAAAGCCCCTACCTGGCGCGCCAAATGTCAAAGGGTCAATGCGACACTTCCCCAGATCTGCTAAGGAGTAGCACGCGGAGGTTCTTGTTCGCTGGGGCTTAGGCCTCAAACTAGTGTTCTAGCGCAAGAGTATGATACAATCGAGTTTTTACGTGGTTCGGGCCGCAAGGAGCGTAACACCCTACTCCACGGTGGATTGTATTGCTTGGTGAGTGTGTATGCGAGTGTGTATGTGTATTAGGGATTATGAGACTTGTCCTTGTAGCGATGGCGGTCCATGCCTTTATAGTCAAGGTCATACGCCTTAGAAGTGGGGTCCTAGGGCCCGACAGGTGGTCCCGGGGCGATCTTATCCTAAGAGATCTAAGGCTTCCTGCATAAGCTTCCTCTAAGGGTGGCAGTGGAGACTCGCCTTCTTGCTGCCTCCCTTGTCAGTAGCCCACGCGCCGTTGCTGACAACGGTAGAAGGTGTCCCGTCAGCTCGTCTTGTTGACGCAAGCTACCCACTTGGCTGAGTGGGATAGGCATGCAGCGCCTTTACTGTGATGCTATTGGTCATAGCGGTCTCTGACCGTTGGCGTCCCCCACGTCGTGCGCGAAGGGTGGTTGCGGGTCTTAAATGTTTCACCGGATCGAAGCGCTCCACCTTTTAACTCCCGCACCTCACCGCCTGGGGCGAGCTGCGTGACACGTGGCAGCGTCGGGGCATGTCCACGATGAGAAGGCTTGCTCCGGTCCTTCATGAGGCATGGCAGCTCCGGGGCTCCCCATAGTACGTGGCAGCTTCGGGCTTCTTCCCTTGGGGGGTACTGGCCCTTTGCGCTCCGTGCCACGTGGGTGTCCCAGGGGCATTCCCCCAAGGATGGGTGAGGTCCCGTCCCTACATGTGGCGTCTCAGGAGCCCGTCACACCGGAGGGGCCAAGTCCGATCTTCGAGGCTTACGTGGCAACGCTGCAACCTGATCTTCAAGGGAGGCAAAGGCCTTGGCACCTATAGAACGCGTGGCGCCTCTAGACGTGCCTTGCTGTCTTCATCTTGTGTGCGAGGGTACCCCATCTGCAGAGTACCGATAGCAGCAAACAAAACCAAAGCAGATAGTGTTCGAGAGATTGATGATGGCTTTGCTAGGAATGTCTGACTCACCGTGTTTGCAAATGTTACCTTTTTGTTGATTTTCCTTTTTTTCTTTTGTATTCTTGTTGTGACTAGCGTCCATCTTTGTTATTCTTCTTCTTCTTCCCAACACCTTCTTTCCATCTCCTAGTTTGGTCCCCCATCCCTCCAGTGATGGAAGTAAAAACATCAAAGCTTGTTGTGGTCACCCTTCTCAAGGAGTGCACCAAAAGTCCGACATTCTTACTCACTAGCAAAAAACAGAAGGCCGTCTCGCTAACAGGTGAAACGTGAAACCCTCCCGGTGCACCTTCGAGTATCGAGTAGAGAGCCAGTCCATCATTCCTCTCTGTGAGGCAAAACGTAAAGCGATGAAAAACCACCATCATGAAGAACGATCCCCGTGTGAAAGAGCTGGGGTGATGAACAGACGATCTGAAGTGTTGTAGGACCTCCTCCTGAAACCTTTTGCCTTGGTAGAAGTCCCACTGAGTCATCTCCATCAGATCTTGAATGTCGGCAATCACTGACACAAGACAACTCCAGCAAGGAACACGGAGCTAACCTCGAATGCATGGTGTGGATTGGGTAGTTTGTGGGCGGATGGCATTTGTAGATGCATGGTTTGTAGTGGGGGTGGAGGGGCGACGAGGAGAGCAACGAGGAGAGCATGGTGTTCTTTTTCTCTATATTGGCTTTGATGGAGCCTTGCGTGCAAGACTTCTTGATCCTCCTCCCCTATAAATACTATGTTCATCGACACCTGAACTCTAGCATCATCGTGATGCAACCAAATCTCCAATCCCTCAGTTCTCTTCATCGCACATGTGTTTCCGGCCATCCCTAGTCCTGTGCGACCCCATCGTAGGGTTACCCTCTCCTAGCTCTCTCTCTTCTAGTGCCAACCAGATCGAAGCCATAATGCACATTTTAGCAAAACTCTAACAAGCTCACACCATGGTGCCTCCACTCGTGTATGTTTTGCTGACCACCACCTTCATTGACCTATCCACCCATTGGATCTAGATTATGATGAAAGTAGATCTAGGTCTGTCGGTATCCTCAAGACCGGGTACCCCGGCATACAATAAGAAGCTCCAGACCCGTCCTTCCCACCGAGGAGGGTTCCAGAGCTGCCACGCGTCCTACGGCTCTGGGCCCTTGCTCCCACCGAGGAGGGCTCCAGAGCTACCATGCGTCCTTCGGCTCTGGGCCCTTGCTCCCACCGAGGAGGGATCCAGAGCTAGAGTGTGTCCCACGGCTTGCAATGGATCGTGGACCCCAAAGAGTAACAGGTGGCACATCCTCTCTAGTTGCACATTGAAGGCATGCGCCTTCCCCAGGCGCACGATGCAGCGCACGCCCCTGTCAGTTACCGCTACGACCAATCACATCATAGTTAAGATGCCTTAGGCCTATCCTACTCTGCCAAGTGGTTAGCTTACGGCGACAAAGACAGTTGGACGGGACATCCCCTGCCATTGTCAGCAACGACGCATGTGCTACTAACGACTCAGGTGGCAAGACGGCGAGTCTTCACTACCACGGTCAAAGGAAGCTTATGCGAGAAGCATAGATCTTTAGGATAAGATTGCCCCGGGACCACCTGTCGGGCCCCAGACCCCACTTGTAAGGCGTCCGGCCTTAGCTATAAAGGGCCTCAGGACCGCCACCGTTATGGAGGACCAACATCGTATCCCCAACACACACACACACACACATACAAACACTAGCAATACAATCCACCGTGGAGTAGGTTGTTATGCTCCATGCGGCCCGAACCACGTAAAAACCACCGTCTCATACTCTCTCACGTGCTCGTACACTTGATTGAGGCCTAATTAAGCCCCGCCGAACAAAAACCTCCGC
The DNA here is from genome assembly GCA_036927565.1 of Tuctoria greenei. Lineage (NCBI taxonomy): Eukaryota > Viridiplantae > Streptophyta > Magnoliopsida > Poales > Poaceae > Tuctoria > Tuctoria greenei. The sequence continues at coordinate 21,974,035 of JAYESD010000007.1, read as the reverse complement.
GGGCTGCTCTTTAGCAGATCCGAGAGAAGTGTCGCATTAACACTTCGACAAGGTCCAACATATGTTTTGAATGATCGATGACAAACAATTAGAGAACTAATGTTTACATGAGAATAATGTGTTTGGTGGACTCAATGAGAAGATGTTCAAATTTGGTTTTCAGGCATCTATAGTTGATAGCCCTCTAGTCTTGTACGACAACGAAGGTATAATTATTTTTATTAATATATGTTGATGATATAATTATTGTTAGCTCACATAATATGGCTTTTCAGCCTTGCTAAAGTTTCAGATGATTTATTTTGCTCTAAAAGACCTTGAACAGGTGCACTATTTTCTTAGTAAGAAGTACATTCATTTGTCTAAAAGAAAATATGCATAAGATATTCTTATCTGTGTTGGAATGATGAGCTACGAGGTCAGTACTACACCTCTTTGTACTTCATCTAAATTAAGAATTGAAGGTGGTGAATTGTTTGGACCTAAAGACTCAACAAGATATAGGAGTATTGTTGGAGACTTACAATACTTTACTTTGACCTGCCTTTATTTAAGTTTTTCCCACAATAAAGTATGCTAATGCACCATTCACCAACTACTCAACTTTGGGCAATAGTAAAAAGAATATTGAGATATCTTCGTATACACTCAATCATGGGTTGAAGATCACAATTTCTTCTTCTATGCTTCTGAGACTCGGATTGGTTGGTGATGTTGATGATTGGCGCTCTATAGGAGGTTTTGCAGTTTATCTTGGCCGTAATATTGTGTCTTGGTGTGCTCGCAAAAAATGAAATGGTCTCTAGATCAATGATAGGTAACAAACGCTTCTCAAACCTGGTTTATATTGGCTGTATTCTTGTGTCTTGGTGTGCTCGCAAAAAATCAATGGTCTCTAGATCAATGATAGCTATGCTTCTCAAACCTGGTTATTTTTCACATGTTTTCCATTCAAGGTGCATACAATGGTAGCACATTAAGTTTTGTAAGATGATGATGATTGTTTTTAACTTGCTTCTTCTTGAAATCAGACTGTAATCTCTTGTGGGAAATGCATGATTTCTCCAACGTAATTACTCATTACACTTAGTATGAGCACAGGATGATAAGCTATGCTCAATGAAGTTGTAGCTCAGTTTGGATTCTTGATACAAAAATTGATTTGTGAGAATCAGCGCACATATGTATTCTGACCCTCTTATACCAGATGAAATTTAGGTTGCTAAACAAACTATGTATCAAATTGTTTTTGATCATGTACTTTATTTTAATAATATAAAAAATAACTTGGCTGGTGGGGTAAGATGGCACCGACAATATTTTCATAAGAAGAAGCCGAGAAAACCCAGAAAACACATTCATTCATTAACAAATATATTTCAAAACACAAGAAAAATGTACAAGACACAAGAAAATAAAAACAACATCCACTAAAAACGACAAAAGAAAACCTAAATCTTACTCCTCCTCCTCTGGCTGCTCCGGCTGCTCTGCCGGTTGCTCCGTGTGAGACCTATGTGTGCTGAATACATTGGCTATGGCGATAAAAGTTTTGAATACTACCAAAACACCTTCTTCAACAAGGTCCGACTCTAGGTCCGAGCTCCAAAAGGTCTGACAATAGGTCCGACTTGTTTTGAGTAGCTCCGGCAAGGTGCGATGTAAAGCCCGACTTGCTTTGTCTAGGTCCAACTTACTTTGGCTAGGTCTGACTCCTTTGTCTAGGACCAACTTGCTATGGCAAGGTCCGACTAAGCTTTAGTAAGGTCCGACTAGCTTTGGTAAGCTCCGATGCTAGGTCCTGCTAGCTTTGGTAAGGTCTATCTAAAGGTTCGGTTAGTTTTGGCAAGGTCTGAAGCTAGATTGTAATGGTTCTGCTTTTACTTTGAATTGATTTGAGTTTGCTTTACATCTATAGAAAGTTTGCTTAGTATTCTTTTACTAAGTTTTTGGTGTGTTTTGGTGGTTATGGTTGATATATTTTTGCTAAGGTTTGCAACATGCTTATGTGAGGTGCTCACGTAAGGTGTTGTGGTTTCAGAACTAAGGAGAGTCAAGTCGAGGATTTGTGCTCAAAAGTATTGGTTGTTTATTCATGTGCAGGTGTTGCTTGAGTTCAAGACATAGGTGGTGATGGGATCCATTGAAGTTGTTTTAGGGAGAAGATGAGGTTCAACAACCAAGTTCGGGAGGAATTGTGGTTGAGTTGATCGAGAGGTCGTGCACAATGTTTGAATCAAGAACAATGCATATGAAGGTATCATGGATGTTGTTGGAAGATGTTTGCACATGTGCAAGGAGTGCATGGATGTGGCTACATGGTTCCAAGGCGTTATGAAGAGATGTGGATGTAAAGAATTGGTCAGAAAGATCCAACCAACTAGATTATGGACTCAGGCTGCGGCTGAGTCGGTTTTGACTCAAATATTGAAAGATGTGAGTTGGTTATGATTGGATTTCGTGTTGGTCACGAAGATGAGTTGTTTTAGGAATGTGGGATACGTTCCTAAGGTGTATGGAAGTATTAAGATTGCTTCTATCTACATATGGAAGAGTCTTGAGTAGTTACGAAAAGTTTCGGTTGAATCTGAGTAGGATTTGAGTCCTAGTTAGGATTGGGTTGCCTAAGGGCTGGTTATATAAGCAAGGGAGGCAAGAGATCATGGTGCACGACTTTGGGCCTGTTACTTTTGTGATTTGATCATAAAATTCGTAGTTTAAAGGAACTTTTGTTCCTTGTTCGTCCGACTTGTTGCAGACAAGTTTTCCTCGTCGAGTTTCTGCACAACACTACCTTACTTCGGTGGTTTATCATAACTCGAGTTTTACAGATCTAATTAACGTGATTCTTTTGGGTTGTCTTCACAACTTGATTGTCTATCATATATGAAAATTTCACGGTCATTGGATTTGTGGTTTTCGATGTACACGAGTTTTTTTACAGTGTTGCAGATCTGGTTTTTCTCGGGTAGAACAGATTGACCTTCGTTCAACCTTTCAATCATAACTTAAGTTTTTCTCGACGGATTTTCGCGACTCTTGTTTGTACGTTTTTGTGACTTGATTATCCACAATCAATACTGGTTTTGTCACAATTGATCATGTCTAGATTAGTCACACACACAATTTCTTAACAGATTGATTTTCTGCCGATGGGTTTTTGTTGCTTCTGCTGAAAAAATTTTAATCTACCATTCACCCCATCTCTGGTAGCTTTCCACGTGCTCTTCGATCCTGCAATTGGTATCAGAGCCACAATGCTCTAATCTTTGTGATATGCACATGTTTTTGACTAATTATCATGGAGATATACTCCATAAAACCTTGTGTCTTTAGTGATATTGATTTTCAGGTTTGGATGGCACGTATGGAAGCTTTCATCCAGGCACAAGACTTTGCAATATGGGAAAAGGTGTACAAGCCTTACGACGTGCCATCAAACGATCAAGTCACAACTACAAACATGAGAGATGTCGACAACAACAACAACAAGGCTCGCAACTTGATCATACAAGGATTAACTCAAAGCGACTTCGACCATGTTGCTCACCTCCGATCTGCATATGATGTGTGGAAAGCACTCTGTGACTACCATGAAGGATCCAACACGATCAAGGAGGAAGGCAAGACATGTTCAAAAAGGAGTACATGTGCTTTGAGATGCAACCAGGTGAGTCCATCGACAATCTCTTTGCTCGTTTTAATAAAATTCTCAGCAACTTGCATAACATCAATGTTAATTTTTCAGATGCTGAAAATGCTAGGCAATTACTAAGTTTATTAGACATGTCAATTTGGAAGATAAAAGTCACATCTATTCGTGAATCTACTGTCATGAGTACTCATACATTAGATGTGCTATATTTTAAATTGAAAACTCATAAAATTGACATAATCTCACGTAAGAACCCCAACAAGTCTCTTGCATTTGTTTCTCAATGTGACATGCCTAGCTCGGACCAATATTCATCTTGTGGTACACTTGCTTTGTTGTACTCTCTAACCTTTGAGCAGATTGATGAGTTTCCAGAGGAGGAGCTAGCACTTCTCTCTACTAGGTTCTCAAAAGCATTGAAAAATGTGAGAACTAGAAGGAGAGGAAGCTCCAGACCTCAACGATGTTTCGAATGTGGTAATACAAGACATTTTCGTTCGGATTGTCCTAACCTTTCAGGTCCTACTTCTCGGGAAAAAACAAACAAGAACAAGGCACTCCTCTGCTAATGATAAAAAGAAGAAAGGTTTTACAGGTCGCCAACTGGTGAACAACTTTATCTCCGCACATCAGGAAATTGGCTCAAGCGACGTGGACTTTGGAAGTGACGAAGATGAAGATGATTTGGAAAACTTGTGCTTCATGGCGGGCAAATCAAGATCAAGTATCGAGGAGGCAGAACACAATAGCAACAATGAAGAGGTATGTCCTACTTGCGAAGAAATGTGTGATTCTATTTCTTGTGCCACTGTTATAGTTAAGAAAAAGGACAAAAAGCTTAGGGACAATGTAGTTAAAAGTGAGTCACTAGAATATGAAATTAATCGTTTGAAATCTTTGATTCCTAGTGATGATTCTTGTTCCTCATGTGATTTAATATATGAATAATTGTCCTCTCTAAGAAGTGCACACACCTCCACACTTGATAAATTTGAGTTATAAATTGAAAAGAACAGAGAGCTTGCTGCACTTAATGATAAAATCTTGAAAGATGCTAGTTGTTCTACAATTGATTTGCATTGTTCTACTTGTGATGATCTTGATAAGAAACTACAAGATGCTATGAATAAAATTTTTGTTTTGAACAATGCTTTACATGCTCATGAAGTTAAAAATTGTTCTAATTGCAAATTAAAAGGAAAAACTTCATGTGAAAATTGCCTTAATCTGTCCAATAAACTTGATGACATGCATAGGACATTAGATCGATTTTGTAATGCAAATAAGAATCTAAACTTGCTGCTGAATTCTTCCAAATCTTGCAACGATAAAAATGGTTCAAGTTTTGATTCTCATGCTCATGATAAGCCACATCCACCTAAAATTGTAAAGTCATTAGGAAGTGGTTTCCAAAACATAAAGAAGTGGTTTTCAAATCTGCAGGGATGCTGTCTAATTCAGCTTCTAATAAACATGTTGCTTGCTCATCTAGACATGAAACAAAGTTAAATTTCATTGTACCCACTGTGGTAGAGATGGTCATGTCATAGTTTTTGTTATAAACTAGCTAAACAACAGAAAAAGTAAAGAATGCAAGCTAGATCTCATAACTCTCATGTAACATTTGCTGCACATGCTAAACCAAATATCAATAACATACAATATGCTGTTATGAGTCAAAAACATGCAAAGTTTTCTCCCAAATCTACTGTTTTTCGTGCTACACATGTAACACCTCGGAAGTCAGTAGTTGGATACAAAAAATCCTCAAACTTTGGCTCATAAACCTGCTGTTTTGTCTCAGCTTTTGCATGTTTTTCTTGCCGCACGTCATGTGACTCAGTACTAGATTTCAAAATGCCTTTTGACTAACCCCAGTATTGAGTCATCGACGTATTGTGCTTCGATGTAGGTTACATGCTTGAGGAAGGAGAACATTTGGATTGTGGATTCAGGTTGCTCAGGCCACATGACCGGTAACAAAGAATGGTTCTCCTCCCTCTCTTTTGTGTCATGTGTAGAGAATGTTACTTTTGCCGATAATTCTTCAACTCCTATAATTGCTAAAAGTTCGATTAAAGTAAATGATCACTACACTTTGAAAGATGTAGCACTTGTTAAAAATTTAAAATGCAACTTTCTGTTTCACAATTGCTAGACGAAAATTTGGAAATTACTTTCATTAAAAATTGCTGCAAAGTTGTAGATTCAAATAGTGAGCCTATTTTTAACATGCCTCAGTTTGGAAGAGTTTTTAAAACTGATTTTGATATGTCTTCATCTAAGCGTAGGTGTCTAGTTGCTAATGATTCAAAATACTTATATTTTTGGCATCGTAGACTTGGTCACGTAGGCTTTGATCATCTCACGCGTGTTAATGCTCTTGATCGCATATGTGGCTCCCTAAGCTTAAAAGGGACAAAGAAATTGTGTGCTCTTCTTGTAGACATGCTAAGATGGTTGCAGGTTCACATGCTCCTCTCACAATGACCATGACAACTGAATTGGTTCAACTTTTGCACCTTGACACCGTAGAACCTTCACGTGTTCAATCCTTCGGAGGTAAATGATATGTTCTTGTAATTGTTGATGACTATTCTAGATACTCCTAGGTTTATTTTATGACATCTAAGAATGAAGCTTTTAGTCACTTTAGAATTTTATTTCTTAAATTATCAATTGACCATCCAGGATCTTTAATAGCAATTAGAAGTGATAAGGGAACTGAATTTAAAAATCAATCTTTTGATCACTTTTGTGCTGAAAATGGAATAGATCATCAATTTTCTTCACCATATGTACCTCAACAAAATGGTGTTATAGAAAGAAAGAATAGAGCCTTAGTTGAGATGGCTAGGACTATGCTTGATGAATATCAAACTCCTAGGAAATTTTGGGCTAATGCAATTACAACCGCTTGTTATGTCTCAAATCATGTTCTCTTGCGTACTAAGCTAGGTAAAACACCATATGAACTCTAGTTTGGACATAGGCCTAGTGTTACACACTTTCGGGTCTTTGGTTGCAAATGTTTTGTTAAGAAATATGGTAATCTTGATAAATTTGAACCTAGACCCGTTGATGGCATGTTTCTTGGTTATCCATCTCATACTAGAGGCTACCATGTGCTTTTACTTGACACTAACAAAATTGTGGAGACTTGTGAGGTGTATTTTGATGAAACTAGTCCAGGTACTAGCTCAAATATTGCAGGTCCGGATCCAAATCCGCAGGGGGAGAGTATTTTCATTGAAGATGAGAAAGAAGAGGTGTTGCTGCCCGAAAATTCAGCTGCTAATGACATTGTTCATGCTCCTGATTTTGATTCACATCCAGCACCGACGACCACCATTGCTGGTCCAGATTGTCCTCAAGTCACAAGCTCATCGATTTGTGATGAACATGAAGAAGAAGCTTATGAAGTGTCCACTCCCCTCTGGGTTCTCAAAAGTCATCCTCCACAACAAATTATTGGAAGCTTGCACGAACGAGTTACACGGTCCAGGTTCTCCGATCCAAACTCTCACGCTCATTATGCTTTTGTTGCTTCTATTGAACCCAAAGATATATCACACGCACTCACTAATGAATCTTGGATTATTGCCAACAAGAAGAGTTAGAAAATTTTGAAAGAAATAATGTTTGGGAACTTGTACCTCCACCTCAATGTCACACTTTAATTGGAACCAAATGGGTGTTTAAAAATAAACAAAGTGAGGATGGGGTTGTGGTTCGAAAGGCTAGGCAGGGTTTCACACAAGTTGAAGGTCTATATTTTGATGAAACTTTTGCTCCTGTTGCTATATTAGAAGCCATAAGAATTTTGTTAGCTTTTGTTGCATCTCAAGATTTCAAGTTATATCAAATGGATGTTAAAAGTGCCTTTCTTAATGGCTACATAGATGAGGAGATTTATCTCGAGCAACCATCGGATTTTGAAAATCCAAATTTTTCGAATCATGTTTACAAACTATCCAAAGCCTTATACGATCTCAAAAAAGCCCCTAGAGCATAGTATGATAGGTTAAAAACATTCTTACTTGAAAAGGGGTTTACCATGGGCAAGGTTGATAAAACTCTTTTTCTGCTTAAGCATGGTAATGACTCATTATTCGTTCAAGTGTATGTGGATGATATTATCTTTGGTTGTGCTTCTCATGATCTTGTGTCCAAGTTTTCAGCTATGATGAGTTCAGAATTTGAGATGAGTATGATGGGAGAACTCACGTATTTTTGGGGCTGCAAATCAAGCAAACCAAGGAGGGAACCTTTGTGCATCAAATGAAGTATACAAGAGACCTTCTTATGTGCTTCAACATGGACAATAGAAAGCCTCTTGGGACACCAACGGGTACAGCAACAACACTTGAACTTGATGAAGATGGTGACCCGATCGATCAAAAATAATATAGAAGCATGATTAGATCACTTTTGTACCTCACAACATCAAGACCGAACATACAATTCAGCGTATGTCTTTCTGCATGATTCCAAGCTTCCCCACGTGTTTCACATTGCCAAGCCATCAAAAGGATACTCAGGTACTTACATGGAACTCAAGAATTTGGCATTTTTCTTCCTTCTTCTTGAACTGTTACTTTGAAAGCTTTTTCAGATGCTGATTTTGGGGGTTGCAGGATTGATACAAAAAGTACTTCGGGTGCTTGTCATTTTATTGGTATTTCACTTGTTGCTTGTTCCTCTAGAAAACAATGTTCAGTTGCACAATCCACAGCCGAATCTAAATATGTAGCTGCTGCTAGCGCTTGCTCGCAAATTCTTTGGATTGTTCAAACTCTTAGGGAGTATGGGGTTGATTTAGATAGTGTTGCACTATTTTGTGATAACACTAGTGCCATTTGCATTGCTAAAAACCCCGTGCAGCATTCAAGAACAAAGCACATTGACATTAGGTATCACTTTCTCTATGACAATGTTGAAAAAGGAAACATTGTGCTTCACCATCTAGATACCGAACAACAATTGGCTAACATTTTTATAAAACTTTTGGATTTCACTAATTTTTGTTTCATTCGTAGTTAAACAGGGGTTATGCATCCTCATGGCTTTGAGGGGGAGTTTTGAAACTTGGGAAGTCTATGTGTGAATCTAAAATTAAAATAATATGAGCATACTATTTCATACATATATGACTTTGTGATTCCTTTTACATGCTGAAAGTTCTTACTACATTACTCGTGTTATACATTTTGTAGTTTATGACATGACTAGTAATTGGAATAAATACTTACACTAAATCCGGTCATGATCAAACTTTCTTGCTGTTTTGAACTTGTTGCATGCTCACAAGTGCTTTTAATAATGAAAACTTAATCAATCAACTACTCACATGTTGAGTTTTATGATCAAATATAAATTGAGAAAATATCAAGAGAATATGCATGGATCATACTTCTTATTTTGAGATGGCTTATCATTGCACTTAGATATGAACTTGGAAGAAGTTGTGTCTGACTAAAACCATGTTCTTAAGCTTCTAATTGTCAAATGACATAGGCTTAGCTTGGTTGGTTAGAAGTTGTGTCTGACTAAAACCTATGTGTGTTGAATACATTGGCTATGCCGATAAAAGTTTTGAATACTACCAAAACACCTTTTTCTATAAGGTCCGACTCTAGGTTCGAGCTCCAGCAAGGTCCGACAATAGGTCCGACTTGTTTTGGGTAGCTCTGACAAGGTGCAACGTAAGGTCTGACTTACTTTGGCTAGGTCTGACTTCTTTGTCTAGGTCCGACTTGCTTTGGCAAGGTCCGACTAAGCTTTAGTAAGCTCCAGCACTAGGTCCGACTAGCTGAGGTAAGCTCCAGTGCTAGGTCCTGCTAGCTTTGTTAAGCTCCAGCTCAAGGTCCGGTTAGTTTTGGCAAGGTCCAAAGCTAGATTGCAATGGTTCAGCTTTTATTTTGAATTGATTTGAACTTACTTTACATCTATGGAATGTTTGCTTAGTATTCTTTTACTAAGTTTTTGGTGTGTTTTTGGTGGTTATGGTTGATATCTTTTTGCAAGGTTTGTAACATGCTTATGTGTGGTGCTCATGTAAGGTGTTGTGGTTTCAGAACTAACGAGAGTCAAGTCGAGGACCTGTGCTCTCAAGTATTGGTTGTTTATTCATGCGGAGGTGTTGCTTGAGTTCAAGACATGGCTGGTGACGGGATCCATTGAACTAGTCTTAGGGAGAAGATGAGGTTCAACAACCAAGTTCGGGAGGAATTGTGGTTGAGTTGATCGAGAGGTCACGCATCATGTTCGAATCAAGAACAATGCATATGAAGGTATCATGGATGTCGTTGGAAGATGTTTGCACGTGTGCAAGGAGTGCATGGACGTAGCTACATGGTTCCAAGGCGTGATGAAGAGATGTGGACGTAATGAATTGATCAGAAAGGTCCAACCGACTAGGTTATGGACTCAGGCTACAGCTGAGTCGGTTTTGACTCAAATATGGAAAGATTTGAGTTGGTTATAATAGTATTTCGTGTGGATCATAAAGATGAGTTGTTTTAGGAATGTGGGATACGTTCCTAAGGTGTATGTAGCCTAGACGGGGGTGGGAGGGGGGCTGAATAGGCTTTTTGAACTTTCGTCAAATCCTGAAATACTTAACAACTTGATCAAATACAGATAAATCGGACTACTCCGGTATTGTGCGGACTAGTCCGGTGTGTGCGGACTAGAACGATCAAGTTTGATCGAAGAATTCACATCAAGTACGTTATGCAGCGAAAAGTAAGTTGTAATTTTGATGTATCACGATAATGCAACTATGTATGACAAAAATTAACTTTGATTTCAATGCTTTAACATAAGTTATCCAAGATTGAGTAAACCCTAGAATATGATAAACAATAAGAACAAAAGTGTGCGACACAAGAGTTTATCCCTTGGTTCGATTCCCATGAAGGAAACCTACACCCATGTTGAGGAGTCCATGGAGGACCGGATATTCACCAACCCTTCCGTCGTCGAATCGCCGCAGGGGCCGATTCTCTTCCATTAACCACAAAGGGGCAAATAACTGTGTTCAAGGGGCCTTGTCACAAGTTGAGGTCTCCCCAAGATTTACAATGATGAACACCACCAACACACTCGAAAGATGTACTATAAAGAACAAGAGTGTGCGAGAGAATCAAACCCAAGAGCTCAAGACGTGTCGAACGAGTCTCTCCTTTGATCAATTGCTAATCCTCAAAGATTTGATCTTTCTAGGGTTAGATTGTGTGGAGAGTCATGTATTTTGGGCTCTTGGGAGGTGTGATGGTGCACGGGGTCGAGAGTTCTGGTTGTAGGGCCGTACACCTCTATTTATACTAGGGTTTCCAAAAGTTACCATTAGGGTTTGCGATGTTCGAACTAGTCTGTGGTGGACTCCAGACTAATCTGGTGTGTGGCGTGTGGAAAACCCTAAGTGATCAATAATACAGGACTTGTCCGCATGTGAGTGGACTAGTCCGATTTGGGCTCTAGAAATGTTCGGACTGGTCCAACACATATCAGACTAGTCCGGTGTGGTGAACCTCATGTAGAATTGAGGACAAGTCCGCACTTGGAGGACTTGTCTGATTTTAGTCAGAGAGTTTTCAAACTAGTCCGTAGTAATATCGGACTTGGAGGACGTCATCGTGCCCCAATGCCGAAGTATGCAAGCTCGGAAGGAGATAAAGGTGGAAGCTCCGAGAAGTCAGAAGCAGAGTCCTCGAAGATAACTGGAGGTCCAACAAGCTCAATCTCAAGTTTCTGGCATATGGCTTTGACATTTCGCTTTATGTACCTCATGTCCTCTTTCCTTGCCTTATTCAACATATGAACTTTCACCTCAGTCTTGCGACAAGAGTTAAAGATGGCGGCCAAGTACTTCATAAAGCCACTAGGAAACCCTTTGTGAGGAGGGGCCCTAGTGTTGGAAGCAGGCCTTGCATCTCCTTGAGCTCTCCTTGGAGCCTTTTCACTTGAAACAGGAGATGGAGCAGTTGGAAGAGAGGCTTGAGGAGGCTTCTGCGGCGTTAGAGAAGTATGCTCTACATCTTTCACAAACTCAATTCTGGTGACTTTTTCAATCATGAACATTAAGTATGGAGACCATAGGAGCGGTTTGGGGTGTAGGAAATGTTCACCATGTCATTCTAGATGTAGTCGAAGATGTCAAATTTCCTACTCTTGCTAATCACCTTCATCAATGTCCTCAGGTAGCCTTGGACACTCCTTGCATCTCCATCCTTTGGAGCAATTGTCTTCCTAAGCACCCTATTGAGAACCATGAAGAAGGGCTTCATGTTCTTTGTTGAGGGAGGATTGTACTTGAGACAGGTATCATAGATCTTGTCCTTCTCTAAAATCCCAATGTTGTGAATAATCACTTCATTGCTGCTGGTGTCCTCAAGATGCAGCAGCCTAGCAAATTCATCATATGTCACAGTGTACTTGGATCCATGTGTCATCCAAGTCGCTCGCTCTTCTTCATCACTGGCAAAGTAGCAAGTTGCATAGAACTGAGCAGTGACTTCATCATTCTAGTTGTACCTGAAAGCAAACAAGTCCTTTAAGCCATACTTCATCAAAAGCACCACATCTTTTTCATTCAAAATGGTTCCAGTCAATCCATTGGCCGCGGACTACTGGAGTCTTCATCTGTAGGTATACGGAACTGTAGAAGTCCACGTGGAAGTTGCTCTAGAATCTTAGATCAACTGCCTTCTTGGCACTACCATAAGCACTAATCATCCTCAGCTTTGAAGCTACATCGCTCCCTTTGCCATTGAATTTCTCTTCTGAGGGGTCCCTGTTCGCCTGTCTTGGAGCACTCATCCTGAGAGGGCCAATCGGGCCAGAGGCGAGCCCTTTTCCTTTGCCCTTAGCTTGGTGAGGAGCTGTCGAGCTAGGTCCAGGTGCATCTTTTCCTCTGGATGCAGGTTTCTTGGCCGGAACCTTTCGTCGCACCTTAGGTGGAGTGGGCGAAGGGTGAGCGGCACAACCTTGCCTCTTCTTGCTTTGCCCCGTTGAAGCACGAGGCAAAGTGTCTTGTTCTACTTCAGCCTCAAAGTTAGAAATCTCATCGTTTGAGCTCAACATTGTCCTGAAAAGAAGATCATACAAGGCATAGATAAGGATTGATGGCAAGGGAATGCATTGAGTAGAAGGAAATTAGGGTTGTGTCCAGTCCAAAATTGAACTTGTTCGGTGCTCAAGTGCGGACTAGTCCGGAGTACCGGACTTGTCCGCACTGAGAACGGACTAGTCCGATATTCAGCTGTTTGAGCCCTAACTAGCAAAGCAATGGTGTTTCTCAATGCAAAATTGGCTCAATGTAGTTGTAATACAACAAGGAATCATGTATTAACAGGAGGAACTTTGTTATTTGAGCAAAAACAAGAGAAATCATAGGTTCTAGGGTTTGGTGAGAAACTTTACCAAATCCTTCGATTCGTGGAGTTGGAGGAGTTTTTGATGCGGACAAGTCTGGGGTCCTCGATCCCCTTGCGATGAAGATCATTTCCCACGGAGATTTGAGGAGATTTGGTGGGGAACTCGCCGAATCACCTTGAGGGCACCTGAGTGAGGAGAGAGAACATGAGGTTTGTTGTGAGGATGAAGAAGATTAGGTTTTGGGGTTATGGACTCAAAAAATCAGACTAGTCCGTGGTTGACCGGACTAGTCCGAACTACCGGAACTCTGTGTACTAGTCTGCATTGTGCGGACTAGTCCGGGTAACCACGGACTAGTCCATGGTCACCTGAACAGAAACTGTTAGACCATTCGTATATATTCGAAGGTGCTTACAAAGAAAATAGGGGGCCAAACTCACAAATAATCTTGAAGAATATGATTAGTAAACATACAACAATCAAGCTATGACCATAATTCACCAAGATCAAGTAATTAACATAGTTTTCATAGAAAAATAGAGAGAGATGATTTTCATAACACAATCAATAGATTTTGAAGATGGCATAAAGGTATGCAAGCTTTCATGCCATGTTCCAAGCATCAAGGTTATTTAGTTCATTTCGGAGCACACAAAAATGTTTTTCATTAAGTGGCTTGGTAAAGCTATCGGCTAGTTGTTTTTCAGTGTTTACATGGGAAATGGCTATGTCTCCTTTCATTGAGTGATCTCTCAAAAAGTGATGCCGGATGTCTATGTGTTTGGTCCTAGAGTGCTCAATGGGGTTATGGGCAATTTTAATGGCACTCTCATTATCACAAAGGAGCGGAATACGACTCATATTGTAACCATAATCCCTTAGAGTTTGTCGCATCTAAAGGAATCGTGCATAACAACTCTCGGCTGCAACATACTCCACTTCGGCCATGGATAAGGCAATGGAGTTGTGTTTCTTGGAGGACCAAGAAGGTAGGGATCTACATAAGAATTGGCAAGTGTCGGAGGTATTTTTTCTATCTACCTTGCATCCGGCATAATCTGCATCAGAGTGTCCAATGAGATTGAACTTTGAACCTTTAGGATACCAAAGGCCTAGGTTAGGTGTATGAACTAAGTATCGCAAGATCCTCTTTACGTCTGTCAAATGACATTCCTTAGGATTGGCTTGAAATCTTGCACACAAACATACACTCAACATAATATCAGGCCTAGATGCACATAAATAAAGTAGGGATCCAATCATGGAGCGATATACCTTTTGATCCACGTTTGGTCCGTCTTCATTGAGATCCAAGTGTCCATTTGTTGCCATGGGAGTCTTTATAGGCTTTGCTTTGTCCATTCCAAACTTCTTAAGTATGTCTTGAGTGTACTTTGTTTGGCTTATGAACGTCCCTTCCTTTTGTTGCCTCACTTGGAATCCCAAGAAATATCTCAATTCTCCCATAATGGACATGTCAAATCTATATGTCATGATCTTACTAAATTCTTAACAAAAAGATTTGTTAGTTGAACCAATTATAATATCATCAACATAAATTTGATATATAAATAGATCATTATCAAAATGCTTAGTAAACAAAGTGTAATCATCTTTACCAATCTTTAATCCATTTTCAATCAAATAATCTCTAAAGCACTCATACCAAGCTCTAGGAGCTTGTTTGAGGCCATAAAGAGCCTTACACAGTTTGAACACATGGTTGGGGAACTCTTGATCTTCAAAACCGAGGGGTTGCTCCGCGTACACCTCCTCCTTGATCGGTCTGTTGAGGAAGGCATTTTTCACATCCATTTGATAAAGCTTGGAATCATGGTGAGTAGCATATGCAAGTAATATTTGAATTGATTCAATCCTAGCTACAGGAGCAAAAGTCTCATCGAAATCCAAACCTTTGACTTGTGAATACCCTTTGGCCACAAGTCGTGCCTTGTTCCTTGTCAGCACCCCGTGTTCGTCTTGCTTGTTGCGGAAGACCCATTTAGTGCCGACGACATTGAACTTGGGTCTTTCGACAAGTTCCCACACCTCATTCCTTTTGAAGTTGTTCAATTCTTCTTGCATCGCTACCACCCAATTTGGATCCTTTAATGCATCTTCAACCCTTTGTGGTTCCAAAGAGGATACAAACGAATAATGTTCACAAAAATTAGCTATACGAGATCGAGTTGTTACTCCCTTTTGGATGTCACCGATTATGTTGTCGATGGGGTGATCTCTTTGGATGGATTGATGTACTCTTGGGTGTGGCACTTGTGGTCTTGAGTCTTCATTGTAATCATCTTCTTCTCGCCCTGGATGGTTGCCCTCATTGATGTGTTCATCACCTTGATCTTCATGAGGTTGATCCTGTGTAGAAGCTCCCCCTTGATCATTTTCCTCCACTTATAGTTCATCTTCTCCATTCGCATTTGGAGGTGGCGCTTGAGGTCGAACATCGCCCAATGCCATTCTTCTCAATGCTTGACATGGAGCTTCTTCTCTATCTAGCACACATTGATAAACTTGCTCTTCTTGGGAGCCGTTAGTTTATCAAACACTACATCACATGCTACTTCAACAAGTCTGGAGGCCTTGTTGAAGACACAATAGGCGTAAGAGTTCGAACCATATCCAAGCAAGAAACCTTCATCGGACTTCGAAGCGAACTTTGAAGTCCTAGGCTTCTTGTTCAAAATATAACATTTAGAACAGAAGACTCAAAAATAGGAAATATTCGGCTTGTTACCGGTGAGTAGTTCATACGACGTTTTCTTCAGTAGGCGATGAAGATATAATCGATTTATGGCGTGACAAGCGGTGTTAACCGCTTTAGCCCAAAACCGATCCAAAGTCTTGTACTCATGGAGCATTGTCCTCGCCAAGTCAATGAGGGTTCGATTTTTCCTTTCAGCTACTCCGTTTTGTTAAGGAGAATAAGGTGCTGAAAACTCGTGCTTTATCCCTTCTTCGTCTAGATACTCCTCAACTTGGGTATTCTTGAACTCCGTTCAGTTGTCACTTCGTATGTTCTTGATTTTCAACAAAAATTCATTTTGAGCTCGCTTGAGAAACTTCCTGAGGGTTCCTTGAGTTTTTTTATTATCATGCAAAAAGAAAACCCACGTGAAGCGTGAAAAACTGTCAAAAATGACTAAGTTGTGTTTGTTACCACCAATGCTTATGTAAGCAATTGGACCAAATAGGTCCATGTGGAGGAGCTCGAGCGGTCTTGCTGTAGTCATGAAGTTCTTCGTGGGATGTGGTGCTCCTACTTGCTTCCCGGCTTGGCACGCGCTACAAGGCCTGTCTTTCTCAAAAACAACATCCTTCAAACCTCGGATGTGATCACCTTTAAGGAGTTTTCGAAGATTCCTCATACCAACATGTGTTAGCCGTCTATGCTACAGCCAACCCATGTTGGTTTTTGCAATCAAGCATGTGTCAAGTTCGGCTTTATCTTTGTTGAAGTCAACTAGACAAAGCTTTCCCTTTAACACACCCTTGAATGCAACCGAGTTATCCCTCCTTCTAGAGACGGTCACACCCTCATTAGTGAACAAACAATTATAACCCTTGTCACATAACGTGGATATGGACAAAAGGTTATAAAACAAGGAATCAACGTGACCGGTACCGAGCACCCTTCCTTGACTGTTATTGCCAAAATAAATGCCTTCGCTTGGATCTTTATTTTCTTCATATTCAACAAACATCCTTCTTTCTACAGTCATGTGATTGGTGCATCCACTATCAAGCACCCATTTTGCTCCATCGGAGGAACAGGCCTGCAAAACACAAATTATGTCTTGGTCTTAGGTACCCAAGCTTGCTTGGGTCCTTTGAGGTTAGTCACAAGTGATTTGGGCACCCACACATGAGACTTGGTGTTCCCATGGCGTGGCCCAACATATGTGGCATAAACTCTTCGAATATTACTTTTCACAAGTACATATGAAACATCAAATGTTTTAAACAAAACTAGTTGTTCATGTGAGTTCGCAATGTTATACTTATCAACATTATTAAGTTTTCTAACTTGAGGAGTTTCCCTTGAAAAAGACAATGCATTCCTTGTTATTCTTGTGGCTTCTAGCATTTTTCTTTCCACCATAAGAATATCTAAGGCCATATTTGACATTTGGAGGTCTTGAGATCAAGTATGCACTACGTGCATACTTGACCTTCTCCTTGTCAAATATGCCAGTGTGGCAAGGTTGCTTGTCCTTCGTCAAGGTTGGCTTTTCTTTCAAATTAGTGTTAATTTTAGCACATGTACAAGCAATAGTAGTTTCAGATTTTAGATGTTGAGAAGGTGAGATTGAAGAGGATGAATAACCACTTTGCTTGAGTGACTCAACTTGTACCTCAAGGATCTTGTTAACTTTGGTTAAGTTAGCAAGTTAATCCTTGATGATTACATCTTAGTCGCTTAACTTTAAGAAAGCTTCGTTGCTTGAAGCTAACTCAAGTTCTAGTAATTCTTTTCACTCCTTTTCAAGATCAAGGAGCTTTTTGATCTTAAGATATTTCTCCTTTTGGAGGATGATCATATCTTCTTGACGATCAACTAGCTGCTCCTTATCAACAAGCTTATCCATTAAAAATTTCATCTTAGCAGCAGTTTTCTTATCTAAACCACTAAGCAAGTATTCATTTTCATCACAACTATCATCATCACTAGAATTATCACTATCACTAGAAAAGGAATACGAGGAGGAAGATTTATTTGTTACCTTTCTTTTACCTTCCTTTGCCATTAGACATGTGTTGTTGTTGTCCTTCCATGCGCCCATGGTTGGGAATAGGATGGATTTCTTGGTTGTCTTCTTGATGCCTATGGTAGCCATCTCCTCTTCCTCTTCAGATGAAGACTCATCATTGGAGTCCCACTCCTTCCCTAGATGCGCTTGTCCGAATTGCTTCTTCTTCTTGAACATCTTCTTGGGTTGAGGCTTGTTGTCCTTGGTCTTCCTCTTGTTTTCTTCATGAGGACAAACAACTATGAAATGGTCGTATTCTCCACAGTTATAGCAAGCGAGCCTCATTTTCGGTCTTGCCTTGTCCCTTTGTCTTCCTTCATTTGGTCTACCACCTTGTATTCTTCTCATCATTTTCTTGAATTTCTTAATGAGTAGGATCATATCTTCTTTATCTATATCACTGCTCTCATTGTCGCTGTCGTCTTCCTCTTGAGCTTCTCGAGCTTCTTTTGATATAGGTTTACAAGTGGACTTCAAAGCAACTCCTTTCTTCTTTGCCGAGGTAAGGTCGGCAATCTCTTTGATGTGCTTTGCTTGTCTCTCCATCATCTCAAAATTGATAATCTTCCGAAGAAGTTCGTTCGGGGTCATTTTCCGATACTCGGGGCTTTCTCTAATCATCGATCATAGGGTTACGTTGCGAGGCATGAAAGCTCTAAGAATTAGCTTTACGACCTCGTGATCATTCTACTTCTTGCTTCCATATGCTCGAACTTTGTTGATGAGATTCTTCAATTGATTGTACATATCTTGCGGTGACTCAACCACTTCTATAGCGAATCTTTTCAATTCACCTTCAATAATTTTAATCTTGACTTCTCACAAATGACGATCACCTTCATGTGCGGTTTGTAAAGTGTCCCATATCTCCTTTGCAATTTCGAGTCCATCCACCTTGGTGAACTCGTCTCGGCTCAGTGACGATGTTATGACAGCTGCAGCTTGAGCGTTCTGATGAATAGCTTGTTTTTGGCTTGGTGTGAGCTCTTCATCGTCATAAGGGATATCTATCCCTGTACACACTATATGCCACAAGCTGGGGTTAAGTGATATGAGATGTATTTTCATATTTTGTCTCCACATAGAATAATCATTTTCATCTAAGAAAGGTGCTTTCCCTAGAGGAATTGACAAGTAATGGTTATTGTTCGAATTTAACCGATCATAGTTAAAAGAATATCGGGAGCAGTCGGTGTGACTACTCCCCTTCTTCTTCTTTTCATCCTCAATCTTCATCTTCCGTTTTGGGGATAGTGCGTTCTTCCTTAGGAGTGCCTTAAGTTCTAGCATCTCCTCATCATCATCCTCGCAATCTTGGATGGCATCGAGGAGCTTCTCCAACTTCTGAGTCTTTTCATCGTCACCCATCTCTTGGTTGAAGTTCTCGTGTACATCCTTAATGTCTGACATCTTCTCTTCGAGCGGTGAGTCTCTTTAGAAGAGTCCTTGCTCTGATACCAATTGAATGTAGCGTAGAGGGAGGTGAATAGGTTTTTTGAACTTTTGTCAGATCCTGAAACACTTAACAATTTGGTCAAATACAGAGAAATCTGACTATTCCGGTGTGTGCGGACTAGAACGATCATGTTTGATCGAAGAATTCACATCAAGTACGTTATACAGCGGAAAGTAAGTTGTAATTTGGATGTATCACGACAATGAAACTATGTATGGCAAAAATTAACTTTGATTTCAATGTTTTGATGTAAGTTATCCAAGATTGAGTAAACCCTAGAATATAATTAACAATAAGAACAAAAGTGTGCGACACAAGAGTTTATCCAGTGGTTCGATTCCCACGAAGTAAACCTACATTCATGTTGAGGAGTCCACGGAGGACCGGGTCTTCACCAACCCTTCCCTCGTCGAATAGCCATGGAGGCCGATTCTCTTCCACTAGCCACAAAAGGGAAAATAACCGTGTTCAAGAGGCCTTCTCACAAGTTGAGGGCTCCCCAAGATTTACAATGATGAACACCACCAACACACTCAAAAGATGTACAATAAAGAATAAGAGTGTGCAAGAGAATCAAACCCAAGAACTCAAGACGTGTAGAACGAGTCTCTCCTTTGATCAATTAGTAACCCTCAAAGATTTGATCTTTCTAGGGTTAAATTGTGTGGAGAGTCGTGTATTTTTGGCTCTTGGGAGGTGTGACAGCGCAGGATGTCGAGAGTTATGGTTGTAGAGCCGTACACCTCTATTTATACTAGGGTTTCCAAAAGTTACCGTTAGGGTTTGCGATGTCCAGACTAGTCCGTAGTGGACTCCGAACTAATCCGGTGTGCGGCGTGTGGAAAACCCTAAGTGATCAGAAATATCGGACTTGTCCTCATGTGAGCAGACTAGTCCGATTTGGGCTCTGGAAATGTTCGGACTGGCCCGACACATATCGGACTAGTCCGGTGTGGTGAACCTCATGTAGAATTGAAGACAAGTCCGCATTTGGAGGACTTGTCTGATTTTAGTCAAAGAGTTTTCAAACTAGTCCGTAGTAATATCGGACTTGTCCATTTCTATGTAAAGTGTGAGGTCCTAAGGACAAGTCCGCACTGGGGCGAACTTGTCCGTTTTTAGTCAGAAAGATATCGGACTAGTCCGTCGTGATATCGGACTTGTCCGTTTTTGTGTAGATGTGAAGTGCTGAGGACTAGTCCGCACTAGGGGGGACTAGTCCGATCCTAGTCAGAGAGATATCAGACTAGTCCAGTGAATATCGGACTAGTCCGGACTTGTGAAATTTTGTGCAGTGAGGGTGATTTCTTTTGTTTGAGCTCTTGGGGTGTGTTTTTCCAACACACTCCATACACAACAAAGTATTCTATTCAGCTCCTAAGCTCTTTTCAATATAGATTCCTCATTCTCCTTTCTTGTTGTGCTTTCTTCATAATTTCATTAAAACCTACGATTATTTCAACAATTTTGTTAGGATCTCAATTGTTTATCATAAATCAACCAAAACCCACAAGGGATGCCTAGATGCACTTTTATATGGAAGTATTAAGATTGTTTCTATCTACGTATGGAAGAGTCTTGAGTAGTTATGGAAAGTTTCGGTTGAATCTGAATAGGATTTGAGTCCTAGTTAGGATTGGGTTGGCCTAAGGGCTGGTTATATAACCAAGGGAGGCCAAAGCTTGTGGTGCACGACTTTGGGTTCCTCTTGTGGTTTGATCAATAAAATTCGTAGTTTAAAGGAGCGTTTGTGCCTTGTTCGTTCGACTTGTTTCAGACATGTTTTTCTCGTCGAGTTTCTGCACAACACTACCTTGCTTCGGTGGTTTTATCATAGCTGTACGTGAACTATGTAATGCAACGTTTGTGTTCCGTGGCGATAGATCTTAACGCCACCAACCGGTATTTCGTGGCAACGTATCCTAATACAACGATTGTGTTTCATGGCGATATATCCTATCGCCACGAACTTGTGAATCATGGCATAAGTGCCTAATACAACATTTGTGTTTCGTGGCGATAGATCCTAACGCCATGAACTGGTGAATCGTGGCAAAAGTACCTAATGCAACGATTGTGTTCCACGGCGATAGATGCTAACGTGATGAACTATTGAATCGTGGCAACAGATCCTAATGCAATGATCGTGTTCTGTGGCGATAGATGCTAATGCCACGGACTAGTGAATCATTGCAACAGATTCTAATGCAACGATTGTGTTCTGCGGCGATAGATGCTAACGCCACGAACTATTGAATTGTGGCAACAGATCCTAATGCAAAGATCGGGTTCCATGGCGATAGATGCTAATGCCACGAACTAGTGAATCGTGGCAACATATTCTAATGCAACGATCGGGTTCTGTGGCGATAGATGCTAATGCCACAAACTAGTGAATTGTGGCAACAGATTCTAATGCAACGATCGGGTTTCGTGGCGATAGATGCTAACGCCACAAACTATTGAATCGTAGCAATAGATCCTAATGCAACGATCGGGTTCTGTGGCGATAGATGCTAACACCATGAACTAGTGAATCGTGGCAACAGATTCTAATGCAACGATCGCGTTCCGTGGTGATAGATGCTAATGCCTCGAACTAGTGAATCATGGCAACAGATCCTAATGCAACGATCGTGTTCTGTGGCGATATATGCTAATGCCACAACTAGTGAATCATGGCAACATATTCGTGGCGATAGATCCTAATGCCATGAACTAGTGAATCGTGGCAACAAATCCTAATGCAACGATCGTGTTCCGTGGCGATAGATGCTAATGCCACAAACTAGTGAATTGTGGCAATAGATTTGTGGTGATAGATCCTAATGCCACGAACTAGTGAATCGTGGCAACAGATCCTAGTGCAACGATCGTGTTCCATGGCGATAGTTGCTAATGCCACGAACTAGTGAATCGTGGCAACAGATTCGTGGTGATAGATCCTAATGCCACAAACTAGTGAATCGTGGCAACATATCCTAATGCAACGATCGTGTTCCGTGGCGATAGATGCTAATGCCATGAACTAGTGAATCGTGGCAAAAGACCAAGCTTATTGCAATTATTTAGTATTCGTTGCAGTACAATCATTGCAACAGGGTGGAATCCTTGTAGTGATACCAGGCACAGGTTTACCCCTAGCAATACTAGGCGACTCCTGCCAAGAGCCTGTGGCATAGCCGAACGTGGAGGATTACAAAGGAAAGATAGGGCTATCACCACCTACTGCCTACCTCATGAATCCATGGGTCTACAAGACATCCAACGCTACCTAACTATCCTAGCACCATGCTAGCAGATTAAGTAAATACCTTAAACGCCGTTGCACAAGCCAACCAAAGGCAATGAATGAAATCATCGTCGAACCAATGTTGGGACCAAGCACTAACATATTCATATTAACATTATCATATTATTACATAATTATACTATAGTGGTGGTTTATAATGTTAACGATAACATGATAATGGAATTATGTATCGATCATAACAACATCTACACCTAGCACATACATGGACTCCACAACCAAACATGGAATGCTTTGCTCAAGTATATAAGTAAATAAAGACTAATAATGATATTATAATACAGCACAAAGTCACAAATACAAGAGAAGATACATGAGCCATACCTTTCCCAATTTGGACTTGGGACTAGAGGCTCATGTCTACGGCCTAACCTCCACTAAGGAACTAGGAGAACTAGTGTCTATAATAGAGTGATGCTCAAGTGCCGTGTGTTGAAGTGAGGGGTCATATTTATAACTTGGAGAAGGGTCAGTTCCCACAACCAAAAACACGTGAATCAGTCACCACTGACTTCCTCAAGCAGGTAGGAGCCAACACGTGGAAGCTGACCGAGTTTGGAGGGAAGACCAGGTCGACCGACCTGGTATGTGCTCCAAACGGTTTGTGCTTTCACTGGGTGACTTCCAGGTGGGTTCCATACCTTGATATGGGTGCTACACCATTGGATGGCCTCAGATACTTCTGTTTGTGGGCCATTTGATCCATGAGGTGCCACATGTTGGTGCTTGATTGTTTAGGATGATATTTTGTAGGATCCATCCCCTTGTTTCACTTCAATTCTGTATAAAATATCTTCATGCACCAATTTCTCCAAGTACAAGTGGAAATAGATTAAATAGAAAAGAGATGTCTGCAAGAAATGATATTTCCTTCACATAATTGAGTTATATTGACGGGTAAAATTGGTATATAATAGCCGTCAACAAACTCCCCCAAGCTTATCCTTTGCTCGTCCCGAGCAAAGTCAAGACTTTAGGTTGATGATCAGAAGTTGCTACAATGTTCTATTTTTCAAAAGTATCATATGCAAAACAAAATACTCTACCTAGTATTGCAAAAATTGGCATGTTACTTCACCCATCTCAAGTCATTATGGGGCTTATGATATCTACTATTCATGGGTGGTTGAAACATAGAACAACAAATGGAGCACACATACCCTAGAAATCAAGTTCCACTCGAATTCCGTAGAGTTCAATTTAGATTTTAAGTATCTCAATTTTATTCTCTCAAGTCTCCCCTTTATGTCTAGTGGAAATATTTCCTCACCAAGGCATTTTGCCTAAATTCATCCTACCTATATATAAGGCTTGTATGTGGATCTTAGTAGAGAATATAGTAGGCATATTTGCAACACATAATATTGCTGAGTCAAAAGAGCAAGCCTTAGGAGAAATCAATTCAAAACTATTTGATTCAAGACTTGTGCATGTGTGATGGAGTGGAAGTTGCTGTGGATGTTTGAGATGACTCCTATACATGTAGACTCTCTTATTTTGCAGGGATGAAACATGGCTACTATATTTTTTTCTTTTTTTTCATGCTTATGATGTAAGCATGCATTTTCTTATTCTTTTTCTTGTAGCCATGTCTTCTACTCCCCTTTTATGCAATAAACTTGAAGAGAGTACTAAGCATGAAGGGTATGGGGTTTCTCTTTTTATTGTGGAATGATGGTATGATGGGATTTTGCTTACTTCTATTGTAGAAGTATAGCATGTGCAAGTGAAGTCTTGAATTCAAAAAGTAATGAATGAAATATCACATAGTTCTATACAAGTTTGACAAATCTCAATGTGAAGACAAATAGCATATGCATAAGGTCTATCAATGTAATGTATCATATGGCTTTGGTGCGTATTTCCAATCAAATGAGGATAACTTAAATCTTTTTAGAATTTTTCTGGAAATCTAAGTTTCACTTTCAAACTAGGAATAGTAGCCCAATCACTATATCATACCTCACAATAACTTAGAATGAATTAAGCTTTTGCTGCCCACAATCTCTAAATCAAGGCAAAAGTAACTCTAGCCAATGAAAGCAATATTGTGGAGAGTAGTAAGTTGTAAACTAGGGACTTAGGAAAACTAAAATGGAGCAACTATTCATCATTTCATCTATGTGAATTCCAAATCATTCTTACCGCACATCTTTTATTTTATTAACCTAGCCTATACTACATTATTATTAATCATTTTTTTTCTTTTTCTAGATGCAAATGTGGTGGAAAATAAAATAAAATAGAGGAATGTAAATGAGATGTGATACAAGTTACATCAAGTGGGGCTCCTCCCCCAAACTTGTTTTTGTTCAAGGTCCACGATAGGGGCTGAAACGCTAACGACGAATGTAGGCCATGAGGTTGGCCTACCCTTGTCGCAGCATGACTTTTACCTTGGAGGGGTTGAGTGTCGATGTTGGGTTGCCTTCCATGGGTTCCATGCATGTGATCGAAGAGAGTGTTGTCGATGTCGCTCATCCACACCTCAATGTTCCCATAGGTTGGATGTACCTTGTTATTCCTTGGCTAAGGTAATGATAACCCTTGGCTACAAAGGAACGACTTGCACTCAACATGCGTTGAGTGTGTTTCATCATTCTTTGGCTAAGGTGTATCATACCTTCTTGCAATATAGGAATAACTTGTACCTCTCATGCATTGGTGTGATCCGTCACTCCTTGGCTAAGGTAGTGATAACCTTTAGTCACAAAGGAGTGACATGTACCCAATATGTATTGAGTATGATCCGTTATTCCTTGGCTAAGGTACAAAATACCTATAACCACAAAGGGATGACGTGCACTCAACAGGCTAAGGTATAAAATACCTTCTAGCCACATCGGAACAACTTGCACCCAATATACATTGGATGTGATCTCTTCATTCCTTGGTTGAGGTACATCATACCTTTTAGCCACAAAGGAATAACTTACACCCAATGATGGTTGCAATTCTCTTGAGCTTGAATGAGTGCTTAGAATAGTTGAGAGCATCATGCTCGCACATATTTGTTGCAGCCCATTGGCTGCTCACGGAGGGTTTCCATGTCAAATCTCCGGTCTCGTATAGTTATGGTTGACCTTCGGACTTAATTTCCCATAGGTAGCAACCATCCTAAATTACTCCTTGGCCAAGAGATGTTGAAATGGAATCTTCTTAGGGTTTCCAAGAATCGGACCTTTGAATGCCTGCATAGTTATTTTACTCCTGCAAACTTCCTCTCTATGATAGAGAGGGATGGTTAGCTCCCGATACTTGTACAATTGAATTTTCGGTTTAGGTAACCGAATCTTCATTTGTATGTATGGGGAATAGAAGACCAAAGATGCATTGGGTCCACATTCAAGTGTATTCATGAACAATGTATGAATCATTGCTAGTAGTGGGGCTTTATGGATAAATCAAGTTGAACATTTTAAAGCTCCTACTCATAGCAATGTAAGTGATATAAATACACTATATGGATCCCTTCATCTTTTAAAATTTCTAACCATCATAGTTTTTTACAAGAGCAAATATTTATCATTTGGATCATGGCAAACAGGATTCTCAATTTTATCCTCCTAAACATTTTCAATTTCTTGCCTAGGAATTTGAAATTTAGTGATACGTGCATGAATGAGTTTCAAATCAAAATTATGGACATCACTATTCCTAGGTTGCTACATACCAATTCAACCATTAAGTCATTCCATAGGCATTACCTAGGCAGAAAATGTCTAAGTCAATTTTAGCAATTCTTATGAAATTCTGGGTACTTGTTTAAATTTATTCCCAAGTAAGGTGACATTCCCTTTTGAAGAATAAAAAAGAGTAATGTCAACACTTACCCTCGTGAGGATACATAAGAATTGAATGATGAGAAGGTGCAAACCTTCCTTACCAATGTAAGCAAAAATCATTCAATCCTAATGCAATTCAAACAACGGAAAGTTTAAACTTGTACCTCAATTGAAAAGCAGTGTTGGTTGAAGGTCATTGTGTGAGGAGCTCACGACCATGAATTTTGGTGAAGCCTTCATGTTCAATGTCAAGTTGAGGTTGGAGTTGAATGGGATTCATCTTGCTCCTCCATTGGGCCACCATCTTGAGCATTCCTCCACCATGAACTCAAAATGAGATCGATGGAGGGATATGCGCTTGATGGGGCCTTCCAACCTATTTACAAATTTTGTCTTGGCTGCACTAAAATCAAGAACAAACAAAACAACTCAAAAACGGGTTACGTTAGCTCAAAAGCATGTTGTACCCCTTGTCCAATTGTTTTGCCCAACTTGAAAAAACTTGCAAATGCATTGAATTATTAAGGGAAATATTTTGTGTTTGAATTAGGAAGATAAATTCAAGTGGTTACGCCCAAGGTTCATATAGAAATAAATTTATTTCCTAATTCAAAATTTTAGTTTTATGTTGGTTGGAAATTTTACTTTCCAACAAGCAAGTGTGGAAATTCAAATATGCTAAATGAAAAATGCAAGATTTGATGGAAATTCAAATATGCAATTGGGAAATTAAATATGAGATAACTACCGATTAACCTATTGGTGAGGACTCACCGAATTTATGAAGTCCGATGAGTGGGACTTACCTCCATCCTGTTTAGTGTGATGATTTGTCGTCCAAACCCGGAGTTGTAGATGTGAACAATTTCTCTTAATTGACATGCCAATTCTCCTTTGTCAAGTCAATCGGTCATATGGGCCACATGGTGGCCCTAGGCTCTCTGTCATCTTGATGAAGACTTGTTGATGTAGTGACGACTTGTCCCTCTTGAAGATATTCTTTCTTGCTCATGGTGAGGCTTGTCCTTCCTTAGGGGTGTCACTTCGACCTGCTTGATGTCCTTTTGATTTAACCCATACATTGATCATGATCAAAAGCTTCCTTGGGCATGGTGACATGTGAACTCCAGAATGAAACAAGAAACGCTTCATCCACAATGTCACTTGCCCTAGGTTGCATGGGCTTGGTCGAAGGGTAGGAATCCCAACAAGCGATTGTGGGATATCTTGGATCTTGAATGCTCTTTAAGTTTCTTGTCCTTGGCCAAGAACTTCATGTAAATGTTATCTCAATTTCTTCCTTGGCTATGGACAAGATACTCCAAGGTTGGCTAGTTGAACTTAAATCCCTTCAAATCCCTATAGCCTCCTTGGTTACAAGGGTGATATTGATTCCACCGTTGACCTCCTTGTTGGTGATAGCCATTGGAGTTGTGTTTGAAAGAAAGAATCCTCATGGGTCTTTAGGGAAATGATTCCCAAAGTGGCCCATGATGACATGGATTTTCACAAATCATGTGAATATCCACAGCTTGGATCATCCAAACACTTCTACATTGTCTTATTCTTCATGATACTTCGATGGGAGGTGTAGTTCCTTAGCTAGCATGTCCACCTTGTGAAGTGGTGTGCATGCCAAGCTAAAGGAACTAGAGCACTCTTCAATCCACCCCTTGAGTAGAGACCATATTCTCATACATGATGAATGAGAAGAGGACTCTTTCAGCTCCAGTACAAAGGTGGTCATGGATTGGTGGACCAACCCATGACATGAATGTTGGATGAGGAGTCAACTATCCACCCTATGGTGGAGGAAAACCAAGAAGAATTCTTGGAGCCTCTCCCAAGATTGAGGATGGATGACTTTGGTTCCTACTGGAAGCTGAAATTCTTCTGCGAAAGGCAATGGTGTTGCCTAACGGACATTTGTTAAGGTGCATCCTTCAATTATCTTACAGGTGAGCACTAGCGTCCTCGTTAACCATCCAATGGAATGGGGTAGCCAATACTACCCTGTTTCCACCTCAAAAGGAGGAAACAAACAAGGGCAATCCTATCTAATAAATACTAGTACCTATAGATTAATCACAAGTGATATCTATCCTTCACTTCATTTGCCTTCCCCAGCAATGGTGCTAGAAATGCTTGTTGACGGCTACTAACGTCACAAATCATCTCTAGTGAGACATGTTGTCCGCAAGCGCACGGAAACTACCGTGTAGCATTTAACCCAAGAGTATTCCCAAGGGTATCGTATTTATCCCAAACGAAGGCAACGAAGTAAAGTAACACTACTCTTATGGTCAAGCTATGGGATACTAATAAGTTATCAAGATAGGAGTAAGTTGATAATATGGGTAGTGTGACGCACACCTAATCAATCTACTCTAAGGGTAAGTTGTCCTAGCGAGGGTTAGACTACGAGATGGAGATACTCCTACTATGCTCTAATTACTGATATACATAGCCTAATAAAGTACACATGAATATGCTAATGGTGAATACTAGGGCTTAGCGGTCCAACATATCGGGCACGGGTTTACCCCTAGCAATACTAGGCAACTCCCGCCAAGAGCCTGTGGCATAGCCGAACGTGAAGGATTATAAAGGACAGATAGGACTGTCATCACCTACTGGCTGCCTCTTCAATCTGTGGGTCTACGAGACATCCAACACTACCTAACTATCCTAGCACCATGCTAGCATATTAAGTAAATACCTTAAAAGCCGTGGCACAAGCCATCCTTAGGCAATGAATTAAGTCATCGTTGAACCAACGTTGGGACCAAGCACTAACATATTCATATTAACATTATCATATTATTACCTAATTAGACTATAGTGGTGGTGTATGATGTTGATGATAACATGATAATGGAATTATGTATCGATCATAACAACATCTACACCTAGCACATACATGGACTCCACAACCAAACAAGGAACGCTTTTCCCAAGTATATAAGTAAATAAAGACTAATAATGATATTATTATAAAGCACAAAGTCACAAATACAAGAGAAGATACATGAGCC
Source organism: Tuctoria greenei (assembly GCA_036927565.1). Taxonomy (NCBI): domain Eukaryota; kingdom Viridiplantae; phylum Streptophyta; class Magnoliopsida; order Poales; family Poaceae; genus Tuctoria; species Tuctoria greenei. The sequence continues at coordinate 21,944,650 of JAYESD010000007.1, read as the reverse complement.
ATACCTTTCCCAATTTGGACTTGGGACTAGAGGCTCATCTCTACAGCCTAACCTCCACTAAGGAACTAGGAGAACTAGAGTATACAATAGAGTGATGCTCAAGTGGTGTGTGATTAAGTGAGGGGTGAGGGGTCCTATTTATAGGTTCGAGAAGGGTCGGTTCTCGACACCAAAAGCGCGCGAATCAGTCACCACTGACTTCTTCAAGCCGCGAGGAGCCAACACGTGGATGCTGACTATGTTTGGAGTAAAGACCAGGTCGGCCGACTAGGGGGGTCGACCGACCTGGTAAGTCCTCCAAACGGTATGTGCTTCCTCTGGGTGACTTCCAGGTGTGTCCCATCCCTTGATATGGGTGCTACACCATTGGATGGCCTCAGATACTTCTGTTTGTGGGCCATTTGATCCATGTGGTGCCACATATCGGCGCTTGATTGGTTGGGATGATATTTTATAGGATCCATTCCCTCGTTTCACTTCAATTATGTACAAAATATATGCATACACCAATTTCTCCAAGTACAAGTGAAAATAGATTAAATAGAAAGGTGATGTGTGCAAGAAATAATATTTCCTTCACATAACTGTGTTATATTGATTTGTGAAATTGGTATATAACAGCCATCAACACTCCACGTGCATTAATTTTGTACATGCTCGTTTCTTTTATGATCTTTTACTTCTTGTCTATAACAAAGTTGTGCAATTCTTTTTGAGATTTAGTCCTAATTATTCAAATGATATAAAATTTATATTGTTGATCTTTTTCGGATCTTAGCATTGTTAGATGGTCTACTCGCCTGAACGCCAAAGCCAATGACGGGTCTTGAGTGTGCTATCGACATAGATTGGTCATGCACCTTAAGTACGCCACTCTACCTATATTCCGGCAGGCCTCAGTAGGGCGGGTCCGGAAGGCATTCAGATCTAAAGAGATTACATCAATTTACTTGTTACTATGTTGAGTTCCTTTGGATCTAAAATTCAAATAAGAATAGTAAGTCGCAAACAAGTGACAGACAAGACGAAGAATTTTACTATTTTTCTTGTCTTTAATATGCAGGAAATATGAAGAACTCATGGCGATGGTGGTTGATGTCAGAGCTGCTAAGCTCCGACACCCCTAGGGGGCCCGCTGTCGACGTTTTATACATTGAAATGGGGCATCCTCAGAGTTAACAAGCTCCGAAAACACCCTTAGGGCCCAACCGTCGATGTGAAGAATTAATGGCAATCTAAAAGAAGATGGTGGAGAAATCACCCCGAGGGGGACCGCCGTTGACGTAATAAATGTTGACAGTCGACACCGTCGAAGCCAGGGAGCTCCAACGATCCAAGAGGGCCCGCTGTCAACGTTCTATCCGTTGACAGTGGGCACTTTCGAAACTGCCAAGCTCCGACATCCCCCAGGGGTCCCGCCGTCAATGTTTCTAAACGTTGATAGTGGGTGCCGTCAGACTTAAGAAGCTCTGACAACCCCCAGGGGGCCCACCATCGATGTTTCTGAACATTGATAGTGGGTGCCGTCAGACCTAACAAGCTCCGACAAGCCCCAAGGGGCCCGCCGTCGATGTTCTACACATTGGCAGTGGGTGCCGTCAGACCTAACAAGCTCCGACAACTCCCAGGGGGCCCTTCGTCGACGTTCTACGCGTTAGCAGTGCATGCCGCCAGACCTAAGAAGCTCCGGCAACTCCCAGAGGGCCCACCGTCGATGCTTTACATGTTGGCAGTGGCTACCGTCGGACCAAACAAGCTCCGAAAACTCCCAGGGGGGCCTGTCGTTGATGTAACGAAGGGTCCCTAGAGATGTCGGAGGTAAACTTCAGAACATGGAGCTATCATTCTGGCTATGAGCGAGAAGTGACGTCATCAAGACATTGTCAAATCCTTTTGGTACATGTTCGCAATCAAATTGTGTACATCTACTAGGTGACCAATAATATAAAGGACAATGCATTGAAGACAAATACAAAATGTAATTCATTCATTCAAGAAGATTGGATTTCATTCATTTAAAGGATTGGATTACAAAATTGGAGAATTACAAGTAAAGGCAAAAGGAAAAAGGTCCTAGCTACTGGAGGTCCTAGGTCCCAGGGAAAAACGAGGCACCTTTCTCGGCAGCTTCTTGAACACTGGCCCTAACGACATCTTCTTCAACAATGGGTCCTTCAAATACCGGATCTGGTGACATATGGGGGTCTCGGCTTTTGAAACACATCAACACGTATTTGGCAACGTTCTTGGCCAAAGACTCCCCCCCCCCCCGTCTCCAGTTGGTCGACGATGATGTCACCCATTGCATCCATTTTGTTGCCGGCAGAGCTCAACGCCACCAGTGCTTTGTCCAGCTCCGTCTTCGGGTCTATCGGATGTACCGGACTGAAGCCAAGCAGCACCAAAGCTTTGTTAGCGTGCCCCAGGAAGTCCCAGACTCGCTGGGACTCGGTCACCCTCTTATTCCTTAGTTCCTCCAGTGACCATCTGGCGGCCGCAAGCTTCGAACATTCCTGGGCGACACGCTCGACCTCCTTGGCATGTTGCTGAATACTTTCAACCACCTGCTTTTCGCGATCAGCAAGCTCTGTCTCCCGGAGGTGTATGCGGTTTCGGCGGTACACCAGATCCTTCTCCCTACCCTTCACTTTCTCCTCTCTTGTGGAGACTACAGTCTCTCTCTTGGTGAGCTCCTATCCCACCTTCCAATTCTTTTCCTCCTCTTGCTTGCACCGCTGTTCAAACTTTTTTATGCGGTCTGCCAAGCTTTTCTCTCCCAGAGATAGCCTCAGGGCGAGCTCTCCCTCCCTCTTCAGAAGGTCCTCCTGCTTCTCCAGAAGCTTCTCCTCCCTCTCGTCGAGGGCCCCCGACGCTCGAGGAGTATATCATTTAGCTCTTTGAGGCTGTCTCGACACTCATCAGCAACCTTGTTTGTCTCCCGAGCATGCTCGAAAATCTCTCGAGTCTTCTCGTCGAGAGCCTTAATGGCAGCCTCCCGCTCGTTCATCAAGAGGTCCATCAGCGCTAACCGGGCCTTCTCCTTGGCCACCAATTCCCGCTGGTTCGCAAGCCTTGATTGCGTCAACTTCGTCTCGATGTGAAGCCTATTGCGCCAACACCTCAAGGTGTTGCACTCTTCTTCGAGAGTCTTGCTTTCATAGTCGAAGGCGAGTTGAACTTGGCGGACACTAGAGCAGGCGTTGTCGGTAGACAATGCCAAACGAATTAGCTCTGCGCCCGCCTGAAGGGCCTCTGTAGGCTCTAAGGGGTCTTCAAAAATAGCAATTGGGTCCCACAACACAAGTGTGGTCCTCTGCGGCTCTACGGCACTAGGGCCGCCCTCCGGGAGCTCTTCTGCATCCGCCGGGGTTGAGGAGGATCCTGCAGTAGGAACTTCAACCTCTGGACCTGACGACGAAGATCCCTCTGCCCTATTGTCGATCATTGGCCCTGTAGGTGGAGGACCTGCCGGCGACTCTTCTGTGTGCCCCAGCTCTGACATGAGCATCTCTTGAGTAATAACCTACAGAGCTGGCATTGGAGCTTTGCCCGGACCCCCCACCACCTCCAGTTCAGGGGTCGGTACTTCAACCATCTTTGGCTCGGGGTCCAAAGCTTCAACAACTCTCGGCTCAGGTGCTGGAGCATCAGCTACCTCTGGCTCAGGTGTCGGAGCTTCAACTACTTCTGGCTCTGTTGCCGGAGCTTCAACCGCCAGTTTTGAAATCGTCGGCACTTCATCACGGATCTCTCCCCCGTGGTCCGGTGCTACCATGGGAGCTTCTAGCGTCATCACTAGATCTAGATCCACGACAGCAAGCATCAGAGTTGCCATGTCATCAGCCACCACTTGGGGAGGCATCAGGATCGAAGCAGGAGTCTCTGCCTACACAACCCCAGTTGCTGCAGCAGGTGTAGAAACTTCGGCTTTATTCTTTGACATCTTGGAAGAGAAGATCAAAAAATAGGAAAACAATGAAAACAACAACTCAAGGTGAGAAGATAATGCTTACCTTGGAAGGTTTCCGCCCCAGTCGTTGTGGAACATCATCTTCTGAGGTCCATAGTTGGAGCTCACCTCACCTGGTGAGGCAGAAACCTCGGACCTTGATTGGGAGCTTGCCGTAACAGTCGAAGTCGCCTCAGTCGGGACCTCCCTCGGCTGGGAAGGACCACCGGACCTGGAGCCCGCAGCCAGCACTGGAGCCGAGGTCAATTTGCCAGAGCTAGCACCCTTCGAGGACGCCGACACCGAAGGAGGCGTGGCCGCCGAAGCTCTGCTTGGCTGGGGGGAAGAAGCTGCTGGAGATGGAGCCGACCTGAGGGAGCTCCCATCAGCATGTCTCGGCTTCCTTTTCCAGCTGGAAGATTCGGCAGGTTATTTGCCCTTGCCCTTTCCCTTTCTAACGTCATCAACCTTCTATCTTGCAGCAGTGGGAGCCACACTCTCCAAAGCTCCGGGGATTTCAACCCCGGAAGTCTCGCATCTCTCCACCAGGCCGAGGTCGTCCAACTCTGGCTTTTCTTTCTGGAGCTCCCTCCTGACCTCCGGAACCATGTCCAGAGGGAGAAAGGAGGCCAGTGGGGTCAAGGCGTCGTGGGTGATGGCTCTGTGTTGAAAATTCTGGAGATGTAGCTTCAAAGCTTCATCATCCAAGTTGGTTTGTAAACTGGCTTCTATCCGGTTATGATTGACCTCTGTCGGTACCTTGGGTACCATATACCCCTTGGGATTGCAAAGATCTCAAGGGAAAGTCACCCACTTGATTTGAAGACCTTCAGAGGCCCACATGTCAGACATTTCCGGACCCGCTTCACCAACATGGTTAGTCCCTGGGTCGCCACGTGTACTATCAAACCGGAGCTACCGCCCGCAAGGGGGGAAGCTCCAGGCTATGTACCGAAGTGGCACCCCCAGACCTAACCCTAGACCGAGGGAAGCTCCGGTGCTGACATGTGTCGGCTAACACCGGAACCATCTATTCTCCACAGTGTGCTCCGGTGCTGCCACGTGTCCAACCGTTGGATCTTCAGCCTCTAACCTCCGGAAGACTCCACAACGGCTCCGGATCTTCAAAGGGGAATCAAGGACTTCAAGACCCGACCAAGTGTCATTAATATTGCATTAATGACACACGATCGGACGACCTTAATTACCAGTAACGGTGCTGTCAAAGCCCATAACTCAGTCATTAAGGGTAATCAAACGTGTTGAATGTATATTAATGTCAGTAACTGTCGAGGCCACATGTCGGGCCAGGCTAACCTGTAACGGCCTGCCCTTGTACTATAAAAGGACAGGCCGACGATACATAGGACACATCGACACACGCGCTCTACAGACTCTCCACGCTCTAGACATACATCCAATACAACATCAACACACTCCGTGTAGTAGGGTATTACGCTCAGGCGGCCCGAACCACGTAAATTCCTATGTCTCCTGCGTTATTTACAATTCACCTTCTTGAATCTCCGCGCGCCCACACCGAACCTCAAACTCCTCTAACACTTTAGTAGTGTCGGGAGATCTGCCGGATCCAAACCACCGACAGTTGGAGCGCCAGGTAGGGGCACCTGAGATTTCGAGAATGGTGAACTCAGCTGCTGGATCATCCAACGATCAACCTACTGCTCAAGCTGTTGGAGGCAATCCCTCCAATATGCAGCTACCAGCAGGAGCCTTAGCGCCAGCAGGAGTCACACTCCCACCACCACCGCCTCCACCAGCAAATCAAGCTGGGCAACGCGATGGTGCACCGGCGTCAATCACTGCGTCGGCAAATCATGACAACCCAGAACACGCGCTCCATGCAGCGCGTGCTCTTCTCCAACGCCACCACCTTCGGATGCATCCCGGGATGCACTGGAGCAGTGGAGGGCCGATGTGGAACATTTGGTTGCAGCAGCAGCCGAACGCATCAGCAACCAGGGTCCTTCTCCTTCAGGACAGGCCCCATCACAGCGGTGGACCTTGTCTGGCAGACTTGGTCCGCATGTTTCCAACAATAGGAGACGTGCTGCATCACAGCAAGTGACATCATTGCCCTCTGGGGCATGACGCACTCACACGGTATCCAAGCTTTCAACTCATGACCTCCGGGCGAAGCTTGATCGCCAATACCGCCAATAGGACGACCGAGTCCATATTGAGCGTGCTCGTGCAAGGCAAGAAGCTCAAGACGTTCCTGCTCCTGAAGGAGTAGGAGGTAGCTGTTCAGCCCTGGCCATGCATCTGCGTATGGTCAGGTGGCCACAGAAGTTCCGGCCTCACCTACCAGAGAAGTTCGACGGGACCGTCAATCCTGTCAAATTCCTTCAGATTTACTCCACTGCTATTTTAGCAGCCGGAGGAAATGAGGCCGTAATGGCCAATTATTTCCTAGTGGCTTTAACTAGGACCGCCAGGTCCTGGTTTATGAGCCTTCCACCCAACTCCATCAACAGTTGGGAGGAGCTATGCCAGCAGTTCACCGCCAACTCCTAGAGCTGCGGAGGGCCGTGAGATGCACTCCAAACCAACTCTGGAGGGTCACAAGAAATCCTCCAAAGAAGAAGTCGTTACCTCCGGGAACGGCAAGAAGAAGAAAAAGACCAACGGCAAGAAGAAGCCGTCGGCCGGTACATCCAATGTTGCAGCTGCTGCAGCTCCGGGTGGCCGGGGACCATGCCCCGAGAAGCAACCTCGACCGTCTTCTGAAGACAGTGGCAAGCCCAAGGTGTGGTGCCCAATTCACAAAACGGGCAGCCACAGTTTGGAAGACTGCTGGGAGGTCCAAAACCTTGCCGAGCGCTACAACAAGCGCCGGGAAGAATCTCCTCTCCGAAAGAGGGAAGGAAAGCAAAAATTCGACAAAGCTCCGGTTGAAGAGGAGTTAGGTTTTCAAGATCCCAAAAAAGTCCTGAAGGCCTTATACACCTCCGTCGACGATGATTCCGACGTCTCTGACAACGAGCGTCGGAAGACCATGAACACCATTTTTGGTGGATCATGGGACATCACCTCCCGTCGCGTCATCAAGACTATGCGTCGGGATATGGCTGCTGTAGCTCCTACAGTCAGGCCGGAGCCTCATCGGAAGTGGATGGACACAGCCATCACTTTTGATGCTTTGGACTGCCCTCGGAGCATGGTTGGAGCAGGTCAGTTACCTTTGATGGTATCTCCTACCATCAATAACATCCAGCTCCACCATGTCATGGTAGACAGAGTTTCGGGGCTTAACCTCATAAGCTTCGAAGCTTTTACCAAGCTTCAGCTCCGACCTTCGGATCTCCACCCTTCCCGAACTTTCTTCGGAGTAGGTCCGGGGGCCATTACCCCACTCAGAGCTATTACTCTCCCCGTTACCTTCGGGACACGGGAGAAGTACCGCACCGAGAATTTGGTCTTCAACGTCGCTCAGATCAACTTACCCTTCAACGCCATCTTGGGTAGGCCTGCCCTGTACAAGTTCATGGCAGCTACTCATTATGGCTATCTGGTGTTGAAGATGCCAACACCAGTAGGCATTCTTTGGATCCACGGAGATCGTACTGCCGGAGTAACTGCTTTGGAAGAACTCCATGCGCTTACTACGGCGCAAGAGGAGGACTCCAGACAGGAGCAATCTCCAAAACCCCCGAGCATTCATCAACGAGGCTCGACTTCTGCACCTCGTGTGCAGCCAAGCGGCGACACCGACATTCCCGTCAAAGTCATCCAAATTGGTTCCGATGCCGTCAAACCACCCGTATATCGGGGGGATTGAACGACAAATAGGAACTCACGCTCATCACTTTCCTCCGGGCTAATGTCGACGTGTTTTCCTGGCAACCGTCACAAATTCCTGGGATCCCCAGGGAAGTGATTGAGCACAATCTGAAGATCTACCCCGACGCCCGGCCTGTGCATCATAAGCCTTGAAAGCAATCCGTAGAGCAATAAAACTTCATCCGACAAGAAGTGAAGAAGTTGCTCGAAGCTAGATTCATCTGAGAAGCCTTCCATCCAAAATGGCTGGCAAACCTAGTCGTTGTGCCCAAGGCTGGTGGGAAGCTTCGGATGTGTATCGACTACACCATAATAAATAAGGCATGTCCAAAAGATCCATTCCCACTACCTAGAATAGATCAGATAGTGGATTCCACCTCCGAGTGTGAATTACTGTGTTTCCTAGACGCATATTCTGGGTATCACCAAATTAGAATGTCTAGGGAAGATGAAGAGCAAACTTCTTTCATCACAGTAGATGGATTGTACTGTTATACGGCCATGCCATTTGGTCTCAAAAATGCAGCTTCAACCTTTGTACGAGCTATGTACAAAACTTTTGAAGAACTCATTAGAGACATAGTGGAAGTGTACGTCGATGACATCATGGTCAAGGTCAAGAACAAGGAGTCACTCCTTGACACCATGCAGGCTGTCTTCGATAAGCTGCGGGTCACCCGCATAAAGTTAAACCCAGACAAGTGTGTCTTCGGGGTTAGCTCCGGAAAACTTCTTGGTTTCCTGGTAAGTCACCGAGGTATAGAAGCTAATCCGGCGAAGATCAAAGCCATTGAAGACATGCGGCCACCAACCCGCAGCAAAGATGTCCAAAAGCTAACTGGATGTCTAGCAGCCCTCAGCCGGTTCATTTCAAGACTGGCGGAACGGGCACTCCCCTTCTTCAAGTTATTGAGGAAGTCCGGACCATTCCAATGGTCTAAAGAAGCAGAGAAGGCATTCCAGGAGCTGAAACAGTTCCTCACCACCCTACCAATCCTGGTAGCTTCGAGCCCTGGTGAGCCTTTGTTGCTTAACATTTCAGCAACTGACGAAGTCGTCAGTATGGTTCTGGTTGCGGAGAGACCAGAGCTACCCCATACTCAGGAATCCAGACCCCTTCGGGAGGGTCCGGAGATCCCTGAAAGCGAGTCTGGGTCCCAGCTCCTAGACTTGAATCCGCAAGAAGTTACTTCAGAAGACCCAGACCCCTCCGAGAGGGTCCAGGTCGCTTTTGAAGAGGCTTCGGGTTCCTCCAGCCAGGACCCGGAGGTCCCCGAAGAAAATTCGGATCCCTCTGGGAGGATCCGGGTGAGTGGAGAGGAAGCTCCGGGCCCCTCCAGGAAGGTTCTGACCATTCAGCTCCCGGTGTACTTCATCAGCGAACTACTACATGATGCCAAGACTCGATACCTAGAGGTGCATAAGCTGCTCTATGTAGTTCTTATTGCCTCCAGGAAGCTTCGCCATTACTTCCAAGCTCACAAAGTCTCAGTGGTGACCTCTTACCCACTTCGAGCAATCATGCATAATCCTAATTCAACTGGGAATATTGCAAAGTGGGCAGCAGAATTGGCCGAATTTGATCTTGAATTCATTTTAAGGCAAGCAGTCAAGAGTCAAGCATTGGCAGACTTCGTGGCGGAATGGAATCCCTCTCCATCAAACCCTGGGGGCCCCAGCGAGCAGAAGCCGGAACACAAGGCTCCAATCTTCACCGAGCCTCAATGGACCCTCTACTTTGACGACTCCATGCAAAAGCAGGGGGCCAGAGCTGGAATCCTTCTCCTCACACCAACCGGGGAGAAGGTGAAATACATGGTACACCTTGACTTCAAGGCGACCAACAACATGGCGGAGTACGAAGCACTCATCTACGGACTAAAGGTGGCACTGTCATATGGTGTCAAGCAACTGCTGGTCAAGGGAGATTCGCAGCTCATCATTAAGCAAGTGAAGGGTGAATGCTCCTGCAACAATCTCCAGCTAGCTGCTTATCTCCTGGAAGTCTAGAGGCTTCAGAAGGACTTTGAAGTCCTAGATCTCCACCATGTTCAGCATGCCCATAACGCTGAAGCTGACGAACTCTCGGTGAAAGCGTCAACTGGAGCTCCGGCTCCTGACGGAACTTTTGTTCGGAGGTTGTCAAAACCAACAGCTCAGCCTGCCGAACTGAGCGAAGGGGGCGAGATCAGCATCCCGAAGCTGACGGTCCCAATGGCCCTGTTACCATGGCAGCGATCAAGGGTCATAGGTGCTGCCGGAAGCTCCGAGCAACCCAGCACGCAAGACTCATATGCTCAAGCTAGTTCTGATGCATGGATCTCGGAGATCCGGAGCTACTTGAAAGACAACATCCTTCCTGACGATGATGTATCCGCTGACCGGGTATTCAGATTGGCTAAAAGATACACGTTGGTAGAAGGGGATCTCTATCGGCGCGGTGCCAATGGCATTATAATGCGGTGCATCACAAGGGAAGAAGGCTGCGAACTCCTTGCAGAAATCCATGGAGGCGAGCGTGGGAACCACGCGTCTTCTCGCACGCTGGTTGGTAAAGCCTTTCGGCATGGCTTCTACTGGCCTACAGCACTATAGGATGCAACTGAGCTGGTGAAGAAATGTGAAGCATGTCAATTTCATGCAAAGCAAATTCACACACCGGCTCAGCCCCTACAAATGATACCTCCTACATGGCCCTTCGCTGTGTGGGGGATGGACATCTTAGGACCTTTCCCAAGAGCCGTCGGAGGTTACAAGTTCCTGTACGTTGCCATTGACAAGTTCACCAATTGGCCGGAAGCAACTCCAGTTGTGACAATCAACAAGCAATCTGCTATCAACTTTTTGCAGTCCATTGTTTGCAGATTTGGTGTCCCAAACAAAATCATCACTAATAATGGGACCCAATTCACAAGCTCTGCATTTCCAGGATATTGCGAAGACCTCGGCATACATGTTTGCTACGCCTCCGTAGCTCACCCAGCAAGCAATGGCCAAGCCGAGAGAGCAAATGCTGAAATCCTTAAAAGACTCAAAACGCGCACTTATGAGCGCTTGAAAAAACATGGAGCCAACTGGATTGAAGAACTTTCGCCCACTTTATTGTCCAACAGGACATCTCCAAACCGGTCAACTGGAGAGACACCCTTCTTCCTGGTGTACGGAGCTGAAGCAATCGTTCCTCCGGGTCCGGACCTTCGACGAAGCCACGTAGGGCCAGCTCCGGCGTGAAGACCTAAACCTCCTTGAGGAGGGAAGGTGCCAAAGCAGCTGTTCGGAATGCCCGATATCGCCAAGCCCTACAGCACTATCATCAGCGGCATGTACACAACCGACAGCTCGAGGAAGGCGATCTGGTGCTACGGAGAATACAATCCAGAGAAGGGTTAAACAAACTCTCCCCCAGCTGGGAGGGACCCTTCCGAGTGATTAAAGTATCCCATCCCAGAAGCGTTCGCATGGCTACCGAGGATGGGACACCTCTCCCAAATCCTTGAAACATCAAGCACCTCCGTAAGTTCTACACTTAATATCACGCAGGTGAGTCTATAGTAACTGGAGGTGTATGTTATAGAGTCATTGTACAGAGTCGGGTAGTTCCTCTGGGAGAACAGCCGGACCTTCCCCGGAAGGTCCACAAAGTTCATGCAACACTTGTCACAGTCTCAGAACTAAAAGTGTGGCTAGCTACCCTGGGTCAAACGAGAAATTAAACACGCTTAGCCTCGTTCCATACCCTAAGAGTGTACTTGTTTCCCCTGTACCCCGGACCTATAATGAAAAACATCTCCAGGTGAAACAGACTCCACGTGCATTCATTTTGTACAGGCTCAACATTTTTTATTTTTCTCTTTCTTGTCTATAACAAAGACGTGCAATTCTTAAGAAATTTTAGTTCGACCGGTTCATATACGATTTGAGTCGTATTGTCGATTCTTTTATATTCAAATATTGTTCATGGCCCACTCGCCTGAATGCCGCCAGGCCAACCTAGGGCCGAAGTGTGTTATCGACTTAGCCTGGTCAAGCACCCTAAGTACGCCACTCTACCTACACCCCGGCAGGCCGAAGTAAGGCGGGACCAAGTACAATTGGATCTGGAAGAAAAGGCAACGCATTCGGTTGTATTTAGAATCGCGTTCGACTTAAAATTTTCTCGAGAATCGTAAGCCGCGACGAAGTTATAGGCAAGGAACGAATTTTACTATTTTTCTTGGCTTCAGTGTGCAGGAAAAATAAAATCCACGTTGATGGAGAAAAGTCGGAGCTAACAAAGCTCCGACTCCCCTAGATGGCTTGTAATCGATGTTAAGCATTGAAAACGAGCATCACCGGAGCAACCAAGCTCCGGTAAGGCTAGGGGGGCCAGCCGTCGACGTAAAATAAAAGATGGTGAGAGGACCACACAAGTGGAGTCTGTTGCCGACAAGCTACGCGTCGGCAAAGGTCAGTGCCGGAGCTACTAAGCTCCGACACCCGGAGGGCTAACTATCGATGCTCTATGCGTTGATAGGGATTATTGCCGGAGCTACTAAGCTCCGGCGGTAGTCAGTTTGACCTCACAGAGCCTTCACTATCGAAGACTTCGGACCTACACTCTACAAGTTCGAAGCAAATGAGTCTTCAACAAAACGCATTATCCTCTTGGTACATGTTCACAATCAAATTGTGTACATCTACCAGGGGGCCAAGTGAAGACAAAAGTGTTGAAGACAAAAAGTTAAATTCACAAAAATTTGGGGATTTCATTCATCTGGAGACAAGGGATTACAAAATTGAGGAAGAAGAAGAGAGGATACAAGTGGGAACTACAGAGATGGTCCTAGACCCTATGGAAGAATTGAGCGACCTTCTGGGCAACCTCCGACACGTTGGCTCGGGCAGCTTCCCCTTCTCCCTCAACGAGACCTTCAAGCATTGGGTCCAGAGGAAATTGGGAGTTCTGGCTGGTGTAGCACGTCAGCACATACTCTGCGACGTTCTTCGCCAGGGATTGCCCCTCAACCTCCAATTGGTCCGCGATGACATCGCCCACATTGGAGAGCTTGCTACCTGCCGAGCTCAACGCCTGCAACGCCAGGTCCGGCTTCAGCTCCGGATCATCCGGACGCACGGGACTGAAGCCCATCGGTGTCAGCGCGTCGTTAGCCTTGCCCAGGAACTCCCAAATCTGTAGGGATTCCGCAATCCTCACGCCTTTTAATTCCTCCAGGGATCTTCTGGCCGCCACCAGTTCAGAATTCTCGCGGGCGAGGCGCTCAACTTCTTTGGCGTTTTGCTGAATCTTTTCAGCAACCCGCTTCTCGAGTTTTCTAAGCTCCTCCTCCCGGAGGTGGATCTTGTTCCGGCGGTCAACTAGGTCCTTCTCCCTGCCCCTCACTTTCTTTTCCCTGGCAACAAGGGCACACTCCCGCTCGTGGAGCTCCTGCCCTCGCACCCAGGCCTTCTTCTCCTCCTCAATGCAGCGCTCTTCCAATTTCTTGGCGTGCTCCTCAAGGCCCTTGTCAGCCAGAGCCACCTTCTCGGAGAGCTCCTCCTCCCTCCTCAGTACGTCATCTCGCAGCTCTAGGAGTTTCTGCTCTTCATCTTCGAGCCGTTTCTCCCTCTCTTCAAGTGCCTCTCGGCGCTTGATGAGTGTAGTGTTAATGGCCTCAAGCCTTTCGTGGCGTTCATCGGCCGCACTGTTAGCTTCTTTGGCCTGCTCATAGATCTCCCGGGATTGAGCCTCTCGAGGGCGCGAGTCATACTCTTCCTATCATCCAATAATTTACCCCAGTATTCCAGGCGGACCTTCTCCCGCTTGATCCACTCTTTGTCATCCGCTAGCCTCGACTGCGCCAGCTTGGTCTCGAAGTAGAGCCGGTTACGCCACCTCCTAAGGGTTTGGCGCTCCTCTTCAAGAGCCTTGCTGTCGTGGAAGAAGGCCAGTTGAACTTGACGCAGACTGGAACAGGCGTTGTTAATAGACAATGACAACGGGATAGGTTCCGGACCTGTTGGGGTCTCCTCCGTTGGTTCCAGCGGGTTTTCAGATACAAAAATTGGGTCCCACTCCACAAGAGTGGTCCCCTGGGTCTCTGTGGCACTAGGGCCGTCCTCCGGGATGGCCTCAGTCGCCATCGAGGAAGGCCTCGCTGCCAGGTCTTCATTCACCCCCTCAGACAGGGGGCCAGCGACTTTACCAGGGCATTCCGGCTCAGCCGCGGGTACCTTCGACGTCGTCACTCCCAGAGCAGGGGCCGCTTCTGGCTCCGGCCTGGGCACCTCCTCCGATGGAGGCTCGAGCTCCGACGCCTCTGCAACAACCGGCTCGGAAGCCGGAAGATCTTCATCCTCAATCAGCCCTTCGGCCGGAGCTCCAACAACGACCGGCTCTGTGGCTGGTGCTTCTGAGGTAGCCGGCCCAACCGCCAGAACTTCCTCAACATCCGGCAAGCACGCCGGGACTTCAATCACCTCCGGCTCGACCGCCGGAGCTTCGACAATTTCCGGCTCTGGGGCCGGAATTACAGCTTCCTCCGGGTCAACGGCCAGAGCTTCCATCATCTCAGCACCAGGACCCGGAGCTTCAACCTCCGGGACAAGTGCCGCTGGCGCATCTTCTCTCCCGCGGTCCGGCGCTACCACAGGAGTCTCTCGGGATGAGTCGAGATCCATGACCACGACAGCTGGCGCCGGAGCTGTCGCAGCTTCAGCCACCACTTGGGGCGGCACCAGGACAGGAGCAGAAGCTTCCGCCCTCACAGCCTCAACTGTTGTGGCTGAGGGTGGAGCCTCACTCCTCTTCTTGGGAACGCTACAGATGATGGACGAAGAAAATTAAAAAATAGTTACTACAATTAAACAACTATCCAAGGTAAAGATTAAAAATTACCTTGGGAGGCTTCCGCACCAGCTTGCACGGAACCTTTTTCCCGGACGTTCTGGGCTGGTCATAGCCGGCGCGGAAGCTCCGGAAGGCCCCCCGGAACTCGTTGCGGCCACGGGCATTTCCCTAGTCGAGGCCCCCTCGATCGGGAAGGACCTTTGGACCTAGAGGCCTCCACCGGCCCAAGTGCTGGAGTCGCATGCCCAGAGCTAGCACCTTGGGAGGACCCCGCTACGGGTACAGTCGCTGCGGTTGTAGAAGACCTCCCCCTCCGGGGAGGAGCCGATGCATAGGTGGCAGGCCTGACGGACCTTCCGTCGGCATACTGCAGCTTCCTCTTCCGGCTCAAAGGCTCTTCCGCCGGCTCCTTGCCCTTGCCGATGATCTCGGCCCTTGGCTTCGGGGCAGGGGTAGAGCCACCCTCGGAAGCTCCAGGGATCACCACCACAGTGGTTTATCTTCTCTAAATGACACCAAGGTCGTCAAGCGTAGGCATCTTCCGCCGGAGCTCCCTCCTGAACTCTACTTCCACGTTCAGAGGGAGAAAAGCTGATGGCGGAGTCAAGTCATCACCCGCAACGTCGATGCCGTGCTGGAACTTCTTGAGGTGGAACTCCAAGGTTGTCCCCACCATGTTGGACTTCAGCCCGGTCTCGACTCGGTCGTCGTCCATCACGCTGTTGAGGGCACAGGCGAGTTTTTCTCTCCTCTTCAGCGGTGCCCACCTGTTGACCAGGAAGTTGCAAAACACCGCCTGAGGAGTTAATCCTCCCTCCACGCATTGGCGGATCCTGGTCAGAGCAGAGTTGAAGGCTTCCGCCAGCACCGGAGCTTTACTCCAGATTGTCATGTCGATGTTGGGGAGGCCTTCGGGCAGATCCAGCCTCTCGTGCTCCTCCACCCGGACGACTATCCAGTCCTTCTTCCAGTCATCCCACTTCCCAGAGGGAAACGACCGGAGGTACTTGAATGGGCACTTCTTGCGCTTCACGAAGTAGTAGAAGCCAAGATACTCATTGCTCCTGCCGGTGGTATGGACGGTGAAGAAGGTCCAGAAGAGTTCAATGCAGGGGGGATGCCCACCCACATCTCACAGAAGTGGACGAAGATAGAAACAAGAAGAATGGAGTGGGGGCCAAGGTGATACAGCTGCAGACCATAGAAGTCTAGCAGCATCAAGAAAAAGGAGGAAAAAGGTGGGATCAACCCCACCATGGCATACAAGGAGAAGTACACCATTTCACCAGCGTGCTCCTTCTCAAATGGGAGCTCTCCACCGGCGCGGACCGAGCGGTTGAAGAAGTCCGAGGACCATCCCATGAGGGCCCGGACCTTCTTCAGGTCGCCGTCGGTCTTCAAACGACTCTCGCGGAGACCCAACTCCATCGCGGCACAGCAAGGCAAGAGAAGAAAAGCGAAGCACAAGTTGGGAGTTTGAGCGCAAAGATCAGATGAGAGGCGTAAAGAATCCCAAACGGTGCGCGCTTTCCTTCTTAAGTAAGCCCTTGCGACGCTTGGATGGAAACTGCAAGGAAGTCGAAGATACCACTCAAAAATTCCACTCAGCTGATGACAAGAGGGCCCGGGACTACCCCGACGATCAAGTTGAGGTTCTTACCCAGGCGAACGGTTGCCATCATGAGGCGGGAAGCCCAAAGGCGGCGGCCTGACAAGGCGCGTGGAACCGATACGATTTTCGTATCGGGAACTGTCGACCTTCAACTGCGTGAGATCCGCACGCCAAAGATCTCACCTGCCGCACACGGGATACGCCACGCGGCGAGGATTTAACTCCAAACCATCGCCAATAGCACATCTGAAGACCTTTGAAGACTCAGTTCAAAAGTCGAAGGATGGACCCACCTCCGGCGGAATGACTTCATCCAAGGGGCCTTCCCAGGAGTTGGGCCCAGGGGGCCACTGTCGGTACCCTGGGTACCATATACCCCTTGGGATTGCAAAGATCTCAAGGTAAAGTCACCCACTTGATTTGAAGACCTTCAGAGGCCCACATGTCAGACATGTCCGGACCCGCTTCTCCAACATGGTTAGTCCCAGGGTCGCCATGTGTACTATCAAACCGGAGCTACCGCCCGCAAGGGGGGAAGCTCCGGGCTATGTACCGAAGTGGCACCCCCGGACCTAACCCCAGACCAAGTGAAGCTCCTGTGCTGACACGTGTCGGCTAACACCGGCTGTTCTCCACAGTGTGCTCCGGTGCTGCCATGTGTCCAACCGTCGGATCTTCAGCCTCTAACCTCCGGAAGACTCCACAACGGCTCCGGATCTTCAAAGGGGAATCAAGGACTTCAAGACCCGACCAAGTGTCATTAATACTGCATTAATGACACACGATCGGACGACCTTAATTACCAGTAATGGTGCTGTCAAAGCCCATAACTCGGTCATTAAGGGTAATCAAACGTGTTGAATGTATATCAATGTCAATAACCGCCGAGGCCACATGTCGGGCCAGGCTAACATGTAACGGCCTGCTCTTGTACTATAAAAGGACAGGCCGACGATACATAGGACATGTCGACACACGCGCTCTACAGACTCTCCACGCTCTAGACATACATCCAATACAACATCAACACGCTCCGTGGAGTAGGGTCTTACGCTCAGGCAGCCCGAACCACGTAAATTCCTGTGTCTCCTGCGTCATTTACAATTCACCTTCTTGAATCTCCGCGCGCCCACACCGAACCTCAAACTCCTCTAACACTTTAGTAGTGTCGGGAGATCTGCCGGATCCAAACCACCGACAACCTCGCTGTTAAAGGCCCATGCGGGCCACTCCCTCGTCTTCAGCAAAGCCCAGCTGTTCACTAGGAAGTTGCCGAAGACCATCTGAGGGGTCACTTCACCCTCCATCCATTGTTGGATCCTTGTCAGGATGGGCTTGCATGCTTCGGATAGCTCCAAAGCTGCATTCCAAGCGTCTGTATCGATGTTGGGGAGGCTTGTAGGTAACTCCAGGCTGTCGTGATTATCCCCTGCGATGACCACCTAGTCCTTCTTCTAGTTGTCCCACTTTCGAGAGGGGAAGGTCCTCAAGTACTTGAAGGGGTAGTTCTTGCGCTTCACAAAGTAGAAGAAGCCAATCAACTCGCTCCCCTTCCCCGTGGTGTGGACCGTGAAGGAGGTACGGAAGAGCTTGATGCACGGCGGCACACTCACCCACATCTCGCAGAAGAGGATGAAAGTTGCCACTAGCAAGAAGGAGTGGGGGCTGAGGTGATGAAGCTGGAGTCCGTAGAAATCCAGCAGCATCAGCAAGAAGCTTGAGAAGGGCGGGATCAGACCCACCATGGCGTACGCTAAGAAGTAGAAGATCTCTCTAGCGCGATCCTTATTGAAGGTAAGCTTGCCGAAGCGAATCGTGTTGTTGAAGGAGTCGTTGGACCACCTCATGTAGGTCCGGACCCTCAACGGATCTTTGTCGCTCTTGATCTTGCTGCAGGGAAGACCCAACTCCATCGCGTCAAAGTGGAGCAAAAGTTGGAAGGGATATACAAAGGTTGAGAGGTTCTGAGCGCAAGTTTGAATGAAAGCGTAAAGAGTCCTAAAATCGTGTAGGCTTTCCATATTAAGTAATCCTCTGAATCACTTGGATAGAAACTGCAACGGGATCAAGATCACATTTCAAAAATCTACCCCGTCAATGACAAATGGGTCCAGGTCCACTTCGGTGGAAAAGTCGAAGTTATCACACCAGGTGAAACCGTTGTCATGATGGGAAGTTGGAAGCCCGAAGGCGGCGGCCTGACAGGGCGCTCGGAACCGATACGGTTTTCTTATTGGGAACCAGCGACCTTCAATTGCGTGAGATCTGCACGCCAGGATCTCACGTGCTGCACCAAGAAGAGCCACGCGGCAATGGTTTAACTGCGGACCATCGCTCCAACGGCCCATAAAAAGATCTTTGAAGACGCAGCGCGGGAATCGAAGATGGCCCCACATCTGGTAGAATAACTTAAACCAAAGTGTTTCTCCCAGAGGTTGGCTAGGGGGCCATTGTCGGTACCCTGCGTAGCGGGTATCCCACGATACTGCAAGAAAAGCTATAGAGTTCCACTCATTCGAGTTGAAGACCTCCGAAGGCTCCACGTGTTCCGTAGCACTGGGCACGCCTCCCTCATTAGGTTAGCTCTAGTGCTGCCTCGTGTAACGCAAGGCTGGACCTAACTCCCTGTATAGGGAAGTTCTGGTCATGCCACATGTCTAGTGGCCCTGGACCTAACCCCCAGTAGAGGGAAGCTCCAGTGCTGCCACGTGTATAGTAGCTCTGGACCTACCTCTCTACAGAGGGAAGCTCCAGAGCTGCCACGTGTCGAGCCTCCAGACCTAAGCTTGCAATGGAAAGACTGTCGGATCTCCAATGGCACGGAAATTCAGGAGGTAGTTAAAGCAGCTATTACAAGACCTGATTATGTGTCATTAATGCCATGTTAATGACACATGATAAGAGAACCTTTAGTACCGGTAACTCCGCCATTAAGGCATGTTATCACGCTGTTAAATATACTTAATACATACAAATCGTGTATTAGGTAATTGAATACCACTGGGGCCACATGTCGGGACAGGCTGACAATGTAAAGGTCAGTCCTTAGCATATAAAATGGATGCACTGCACGGTATAAACCAAGTCCAACTAAGCTCATACGCACACAAGCATACACACATTCATACCATCAGCAACCACCACGTGGAGTAGGATATTATACTCAGACGGCCTGAACCACGTAAAACTCCCTGTGTATCATCTCGTTCCTAATCTTACGCGCGCCCCAACTGAATACGAACCTCCGCGGACTACACTTTAGTAGTACTGGGGGAAGTGTCAATCGCACACTTCAACAACACCGTTATGCGAGACACAATGATGGAGACACACAGTTTGTTCGTCCTCCTTCTTCGTTGGGGTTCATCTCGGATTAGCCTTTCTTACGTAGTGAATATGCTTAATTCAATTTGAGTAGCATTGGCCTTCCCACTAACCACAGTTATCACTGCTATATTGTTGTTACTCTTGGCTTTAACCTCTAAAGTGATATCTGGTATACTAAAGAAATTTTGACCTTCTACTTGCGTTGCACACAAAGGAGCTATTTAGTCCATAAACATCTTAGTATAACAGACAATAGCTTCATGGCCAACATTTCCACATCGGGCACAATGCTTTGCATAAGGGAAATTTACAACTTTATTTGTTAAACTACCACAATTATAGCAAGCAACATCATTATCAATATTAGGCTCGAATTCACCTTTTTCCTCCTGCAGATGCATTTCTCCATAGCAGCCACTTGCTTGTTCCTCTCAATAGCTTGTTCCTTCAGCTCTTCCATGTTAGATTGTTGCTTGGATCCACCTTTTTGCGTGGAACTCCCTCCAGCTGATGGATTTTGCTTCACATCAGATTGGCTCCTAGCCTCCATATCAATTGTTCCCATCACTTTCTCTTCTTGTGTTAGACCTATGTGTGTTGAATACATTGACTTTGATGATAAACGTTTTGAATACTACCAAAACATCTTTTTATCAAGATTCGATGATAGGTCCGGCATGTTTTGGTTAGCTTTGGCAAGGTTCGAAGCTTGATCGCAATAGTTCTGCTTTATCTTGCAATGTTCCAAACTTGCTTTAAACTTATGAAAAATTTGCTTAGTATTCTTTTACTAAGTTTTTGGTGTGTTTTGGTGTTTAAGGATGATATGATTTTGCTATGGTTTACAACATGCTTATGTGAAGTGCTCAATTAAGATGTTGTTGTTTTGGAACTAACGTGAGTCAAGTCAAGGACTTGTGCTCGAAAGTATTGGTTGTTTATTCATGTGCAGGTGTTGCTTGAGTTCAAGACATGGCTGGTGAAGGGATCCATTGAACTAGTCTCAGGGAGAAGATGAGGTTCAACAACCAAGGTCGGGAGGAATTGTGGTTGAGTTGGTCGGGAGGTCGCACAACATGTTTTGGATCAAGAACATTGCATATGAAGGTATCATGGACATCGTTGGAAGGTGTTTGCACGTGTGCAAAGAGTGCATGGACATGTTTACATGGTTCCAAGACATTATGAAGAGATGTGGACGTAAAAAATTGGTTGGAAAGGTCCAACCTACTAGGTTACGGACTCAGGCTGCGGCTGAGCTGTGTTTGACTCAAATATGGAAAGTTTTGAGTTGGTTATGATAGGATTTTGTGTGGGTTACGAATTTGAGTTGTTTTAGGAATGTTCGATACACTTATAAGGTTTTTGGAAGTCTTAAGATTGCTTCTATCTGCGTATAGAAGAGTCTTGAGCAGTTATGTAAAGTTTGGATTCGTGAAATGAGTAGGATTAGAGTCCTCGTTTGAGTTGAGTTGGCTTTCGGGCTGGTTATATAAGCAAGGGAGGCTAAAGCTTGTGGTAGACGTCTTTTGGGCTGTTACTCTTGTGTTATATTGAATAAAGATCGTAATTTAAAGGAACTTTTGTGCCTTGTTCGTCCGACTTGTTTTCTTCAAGTTTTCTCGTCGAGTTTCTGCACAGCACTACCTTTCTTCGGTGGTTTTATCATAACTGGAGTTTTAAAGATCTGATTGACGTGATTCTTTTTGGGATGACTTCAGAACTTACTTTTCTATTATCTGCCAAAATTTCACGGTCATTGGATTTGTGGTTTCTGATCTACACGAGTTTCTTTGCAGTGTTCCAAAACTGTTTTTCTCGGGTAGGACAGATTGTCCTTTGTTCGATCTTTCGATCGTAACTTGAGTTTCTCTTGACGGATTTGAGTGATTCTTGTTGCGTTATCTTTGTGACTTGATTATCTCTCATATATATCACTTTTTTCATGGTGAAACACTTTTATATAGGTCTCATACATGATTTCTTTAACAGATCGTTTTTCTGCTGAGGGGCTTTTGTTGCTTCTGCTGAAAAGATTTAATCTACCATTCACCCCCTCTGGTAGCTTTTCACGTGCTCTCAATTCTACAATTGGTATTAGAGCCACGGTGCTCTAATATTTGTGATTTGCATGTGTTTTTGACCTATCATCATGGATAAATATTCCGCCAAACCTTGTGTGTTTAGTGGTATTGATTTTCAGGTTTGGAAGGCACATATGGAAGCTTTCATCCAGGCACAAGGCTTTGCAATATGGGAGAAGGTATACAAGCCTTACGAAGTGCCGTCAAACGATCAAGTTACAGCTACAAATCTGAGAGATGTCGATAACAACAACAAGGCTCGGAACTTGATCATACAAGGATTAACTCAAAGCGACTTCAACTGTGTTGCACACCTCCAATCTGCATACGATGTGTGGAAAGCACTTTGTGACTACCATGAAGGATCCAACACGATCAAGGAGGTAAAACAAGATATGTTCAAAAAGGAATACATGCTTTTTGAGATGCAACCCGTTGAGTCCATTGATGACCTCTTTGCTCGCTTTAATAAAATTCTCAGCAACTTGCGTAGCTTCAATGTTAATTTTTCAGATGCTGAAAATGCTAGGCAATTACTAAGTGCAATAGACATGTCAATTTGGGAGATGAAAGTCACATCCATTCGTTAATCTACTGTCATGAGTACACTTACATTATATATTCTTTATTCTAAATTGAAAACTCATGAAATTGACATAATCTCACGTAAGAACCCCAACAAGTCTCCTGCATTTGTTTCTCAATGTGATATGCCTTGCTCCGGCCAATCTTCATCTTGTGGTACACTTGCTTTGTTGTCCTCTCTAATCCTTGAACAGATTGAGGAGTTTCCAAAGGAAGAGCTAGTACTTCTCTCAACTAGGTTCTCAAAAGCATTGCAAAATAGAGAACTAGAAGGAGAGGAAGCCTTGAACCTCAACGATGTTTCGAATGTGATAAGATAGGACATTTTCGTTCAGATTGCCCTAACCTTTCAGGACCTACTTCCCGGGATAAAAAGCAAACTAGGACGAATCACTCCTCTGCAAAGATACGAAGAAAAAGAAGGGTTTTACAGGACGTCAATTGGTGAGCAATTTTATCTCCACACTTCAAGAACTTGGCTCAAGCGATGTGGACATTGGAAGTGACGAAGATGAAGATGATTTGGCAATATTGTGTTTAGTCAAGATCAAGTATGGAGGAGGCTGAACACAACAGCGACAATGAAGAGGTATGTCCTACTTGCGAAGAAATGAGTGATGCTATTTCTCGTGCCACTGTTATAGTTAAGAAAAAGGACAAAAAGCTTAGAGACAATGCTGTTAAAATTGAGTCACTAGAATGTGAAACTAATCGTTTAAAATCCTTAATTCCTAGTGATGATTCTTGTTCCTCATGTGATTTAATATATGAACAATTGTCCTCGTTAAGAAGTTCACACACCTCCATACTTGATAAACTTGAGTTAGAAATTGAAAAGAACAGAGACCCTGCTGCACTTAATGATAAAAACTTGAAAGATGCTAGCTGTTCTACAATTGATTTGCATTGTTCTACTTGTGATGATCTTGATAAGAAACTACAAGATGCTATGAATGAAATTTCTATATTGAACAATGCGTTATGTTCTCATGAAGTTAAATATTGTTCCAATTGCATATTAAAAGGAAAAACTTCATGTGAAAATTGCCTTGATCTATCCAATAAACTTGATGACATGCATAGGACATTAGATCGGTTTTGTAATGGGAATAAGAACCTAAACTTGCTGCTGAATTCTTCCAAGTCTTGCAATGATAAAACTGGTTTAGGTTTTGATTCTCATGTTCATGCTAAGGCACATCCACCTAAAATTGTAAAGTCATTAGGAAGTGGTTTGATTCAAATAGTTCCTAAACAAAAAGAAGTGGTTTTCAAATCTGCAGGAGTGTTGTCTTATTCAGTTTCAAATAAAAATGTTGCTTGCTCATCTAGACATGAACACAAAGTTTAATTTCATTGTACCTACTGTGGTAGAGATGGTCATGTTATAGATTTTTGTTATAAACTAGCTAAACAACAAGAAAAGGAAAGAATGATTGCTAGATCTCATAACTTTCATGCAAAATTTGTTGCACTTGCTAAACCGAATGATAGGAACATGCAATCTGTTGTAACGAGTCGAAAAAATGCAAAGTTTGCTCCCAAACCTACTGTTTTTTGTGCTACACATGTAACATCTCGTAGGACAGTAGTTGGGTACATAAATCCTCAAGCTTTGGCTCATAAACCTGTTGTTTTATCTCAGCTTCTGCGTGTTATTCCTGCTAGACGTCGTGTGACTCTGTACTGGATTCCTAAATGCCTTTTGACTAACCCCAGTATTGAGTCATCGACGTATTGTGCTTCTATGTAGGTTACACGCTTGAGGAAGGAGAACATTTGGATTGTGGATTCAGGTTGCTCACGCCACATGACCGATAACAAAGAATGGTTCTCCTCGCTCTCTTTTGTGTCACGTGTAGATAATGTTACTTTTGCCAATAATTCTTCAACTCCTATAATTCCTAAGGGTTAGGTTAGAGTAAATGATTACTACACTTTGAAGGATGTGGCACTTGTTAAAAATTTGAAATAAAACTTGCTTTCTGTTTCACAACTGATAGATGAAAATCTGGAAATTATTTTCACTAAAAATTACTGCAAAGTTGTAAATTCAAACAGTGAGCTTATTTTTAACATGTCATGGTTTGGAAGAGTTTTTAAAGCTGATTTTGATATGTCTTCCTCTAAGCATAGGTGTCTAGTTCCTAATGATTCAAAGGACTTATATTTTTGGCATTGTAGACTTGGTCACATAGGCTTTGATTATCTAACGCGTGTTAGTGCTCTTGATCGCATACATGGGCTGCCTAAGCTTAAAGGGGACAAAGATATTATGTGCTCTTCTTGTATACGTGCTAAGATGGTTGAAGATTCACATACTCCTCTCACAATGATCATGACAACTGAACCGGGTCAACTTTTGCACCTTGACACCGTAGGACCTTCACGTGTTCAATCCTTCGGAGGTAAATGGTATGTTCTTGTGATTGTTAATGATTATTCTAGATACTCTTGGGTTAACTTTATGGCATCTAAGAATGAAGCTTTTAGTCAGTTTAGAACTTTATTTCTTAGGTTATCAATTGATCAGCCAGGATCTTTAAAATCAATTAGAAGTGATAATGGAACCGAATTTAAAAAACAATTTTTTGATCACTTTTGTGCTGAAAATAGAATAGATCATCAATTTTCTTCACCATATGTACCTCAAAAAAATGGCATTGTAGAAAGAAAGAATAGAACCTTAGTTGAAATGGTTAGGACTATGCTTGATGAATATCAAACTCCTAGGAAATTTTGTTGTGATACAATTGCAACTGCTTGTTAGTCTCAAATCGTGTTTTCTTGTGTGCTAACCTAGGTAAAAATAGTATGTGCTCCGGTTTGGACATAGGCCTAGTGTTACACACTTTCGGGTATTTGGTTGCAAATGCTTTGTTAAGAAACATGGTAATCTTGATAAATTTGAACCTAGATCCATTGATGGCATGTTTCTAGGTTATCCATCTCATACCAGAGGCTACTATGTGCTTTTAATTGACAATAACAAAATTGTGGAGACTTGTGAAGTGTCTTTTGATGAAGCTAGCACAGGTACTAGCTCAAACATTGCAGGTCCGGATCCATATTCGTAGGGGGAGAGCATTTTTGTTGAAGATGAGGAAGAAGTGGTGCTGCTGCCCAAAAATTCAGCAGCTAATGACATTGTTCCAGCTCCTGATTTTGATTCATAGCCAGCACCGATGACCATCATTGCTGGTCCAGATTCTCCTCAAGTCACAAGCTCATCGATTTGTGATGAACATGAAGAAGAAGAAGCTTGTGAAGTTTCCACTCCCCTCCGGGTTCTCAAAAGTCATCCTCCACAACAAATTATTGGAAGCTTGCACGAACGAGTCACATGGTCAAGGTTTCGTGATCCAAACTCTCATGCTCATTCTGCTTTTGTTGCTTATTTTTAACCCAAAGATATATCACACGCACTCACTAATGAATCCTGGATTATTGCCATGAAAGAAGAGTTAGAAAATTTTGAAAGAGATAATGTTTGGAAACTTGTACCTCCACCTCAAGATCAAACTTTAATTGGAACTAAATGGGTGTTTAAAAATAAACGAAGTGAGGATGGGGTTGTGATTAGGAATAAGGCTAGATTGGTTGCTCAAGGTTACACACAAATGAAACTTTTGCTCCTGTTGCAAGATTAGAAGCCATAAGAATTTTGTTCATTTTTGCTGCATCTAATGGTTTTAAGCTATAACAAATGGATGTCAAAAGTGATTTTCTTAATGGATACATAGATGAGGAGGTTTATGTCAAACAACCACCGGGTTTTGAAAATCCAGATTTTCCTAATCATATTTACAAACTGTCCAAAGCCTTGTACGGTCTCAAACAAGCCCGTAGAGCATGGTATGATAGGTTAAAAACATTCTTACTTGAAAAGGGGTTTACCATGGGTAAGGTTGATAAAACTCTTTTTGTGCTTAAGCATGGCAATGACTCTTTGTTCGTTCAAGTGTATGTGGATGATATTATCTTTGGTTGTGCTTCTCATGATCTTGTGTCCAAGTTTTTAGCTATGATGACTTCAAGCAAACCAAGGAAGGTACCTTTGTGCATCAAACGAAGTATACAAGAGACCTTCTCAAGCGCTTCAACATAGACAAAAGCAAGCCTCTTCGGACACCAACGGGTACATCAATGACACTTGAACTTGATGAAGATGGTGAACCCGTGGATCAAAAAGAATATAGAAGCATGATCGGATTACTTTTGTACCTCACGACACCAAGACCGGACATACAATTTAGCATATGTCTTTGTGCAAGCTTCCACATGTGCTTCACATCGTCAAGCCGTCAAAAAGATTCTCAGGTACTTACATGGAACTCAAGAATTTGGCACTTTTCTTCCTTCTTCCTCAACCGTTACTTTGAAAGCTTTTTCGGATGTTGATTTTGGGGGTTGTAGGATTGATAGGAAAAGTACTTTGAGTGCTTGTCATTTTCTTGGTAATTAACTTGTTGCTTGGTCCTCCAGAAAACAAAACCCAGTTGCACAATCCACAGCTGAATCTAAATATGTAGCTGCTGCTAGTGCTTGCTCACAAATTCTTTGGATTGTTCAAACACTTTAGGACTATGGGGTTGATCTAGATAGCGTTCCATTGTTTTGTGATAACACTAGCACCATTTGTATTGCTAAAAACCCCGTGCAACATTCTAGAATAAAGCACATTGACATTAGGTATCACTTTCTCCGTGATAATGTTGAAAAAGGAAACATTGTGCTTCACCATGTAGACACCGAACAACAATTGGCTGACATTTTCACAAAACCTTTGGATTTCACTCGTTTTTTGTTACATTCGTAGTGAAATAGGGGTTATGCATCATCATGGCTTGAATTGAGGGTGAGTTTTGAAACTTGGGAAGTCTATGTGTGAATCTAAATTTAAAAGTAATATGAGCATAGTATTTCATACATATATGACTTTGTGATTCCTTTTACATACTAAAAGTTCTTACTACATTACTCATGTTATACATTTTGTAGTTTTTGCCATGACTAGTAATTGGAATAATTACTTACAATAAATCTGGTCATGGTCGAACTTTCTTGCTGTTTTGAACTTGGTGCATGCTCACAAGTGCTTTTAATCACAAAGAATTAATCAAGTAATTAACTTACATGCTGAGCTTTTATGGTAAAATATAAATCGAGAAAAGATCAAGAGAATATGCATGCATCGCACTTCTTCTTTTGAGATGGCTTATCATTGCACTTAGATACGAACTTGAAAGAAGTTGTGTATGACTAAAACCATGTCTTTAAGCTTCTGATTGTCAAATGACATAGGCTTGCATTGGTTAGTTAGAATAAGGCAGATGCGCATATAATCTCTTGCAAATATCTACGATCAAAATTTGTGCTTAAAAGAAAATAAAATTGCAGCAACAAGTGTCATTCTTTCAGGTCCTGAAATAGTTAAGTTTGTGAGATCATGACTTGCTTAAATTGAAAATTACACTTGATCATGACTAAAGGCAGTTCTGAGGAAGAAACTGTTGGCACAAAAAGGAAAAGAAGAAGAGAAGATGACGGGGAGTAGTCATGACGACTACTCTCGATATCTTTACAACTATAATCGTCTAAATTCATATAATCACTGTCTCTCTATTCCCATGGGAAAGCCTCCGCAATTTGAAGGAAATGACTACACCATGTGGAAGTACAATATGAAGATGCATCTAATTTCTTTGAATCCTAGTCTTTGACATATTGTGTGCACAGGTGTAGATATCCCGAACACAGACGAAGAACTCACTCCAGAACAAGAGCAAGAAATTCACCGCAATGCACAAGCCGTTGCAGTGATCGCATCATCACTGAGCAGGGAGGAGTTCACCAAGATTGATGGACTAGAAAGCTCAAAAGAGATTTGGGATACACTTAAAACAGCCCATGAAGGGAATAAGTCATTCCGAGAAGCCAAAATTCAAATCCTTGAAGGGGAGTTGAGGATATTTGCTATCTAGGAAGGCGAATCACCTCAAGACATGTAAAACCAGATTAAGGCACTTATCAACAAGATCCGCGCCTATGGAAGCAAGAAATGGACTGACCATGAGGTGGTCAAAAGGATGATTAGAGCCTTTATTCCAAGAAACATCACATTATGGTCAATGATCTGAGAAAGCCCCGGGTTCCACAAAATGACACAGGATGAGCTATTGGGCAAGATCATAAAACATGAGCTGATGGAGAAGGAAGCCCAATACGTCATAGATCTAGCTGAGCTCACCTCCTACAAAAAGAAGGAAGTTGCTCTCAAAGCAACTTGCAAGCCTAAAGGAAAAGAAACTCGTGAAGCTCAAGACGAAGAAGATACAAGTGACGTGAGCACTGACCTAGATGATGAAGAGATGGTACTCTTCATCAAAAAGTTCAAGTGCATGATGAAAAGAAGACATGGCAGCAACTCAAATGAATGGAAGAGCAAGGAAAAAGGAAAATCCAAGGCTCGACACACCTACTATAACTGTGGCGAGTATGGACACTTTATGGTCGACTGCACCTATGAAGAAAATAAGAGGAAGAAGGAATTGAAGCCTCAAGAAAAGAAGATCTTTAGGAAAAGGCGGCAAGCTCACCAAGCGCATATTGGCAAGGAATTGGACTCAAACGACGTGTCCTCCTCCGATGAAGAAGAGGAGATGGCCACCATTGCCATCAAGAAACCCACCAAGAGATCTACACTCTTCCCGAACATGGGAGGACGGGACACACACAATCAGACTTGCCTTATGGCCAAAGAGGGCAAGAAAAAGGTTCAACTTACTCCCCCTTCGCTAAATTCCTCAATTGATGATTTTGATAGATCTAGTGAAAATGAGGAGATATTTAGGGGATTAAGTAAAAATGCACTAAAGAAAATGAAAATGTTTTCGGATGAAATCTTTGAGAAGGAGGAGCTTGTCAACCGACAAGAAGATATGCTCATCCATGAAAGGAAGAGATAACAAGAGGTTGAGAAACTCCTTGAGCTCAAAAGAGAGAAGAACAAGTCACTTGAGCATGAGCTATCCTTGAGTAAGGAAACTTACTCAAAGCTAGAAGACTCACACATTGCAATCAAGGATGAACTTGCTAACTTGTCAAAAGTTAACAAGATTCTTGAGGTGCAAGTTGAATCGCTCAAGCAAAGTGACCCCGCTTCCTCCAAAAGCTCACCTTCCAAAGGTGTAAGTTTGACAACTATTGTAACTTGCACATGCTCTACTAAGAAAAATATTGTTAAACCTGATTCTTCTACTTCTCATGCAACGCATCCTTACCAAAGTGGCATCTTTGACAAGGAGAAGATCAAATATTCACGTAGTGCATATATGGTCACTAGACCTCCTAACGTCAAATATGGACTTGGGTTTCACAAGAACAAACACATGTCCACTAATGTCCATGCTAAGAATAGATCACTTTTGTTAAGGAAAAATCGCATGATCTGACTTGCAAGTACTGTTTCGTACCTTTGATGCTTCCTATGTTCTTATGAAAGACAAAGTTGGAAATGTGTTTGCCAAATATGCAGGGCCATGCCACAAGAATTCAAAAACTTGTGTGTGGGTGCCCAAGACACTTGTAACTGACCTGAAAGGACCCAAGCAAGCTTGGGTACCTAAAACCAAGGAATGAGTCTGTTTTGCAGGCCTACTCCTTCGGTGGATCAAAATGGGTGCTAGACAGCAGATGCACCAATCAGATGACCAGAGAGAGGAATATGTTCGTGGAGTATGAGCACAACGCAGATCCAAATGAGGGCATATACTTTGGAGACAACAGCCAAGGAAAGTTTCATGGTAGCATTAAAATTGAAATCTCCTCTCAACATACTCTCTTGAATGTTTTGCATGTAGATTCTTTAGATTATAACCTTCTGTCAATATCTTAGCTATGCGACAAAGGTTATATCTGTTTATTCACTAATGAGGGTGTGACCGTTTTTAGAAGAAGCGATGGCTCGATTCCATTCAAGGGAATGTTGAAGGGAAAGATTTATCTTGTTGACTTCAACAATGATAAAGCCGAACTCAACACTTGCTTGGTTGCTAAAACTAACATGGGATGGCTGTGGCATAGACAACTAGCCCATGTTGGGATGAGAAATCTGCAGAAACTTCTAAAAGGTGGTCACATCCGAGGTCTAAAGATTGTAGTCTTTGAGAAAGACAGGCCGTGCAGCGCTTGCCACGCGGGAAAACAAGTTGGAGCATCACACCCTGCCAAGAACGTGATGACTACTACAAGACCGCTAGAACTCTTTCACATGGACCTTCTCGGTCCAATTGCTTACATAAGCATCGATGGTAACAAATATGGTTTAGTTATCGTTGATTATTTTTCAAGATTCACCTGGGTATTTTTCTTGTATGATAAATCAGAAACTCAGAGAATCCTTAAGATGTTCCTGAAAAGAGCTCAAAACAAATTCTCATCAACAATGAAGAATATTAGAAGTGATAACGGGATAGAATTCCAAAATACACAAGTTGAAGAATACTTTGATGAAGAAGGGATAAAGCATGAGTTTTCGGCACCCTACTTCCCTCAACAAAACGGGGTGGGGAAAAACAGAATGCTAATTGAAATGGTGAGGACAATGTTGGATGAATACAAGACATCGGATCGGTTTTGGGCTGAAGCGGTGAACACCGCTTGTCACACCACAAATTGGTTGTATCTTCACTGACTCTTGAAGAAAACGCCATGTGAGCTTCTTACCAGCAACAAGCCGAACGTTTCATACTTTAAAGTTTTTGGTTGTAAGTGTTTTATTTTGAACAAGAAATTGAGGACTTCGATGTTTGCTTCGAAATCTGATCAAGGGTTCTTGCTCGGTTATGATTCAAACACCTACGCCTATCGTGTCTACAACAATGTCTCTGGAGTTGTTGAAGTAGCACGTGACGTAGTGTTCGATGAGACTAACAGCTCCATGTGGAGCAAGTTGATAAGTGTGTTCTAGATCAACAGGAAGCCCCATGTGAAGCATTGAGGAAAATGGCACTTGGTGATATTCTACCACAAGAGCAACAACAAAACTCAAATGCACAAGATGAACCTCAACAAGGAAGCAATGATCAAGGGGGAGCTCATGCACAAGATCAAAATCAGGAAGATCAAGAAGATCCATATAACCACGGAAGCAATGATTTAGGGGGAGACAATGAACAAGAAGACAATGAAGAGCAAGCAACTTCACAAGTCCCTCACCCACGAGTACATCAGATTGTACAAAGAGATCATCCCGTCAACAACATCATTGGAGATATTGCTAAGGGAGTAACTACTAGATCTCACATTGCAAATTTTTGTGAATAATACTCCTTTGTCTCTTTTCTGGAACCATACGGGATAGAAGAATCCTTAAAGGATCCAGATTGGGTGATTACAATGCAAGAGGAGTTGAACAACTTCAAGAAAAATGAAGTGTGGGAATTGGTGGAAAGACCAAATGCGAACATTATTAGAACCAAATGGGTCTATTGAAACAAACAAGATGAACATGGAGTGGTAATGAGAAATAAATCTAGACTCGTGTCTAAAGGTTACTCACAAGTCGAAGGTTTGGACTTCGATGAAACTTTCGCTCCCGTAGATAGACTTGAGTCCATTCGTATTTTATTGGCATATGATACTCACCATAATTTCAAGTTGTATCAAATGGATGTAAAAGTGCCTTCCTAAACAGTCCAATCAAGGAGGAAGTGTACATGGAGCAGCCACCAGGATTTGAAGATCAGGAGTACCCCAACCATGTCTATAAACTGTGTAAGGCTCTCTATGGCCTCAAACAAGCTCCTCGAGCTTGGTATGAGTGCTTTAGAGATTTTCTGACTCCAAATGGCTTTAAAATTGGAAAAGATGACTATACACTGTTCACAAAACACTTTGATGATCATATATTTGTATGTCAAATCTATGTTGATGATATTGTCTTTGGTTCTACTAATAAGTCTTTTTGTGAAGAGTTTAGCAAGATCATGAAAGATAGGTTCGAGATGTCGATGATGGGATAATTGAAGTTTTTCTTGGGATTCCAAATGAGGCAATTAAGAGAAGGCATGTTCATAAGTCAAACCAAGTACACACAGGACATCCTCACGAAGTTCAATATGGACAAGTCCAAGCCCATCAAGACACCCATGGCGACTAACGGACATCTCGACCTCAATGAAGATGGTCCAGATGTGGATCAAAATGTATATCAGTCTATGATTGGTTCATTACTCTATTTATGTGCATCTAGGCCAGATATCATGCTTAGTGTGTATATGTGTGTAAGGTTTCAAGTTGCACCTAAAGAGTGCCACTTAATATCTGTAAAAAGAATCTTAAGGTACCTTGTGCACACACCCAACTTGGGCCTTTGGTATCCCAGTGGATCCAAATTTAACTTGATAGGTTATTCCGATGCTGACTATGCGGGATGCAAAGTCGACAGAAAAAGCACATCGGGGACCTGTCAATTTCTTGGCAGATCCCTAGTTTCATGGTCATCTAAAAAGCAAAACTCCATTGCTCTTTCCACAGTCGAAGCAGAGTATGTCGCAGCTGGTAGTTGTTGTGCACAACTAATTTGGATGCGACAAACTCTAAGGGACTATGGTTACAATCTGGACCATGTTCCACTCCTATGCGATAATGAGAGTGCTATAAAAATTGCACACAACCCAGTAGAGCACTCAAGAACTAAGCACATAGATATTCGTCACCATTTCCTAAGAGATCATTCATTGAAAGGTGATATTGAAATTTCACATGTTAGGACTGAAAAACAACTTGTAGATATTTTCACCAAGCCACTAGATGAAAAGAGGTTTTGTGAGCTAAGAAACGAGCTAAACATACTTGACTCTAAAAATGTGGCTTCAAACATTGCATACGTGATTGTGATCTCAAATGCTCACTCATTTTTGCAAAAACTGCCCCTTATCTTGATTTTCTCTAGAAAATAATTTAAATGAGTAAATATTGGTGAATTATGGTCATTGTATGATTGTTGAGTGCTTGCTGGTTATGATTATCAAGATTATTTGTGAAATAATGTCCTTCAAATCACTATTACATCAAACAACCAAAATCCAGCTGTTTCAGATCAGTTCTGTCCTGCTCACACTAGACTTGTCCGGGGTCAGCATCGGACTAGTCCCTTGGTGAAGACTAGTCCGGCCCTAGTGCAACGCACCGGACCTGTCCGGGGTCCACCGAACTAGTCCGGATTTATCGGGGTTAACCCTAATCCGCTGCCAGGAGCTCATCTTCCACCTTGCACAACGTCGTTTGCATTCTCTCTCCTCCCCCTCGAGCTCCAAGGGCGATTTCCACATCTAGCCACCAAAAACGCGGATTTATCCAAGGGAAATCTCCTCCTCCAAGGGAAATCTCCTCCTCGGCGTGGAGCTTGTCCACTCCGGACTAATCCGGCCTCAAGTCCGCTCCTTCAACGCGAATCTTCGACTTTTTGGTAAAATTCCCCTCAAACCCTTTCTCTCAACTTTTCTTGATTCTAGCTTGTTTCCCTTGATCCCTAGGGTATACATTACTTCTCTAGATGTACTCCTACTGTTTCCTAGTCCTTATGCATCAATTCAAGCTAGATTTGGTTCAAATAGGAAAGTTAGGGTTCTTATGCCAGACCGGACTAGTCCGGTGTTCATGTGTGGACAAGTCCAGTATATCGGACAAGTTGGCACTGTGAAAATGGACAAGTCCGACATCTGACAGTTGAGCTTCTAAATTCCTATTTGCACTAAGTCTTCAATTCATTCTTGTCTAAACCTTGAACCTCCTTGTCAGGCACGATGTCTTCAAGTTCCAAGGACAGTTCATTTCACTATGATGAAGAGGTACAATGTGCTCGAGTGCAAAGAGCCAAGGCGAGGGTAATGAAGAAAAGACGTGACGTCAATGTCCGCTCTCCTCCTTCCGACGACTCTCTTCCAAATAGAAAGAGAATGGTAGTGAAAAAGGCTCAAGGCAAGAATGCTGCTAAGAGCTCTTTGGGGCCCAAGAGAACTCTGAATAAGGGCAAAGGACTTGCTAGTGGCCCCATTGGCCCCTTGAAGATGAAAGCTCCCACTCATCGCAACGGGTGGCCCTCTATTGCTGATTTCACTGGCAAAGGTTGTGAGCTCGCCGACAAATTTAGAAATGTAGAAATCTATGGTCAAGCCAAACAGTCAGCTGATCCCAGATTCTTGAGCAATTTCCATGCTGATAATATGAGCATGTGTATCTAAAGATGAAGACCCCAGTTATCAAAAGCCAATGGGTAGACATCACAAACCTTCAGTCCAAGAGATGTCAAGCCTATCAAGAAGTTCTGGAAGCCTTGGAGCTGCATGGACTGAGGGATCTAGTCTCTTTTCAATGGGACTGCAACATTGAGGTCATCACTCAATTCTACTCTACTCTCTATTTTGCTCGTGATGATAGTGACAGGATGATTTGGATGGCCCATGGAGCACAGTATAGTGTAACCTATGAGGAGTTTGCAAGAATTCTTCACTTGGAAGATTCTCTGGAGAATGATATCATTATCCACAATCTGAAGCCTTTGGAGAAAGATCAGCTTGACTTTCTCTATGATACAAAGATGTCATTCAAGCCTCCAACTATGGAGTACCTGAAGCCCTTCTTCGCTGTTCTCAAAAGGATTCTGAGGAATACCATTGCTCCAAAAGAGGGAGATGCAGAGACCATTCAGGGCACCCTCAGAACATTGATGAAGGTGATAAGTAGGAAAAGGACTTTCAATGTCTTTGAGTACATATACAATGACATTGTCAATATCTCTATCACTCCTAACAGGTCCTGTGGCTATGCACCTTACATCATGTATATGATTGAGAAGGTGACAGGACTGGAATTTATGAAGGATGTGCCTCATACCAGACTTAGGCCCCAGAAGCCTACCATCTACACTGTTCCTTCTGCCCCTAGCTCACCCGTTGAGGAACGAAGATCCAAGAAGGCTCAAGAGGGAACAAATCTGAGGCTACTGCTTCTGCTCCTCCACCTCCTAGAGAGTCATCCACTGGGGTGCTGAAGATGCTATCATCCATCTTTGCCTCTTGTCGCAAAGTGGAAATCAAGCAGCACAAGTAAAGTCTGGCCAGGAAGAAGCATCAAAGATATGTAAAGGCCAATATAAAAGCCATTTGTGGCAAGCTAGAGATGGATCCAGTGGGGTCACTTGAGATTTCAGAGGACTCAGAAGAAGATTTTACTGAAATGCCTCCTCTAACTAAGCAAGAGTTGGCCTCATTTGGATTGTCTGGTACCTCTGCTCCTCCTCCTCAAGCACCTGAAGATGGATAAGAAGATGAAGAGAGGACTGAGAGTGAGAGGAGCAGTGACGTTGAGTGATTCGACTCAATTTTTCCCTTTTTGGTGCCTTGATGCCAGGGGAGATTGAGACTAGTTATCTAGGATAAGCCATTAAGGACCTGTGATCAAGGACATGTACTCATTTTCAAATTATTGTAATTTATTTTGGATGTGCTAAATTTATTCAATGTGTGATGCTTAGTTGATGTTAATGTGATGATTATTCCAATGACTATCAAATGCTTATCTATTGCCCATCATATCTGTTGACCACACACACATGTTAGGCACCCCCACCATAAAGAGTGCATATATGTGAGAAGTTTATTGTTATTCATTCATTATTCTCATATATGCACACTTTATAAAAATTGAATTTTTACTCTTAATTGTGAAATCACAATTGGTTGTCATCAATCACAAAAAAGGGGGAGATTGAAAGTGCATCTAGGCAATCCCTTGTGGGTTTTGGACGATTGAAGACAAGCAAATGAGATACTAATGAATTTATTGGGATGACTGCAGGATAGGAAAAATGAGATAGTTTGGTGCACTCAAAAAGATGAAAAATGAAGTGGTGTACAAAAGAGAGAATCCCAACTGTCAACTGAAGCGCAAAGTCGATTTAAATGTATAGGATGTGTGTGAGAGACACATCCCAAGAGCTCAAGTCTTTGCGTAGGGGTAAGAGCTTAAAAACACCTAAAAACTCACTGAGCACCGGACTAGTCCATTCATGGACCGAACTAGTCAGTTTAACTCTCTATTGTCCAAATGCACTGTGCACCGAACTAGTCCGTCTATGGACCGGACTAGTACGTTAATCTCTCTGGAATCCAATAATACAGTGCATCGGACTAGTCTGATCATGGATTGGAATAGTCCATTCATGTTTCTCTAAATCCTGTTCACTACACTCCGGACAAGTCCGTCCATGGGACGGGACTAGTCCGTTGAACTCTCTGGAGTCCAATTACACATAGCACCGGACAAGTTCGTTATAGGATCGGACTAGTCCGTTCAACTCTCTAGAGTTGAATTACAGTAGCACCTGTAACACCCTAGCCATTACGGGCCTGACAGTTGTTACTTTTGCAGCTCTCTAGGATCACAAACTAGCCCCACAAACCAACACTAGTATTTTCTGCGCATTTTGTCCTCACTCGTGTGCACCTGCGAAAATTTCCTGGTCGGTCACCATCCGTAAATTGCTCCAGGCCAAGCACACTTAACCTCGGAGTTCTTTGCAGTTGGACTTTCAGAAAAGAAGGTATACCTTGGTGGTATGAGTATTCTATCAATCCTATTAAGCCTTGAGATAGGATGTCACAATCCACCCCCCGTTAGAAGACCGACGTCCTCGACAGTCAACTCCCAAGCTAGGAACGTCCCCTCTTGGCCACGTCCATATGTTCAGTACTAGCATACGTATCACACCGTGTCCTTCCTAGAAGACCCACGCGTCATGCGTACGTACCCACGTCCTTGACCCGTATGCACCCGTGAAACCGCGAGGGTCGGCTCTGATACCATTTCTAACACCCCAGCCACGAAATCTCGGGGTGAGATTCCTTTAAGGGGGAAGGATTGTAATATCCCACTTTGAGAAAGATAAAGAATGTAGAACATTAAATACAAACTCAAGTGAATTATAAGGTAAAAGTTCATATTTAAATGCATTTTAGCTAAATAATTTACATGAAATAATATTTAAATAGGATTTAAACAAAAACTTTAATCAGGTTGATTGGTGTATGTTTGAATTAAGGCATAGGATCACATAAAGAAAGAATTATAAAAACAATTTAAAAGCCCAAGTAAGATGTATATTTGAATTATGTAGGATCGAAGAGCACATGAAAAGCTACCAGAGAGGGGGTGAATGATAGATTAAAAAATCTTATGCAGCGGAAACAATTAAATCCTAACCCCTTCGGCAGAAAAAACGATGTGTTAAAGAAATCGTGTGTGAGACTAATCTAAATGTGTTTCACAGTGACAAAAGTGATAGATATCATAGAGAATCAAGTCACGAAGATGACACAACAAGAATCCCTCAAATCCTTTGAGAGAAACTCAAGTTACGATCGAAAGATCGAGCAAAGGTCAATCTGTTCTATCGAGTAAAAAACAGTTCTGGAACGCTGCAAAGAAACTCGTGTAGATTAAAAACCACAAATCCAATGACCGTGAAATTTTTAAATATGATATATAATCAAGTTGTGAAGACAACCCACAAAGAATCACGTCAATTCGATCTGTAAAACTCGAGTTATGATAAAATTACCAAAGAAAGGTAGTGCTGTGAAGAAACTCGACGAGAAAAACTTGTCTGGAACAAGTCAGACGAACAAGGAACAAAAGTTCCTTTCAACTACAAATTTTATTCAATAGAACACAAGAGGAACAGCCCCTAAAGTAATGCACCACGAGCTCTGGCCTCCATTGCTTATATAACCAGCCCTTAGGCCAACCCAATCTCAATTAGGTCTCTAATCCTACTGAGTTCACGAATCGAAACTTTCCATAACTACTCAAGGCTCTTTTATACGCAGATAGAAGTAATATTAAGACTTCAAAACACCTTAGGAACGTATCCCACATTCCTAAAACAACTCAAATTCGTGACTCACACAAAATCCTATAATAACCAACTCAAATCTTTCCATATTTGAGTAAAACACGACTCAGCCGCAGCTTGAGTCCATAACCTAGTCGGTTGGACCTTTCCGACCAATTCTTTACGTCCACATCTCTTTATCATGCCTCAGAACCATGTAGCCACGTCCATTCACTCCTTGCACATGTGCAAACATCTTCCAATGACGTCCACGATACCTTCATATGCATTGTTCTTGATTCATACATGTTACGCGACCTCCCGATCAACTCAACAACAATTCCTCCTGAACTTGGTTATTGAACCTCATCTTCTCCCTAAGACTAGTTCAATGGATCCCGTCACCAGCCATGTCTTAAACTCAAGAAACACCTGCACATGAATAAACGAGCAATACTTCCGAGCACAAGTCATCGACTTGACTCTCGTTAGTTTTGAACCTACAACATCTTACGTGAGCACCTCACATAAGCATGTTGCAAACCATAGCAAAATGATATCAGCCGTAACCACAAAAATACACCAAAAACTTGGTAAAAGAATACTAAGCAACCTTTTCATAAGTGTAAAGCAAGTTTGAAACATTGTAAGATAAAAGCAGAAACACTGCGATCAAGCACCAAACCTTGCCAAAGCTAACCGGAGCTTGAGATGGAGCTTACCAAAGCTAGTACAACCTAGCTCCGGAGCTTGCCAAAGCTAGTCGGAACTAGTCAACCCAAAAGCCGGAGCTAGAAAAACATTTCGGAGCTAACTAACATAAGTCGGACTTATTAAAACATATCGGAGCTTAACAATGACATGCTGG
This sequence comes from Tuctoria greenei, assembly GCA_036927565.1. Lineage (NCBI taxonomy): Eukaryota > Viridiplantae > Streptophyta > Magnoliopsida > Poales > Poaceae > Tuctoria > Tuctoria greenei. The sequence continues at coordinate 21,905,697 of JAYESD010000007.1, read as the reverse complement.
AGCTATCAAAGACATGCCGGAGCTAAAGAAAAAGCTCACCGGAGCTAACCAAAACATATAGGACCTAGACAAAGAAAATCGGACCTATTGTCGGACCTTGCCGGAGCTCGGACCTAGAGTCGGACTTTGCTAAAAAGGTGTTTTAGCAGAATTTCAGAAATTTTATCATCAAAGCCAATGTATTCAGCACACATAGGTCTCACAATCTCCCCCTTGATGAATGCATTGGCAACACACTTAAGATCCGAACATTGGCTTATTCAGATTAAAAGTTTTGAAAACAATTTCTCCCCCTTTATAAAACAGAAATAAAATGAGAAAAAAAATCTCCCCCTGAGAAAAATCGTGCCAAAAACAATTGTGAATATGTGCAATGTGTAATCAATTTCTCCCTCTTGCGTACTTATCTTTAAAAATTCACATATTGTCTATTATCTCTCCCCCTTTGAAAATGTATTCAACAAGGTTCAAAAGACAAATTTTAATTGCTATGAGCATATTATAACATATATATATATATATATATATATATATATATATATATATATATATAAAACAAAGCTCATCCAAGTCATACTATCAAGTAACTTACACTATCACATCAATGAAATACATAAAGTAGTGTAAGCCATGCTAGAGATCAAATGTAATTCCCATTTAGCAAGTCATGATCTCACAAACTTAACTATTTCAAAACCTGAAAGCATGACACTTGTCGTTGCATTTTATTATTTTTCAAAGCTCAAATTTAGATCATATGATATTTGCAGGAGATTATATGCGCATGTACCTTATTCTAACCAACCAAGCCAAGCCTATGTCATTTGACAATCAGAAGCTTAAGGACATGGTTTTAGTCATACACAACTTCTTCCAAGTTCATATCTAAGTGCAATGATAAGCCATCTCAAAAGAAGAAGTGCGATGCATGCATATTCTCTTGATCTTTTCTCATTTTTATTTAATCATAAAAGCTCAACATGTAAGTTAATTACTTGATTAATTCTTTATGATTAAAAGCACTTTTGATCATGAAACAAGTTCAAAACAGCAAGAAAGTTCAAACATGACCAGATTTAGTGTAAGTAATTATTCCAATTACTAGACATGGCAAAAACTACAAAATGTATAACACGAGTAATGTAGTAAGAACTTTCAGCATGTAAAGGAATCACAAAGTCATATATGTATGAAATACTATACTCATATTATTTTAATTTTTGATTCACACATAGACTTCTCAAATTTCAAAACTCCCCCTCAATGTAAGCCATGAGGATGCATAACCCCTATTTCACTACAAATGAAACAAAAACGAGTGAAATCCAAAGGTTTTGTAAAAATGTCAGCCAATTGTTGTTCGGTATCTACATGGTGAAGCACAATGTTTCTTTTTTCAACATGATCACGGAGAAAGTGATACCTAATGTCAATGTGCTTTGTTCTAGAATGTTGCACGGGGTTTTTAGCAATGCAAATGGCACTAGTGTTATCACAAAACAGTGGAACACTATGTAGATCAACCCCATAGTGCTTAAGTATTTGAACAATCCAAAGAATTTATGAGCAAGCACTAACAGCAGCTACATATTCAGATTCAGCCGTGGATTGTGCAACTGAGTTTTGTTTTCTAGAGGACCAAGCAACAAGTGAATTACCAAGAAAATGGCAAGCACCAGAAGTACTTTTCCTATCAATCCTACACCTTCCAAAATCAGCATCGGAAAAAGCTTTCAACGTAACGGTTGAGGAAGAAGGAAGAAAAATGACAAATTCTTGAGTTCCATGTAAGTACCTGAGAAGCGCGTGGGGAGGCTTGAAACCGTACACAAAGACATACGCTGAATTGGATGTCTGGTATTGATGTCGTGAGGTACAAAAGTGATCCGATCATGCTTCTATATCCTTTTTGATCCATGAGTTCACCATCTTCATCAAGTTCAAGTGTTGTTGTTGTTCCCATTGGTGTCCGAAGAGGCTTGCTTTTGTCTATGTTGAAGCCCCTTAGGAGGTCTTTTCTATACTTCGTTTGATGCACAAAGGTATCCTCCTTGGTTTGCTTGATTTGCATCCCCAAAAAGTAAGTGAGTTCTCCTATCATACTCATCTCAAATTCTAAACTCATCATAGCTGAAAACTTGGACACAAGATCATGAGAAGCACAACCAAAGATAATATCATCCACATACACTTGAACGAATAATGAGTCATTGCCATGCTTTAGCACAAAAAGAGTTTTATCAACCTTTCCCATGGTAAACCCCTTTTCAAATAAGAATGTTTTTAACCTATCATACCATGCTCTAGGGGCTTGCTTGAGACCGTACAAGGCTTTGGATAGTTTGTCAACATGATTAGGAAAATCTGGATTTTCAAAATCCGGTGGTTGTTTGACATACACCTCCTCATCTATGTAGCCATTAATAAAAGCACTTTTAACATCCATTTGATATAGCTTAAAACTTTTAGATGCAGCAAAATCAAACAAAATTCCTATGGCTTCTAATCTAGCAATAGGAGCAAAAGTTTCATCCAAATCTAGACCTTCAACTTGAGTGAAACCTTGAGCAACCAACCTAGCCTTATTCCTAACCACAACCCCATCCTCACTTTGTTTATTTTTAAACACCCATTTAGTTCCAATTAAAGTGTGACCTTGAGGTGGAGGTACAAGTTTCCAAACATTATTTCTTTCAAAATTTTCTAACTCTTCTTGCATGGCAATAATCCAGGATTCATTAGTGAGTGCTTGTGATATATCTATGGGTTCAAAAGAAGCAACAAAAGAAGAATGAGCATGATAGTTTGGATCGCAAAACCTAGACCATGTGACTCGTTCGTGCAAGCTTCCAATAATTTGTTGTGGAGGATGAATTTTGAGAACCCGGAGGGGAGTGGACACTTCATCATGAGTAGGTTTAGGCCTGATCTTCCGAAAGGTATGTCGATTGGGGTGGAGAACTCGACGTTGATGATCTGCGGCACTCGAGCGGTTCGAGTACCCCTGCAATCACTACATCACGGCTCCGTTGGTTATCAACCGTGCTGCACACGCTTGACCTCGCCAAGAAGGCTAATCCCTGCAAGTGCAACCGAGAACACGAGCAAGAACGTCAAAGACACGATCGGAAATCGCGAAGTTGGGGTCTCACAAACCGTAGAACGGCTATATTATTGATCTAAGTAAAACCCACCAAATATGACCGGCGGCTGCAGTATTTATAGGCTAGGGTTCGACTAAAACACGATTAGACACGTCCCTAATGGACTCTTATGGGATACAAGGCCCAAAGGCCCGATTCGGTGGTGCAGCACCGGACAGAAATATGGACTCGAATTGTTTCGATGATTCCCAATGACACCGGAGGAATTTTGAGGTGGGACCAGAACCATTGGAAGGTTTATCTTCTCCTCTTTCCGTGCATATGTAGAACATCTAAAACGGAGTCCGTATGCCTCTTGGGCGTCTGTTTTAAGGTGGACTGCTCCTGGACTCCGAGTTGAACTCGAGTCCGAGTTGTAAACTGTTTCCATCAACTTGTGGACGTCCCAGCTGGTTCTCCACGCTCCCAAGTGTTGGTGATGTGCCCAAGAGGCAATCATAACAATTCGGGTTCAGGCCTATTGGATATTTGATCCATAAGCAATTAGGGTACTAATGGGCCTGCGACCTAAAAGCCCATTAGTACGCCTATAAATATGAGAGGTAGGGTTAGAGGCTAATGATCCCACCACGTGACAGCCCTAGCCGCCACCCCTCGCAGGCCTCACGCCGAGACCCTTACCGCGCACGCGGTGCTAGCACACCGGTGCACGGCGTTCCTCTCCGTACGTGTGGACTCCGTGGAGGCGTTGCTACTACTGCTGCGCTGATCGGCTACGACGATCGTGATCGTCTACCTGCTGCTGTGACGAGGACGAGGAGAAGACGAACGAGATCGTCTACTTCCCTTACACCGACGCGCATCAACGTTCCGCTGCGCTGCGCATCTAGTGGTAACGATCCATGACCGCTGTACTCGCATGTTTCCTGGGTGATGCGGTAGAGTTGCTAGAGTAGCTTTCCGCTGATTTCCTAACAGTGGCATCAGAGCCGACTTGCATAGTTTTTGGTCTGGATCTACTGCAGACATGTTCATACGATGAATTTTTCGCACGGTTTTTGGGGTTTGGAATTGGTTAGAGTAGATTGCGATCGTATATGACTAAAGGGTCAGTTCGTGCTCCTTCTCTGTTGTGTGCGCAACCTGTCCCTACCGGCTGGAATCACCATCGGGACTAATCGCGTACATAGCTAACAGATTGAGCCAACAGACCACGGTCATGAGTCGCGATCTACTCATGAATAACCGATCACATTGAAAATTTGAGACATTCTGAATGTCTCGGATTCGGGGTGATTTGATCAATCCGATGAGATTTTCATAGTGATTTCATAGATGTGATCTATGTAATTCCGTTTGGTGTTCAGGGCGCCGTTTTGCTGTCTGCTATAGCGATTACATAATATCGTTTTGCGCTAGAAACCTTTCTACGCTTAACTTGTTTTTGCAGGGAATGATGTGAATGGTATGGCCTAATGTGATGTGATAATCTGTGTGTAATATTCGTGCGGCCTGCGTGCTGCAAAATTAACACAACCGGGTTGAGGTTGTCACATAATTGTATAACGACCTGCGTGTCGACCTGTGATGCTTGATCTCTCTTGTAATTTATTTGGTAGCTATTAATTGTATTAGCTTCTTTTATTATCATGGAGATGTCCTCAAGCATGGTGGAGATGGAGATCACCACAAGAAGGGAAGCATGGCAGCTCAGATCTTAATGGAACCATGGCGATGGAGACCATTATGATTCTAAAGGCCATACTATTCACAATGTGATATTATCATATGCCTGTGATGCTTATTACTTTCTTTTCATGCTCTTCATATGGTGGATGTTTTGTCATGATAGAATAGCTTCCCTCACAAAAGTTGAGCATTTGATGCCATTTACCAATAGTTGCACCTATGTTATTTTGATCGTTGTGTGGTAGGTTTGCCAAAGCAAAGTACCATCATCTATCATAATTCGTAGGGTGAATGTTGGACATTCACATGCATAGTGTTGGTTTACTCAACAAAGCTATCAAAACGGTTTTGGGCTTTATGGCATAGAGTTGGGAGCCGGGGCATTGGATGTCACCCAACAAACAAGAGTCATATAGGGATATGATTAACAATTGTTGTTTACCTATGTCACTATTTTCCTAGCCGTGAAGCCAAAGCTCACTAGGAATTAGTGAATATGGATCTTGAACCACTATATATCGTTAGAGGGAAGACGATGATAATATAGTGGTAATATCTTTTATTAAACTGTTAATAGAAGATTGGTACATAACATAGTGCTAAACCTTGCATATTTATTTTCTATTGTAGATCATGTCTGCTAGTAACAATTCCGGTTTCAATTTGCGATCTGTGCTTGAAAAGGAAAAGCTCAATGGAGCTAACTTTATCGATTGGTACCGCAACCTGAGAATCGTTCTCAGGCAAGAGAAAACCGAGTACGTTCTTCTGCAGCCTTACCCTGATGACCTCCCAGCTGATGCAACTAATGCAGCACGTAGAGCTTATACGAAGCACTGCGATGATGCGCTTAATGTAAGCTGCCTCATGCTTGCCACTATGTCCCCTGATCTACAAAAACAGTATGAGCATACAGATGCTTATTCTATGATTGAGGGACTGCGTGGAATGTTTGAGAATCAAGCAAGAGCTGAAAGATACAATATCTCAAAGTCCTTGTTCTCATGCAAGCTGGCGGAGGGTAGCCCGGTCAGCCCTCATGTAATCAAGATGATTGGTTACATTGAAACTTTGGGCAAACTTGGTTCTGAACTCAAGGATGATCTGGCTATTGACGTTGTTCTCCAGTCGCTCCCACCGAGCTACGAGCCATTCATATTGAATTTTCAAATGAATGGCATGGAGAAAACTTTGGCTGAATTGCATGGGATGCTTAAAACAGCCGAAGAAAGCATTAAGAAAAATGCCAATCATGTGATGATGGTACAAAAGGAGAATAAAAAGAGGAAGCGTGTGACGCATCCTAAAGGCAAAGGCAAGGGAAAGGTTCCCGATGAGCCCTCAAGCTCAAAGTCTAAGCCAAAGGGCAAATCTGGCCCTTCTCCTGATGATGAATGCTTTCACTGTCATGGTAAGGGACACTGGTCTACGAACTGCAAGAAGTACTTGGAGGATATGAAGAAGAAGAAGGGAAGTGAGACTTCCGCTTCAGGTATAAATGTTATAGAAATTAACATTGCATTATCTTCTAGTGAATCATGGGTATTTGATACCGGATCGATGATTCACACTTGCAAATCATTGCAGGGTCTAAGTGAGACTAGAAGATTTGCAAAAGGCGAGTTGGATGTTCGTGTTGGCAATGGAGCAAAAGTTGCGGTCATAGCTGTCGGAACTTACCACTTGTCATTACCCTCAGGATTAGTTTTGGAATTGAATAATTGTTATTGCATTCCTACTTTGAGCGAGAATATTATCTCTTCTTCGTGTTTAGAAGAAGTTGATGGTTATGAGATTGTAATAAAGAACAAATGTTGTTCTATTTATTACAATAATATTTTCTATGCTCAATATCCATTGGTGAATGGATTATATGTTCTTGATCTTGAGAATAAAACTGTTTGTAACATTAATACCAAAAGGGCTCGTCATAATGATCTAAGTCCCACTTTTATTTGGCATTGTCGCTTAGGTCATATAAATGAGAAACGCATTGAAAAACTCCATAAAGATGGTTTACTAAGGTCATTTGATTTTGAATCACTTGACACATGCGAATCTTGTTTGTTTGGGAAGATGACCAAAGCACCCTTCACTGGTCAAAGTGAGAGGGCGACTGACTTGTTGGGACTTCTACACACAGATGTATGTGGACCAATGAGTTCAATTGCCAGAGGTGGTTTTCAGTACTTCATCACATTTACCGATGACTTTAGTAGATATGGTTATGTCTACCTAATGAGGCACAAGTCTGAATCCTTTGAAAAGTTCAAAGAATTTCAGAATGAAGTACAGAATCAATTGGGCAAGACAATCAAATTTCTATGATCTGATCGTGGGGGTGAATATTTGAGCCATGAATTTTATGATCATTTGAAACAATGTGGAATTGTTCCACAATTGACTCCACCTGGAACGCCTCAATGGAATGGGGTGTCCGAGCGGAGGAACCGAACCTTGTTGGACATGGTTAGGTCGATGATGAGCCAAGCAGATCTTCCACTATCCTTTTGGGGTTATGCTCTTGAAACTGCTGCGTTTACACTAAACAGAGTCCCAACTAAGTCTGTTGAGAAGACACCATATGAGATGTGGACCGGGAAACGTCCCGGATTGTCTTTCCTCAAAGTTTGGGGATGTGATGTTTATGTCAAACGTTTGACGTCAGACAAACTCACTCCAAAATCAGACAAATGCTTCTTTGTGGGATATCCTAGGGAAACCAAAGGGTATTATTTTTATAATAAAGCAGAGGGTAAAGTGTTTACCGCTCGCAATGGTGTCTTCTTGGAGAAAGAGTTTCTCTCAAAAGGAGTTAGTGGGAGCAAGGTGCATCTTGAAGAAATTCAAGAAATACCTGAAAATGTTTCAACACCCACCGATCCTATACAGGATGTACAAGATGTTGTGCAACCAGTTGATGAAACACCAGCCCCACGAAGGTCTACGAGGGTACGTCGTGCGACTGAAAAGTTAACGCTTCTAACCACGGAGCAGCATGACATGGTATTGTTAGACAATAATGAGCCCACGACCTATATTGAAGCAATGATGGGACCCGACTCTGAGAAGTGGCTTGGAGCCATGAAATCTGAAATTGAATCCATGCATGAAAATCAAGTTTGGAACTTGGTTGATCCAATCAAAGGTGTGAGACCTATCGATTGTAGATGGATTTTCAAGAAAAAGACTGATATGGATGGAAATGTTCACATCTATAAAGCGCGATTGGTAGCAAAAGGTTTCAAACAAATTCAAGGTGTTGATTATGATGAAACTTTCTCACCCGTTGCAATGCTTAAGTCTGTTCGGATTCTTCTAGCAATTGCTGCATATTTTGATTATGAAATATGCCAAATGGATGTCAAAACAGCCTTTCTTAATGGAAGTCTGACTGAGGATGTGTACATGACACAACCTGAGGGTTTTGTCGATCCTAAAAATGCTAGTAAAATATGCAAGCTTCAAAAGTCCATCTATGGACTGAAGCAAGCATCTCGGAGTTGGAATCTGCGTTTTGATGAAGTAATCAAAGGGTTTGGTTTCATCAAGAACGTAGAAGAACCTTGTATTTACAAGAAGTTTAGTGGGAGCACACATGTATTTCTGGTCCTATATGTAGATGACATATTATTGATCGGAAATGACATTTCAATGCTTGATGATGTTAAATCCTCATTAAGAAAAAGTTTCTCAATGAAGGATTTAGGAGAGGCAACGTATATTTTGGGCATAAAGATCTATAGAGATAGATCTAAAAGGCTAATTGGATTAAGTCAAGATACATATATTGACAAGATATTGAATCGGTTCAATATGCAAGATTCCAAGAAAGGTTTCTTGCCAATGTCACATGGCATTACTCTAAGCAAGAGTCAGTGTCCTTCGACACCTGATGAGCAAAAGAGGATGAGAGCGATTCCTTATGCTTCGGCTATTGGATCCATCATGTATGCCATGCTATGTACACGCCCAGATGTATCTTATGCTCTAAGTATCACGAGTAGATATCAATCAGATTTTGGTGAGGCTCATTGGATCGTTGTCAAAAACATCCTTAAGTACTTAAGAAGAACTAAGGATGCATTCTTAGTGTTTGGAGGTGAAGAAGAGCTGGTTGTAAAAGGTTACACTGATGCCAGCTTCCAAACTGATAAGGATGATTCTAGATCGCAATCCGGTTTTGTATTCTGCCTCAATGGAGGGGCAGTGAGCTGGAAAAGTTCCAAGCAAGATACAGTAGCAGATTCAACCACAAAGGCGGAGTATATTGCAGCTTCTGAAGCTGCAAAGGAGGTTGTTTGGATCAGAAAATTTGTTTCTGAGTTGGGTGTTGTTCCTAGCGCGTCCAGTCCTGTGGATCTCTACTGTGACAATAGTGGAGCCATCGCACAGGCAAAGGAGCCTAGATCACACAAACGATCCAAACACATACTACGACGCTATCACCTCATTCGAGAGATCATCGACCGAGGTGATGTGAAGATATGCAAGGTGCACACGGATTTGAATATTGCAGATCCGTTGACAAAGCCTCTTCCACAATCAAAGCATGAGGCACACACGAGATCTATGGGTATTAGATACTTACATCAGTGATCATAATGTGTAGTGGGAGACTTGTGTCATAGCTATGTTTATGTACTATTAAATAAATTGTTATATGAGTAATCATTATCTACATTGATCATCAAGTATGTGACTTGTTCGTGAAACTCTTTGTTAAAAGTAATGTTACTCTAGATGATCCCTAGTCTATATCATTATATGAGATAATGATTGCATACAGACTAGCACATGTATTAATTGATGATCACGTTTCACGGATCATAGATATAGAGATATCAAATTAATAATGTGAACACATGTTAGTGAACATGGTGTTGGATTGACCCACTCCAAGACACTGCTGGGATTGTTATTTCCATATGTGCCATCAGTTGGTCTTGAGTGATACACCTGCTAGATCCTTAGACCTGAGATCGCCATTGTTTCTCACTATGCGTAGTTGTGTACTTTGAGACTACCAAACGCTACTCCGTAACTGGGTAGTCATAAAAGTAGTCTTCGGGTATATAATGAAACATAGAATGTGATGTTCGCGGATCAAGATGGGATTTGCCCCTCCTAAATAACAGGAGAGATATCTATGGGCCCCTCGAGATAGTTGGATTTGAAAGTGCATGGCCATGCCAAGGTGATTAAAGGTTAATCACAGTGACTAAAAGTTAGTCACGGAATGAATCCACTATTTGATCGAGTGAATGGTCGAGCTATCACAAGGATGGCACGCATCTCGCCTTGAGCTTGACTGGTATCGTGAGGCAAAGGGATTAGCATGTTGAATGTATCTAGGTTCAGCCGATATGATCTTTATGTACAGTCGGGAGTCAGTATGTCCTGCTAGGTACCTCTACTGACTTGTGGTTGGAAATGGTTTCCATTCACAACCGACTGCTCATGAACCTAACGGGTCACACACTTAAGGAGTTGGAATATCGAAAATCTTGGCTAGATGATTGTCTCTAGTGCAAGTGGGAGATTGTTGGTGATGTGCCCAAGAGGCAATCATAACAATTCGGGTTCAGGCCTATTGGATATTTGATCCATAAGCAATTAGGGTACTAATGGGCCTGCGACCTAAAAGCCCATTAGTACGCCTATAAATATGAGAGGTAGGGTTAGAGGCTAATGATCCCACCACGTGACAGCCCTAGCCGCCACCCCTCGCAGGCCTCACGCCGAGACCCTTACCGCGCACGCGGTGCTAGCACACCGGTGCACGGCGTTCCTCTCCGTACGTGTGGACTCCGTGGAGGCGTTGCTACTACTGCTGCGCTGATCGGCTACGACGATCGTGATCGTCTACCTGCTGCTGTGACGAGGACGAGGAGAAGACGAACGAGATCGTCTACTTCCCTTACACCGACGCGCATCAACGTTCCGCTGCGCTGCGCATCTAGTGGTAACGATCCATGACCGCTGTACTCGCATGTTTCCTGGGTGATGCGGTAGAGTTGCTAGAGTAGCTTTTCGCTGATTTCCTAACACCAAGGCCTCCCTCCTTCACTTGTTGATCTTCTCCATTATTCCAAATAACAATTAAATCATCACATAGCAATCTATTCTCAAACTCACATGCAAAAGAAGTTAGGAACGAATTCACCTGCTGATTTAATAACCGTGCTCGTGCTCTTGTGATTGGTCCTTGCAGTTCAATGTGCGTCTCCGCTGTTGTGATGTCCTCATCATCCTCCCCCTCTTGAATTGGAGTCGTCCTCGACTCAAGTTCATCTTCTTCTTCCAAGTACGGTCGCAAATCTGAAATGTTAAATGTAGGACTAATCCCAAAATCGGGAGGCAATTCAAGCTTATATGCATTATCATTAATCTTTTCAATGATCTTAAAAGGACCAGCAGCTCGTGACATAAGTTTAGATTTTCTCAAGTTGGGAAATCGCTCTTTTCTCAAATGTAACCACACCAAATCACCCGGTTCAAGTTTTACTTCTTTTCTACCTTTACTACCTGCAATCCTATACTTCTCATTCATCATTTTAATATTTTTCATTGTAGTTTCATGCATCTTAAGGATGAATTCAGATCGTTGTGTAGCATCCAAATTTATAGTTTCAGAAGGAGGCAAAGGTAGTAAATCAATAGGAGCACGGGGATTGAAACCATACACTACCTGGAATGGACTTACCTTTGTCGTGGAGTGAACGGATCTGTTGTAAGCAAATTCTATATGTGGTAAACACTCCTCCCACAACTTCAAATTTGTTTTCAAGACAGCCCGCAACATAGTGGATAAAGTACGATTAACTACCTCGGTCTGTCCATCCGTTTGTGGGTGACATGTAGTTGAAAACAGCAACTTGGTTCCCAATTTATACCACAAAGTTCTCCAAAAGTGACTTAAAAATTTTGCATCGCGATCAGAAACAATGGTATTTGGCACACCATGTAAACGAACAATTTCCGTCATAAATAAATCAGCAATGTGTGAGGCATTATCATTCTTATGACAAGGTATAAAGTGTGCTATTTTGGAAAAACGATCAACAACTACAAAAATACTATCCCTCCCCCTCTTAGTCCTAGGCAGTCCCAAAACAAAGTCCATAGAAATATCCTCCCAAGGTACACTAGGAACAGGAAGAGGCATATAAAGACCATGTGGGTTAAGGTGAGACTTAGCTTTATTGCAAGTAGTGCATCGTGACACGTAGCGCTCAACATCACGCCTCATCTTTGGACAAAAGAAGTGTGTGGACAGCACGTCTTCAGTTTTCTTCACTCCAAAATGTCCCATCAAACCTCCTCCATGTGCTTCCTACAAAAGCAATAGACGAACGGAGCTAGCTGGAATGCATAGCTTGTTAGCACGATAGAGGAGACCCTCTCGCAGCACATATTTATTCCAAGTTCTTCCTTCTCTACAATTTTCAAAAGCATCTTTGAAGTCCAAATCAGTAGGATATAATGCTTTAATTGTTTCTAAACCAAAGATTTTATGATCAAGTTGGGACAGCATGGTATAACGCCTAGATAATGCATCGGCAATGATATTTTCCTTCCCTTTCTTATGCTTAATGATGTATGGAAACAACTCTATGAACTCAATCCATTTAGCATGTCGTTTATTCAGATTGGTTTGACACTTAAGATACTTCAATGATTCATGATCGGAATGTATGACAAACTCCTTAGACCAAAGATAATGTTGCCAAGTTTGTAATACACGTACTAAGGCATACAATTCCTTATCATAAATGGAATAATTCAGAGAAGGACCATGAAGTTTTTCACTAAAGAAAGCAACGGGTTTACCTCCTTGTATGAGAACGCCTCCAATACCAATGCCGCTTGCATCGCATTCTAGCTCAAAGGTCTTGTCAAAATCAAGAAGTTGTAGCAATGGTGCTTGTGTAAGCTTCGATTTGAGAGCATCAAAAGCGTGTTGCTGCTGTTCTCCCCATTGAAATGGCACTCCCTTCTTTGTTAACTCATGTAGAGGTGCTGCAATGGTGATGAAATACCGCACAAAGCGCCGATAAAAACCTGCAAGACCAAGAAAACTACGAACCTGTGTGACGGTTGTTGGGGCTGGCCAGCTGGTGATTGCTTCAATTTTTGCCTCATCCATCTCAATTCCCTGCGAGGAAATGACATAGCCAAGAAACAAGACTCGATTGGTGCAAAAGACGCACTTTTCGAGGTTACCAAACAAACGTGCATCTCTCAAAACAGTAAAAACAGCACGTAAATGATCAAGATGTTCATCATATGACGTGCTGTAAATGAGGATATCATCGAAGTAAACCACCACAAATTGTCCAATGAAAGCACGTAAAACCTCGTTCATTAATCGCATAAAGGTGTTGGGTGCATTAGTTAAACCAAAAGGCATGACTAACCACTCATAAAGTCCAAACTTGGTTTTAAATGCAGTTTTCCATTCATCTCCTAGTGCCATTCTAATTTGGTGGTAACCACTACGCAAGTCAATTTTTGTGAAGATGATAGCACCACTCAATTCATCAAGCATGTCATCTAATCGAGGAATAGGATAATGATATCGAATGGTGATGTTATTAATCGCTCGACAATCAACACACATGCGCCAACTACCATCTTTCTTAGGAACCAAAAGAACAGGAACGGAACAAGGGCTAAGGCTTTTACGAATGTACCCGCGGTCCAAAAGATCTTGGACTTGTCGCTGAATTTCCTTAGTTTCTTATGGATTCGCCCTGTATGCTGCACGATTTGGCAAACTTGCTCTTGGAATCAAATTGATCTTGTGTTCAATGCCTCTCATCGGTGGTAAACTAGGGGGTATCTCGGAGGGAAACACATCCTCAAACTCCTGCAAAAGGTTAGCAACAGCAGGGGGCAATGCAATAGACAATTCATGAAGTGAAAACATGGCTTCTTTGCAAACTAAAGCATAGCACATCCCCTTAGCATTGAATAAATCAGCAACTTCAGATTTAGTTGCGAGCAACGATGGTGATTTTAACTTAATAACTTGCTGTTTTTCAGATTCTAATTTTGTTGCTTTGCCCTCATGAATTTTACTCTTCTCAAAATGCACAATTTTAGCAGGAGTCATGGGGAGCAAAGTGATTTTCTTTCCCTTATGCATGAGAGTATATTTATTGGTTCTACCATGATGAATAGCATCTGTATCAAATTCCCAAGGACGACCCAATAAAAGAGAACAAGCATCCATAGGAACAACATCAAAATCAGCAAAATCATGGTATGAACCAATTGAAAAATGTATTCTCGCTGTTTGTGTTACCCGAACCTTACCGCTGTTGTTGAACCATTGAATGTGGTACGGATGAGGGTGTGCTCTTGTTGTCAAACCGAGTTTCTTGACGACGTCTGTGTTCACCAAGTTATTGCAGATACCTCCATCAATTATAGTGTGTACATGGCAGTCCTTGACGACGAGAAACATGTGGAAGAGGTTGTGTCGTTGTAGCTTGTCGTCGGTCTCCACTTTGGAGCTCAAGGAACGCTACACAATGATGCTCCTATAGTTCTCCGTCGCCGCTGTACCAACTACCTCTTCTTCGGTGTGTTCGTCATTTGGATCTGTAAAGTCAGTAGCAAGAGAATATTCATCTTCAACATCCGAAGTACTATCATACCCGCCATCGTCGCGTGCTATGTATGCTCGTTTGCTCGGGCAATCTCTCATCATATGACCAAGTCCCTGGCAGTAGTGACACTTGATGTCGGAAGTACGACCCGTAGAAGGAGTGGACGACGAAGGCTTGAATGATGTCGCCTTGCTGCCTTCCGGCACGCGAGAAGGTGGAGCAGAAGGTATAGTTCGTTGACCACCATTGGGTAGTGTAGTCGCTGCACGGGGGGTCGAAGATGTTTTGGATGCTGTAGTCGCTGCACGCGGCGTGAAGTTGCTCCTCATGCGTTGTTGCTGTTGTTGTCGGCCCTGCAATTCTTTTTCTGCCAACATAGCAAGCTGAAACAATCTGTTAACAGTATCATATTCCTTGTAATCAATAATGTCCTGAATTTCACGCCTCAACCCCCCATAAAAACGAGCTATTTTATCATCCATGTCCTCTACTACCCCACAACGCAGCATACCCTTTTGTAACTCTTGATAATACTCCTCTACGGACATGTTACCTTGGTCTAAACACTGCAATTTTTTGCGAAGGTCCCGCTGAAAAGATGGAGGAACAAATCAAACACGCATAGCTTCCTTTAATCTATCCCATGTTGGAGGATCAGTTCTAGTTTTAACAAGTTCATTCCACCATATGATAGCAAAGTCCTTAAACTCACTAGTGGCTTGACGAACTCTATGTTGTTCAGGAACAAGATGGGAATTAAATTTTTGCTCTTTTGTCATCTCCCAATCAAGATAAGCCTCAGCATCATAAGCACCAGAAAAAGAGGGTATAGTAAATTTCACTTTAGCAAAAGGATCATCAGGAGGGCGATTATAATTGTTATGATTATTACCTCCCATACCTCGACGATAAAGTGGTAGTCTTGGCTGATTATTGTGATCTTCCAGTTCATTATAAGCATTGTCTTCTTGTCTTCCAGCAAGAGGCAACCGAGCCTCAAAAGTATTCATCCGAAGAGCAAGGTCATCCAGTTGGCGAGTCAAGTTCGCCAATGACTCCTCTGTTGCTGCATTGTATTTGGCGAACATATATGTCATGGTCTTCATCATATCATGTAACTCAACATGTTGAACACTTTCGTCATTATTGTCTTCTCCTGCTATTGTTAGTAGGAAACAAAAGACAACAAAAAAATATGTTATCCCTATCAACTACAGTGACAATGTGGAAGGTGGAAGAAAACAATCTCTCTTGCTCAAGCGTCTTACCATGCTCTTACAAGTGTTCTTACCGACACAGCAGGTGGTGTGGACAGTGAGATGAACCAATGAAGCGTGGGGTGATTGCAAAGGTATCTGTTATGCTCAAGAGAAAGGTGGAGCTTGGATGGCACAATATGGTGGCTAATAAGCAGAAAATCGTTAACAGCTAAACAAAGTTGAATAAGTATTCAATGTAGGAAACTGTTGCTGGTCAACCGAGTGCCCTAGAGCCTAGCACAACACAAGGAAGTATCAAGGCAAAAGAAAGACAGAATGATATAACCAACAAAACAACACCAAGTGGTATAGGCCAATTGCTTTAATATGCGTGCTCTTCACTATTTTTTTTCTTTTTTGTAATATTTTTTTGATATTTTTTCTTTACTCAGGAGTACAAATATAGGAAGCACACAAATTTGCAGCTCAATTGGATGTAATATGCGGCCTAAAGAAAATCAAGAAGATTCTTTAAAATTCGTGCTCAAACTTCGGAGGCCGGATAGCCTATCTTCCAAGTGGAAATTGGGCAATCTAATTTCGCCGAACGCGGCTACGCGGCAGAAATCAGATGCGAAATTTCACGTAGATGAATTTGAAAAAAAAATCGTCCGATTTCGAGTTCGTATGCGAAAGTTATGGCCGTTTTAAGGTAGACTGTCCGAGTTATGTTTTTATGGATGTTGATTCCAACTCGGTTTGAGAACAGAACTCGCAATCGGATGTGAAAACGATCGGGAATTTGCACAGCAACTAATGGGGTGGTGCGTGATGATTCAAGGATGAGTGGCACAAAGGTTTGTCACCTAATCTAGAGCTGGCGATGCGGGAGTTCACGCAAGGCGGCTAGCTAGGGCAAACCGATGAACGTGGTGGATCGGTTTGTTATTTAGGGGTTGTGGAATAGGTGTCGAACAGCAAGAAAACAAGGACGAAACACGATAACTAGGACCCAAAACCCAAATCTAAACTAGCAACAAGACTCAACCACACGAATGCAAATTCAACAATGCAAACTGAAAAACGAAACTGCAGGCACTATAGTCTGGGAAGCGGTAAAAATGATCTAATTTTTTTGTGGCTTTTCTGTGGACTCTAGGTATGAAATAGAATCGATCTAATGGAAGGAAAAACAAAGATACCTCACGGGTAACCTGGAAATCTGATACCAATTGATGAGTAGGTTTAGGCCCGATCTTCCGAAAGGTATGTCGATTGGGGTGGAGAACTCGACGTTGATGATCCGCGGCACTCGAGCGGTTCGAGTACCCCTGTTATCACTACACCACGGCTCCGTTGGTTATCAACCGTGCACCTCGCCAAAAAGGCTAATCTCTACAAGTGCAACCGAGAACACGAGCAAGAACGTCGAAGACACGATCGGAAATCGCGAAGTTGGGGTCTCACAAACCGTAGAACGGCGATATTATTGATCTAAGCAAAACCCACCGAATATGACCGGCGGCTGCAGTATTTATAGGCTAGGGTTCGACCAAAACATGATTAGACACGTCCCTAATGGACTCTTATGGGATACAAGGCCCAAAGGCCCAATTCGGTGGCGCAGCACCGGACAAAATTTGGATCGACTTGTTTCGACGATTCCCAATGACTCCGGAAGAATTTTGAGGTGGGACCAGAACCATTGGAAAGTTTATCTTCTCCTCTTTCCGTGCATATGTAGAACGCCAAAAACGGAGTATGTATGCCTCCTGGGCGTCTGTTTTAAGGTGGACTGCTCCTGGACTCCGAGTTGAACTCGAGTCCGAGTTGTAAATTGTTTCCATCAACTTGTGGACGTCCCAGCTGGTTCTCCACGCTCCCAAGGCCTCCCTCCTTCACTTGTTGATCTTCTCCATTATTCCTAATAACAATTAAATCATCACATAGCAATCTATTCTCAAACTCACATGCAAAAGAAGTTAGAAATAAATTCACCTGCTGATTTAATAACCGTGCTCGTGCTCTAGTGATTGGTCCTTGCAGTTCAATGTGTGTCTCCGATGTTGTGATGTCCTCATCACTTCACAAGCTTCTCCTTCTTCATGTTCATCACAAATCGATGAGCTTGTAACTTGAGGAGGATCTGGACCAGCAATGATGATCGTCGGTGCTAGCTGTGAATCAAAATCAGGAGCTAGAACAATGTCATTAGCTGCTGAATTTTTGGGCAGCAACTCCACCTCTTCCTCATCTTCAACGAAAATTCCCCCCTGCGGATATGGATCTGGACCTACAATGTTTGAGCTAGTACATGTGCTAGCTTCATCAGAAGACACCTCACAAGTTTCCACAATTTTGTTAGTGTCAAGTAAAAGCACACGGTAGCCTTTAGTATGAGATGGATAACCAAGAAACATGTCATCAACAGATCTAGGTTCAAATTTATCAAGATTATCATGTTTCTTAACAAAGCATTTGCAATCAAAGACTCGAAACTGTGTAACACTAGGCCTATGTCCAAACCGGAGCTCATATGGTGTTTTACCTAGCTTAGCGTGCAAGAAAACACGATTTGAGACATAACAAGCAGTTGCAATCGCATCAGCCCAAAATTTCCTAGGAGTTTGATATTCATCAAGCATAGTCCTAGCCATCTCAACTAAGGTTCTGTTCTTTCTTTCTACAACACCATTTTGTTGAGGTACATATGGTGAAGAACATTGATGATCTATTCCATTTGCAGCACAAAAGTCATTAAAAGATTGATTTTTAAATTCGGTTCCGTTATCACTTCTAATCGCTTTTAAAGATCCTGGGTGATCAATTTGATAATCTAAGAAATAAAGTTCTAAAGTGACTAAAAGCTTCATTCTGAGATGCCATAAAGTAAACCCAAGAGTATCTAGAATAATCATCAACAATCACAAGAACATACCATTTACCTCCGAAGGATTGAACGCGTGAAGGTCCTACGGTGTCAAGGTGCCAAAGTTAACCCGGTTCAGTTGTCATGATCATTGTGAGAGGAGTATGTGAACCCGCAACCATCTTATCATGTCTACAAGAAGAGCACACAATTTCTTTGTCTCCTTTAAGCTTAGGTAGCCCACGTATGCGATCAAGAGCACTAACACGCGTTAGATGATCAAAGCCTACGTGACCAAGTCTACGATGCCAAAAATATAAATCCTTTGAATCATTAGCAACTAGACACCTATTCTTAGAGGAAGACATATCAAAATCAGCTTTAAAAATCTTCTAAACTGTGACAAGTTAAAAATAAGCTCACTTTTTGAATTTACAACTTTGCAGCAATTTTTAGTGAAAATAATTTCAAGATTTTCATCTAGCAGTTGTGAAACAGAAAGCAAGATGTATTTCAAATTTTTAACAAGTGCCACATCCTTCAAAGTGTAGTGATTATTTACTCTAACCGAACCCTTAGCAATTATAGGAGTTGAAGAATTATCGGCAAAAGTAACATTCTCTACACGTGACACAAAAGAGAGGGGGGAGAACTATTCTTTGTTACCGGTCATGTGGCGTGAGCAACCTGAATCCACAATCTAAATGTTCTCCTTCCTCAAGCATGTAACCTACATATAAGCACCATACGTCGATGACTCAATACTGAGGCTAGTCAAAAGGCATTTAGAAATCCAGTACTGAGTCACACGATGTGCTGCAGGAATAACACGCGAAAGCTGAGATAAAACAGTAGGTTTATGAGCCAAATCTTGAGGATTTTTGTACCCAACTATTGTCCTACGAGATGTTACATGTGTAGCATGAAAATAGTAGGTTTAGGAGCAAACATTGCATGTTTTCGACTCATTACATCAGATTGCATGTTCCTATCATTCGGTTTAGCAAGTGCAGCAAATTTTGCATGAAAGTTATGAGATCTAACAATCATTCTTTCTTTTTTCTGTTGTTTAGCTAGTCTATAACAAAAATCTATGACATGACCATCTCTACCACAGTAGGTACAATGAAATTTAACTTTGTGTTCATGTCTAGATGAGAAAGCAACATTTTTATTTGAAACCGAATGAGACTACACTCCTGCAGATTTGAAAACCACTTCTTTTGGTTTAGGAACTGTTTGAATCAGACCACTTCCTAATGACTTTATAATTTTAGGTGGATGTGCCTTAGCATGAGCATGAGAATCAAAACCTAAACCATTTTTATCATTGCAAGACTTGGAAGAATTCAACAGCAAGTTTACGTTCATATTCCCATTATAAAACCGATCTAATGTCCTATGCATGATATCAAGTTTATTGGACAGATCAAGGCAATTTTCACATGAAGTTTTTCCTTTTAATTTGCAATTGGAACAAAATTTAACTTCATGAGAACATAAAGCATTGTTCAATATAGAAATTTCATTCATAGCACTTGTAGTTTCTTATCAAGATCATCACAAGTAGAACAATGCAAACCAAATGTAGAATAGCTAGCATCTTTCAAGTTTTTATCATTAAGTGCAGCAAGCTCTCTATTCTTTTCAATTTCTAACTCAAGTTTATCATGTGTGGAGGTGTGTGCACTTCTTAATGAGGACAATTGTTCATATATTAAATCACATGAGGGACATGTATCATCACTAGGAATCAAAGTTTTTAAACGGTTGATTTCAGATTCTAGTGATTCAATTTTAGCAGCACTATCCCTAAGCTTTTTGTACTTTTTCTTAATTATAATAGTGGCACGAGAAATAGCATCACACAATTCTTCGCAAGTAGGACATACCTCTTCATTGTCGATGTTGTGTTCTGCATCTTCCATTCTTGATCTTGATTTGCCCGCCATGAAGCACAAGTTTGCCAAATTATCTTCATCTTCGTCACTTCCAATGTCCACATTGCTTGAGCCAAGTTCTTGAAGTGCGGAGATAAAACTGCTCACCAATTGACATCCTGTAAAACCCTTCTTTTTCTTCTTGTTGTTTGCAGAGGAGTGATTCGTCCTTGTTTGCTTTTCATCCCGGGAAGTAGGACCTGAAAGGTTAGGGCAATCTCAACGAAAATGTCCTGTCTTACCACATTCGAAACATCGTTGAGGTCCGGAGCTTCCTCTCTTTCTAGTTCTAATATTTTGCAATGCTTTTGAGAACCTAGTAGAAAGAAGTACTAGCTCCTCCTCTGGAAATTCCTCAATCCGTTCAAGGGTTAGAGAGGACAACAAAGCAAGTGTACCACAAGATGAAGATTGACTGGAGCTGGGCATGTCACATTGAGAAACAAAAGCAATAGACTTGTTGGGGTTCTTACGTGATATTATGTCAATTTCATGAGTTTTTAACTTGGAATATAGCACATCTAAAGTAATTGTACTCATGACAGTAGATTCACGAAGAGATGTGACTTTCATCTCCCAAATTGACATATCTAATGCACTTAACAATTGCCTAGCATTTTCAACATCTGAAAAATTAACATTGACACTACGCAAGTTGCTGAGAATTTTATTAAAGTGAGGAAAAAGGTCATTAATAGACTCATCGGGTTGCATCTCGAAGCGCATGTATTCTTTCTTGAACATGTCTTTCCTTACCTCCTTGATCGTGTTGGATCCTTCATGGTAGTCACAAAGTGCTTTCCACACATCGTATGTAGATCGGAGGTTTGCAACACGGTCGAAGTCGCTTTGAGTTAATCCTTGTATGATCAAGTTTCGAGCCTTGTTGTTGTTGTCGACATCTCTCAGATTTGTAGTTGTAACTTGATCATTTGACGACACTTCGTAAGGCTTGTGTACCTTCTCCCATACTGCGAAGCCTTGAGCCTGAATGAAGGCTTCCTTACGTGCCTCCAAACCTGAAAATCAATACCACTAAACACACAAGGTTTGGCGGAATATTTCTCCATGATGATTAGTCAAAAACACGTGCAAATCGCAAAGATTAGAGCACTTTGGCTCTGATACCAATTGTAGGATCGAATAGCATGTGAAAATCTACCAGAGGGAGGGGTGAATGGTAGATTAAAAAATCTTACGCAGCAGATACAATTAAATCCTAACCCCTTCGGCAGAAAAATGATCCATTAAAGAAATCGTGTGTGATACAAATATAAACATGTTTCACCATGATAAAAGTGATAGATATCAGAGAGAATCAAGTCAAGAAGACGACACAACAAGAATCACTCAAATCCGTCAAAAGAACTCAAGTTACGATCGAAGGATCGAGCAAAGGTCAATCTGTTCTACCGAGTAAAAAACAGTTCTGGAACGCTGCAAAGAAACTCGTGTAGATTAAAAACCACAAATCCAATGACCGTGAAATTTTTAAAAATGATATATAATCAAGTTTTTAAGACAACCCAAAAAAGAATCACGTCAATTCGATCTGTGAAACTCGAGTTATGATAAAACCACCGGAGAAAGTTAGTGTTGTGCAGAAACTCGACGAGAAAAACTTATCTGGAACAAGTCGGATGAACAAGGCACAAAAGTTCCTTTCAACTACGAATTTTATTCAATAGAACACAAGAGGAACAGCCCCTAAAGTCGTGCACCACGAGCTCTGGCCTCCGTTGCTTAAATAACCAGCCCTTAGGCCAACCCAATCTCAACTAGGACTCTAATCCTACTTAGTTCACAAATCGAAACTTTCCATAACTGCTCAAGACTCTTCTATATGCAGATAGAGGCAATCTTAAGACTTCCAAACACCTTAGGAACGTATCCCACATTCCTAAAACAACTCAAATTTGTGATTCACACAAAATCCTATTATAACCAACTTAAATCTTTCCATATTTGAGTCAAGCATGACTCAACCGTAGCTTGAGTTCATAATCTAGTCGGTTGGACCTTTCCGACCAATTCTTTACGTCCACATATCTTTATCACACCTTGGAACTATGTACCCACGTCCATGCACTCCTTGCACACGTGCAAACATCTTCCAACGACATCCACGATACCTTCATATGTATTGTTCTTGATTCATACATGTTGCACGACCTCCCGATCAACTCAACCACAATTTCTCCTGAACTTGGTTGTTGAACCTCATCTTCTCCCTAAGACTAGTTCAATGGATCCCGTCACCAGACATATCTTGAACTCAAGCAACACCTGCACATGAGAAACAATCAATACTTCCGAGCACAAGTCCTCAACTTGACTCTCGTTAGTTCCGAACCTACAACATCTTACGTGAGCACCTCACATAAGCATGTTGCAAACCATAGCAAAATGATATCAGCCTTAACCACCAAAACACACCAAAAACTTGGTAAAAGAATACTAAGCAACCTTTCCATAAGTGTAAAGCAAGTTTGAAACATTGCAAGATAAAAGCAGAAATACTGCGATCAAGCACTGGACCTTGCCAAAGCTAACCGGAGCTTGAGCTGGAGCTTACCAAAGCTAGTACAACCTAGCGCCGGAGCTTACCAAAGCTAGTACAACCTAGCGCTGGAGCTTGCCAAAGCAAGTCGGAACTAGTCAACCCAAAAGTCGGAGCTAGAAAAACATGTCGGAGAAAACACATCAAAACTTTAATAACGACATGCCGGAGCTATCAAAGACATGCCGGAGCTAAAGACAAAGCTCACCGGAGCTACCAAAACATGTCGGACCTAGATAAAGAAAGTTGGACCTATTGCCGGACCTTGTCGGAGCTCGGAACTATAGTCGGACTTTGCTAAAAAGGGGTTTTAGCAGAATTTCAGAACTTTTATCATCAAAGCCAATGTATTCACTACAAGCCAATGTATTCAGCACACATAGATCTCACAAATTCAAATGCAACATTATGAAAATCCAAATTCAGTGCATCCTGGTCTTTCTCCTAATCAGATTAGTGTCTCTATCAAAATTTAACTAGCGATGAGTGAGTTTGTTGAAGATATTTGCACTGGATGTAGAGGATAAGGGGGAGGATTTATGTGGGACCAGAGTAGACGTGCTCTGTTTCGCTGCTTGCTCACCGATTGCGACCGCGAGGGCATGCAAGTGCCAGCGATTGCTAGCTCCAGTCTGGCCACTGTGAGAATGGTTGAACTGCTGATGATGGCCTAGCCTCAGCAGGTTACGTGTTAATATATAGAAAAATGTTTACAAGGAAAGCGATCAATCGGATACATGTGGTATGATCACATACGATCAATTACCAAAAAACCGAGTTGATCAAAAGAAAGAAATAAACAAAACTGGAAATAAAAATATTACATGCCTACTAACAAATATAAAATACTAACTATAAAATATTCTATGAAGATGACGATCACACCTTCCTTAATTTCAAATTTGTTGTGCATCTCTTATTTTTGTCAACATATATTTCATACCTTGTTAACACCTCCCCTCAATCGCAACTTTCCATGTTGAGATTGTATTGAAAATCTGCAAGTCTTCGCGCTGTAAGTGCCTTTGTAAACCCATCTGCGATTTGATCTTTGGTGGATATGAATCTTATTTGGAGTAGCTTCTCTGCTACTCGTTCCCTTACAAAATGAAAATCAATTTCTATATGTTTGGTTCGTGCATGGAATACAGGATTCGCTGTCATGTATGTAGCTCCCAAGTTATCACACCATAAACATGATGTCTCCTTTTGTTCAATACCAAGTTCTTTCAAAATTGTTTCTACCCAAATAACTTCAGCAGTTGCATTTGCCAGAGATTTATATTCCGCCTCTGTGCTTGATCTTGATACTGTGACCTGTTTTCTAGCAGTCCAAGAAACAAGATTAGATCCCAAATAAATGGCAAAACCACCGGTAGATCTTCTATCATCAGGACATCCTGCCCAATCTGCATCAGAAAATGCATTTATCTGCAGAGAACTGTCTCTTACAAATTTAATACCAAAGCTAATAGTTCCTTGTATATATCTTAAAATTCTTTTTACCATAGTCATATGTGTGGTGCTAGGACAATGGAGAAACTGACATACTTTATTAACCGAGAATGCTAGATCTGGTCTGGTTAGAGTAAGATATTGTAAACCACCTACAATACTCCTGTACCGAGTAGCTTCTTGAGCATTAAGTGGTTGACCATCATGTGCAGAAAATTTCTCAGTAGTAGAGAGTGGTGTATTAACAGGTTTGCAGTTCTCCATACCTGCCTTCTTTATTATCTCATGGGCATATTTTCTTTGATTCAGTAAAATTCCTTCCTTTATCTTTCCAACTTCGATCCCCAAGAAATAGTGTAAAACACCCAAATCTTTTAATGCAAAGTCTTGTCTCAAGTCTGTTAATAATGCCTCTACAGCCTGCTCAGAAGAACTAGCAACCACTATATCATCAACATAAATCAACAGATAAATTATAATATTTCCCTTTCTGTAAATAAAGAGAGATGTGTCTCCTTTAGAGGACATGAACCCAATATTGATAAGTTTTGAACTTAATTTTGAGTACCATGCTCTTGGTGCCTGTTTCAATCCATATATAGCTTTGTCTAATTTACAAACAAAATTTGGATACCTTTTATCCTCATAGTCAGGGGGTTGAGACATATAAACTTCTTCTTCTAGATCTCCATGAAGAAATGCATTATGAACGTCGAGTTGTCTAAGACACCAGTTCTTTGAGACAGCAATCGATAAAACAATTCTAACAGTAGCTGCTTTAACAACTGGACTAAACGTATCTTCGTAATCAATTCCATACCTTTGTTTAAAACCTTTTGCAACTAATCTGGCCTTGTATCTGTCAATTGAGCCATCTGCATTTCGTTTGATTTTATATACCCATTTTGAATCTATGACATTATTCACCCCATCTCTAGGGACAAGATGCCATGTCTGATTATTCTTTAATGCTTGAAACTCCGCATCCATTGCTTTCTTCCAATTTTCATCACTTAATGCTTGACTGAGATTTTCCGGCTCTCCTGTAGTAGTCAAAAGGCATACAAAATCATTACCAAAATTTTTAGGTTTAGAGATATTATTCTGTAACCTTGTCTTTGGGCGTGTTTGTTGTAGAGTAGGTCCAGATTCTTGTAAATTTGACTCTGCGCCTGTATTATTTTCTTCCATGTGCGCCCCGCGCGCATGCACTGGTGTAGACTGCTCGCCTGGGTCAGACCCGCGTTCCAGCTGCCTAGGTGCGGGCAACGCACTGAACTCTTGGCCAGTCGCTTGCACAGGCATGATGTCAGCCTGGGGCCCATCATGTTGGTTGCCTTCTACTGCGTGTGCCTTCAATGGAAACTGCTCGTGTGCAATCCCGGAAATCATGGGTACAGAAGATATTTGCTGATTCTGCATATCGGTACAATCTGTATTTTCCTGCATATGATTAAGACTTCCAAAACTGTTTTGGTTAGTAATTTCCACCGGATCTGCATGCTCTTGAAAATTAACATGTTGAATATTTCCACCTGATTGCCATGTAAAAGGAAGCAATGTTGGATGAAGGACAAGGAGTTCAGATTTAAGTTGAGCTCCTGCATTTGGATGAAGATTTTAAAGGGAAAAATAGTCTCGTCAAAAATTACATCTCTTGAGATATAGACTCTGCCACTTGCAATGTCTAGACACTTGTACCCCTTATGCAGTGGACTATACCCCAAAAATGCACATTGCTTTGAACGAAATGCAAGTTTGTGATTGTTGTAAGGACGTAGATTTGGCCAACAAGCGCACCCAAAAACTCTAAGTTGGGAATAATCGGGTTTTGTGCCAAAGAGTTTTTCCAACGGTGTTTGATACTTGATGACACGAGATGGAGTCCTATTGATTAAATATGTGGCAGTGGAGAAAGCTTCGTCCCAAAATTTTAGTGGCATTGATGCATGTGCAAGGAGTGTGAGTCCTACCTCAACTATATGTCTGTGTTTACGTTCGGCTGCACCATTTTGTTGATGAGTATGAGGACAAGCCACTAGATGAACTATGCCTATTTGATTAAAAAATGAGTTCAGCTTTTGATACTCTCCTCCCCAGTCTGTTTGTATGGAGAGTATTTTTCTATCAAATAATCGCTCTACCAAGGTTTGAAAGGTGTGAAATTTCTGAAAAACCTCGGATTTATGACGAATTAGGTATATCCATGTGAATTTACTAAAATCATCAATAAAACTGACATAATAGCTATTCTTTCCAACGGAAGAAGGCGCTGGACCCCACACATCAGAAAACACAAGTTCTAAAGGAAATTGTGATACACTAGAAGATTTTGGGAAAGGCAATTGGTGACTCTTGCCTTGTTGACATGCATCACATACTTGTATTTTATTTGATTCTGAGGAACAAGGCAAATTATTCTCGCTCACTATTTTATTCACTATTACCATGGATGGATGACCGAGTCTATTATGCCAGCAATCAACGGAAGGTTTTGTTGTAAGAAAGGCGCATTTTGTAGTAGAATTTTCCAAGGATGGCCAAGGATAGAGTCCTCCCTTACACTTGCCTTGAAGAAGAACCTTCTTCGTAGCCCGATCCTTTACCAAAAAATATTGTGAGTGATACTCAATAAAAATGGGATTATCAGTGGTAAGTCTATGGACAGAGATAAGATTTTTCGTTGTGTTTGGAACATGCAGAATATTTCTAAGACGAAGTGAATGATCAGGCATGTGTAAGGTGGAATTACCAACAAAGTTAATTTTCATACCTGAGCCGTTTGCAGTATGAACTTTCTCTTGACCATTGTACTTGTCTTTTGTCGATAACTTGTCTAACTCTCCAGTAATATGGTCAGTGGCTCCTGTGTCTGTGTACCAGTTCGTGTCAATGCCATATGATGTAGTGGCATTATTGACAGCTTTTTCTTCTAGTTTGAATTCTCGATCGAAGCGGTACCAGCACTTGGAAGCTGCGTGTCCGATTTTGTCACATATCTGACATGTCAGACGACGTTCTGGTGTATCATGACCTCTACCGCGTCCGCGACCAGAACGTCCACCACGCCCGCGAGGGACACCACGAGCAGCGGAGTTGGCACTATATTGGTAGTGCCCCTGACTTTGCCGCTCCAGACGTGCTTCTGTTGTTAAGAGTTGCGCAAACAGATCAGATAAAGATATTACGTCTGATCTTGTACTTACATTCTCCACGAGGGAGTTGTAATCCGCGTCTAGCCCGGCCAGGATGTAGGCAATGACGTCTTCATCTTCTAGTTTCTTCCCGGCTGCAGCCATCTCATCAGCATACTCCTTCATTTTGGAGAAGTATGCTGCAGCCGAGAGACCTCCTTTTCTGGTGCTTGACAGCTTGGCGCGCAAGTGCATAATCCTTGCACGAGATTGAGAGGCAAAGCTCTCTTGGATCGCCTTCCAAACTTCTACAGCAGTTGAATACATCGCCACCTGTACAAGAATTTCTTTGGACAGCGTGGAATTTACATAACTCAATAATTGTTGATCTTGAACTACCCATGTTGCATACTCCGGGTTAGGCACCATCTCGATGCTCTTGTCTGTCTTCTCGACGACGATCTTCTCCGTGGGTTTCTTTACGGTTCCATCAAGGAATCCGTAAAGTTGTGCGCCACGTACAGCTGGCACAACTTGTGCACGCCATAGTAGGTAGTTCTCCCGAGTCAACTTCTCAACATATAGAAAAATGTTTACAAGGAAAGCGATCAATCGGATACATGTGGTATGATCACATACGATCAATTACCAAAAAACCGAGTTGATCAAAAGAAAGAAATAAACAAAACTGGAAATAAAAATATTACATGCCTACTAACAAATATAAAATACTAACTATAAAATATTCTATGAAGATGACGATCACACCTTCCTTAATTTCAGATTTGTTGTGCATCTCTTATTTTTGTCAACATATATTTCATACCTTGTTAACAGCCACAGCATGACAGCGCTTGCCCTCATCCATGCCAAAGCTTCTGGCTTGCCTCCTTTCCTCGTTCTCTCTGTTTGCTTACGCACGGGCACAACACAGCAGCTCGCCACTCCTCTGCGCGCTGCTGCACTCAGGCTCAGCGCTGCTCTACTACTGCTGCAGCTGCACCCGTGATCAAGGCTCAGTACACGCGCGAGTCATCGCCCTCCCCGGTGTGCCAGGCTTGTTAGCTGCGCCGTCCCGATGAGAAACAGAGGCATTCATCGTTGCTTTTGCCGCCGCGCGTCGGTTCTACGTGACCAGCTCTTCCCTGTGCTTTCTCAGCTTGGCCCAGGGTGCAGCAGCATCGCTGATACTTACTCTTCATCCTCAAGTTGGTGCCATGCTGTTCCTCGCCTTCCCGAGCTTGTTCCACGGCGGAGTGCTCTGTTCCTTTTCGTTGGAGCCACCACGGCACACCGTCACCTCAAGCTCGTTTGCAACTGCCACAGCATGCCAAAAGGTTTTACTACGCCCTCTCTCAACGTCCTTCACCCTTTCTCCTTGGGTTAGCCCGTGTTCCCCCGAGATTGCAAAGTTCTCCCCGTTGGTTTCATAGAACCGGACCCAGTGCTTTGAAATTCAAGCTACAGACGAAACCATCCTTCAATTCAGCTAGCAAATAATTTTTACATGATCCTATGAATCTCCTGCTGCAACAAGAACAGAGAATAATTGAGTCTAGTCTCCAGAAGGCGAGTTTTTTCTCACCGGCGGCTAGAAACCCTAGCTTCACTTGTGTTTTTATTTTCCAGTCAATTTGATCCCAATTGGTGTCCAAACATAGCTTCCTAAAGTCCCCGTGATGCAGCATGCCAAATTCTCTATCCCAATAACCCTTTATATCGCTTGGACGACCTCATCGGAATTTGTCCACCGCCGCCCATCGTCGCTAAGGTCGCTCCGACCACCTTCGGTCCTCACCCAACCCTCCATCATTTTCACCATCGCCCAATGCTTCGGTGACACCATGTCCAGTCAAGCTCGGACCGCAGTGAGCCATCGCCGGCGAGCAGGCGCTGTTCTCCGGCGGCTGCGCCGCCCATGCCGCCCCTGACAAAGGGTTGAGGAAGAACGGACCCGACCCCGCATGTCAGCCACTCATTTTATTCTTGGATCTGATTGCGGCACAGGATCTTTTATGAAAATTCGTGTAACCTTGTGGCCCTGCCGTGGCCTCTTCATGACTGGTGGATTTTAAATGGTGGGACCCTGTCAATGGTTAAAAGCCTTTTTCCTTTAGAAATATAATTGCAGAAACTAGTTGATCTTTGGAAAATCACTACTCACTGTAGGAATGTCCAAAAATAGTGAAATAAATTTTGTTAGCTTCCTCATTTCAAGTAATTTGCACTTAAGCCATTCAATTAGTATGAAACTCCTTGAATTATTCTGACTAATTCCTTTTCCACAAATCACTTGGGAATTAATTGCAAAAGCAAATATCATTTGAAAATTTCCAAAATTTACCATAATAATCTTCATAGTATCCTTGAATATCAGTAAAAATTTCAGATCCATTAATTTTTATTATGTTAGGTAAATTGATCAATTTTGCTCAGCTTAGTAGAAAATACCAGAAAATGACAGGATCTTGTAAAATCAATATCTGCCTCTAGAATGCTTAAAAAATGTCAAACAAAATTTGTTCCACTCTATATGAACTCCAGTATCCAGAAAACACACTTTCACTCATGACAAAGCTACAGTTTTTACATAAACATTCAGAGAATCCTAAAGACATTGAAAATTTTGTAGACCACAACCTATCATTACTAAAGCTGAAATTTTTCTGATTAGTCCTCCATAACCACATGACTCCACTGTGAAAATTACAGCTGCAGTTGATATTTTTAACTCAAGAAATTCGATGATCATTTCATATGTTTAAAACGTTAGTCATTTCATTTCATACATCAAGTCTGCTATGTTTCCCTCTGTTTGCTCCTCTGTTGTATTTGTACACCAGAGACCCAAATCTCCACACCAGTTGCTCTTCCTCAGTTTGGAGTGTATGCAAGTTCATTTCTTCATTTGCTAAGTTGCATTCTTGTCTTGGGCACATTGCACTTCATCTCAAATAGTCCCTATGTTCATTTGGTTTTTCCTCTCCTGTTGCCACACATATTCAGCAGCATATTTTCCCCTCCTATCCAGTTAATTCCTCTCAAGTTATACAGCTTCATTTGTAATTACTAAGTTGCCATATCCTCACATATGCATATTCATATCGATAGGGATCACGATGACGGCATTCGACAAGTGGAGATGGACGAGGAGCACCGCTTAGAGGAGGAGGCACAAGAAGGACTTCGCTACGAGCAAGAATTGCCCAAGCAACAGTAAAGACAAGCAAAAGGAGGAAAGCGATGAGAAGTTGCATCCAGATAATAAATCTGTTGACTATATTGACATTTATCTAGTTGCAACCTAAGGCAAGACCCGGTTTGCATTTAAGAGCTTTTATAAAGTTTTACTTTCTTCACTTTGTTGAATAGACTTGATATGTGCATTAGTTCTATGTTGATTCAATACTCCACATGCATGATCAAATAATCCCTAGAGTGGATGGTAGTATAAGACTCTCTTGGGTTA
Source organism: Tuctoria greenei (assembly GCA_036927565.1). Classification (NCBI taxonomy): domain Eukaryota; kingdom Viridiplantae; phylum Streptophyta; class Magnoliopsida; order Poales; family Poaceae; genus Tuctoria; species Tuctoria greenei. Next base: position 21,874,661 of record JAYESD010000007.1, on the reverse strand, counting down.
TATTGCTATGCTTAATGTTTAGTTAGCAGATCGGTAGAAGTCGAGTATGTTGGACACTACTCGCGAGATTGGTCACATTTTATCGACCACAAGTCAAGTAGTTGAATTCTACTTGCGAGAGAAGTGGAGTGAGAGAAACCTACTCGCGAGATGTTACCATAACGTTAACTCTTTAATATGAGACATGAACGGGGATTTGTGTAGGTTGGTTTGCCCACATCGCGTTTGGGTCGATAATGGCAAGGCGGATGTTGGGATGTGGATTGGTAGCCCCCGTATGTGTTAGTTAAGGCCTGTCTCGTGCTTGGCCCTGTTGAGCAAGTTTGAACTGTACCATAAAGCATAATGGCTATATGGGATCGAGGAAAACTATGTACCTTGAGCTTCCTCTATTGGAATCTTTTCAATTGGCTTAAGTTGTTGGATGTTAGTACAGTAGGAGTCAACTCACTCATGAACATCTCACAGCGGAGGTGCACCTTGAGGGGAGCTCACTGTTCGGGTCGATAGAATTTTTTCAATGTGAATGAATTTGGGGAAAGGTGTTTGCTTGCGATATCAGTGGAGTGTGGCGATGCACCTCCGAGTATGGGCGTACGTGTCGTGCAGTCCGGGTGTCTTTGATTCGAATCACCGTCGCTCGCGGTTATGGATTGAGCATACTTGGTCACCGAGTCTTTACGTTGTAATAGTAGTGGGAAGATTATGAATATGCTGCTATGAATAATATCTTGTATTGCAACCTTGGCTGAATTAGAATTAGCACAATTAAAGTTATCATTTCCAAACCTTCAAGTTGAATGAAGCTTATGCAACTTTGGGCGAATATCATTGTAGATGAAGTGTTTCTTGTTTGATTGTGGAATTCACAATGATGCTACGCCCAGGGAATGCGTATGCTACCTTAAAACTGACTACTAAGGATTTACTTTCGGCAAGTTCATTTCTGCAAATTCAGCTTTCCAGTCTTTAAAGTTTCTAGCATGTAGAGTTTCATGCCTTAGGTGAGACGATTAATTCTTGCTGAGACTTGTGCTCACGTTTGCTATATTTTGGTTTTTGTAGGAATTATAGCTTATGCTTATGTTGTGGTTGTCCGTGAGACCTCGAGCTTGTCGAGATGTATCACTCACGGAAACCTTGTCACTGCTTACCTATTTCGTGTTGCTAGTGAAAAGCGTTCGCAGGCACGAATGGCTTCTCTTGTGCATAGCTAGTTGAGTCTATGAGTATGTATATTACATCGTGTTGCATATTATGTTGTAAAAGAGAATCTTGTGAAATAAAATCTTTGTGTTGGTTATTTTGTGTTGCTTTTCATGTGTGATGTTGGATGTTGCATCGCACGACACCACCCAATGTGATTCCTAGAACGGCAGGACCCTAGCCCCCACAGTCTGGTATCAGAGCCAATTTGGGAATAGCATGCTTGAAAAGTGTCTATTTTGAACACTTCGAAGTAGTCGGTGAGAATTAGTCACTATGCCCACATAAGTTCTATTATAGTATTAGTTACTTAAAGTGGCAAAGCTAATATACTTGTTATTATATTCAGTAACAACGCTCCAATATCAGGTAAGAGGTAATGTACGCCATTGCAAGCAGATAATTGCGGTAAGGTCCCCATACGAGAGGTAGTATGATGATTGTTCCGCGTTGCTTGGCACCGAATTAATATGAGTCTCCAAACCTTATCATGGTTCTAGGAACATATGAAATGCTGCTTCCCGGCGTGCTTCAAGCAAAAGCGTGGATACCCCATTGTGTGGTCAAAAACACGATAGTATGAAACTCTTGTACAATTCATGTTCAATGAGCCATATGAAGCGCTTGCCATCAGAATGCCTCGGTGATTTAGAGACAGTACGTGGTATCTATCGGGTTGATAAAACTCCCATCCATGATGATCCATTCGCACTTTACTCGGGTCTCCCATCGTGTGGTGTTGAAACGCGATCACGTTTCTCGAGACGTGTTCTCCTCGAGGACGGCCTGTATGGAATGATACAGGGCGTTAGCTTTGGAAATATATTATTGTGATTGCCTGAAATGGTCGCCCGTGCGGGCTATGCCATACGACACCATAATGAGTGTTTTGTAAATTGAGTGTCTTCTGCAGGTACACTAACTGTGTTATCCATAGCTCGAGTATAAAATGTTTGGGAGTGACGTCATTAGTGCCACCATTAAGACGTATGCCGGAATACCGGCTTATAATTTTCTTTTGTGAGGACATAGTACCGGCATTGCATTCAAGTTTCATCGGACACGTCGACGACGATATCCATTTCGGCAGTGGAACTCGACCTCAAGTAAAATGGAACCGTGATGATGTAAGAAATGCATGTACTAGTCTCTAGTTTTGAATTAAGATTCAAATTGAAGTAGGTTTTCAATTAAATGTTTCAAAAATCAGAGTTTCTATTTTCTGGCGGAAACTTAGCCCATCTTTGAAAAGCAATAATTCCCAGTAGATACTCCGGTAGAGGTCTATTTTACATGGTTGGAAAGTTTAGGAATTCTACTATAACTTTTCTGTTCACCTCCAGAACAGAAGCAATCTCTAACCTATTCCAATGTTCAAAATTAAAAAATCTGTCAAATATGTACAGAACCTGGGACAGTTTGTGGACTGTACACTAATTCTATGATAACTCTAAGTAGAAACATCGAATGAAGCCATGTGATATATTTCTGGAATCCTGATGAGCTATGTAACAATGTTGTAATTTAAAATTTTCTCAAATATTGATATTTTCTGTATGAAATTTTGTGCACAAATCAACATAAACAAAGGAGGTGCTGCCAAAATTACTCAGCAAGCTGTCAGGTTTGAAAAGCTATATCTCATCATCCAGAACTGATCTGATGGCAAATCAATACTTTTTGGAAAGGTGTTGAAGTGTACTTCAACTTTTTTGTTCCCCTCAAGATCTAATTTTTCCATTATCTGGATCAAAATTGAAGTTTAGTCCAGACTGGTCATTTTTCAACAGAAACTTGGTCAGTTTGAGACATTTTGAGTTTTTGTTATGGATTTGGTTCTCGATTTCAACTTGAGAAATTTTGTAACATCCCAGGTGTTATGAATCAACAATTTACCAGTGGAATTGAGTGTTTGACCCAATCAAATCTCTTTTCTTTCTATGGTCATGTTTGTGTCGTATTGAAGATTAGTGGACGTGTATGCATGATAACGCGCATAACGTCTCGTTGTGAGCCACAATAGCTGAAATGAACTTCTATCCATGGAGCTCATTATTTGGAACTCGCCATTGTGAAGTTGGTATAGAGATGATTTGCACATCACCTTCCCATGAGGATATTGAAGTAAGTTTCTCGAATCCCTAGTTTGAAACTTTAAGGGGGAAGGAGTGCGCTCAAGCAACTTAAGTGTTCAATCACCAACCTCCTCTACATTGTAAAGTGTCGACAACCAAGTGATCAAGTGGGACTATATCTTGAAGAGAATTCAACTCCATACACAAGAATTACTCAGCATAGCAGAAGTGTAACTTCAACTCCATTATCACTATCAAGGGAAATATCAATCACCACTACATGATCGAAGAGAAGATTAAGTGAGGCAACATTAAGAACAGCTCTAGTAACCCCGACCTTATGCCTAGTGATATTATCTTAGTAAGATGACTTAGTTGATTTTTTATGCAGAACTAATTTCGTGATTCAGTAGGTGCAGCAAGGATTAGGTGCAGAATTAGATGGATCGATTAGAAGGGTACAAATTTGCAAAAGTAAGATTGTGTAGTATATTGCTCATCATTCCTCGCTTCCTTGGCTAAACTTGCATTCTGCAACCCGGGTGTTTTTGATTCGAATCACCGTCGCTCGCGGTTATGGATTGAGCATACTTGGTCACTGAGTCTTGACGTAGTAATAAAGAGTAGTGGGAAGATTATGAGTATGATTCTATGAATAATATCTTGTATTGCAACCTTGGCTGAATTAGAATTAGCACAACTAAAGTTATCATTTCCAAACCATAAAATTGAATGAAGCTTATGCAGCTTTGGGCGAGTATCATCGTGGATGAAGCGTTTCTTGTTTGATTGTGGAATTCACAATGATGCTACGCCCAGGGAATGCGTATGCTACCTTAAAACTGACTACTAAGGATTTACTTCTTGCGAGTTCATTTCTGCATATTTAGCTTTCCAGTTTTTAAAGTTTCTAGCATGTACAGTTCCATGCCTTATGTGAGACGGTTAAGTCTTGTTGATCATTGTGCTCACGGTTTGTACATTGTGGTTTTTCCAGGTATTATAGTTTATACTTATGTTGTGGTTGTCTGTGAGACCTCGATCTTGTCAAGATGCATCTCTCACGGAAACCTTGCCGGAGTTTACCTTTTTCGTGTTGCTAGTGAGAAGTGTCCACGGGCATGGACGGCTTCTCTTGTGCATAGCTAGTTGAGTGTATGAGTATGTATATTACGTTGCATCATATATTATGTTGTAAAAGAGAATCCTGTAAAATAAAATCTTTGTGTTGGTTATTTTTTGTTGCTTTTTGTGTGTGTGTTGTTGGGTGTCGCATCGCTCGACACCACCCAATGTGTTTCCTAGAATGGCGGGATCCTGGTCCCCACAATCGACCTCCGAGAGGCGCTTCATCAACGCGTGCCTCGTCCGTTGTGTTGTCAAGTGGTCGTCTCTCGTAGATCCTGTTGGAGCTCAATGCCTTAAAGGAGACGCTGGCACAGACCCACGTAGAGCCGGAGAGGTCGAGGGCGGAGCAGGAGAGGGCGAGGGCGGAGAAGGAGAGGGCGAGGGAGAAGCAGAGAGGTCGAGGGCCTTCCAGAAGGTCACAAGCTTGTACATGGCCCAGATGCAAGCAACGGTAGTGGTAAGTAATATAAACTACTATAGTTTAATTTTATAGCATTTCAGTAATATATACCTTGTAATATTTTCCAATGGTGGACACTTGCTCGATAGAGCGGTCAGCAGATCGAGATTCCTCTTTTTTCGCTACCGCAGGAGACCCCGACACAGACGCCCCCAGCACAGATGCCCCCGGCGTAGGTAATAAACTTTTATTTAATATTGTCATATTCATTTTAGTATTTCACATAAGGAGAGGAGGTAGAACATAGGGTGAGACAGAGTGAGATAGAGGCGGAGTAAGAGAGACAGACATAAGTTGAGAGAGAGAGAGGTGAGGCAGAGGTGGAGTAAGAGAGACATAGATAGGGAGAGATGGAGTGCGAGAGAGAGAGGATGCTAGACAGGGAGAGGAAGAGAGAGAAAGTGATGGAGAGGAAGAGAGCGAGAGAATGAGAGAAAGAGAGAAAGAGAGAAATTGTGACAAAAAGATAGGGAGAGAAAGTGAGGGAGAGAAAGAGAAAGAGAGTGAGAGAATGAGAGAAAGAGAGAGGGAGAGGGAGAGGAAGAGAGTGTGAGAGAAAGAGGTAGAGGGAGAGGAAGAGAGTGAGAGAATGAGAGAGGGACAGGAAGAGAGTGAGAGGATGAAAGATATATAGAGAGAGAAAGAGTGTGAGATAAATTTGTAATATGTCTAACTCTAATATTCTTTTGCAAGTTCAACGACGGCGGCGCAAACTCCTTCGGCACAGCTACCGGCACCTAGAGGGACGTGCGGAGATGACCTTTTAGCTCTGAAGGTAGTCGAGGGGCTAGTGTGCAGCCCAATCAGAGTTCGTGTTGTGATTGATAGAGTTTGTGTTTTGATTGATACTGTTTTTGCTGTTGTTCTATTTATATTACTGTTCTGTTTGTGTTGTGAGCTCGCCATCGTGCGAGGTAGGAAGTTTCTGTTTTTAAATAATTAAAAACATAACTTACATCGGCTATGGTAAGGCTGATGTAAGTTATCAATTGTTAACTTACGTGAGTCCGACCATACTGACGTAAGTTATACCATGTAACTTACGTCGGCCCGGTCATAGTCAACGTAAGTTAGACCATGTAACTTACGTCGGCTACAGACGCCCGACGTATGTACTAACTTACATCAAATATTGACAGCTGACGTAATTAAGTGGCGGCCGACGTAATTAAGTAACTTACATCGGTAGCCAACATAAGTTAGCTTAATTACGTCCAAACTGCACATCGGCCAATAATTGATGTAATTAAGTAACTTATGTCGGCTTTGCCCTTAATTACGCCAGCCCTGGCCGATGTAATTGATCGGGTTTCCTGTAGTGTGCTCTATTCAAGTTCTGGTGAAAAAGATTAGGTTTAACCAAATTGATTTGGGAGGAATGTGATTTTGAACTTCAATATGACATTCATGTAGAGGATTAAACCTAATGTCATAATCTGATGAAGACAAAATATAATGAAGCTGGATTTTTGTAGTAGTCCACAAATGTCATAAGAAAGGTGCTAACAAAGTCTCAGCTACAGTAATGATGTATTGTGGTCCATAAAAATCCATAAAGCTTTACGCTTCACTGAATTTTCTGGAGCTTTCTCATGCTTAAAACTGGGTTTTTCAGAAAGTGTTGGTAGGAGGCAAAAAAAAGTTGTTCCACATTTTTGTAAGCTTCCTAGAGGGAGATATAGATTTTACAAGTTTCGGAGAAATTCTCAAAATGCTACTGTTGATTTTTGAATTTTCTATGGACATAGAGATTTGGAACACTGTTTGACCCAGCAAATTAAGTACAATGAACTTGAATTTTTGCTTGAGTCTCAGGATATTTGAATGAAGATTATGGCAAAAAAAAATAGGATTTCTTCCGTAAAGGACTTCAATTGGAATAAATTCATAAAGATTTAAATTTGGAGATTTATTGAGCACCATCTAGGAACTTTCATATCAATTAACTTGCACCGCTGCAAAGTACTTTCCATGAGGAATCCAACAATATTTATTTTGGATTTTTTGGTCAAATCTACAAGGAATAATGAATTTCCTAAAACTTCTATTTCGGCATTTATTTTCCTATTAGAAAACCCCTTAGCCTTTGACAGTGGGCCCTATGGTTTGAATTGGACCACTCCGGTTGAAGCAGCGCAATGGGCCACAAAATCACCCGTAGGCACACCTTATCTTTGCCGCAAGTTGATCCGGAGAACCGTTTCCGCGGCCGACACGAGGGCCAGACTCGAGTCATCTCCCAGCTCACGCCCAGCGACGCGGGTGGTGGCGCCCGACGGCGGTGTGGCTTACCGGACATCTTCCCTATGCGTCTCCCTGCCTAAAAATGGCCGCCATGCCCTAATTTTTGATGAGGAATCTTGTTGTGGTGTCAGTTTTGCTTGGTGGTGGTCGGAGCACCATGCGCAATGGCGAGGGCAGCGCGGCTGATGCCGGCGAGCGCGCTAGGTCTTGGCAAGGGACCTCTTGGCTTATGAAAAAACTCACAAGCAGCTGGGAACTTTGAGGAATGTGTAAATGCATCCCAATCAAGCTCAAAACGATGGGAAAACTGTTTTCACCCATGACCTAGGTCCATTTAGAGTGGCGGCCACAGAAACTCATCACCCCGATGTTATGATTCATCTGTTTTATTTCCATTTGATCAAGCAGAATCGTGAGGAGATGGAGGATTTATCTCCTAATTGGAATGACCCGAGATGCAATGGCTAGGACGAATTTCTAGGGTGAAGTTTGATTGTTCATGGTGATCGTTGGGGAAAAAATGGAAAATCCTAGAGACTCAAGCCATGGCAAAGCGCGAAACTTTGCGGGAAGGTTGAGGTGGACGGGATGAACCTTTTGGTATGTTTAACGCCAGTGGAGAGCTTCTGGTTTGGCCGGGCAAGATTGAACCATGGCGGCACCCGAAAACAGACCGTGAGTGAGAGTTGAGCTTTCCACCATGAGTAGAGGAAGAAGTCATGTTGGGGCAGCACGGGGAGGGAGAGGACGACGGCGTGAAGCCTCCTGTAAGCTTGGTGAGGCAGCAACCAGTGGAGGACATCGGCCGAGGTGCTTCCCTTTGTGCTCAAAGGCGGCAACGAAAAACAGATGCTTGTGCGTGTGTGCGGTAACCAGAGGGAGGAGAAATCTCCAAGGTGCTTTGTAGATTGAGGAGGAGCAAGAGCCTTGCATGTTTCAGCTCTGGCTAAGGGTCAAGTGCTGGCAGCATGCAGATGTGCGGTGGAGTCCCCTAAATCAAAGAACAGAGTCAGTATTAGGCTGCCATGTGGGTCCCACCAACCCCTCTCTTCTTATCCCCTCTGGTAATTCTTTTCTCTATTTAAACCATCCTCAAAATTGCTCAAACTTGGTGGACAAGGAAAATCAAATGTGTAGAACCCAATTATGGATTCCAATTTAAGAATTGACCAAGTTTGATTCAGATTCAAATTTGAATTTGAATTCAAATGCATTTAAATGATTGCATTGAATTAAATAGCAAATTAAGTTCAAAAATTTTGAAACTTGGCACTGAGGCCAATTGAGGTATGAGGAATTTAATGGTGAACTCAAAGTTTATGTTTGACTATTTTCCACATGAATTTTGGATTTGAATTTGAAACTCCTTGATTAGGGTTTGAATTAATTTATTTTCCCATTTGCTATTTTGATTTATTATTCTCATCCTTATTTTTATTTCTCATATCTGAAATGAAAACCTAAAATTTTCGCGCTTTTACATAAAACCTCGAAACATTTCTTCCTATTTCACCCTTGAAATGATTCTGAAATTGTGTGTCTAACACAGGTTCAAGTGTTTCAGTCCAGAATCCGAAATGTTTCACCTTGTCAAACGACTCTAAATAATTTCCTTTACACAAACACACAGACAGGAACACATATGCTAAAACTAAAAGAACACAACAGGACTATGACTAAAGTGCAAACAGTTATTTGATGTAATCGTACAAAAATCTCTTCTAAATTACGACCTACATCATATGGGAACTGTATTTTTGCAATTTAACTCTCACATTTGGCAACATAAATGCACAACAAAAACTATTGTCAGGCGGAAGAGTTTAAGTAAAAGAATACAATGACCATATGATACAGCATCATATGATATAAAAGAATTTTTTACACAATTGTACTTAAAAATGATTTACACTCTAATCGTTCCCACGTTGACCAGCATTCCGACAAGTGGATGGAATTAGGCGCGCAAGTTAGGCGTCGCTCATGCACGCCTGGGCGCCCTCGCTTTGCTCGTCCATGGCGGACGACTCATCCCTCCACAGGTCCATTTAGGAGCTGCATACGGTTCAGTTCCTCACTCAACAGCCAGAGTTTTTGTTGGAAGAAGCGAGAGCAAAACCTAGCCGCCCCGCGCCGCCGTCTCCTCCTTTCCCACGCTAACCGAGCCCCTCCGGCGACCGACTCATCTCCTCCTTTCCCACGCTAACCGAGCCCCTCCGGCGACCGACTCATCTCCTCCAGGTATCGGGCACCCCCCTCCCCCCGCTACGTTTTGCATGCTCTCCCTCCCTTCTTTCCCTAGTCGCGCGCAAGGTCGCGGTTTCCTTTGATTGAGCAGATTCGTCGCCGGGTAGCAGCAGATCGGAGGCATGTCCAGCTTCTACCAGTTGTTAGCGCGCACACTACGTCTGTGCCCTGCCTACGCCTTTATCTCGCATTATTTTTTTAGCATATGAAATTTATTCTCAACTAATATCTTTAGCAGTAACGCTTTCTAGTGGTGAATCTCTGGCCCTGGTGATCCCTCCTGTGATTTCTCTGGGAGATCTTTCTACATAGGGATGCTTATCGGTAACTATTATTGTTCCTGTACTGTGCGCAAAACAAAATCTATGCATGTTTTTTTTCATATATAAAATTAAGCATACTCATTCCTGTTCATGCATGATTAACTGCACACCAGAATATCAACCTAAGTGCCACGACAATGAACGCGGCTGTGAACAAGATGACTATGTACTACGTATATTGCTCTTTCTTTAACAACTAAAATCCATGTCTCTTCGCACAAGATTTACTAGTTTATGGATGAATGATTATTAGAAACCGATTTAATTTCTGGGTCACTACTACAAAAAGCATTTTTACAGGCGCCTCAATTTTTCAAACACAGGCGGTCCTTAAAAATTTCGACACATGACATCGAAATAGCATGTATTAGTAATTGTTAACACGTGTGTTTATGTGTTTGCAGTGATCACTACATAATGATCTTCATCAAGCCAACGCAGAGAAAGGCAACAGTCTTGGACTAGGCCGATTTCCCACCAGATCGTTACAAAGATTTCCTTTCCATTTTGAAACTGTACATTTATTCAATAATTTTAATTTACACACATTTAGAATGTGTTGACAAGTTTTATATGACATTTCTCGTATTACAGCGCTTGGCGGTTTTATGCGGAACAGCTTGGCGGTGAGAGACCTTCCAATACGAATGCATTAGACATTAAAACGTATTATACTTGTCCGAAGCAGCCTGCTGGGAGTGTCTTATGCGGGTATTATGCATGCGAGCATCTTCCGACCGTCGGCGTATATAGAGTGAATCGTAAGGATGTAAGTTATCCTTAATATCGATATCTTATTTTTTTACTTTTGAGTTTCATTTTCATTGTAACTAGCATAGTTTAATACTTATATTCTCTGATGTTCAATATTACCAGAAATATTATTATCATATTTTTATTCTAACTTCAAAATTCAATTGCTCATAGTACAACTGCTCCAAAAATATCAATTAAATTTTTGTATACTCTCACTTTGATCTATACTTTGAGATTGTTCAAATCAACACATTCTAAACCTTGTTATATGTTATATTGCAGCACACGAAGAATCTGAACGAAAATGGCCGGTTTGTAGAAGTATTCTTGATGGAGGAGCCGACATGATTGCTTCTGAACTCTGTCAGTTCATCGTCGCGAAATTTTGCACAAGAAAGGGAAGTTCTTTGATGAGAATGGTGCAGCAGCTGATGTGTCAGAACTTTGCGACTATGCCAATATAAACAGTTTTTAGTGAAAACTTGTAAACTATAAGATGAATTGTATGTATAACTTGTACATATGTATATTGTTTTAGTGAAATTGACTTCTATGATGATAATATTGTTGACTTTTGTTCTGTGCTGATATTGTTGATGTTTGTTCTGTGATTATATTGAATTGACCTGGAAATTAGAAATAACAGCGGTAGTACTGCATAGGTTATATCTTATCACATGCGGCTATTAACCAACGGCTAGACATGCCTGTGAAAAACAATTATCACAGGCGGCTAGATACAGGTAAAGAATCATCTGTGATAACCTAATTATCACAGGCGGTTATTGTTATGGTAGAAACCGGTTGCGGTAAAAGGTCTTCACAGGCGGCTTGATGTAGGTCAACATCCGTCTGTGATAACACCATTATCACAGGCGGTTAGTTATGTTGCAAGACCCGCCTGTGATAAGACAATTATCACAGACGGATATATATGCTGCACTACCCGCCTGTGATAACTTATCTTCACAAGCGGCTAGCATAAGTAAAAACCGCCTGTGATAATGTTTCTTCAGAGGCGGTATCACTTCTCCGCCTGTGAAATTGCGAATTATCACAGGCTCTTCGTTTCAGACGGTTTTAAAAACCGCGTGTGATAATAGGTTTGGAGCCTCCTGCGATAAGGCTTATTGTAGCAGTGGGTGCACAAGACCTCTATTTTGCTGATTGGTGCTTTCCAAAATGAAGACTAATTTCTATGTGGACAAGAGTTATATAGTGCGCTGATCTGTATTTTATCTCTAGCAGCAGGGAGAAAAAAAATGTCGAAGCAAGAATCACCAAGCAGGGCCTCGGGTCATCAGTTTCTTGTTACTCCTGCCGAGAGGAAGCAACCGCGGATGATACAAACTACTCTGGATATGTTCAGGAAGACGCCAGAGGATGTCGTACGGGAAAGGCATGCCCCAGATTTTGTGCAGACTCGCATTGAGCGGTCAGAAAAGCAGAAAGAACAGCATGAGAAGCTGAACATGCTTTGGGTTGAATTCTTTCAGGCCAATGGCAAACCACTCGGCGCCATGAATTCCAGGCAATTTGGGATTATGCTCAAGGCTATTGCACAGTATGGACATGGGTATGTATGTCCTAGTCAACAGGAGTTGAGGGGGCCTCTCTTTGAGACAGAGATGAAGGGGGTGGATAAACTGAGGGAGAAGCACGACAAAGCCTGGGAACGTCACGGTTGCACGCTCATGGTGGATTCCTATGTCGATAGTTGGAGGAGTACCTACTTGCTCAGTTTCATGGTTGCTAGTGTGGTGGGAATTTTCTTTTTGGGTTCTGCTGATGCTTCATGCCAATCAGATAATGCAGAACTTTTGGCAGACAATACTGGACAAGATTGAGGGCATTGGCAGGGACAAAGTTCTTCAGGTTGTCACTAAAAATAGTCATAGCCTTAAGGCGGCATGCAGGCTTCTAATAGAGGGGATTCCTACACTTTTTTGGACACCCTGTGCTTTCCCGTGCTTGGACCTTTGTTGAAGGACTTTGGGAGGTTACGAGAGGTTAAGAAGCATATTCAACTTGCCAAGCGTGTCACCACATTTATATATAGGCATGCTAGACTTCTCAGTGCATGCTGCTGTTGGTCATATGACAATTCGGGTTAAGGCCTGTTCGATATTCGATCCATAAGCAATTAGAGTACTAATGGGTCTGCGACCTAGCTAAAAGCCTATTAGTACGTCTATAAATACGAGGGGTAGGGTTAGGGGCTAATGACTCCACCACGTGATAGCTCTAGCCGCCACCCCTCGCAACCGAGACCCTTGCCACGCGCGCGGTGCTAGCACACCGGCGCACGATGTTTCTCCCCGTACGTGTGGACTTCGTAGAGGCGCTGTTGCTACTGCTGCGCTGATCGGCTACGACGATCGTGATCGTTTACCTGCTGCCATGACGAGGATGAGGAGGAGACGAACGAGATCGTCTGCTTCTCTTACACCGACGCACGTCTATGTTCCGCTGCGCTGCCCGTCTAGTGATAACGATCTATGATCTTTGTACTCGCAGGTTTCCTAAGTGATGCGGTAGAGTTGCTAGAGTAGTGTACCATAGATTTCCCAACAGTGGCATCAGAGCCGACTTGCGTAGTTTTTGGTCTGGATCTTGCTAGTAGATGGGATGTACTGCGGGGTTTGGAATTGGTTAGAGTAGATTGTGATCATATATGACTAAAGGGTCAGTTCGTGCTCTTTCTCTGCTGTGTGCACAACCTGTCCCTACCGGCTGGAATCACCATCGGGACTAATCGTGTACATAGCTAATAGATTGAGCTAATAGACTATGGTCATGAGTCGCGATCTACTTATGAATAACCGATCACATTGAAAATTGAGGCATTTTGAATGGCTCGGATTCAGGTTGATTTGATCAATCTGATGAGATTTTCAAAGTGATTTCATAGATGCAATCAACAACCACCCCATGGATGCGGGACTGCCGTTTTGTTGTCTGCTATAGCGATTACATAATATCGTTTTGTGCTAGAAAATGTTATACGCTTAACTCATTTTTGCAGAGAATGATGTGAATGGAATGGCCTTATTGTGATGTGATGATTTGTGTGTAATATTCGTGCAGCCTGCGTGTTGCAAATTTAACACAACCGGGTTTAGGTTGTCACATAATTGTATAACGACCTGTGTGTCGACCTGTGATGCTTGATCTCTAATGTAATTTATTTGGTAGCTATTAATTATATTAGCTTCTTTTATGATCATAGAGATGTCTTCAAGCATGGTGGAGATGGAGATCACCACAAGAAGGGAGGCATGGCAGCTCAGATCATGATGGAACCATGGTGATGGAGACCATTATGATTCTAAAGGCCATACTATTCACAATATGATATGATCATATGCCTGTGATGTTTACATATTACTATTCTTTTTGTTACAATACAATTTTGACATGTGATCACTTGAAGAGTCATATGCAGTTATAACTTCCTGCATGCAAGAGTCATGTCTCCTCTCCAATGGCCACCATCATATGTATAAATAGAAGACAAGTGAATGAATAAAAGATAGTTGAATCATTTGCAATTCTCTCAATTGTTTCTCTCAATTCTCTCTCAATTAGTATTCAACACGTCATCAACACTTTTATCTACGGACAAGAGAGAAAGGAAAGTAACAAGAATGGGTAAGATGTATGGAAGACTTACCGGTTTTCTTCTTGTTGTTCTTCAAGATGAAGACACACTCCATCGTCTCCGCCGAAGGATGAATGAACATGGAGGTCGCCATCGCCAAGGACATAACCACCAATGGTTCAACCCTGCAAGAATAAGACAAAGGAGATATCTTTGCCGCAGTGCACGTCATGGTGGACGGCTCTCCAGTCGTTGCCGCGAGTGTCGCCCTGGAGGTCGGCTCAACCGCCGAGCGGTGGTCGCCCCTTTGCCACCACCACCAAGAAGTATATTGCAACGCCGCATCGAGGACCATTCTCCAACTCCATTTCCCCGCCGTCCATCGGACCCTGACACCCAACAACTGGGTCGTCAAGAGGAACCGGACGCCATCCTCGGTGGGGAGATATCCAACCGGGTTGCTAAGGTTCAAGGATCTTCGTCATTGGACGGACAGGGGGAGAGGGAAAGAGAGGGAAGAGATGGCAGTCCGAACATCACAACGGCCACCGGATCCATGGCGCCAGCGGTTGCCAAAGTCGCCACGCCACCACCAATACGGCGAACGTCGAGGATACGGATTGGACCCCGAGGTCCTTTGGCCGCACGCACCACTCCTCCAACGGCACCACCTGCAACAATAGCATCACATGTTCCTATATCAGCAACAACTCACTGTGAAAACGAGACACCAAAACTCGTATCCACACCGACGCTTCTGAGCCCGAGTGGAAACTGGATCCTTCGCCGATTTTCACATCTTGACGCCCCAACCCGAGCAACCCGAAGGCCTGGATCTTGGGCCTCGCTCGCCGGCTCCAACCGAGCGGTGGGGACTGGGGGGTTGAGGGGCAGCAGCACCAGAGAATGAAGGTAAAGCAGGAGGAATGCGCTGGAGGAGGAAAGGCGGAGAGAACGAGGCAGCAGTGGTGGCTCCGGGAGAAGAAAATGCAGGCGGAGAGAACAAGACGGCGAGTAAGGCTAGGGTTCGACCTAGCTGGCTCCCGATGCTTCTCGCCCCCTTTTTCTTCACTGCCGATCGCACCTTGGGCCAGGCCGTGGGCTGCGCCGCCGTACCATGCGCTCGGTCGCGCATTTGGCTGGGCCGTGCGTTCGGCCGGGCCACACATTTGGTCGGGCCAAACGCCCATGGTTTGTGCCGCCTCTTAAGCCCAAATTATATATAGTTTATTCAATTTCCAGTTTATTATATTTAGTGTGAATTTAAATTTGAATGTAGTTTAAATTCCTGCAAGTGTGTATGTATTGTAAATTCCGTAAATATAAGTATGATCAATATTTATTACAACAATGTGTATATTGCATTTAAATATTATATGCAATATATTCTGAAATTTGGCTAATTTTCAAATTTTTGCCAAATAGATAAAATTAAAACTCACATTGTCCAAAATTCATTGTTTAGGCTATTTTTAGAATTTGGCCTCAACCTTGAATTTTGTTTATTATATTTACAAAGTTTACAAATTTCGTCATTTAAGCTAATTTTAAAATTTTGGCTTATGATGGAAGATAATACTACACATAAATATATAATGTAAATTGACTCATTTTAATTTGGCTATTTCTTTAATTGGCCATCTTTAACATGAATATACATACATTTGTTCTTCTTATTAAGCCATTTTCCTAAATTTGGCTACATAAGAGAATAAATTTAATGTGTTTTCATTATGATTAACACACATTACAACACCACCATGATGATTTTATTAATAAAATCTCTGGTTTCCTATATGTAGGAATCAATGTCTCGCGAGTTTGAAGAACATGCTCTTGATGGACATAATTACCCGACATGGGCTCTTGACATCAAGATTAGTTTGGCTTTTAAAGGACTCATGGCTGCTCTTACTCCTCCTGAAGAAAGACCTGCAGTATTTTTGGATACATTCAAGTACCAGACACTATATATCGTTCGTAATCACCTCCATCTAGATTTAAAATCAGAGTATGTGATGGAAGAAGAACCTCATATTCTTTGGGTGGCATTAAAAAGGCGTTATGAACAACAAAAAGTAATATTATTTCCTGAAGCTAATCATGAATGGACTCAAATTTGTCTTTAATACTTTAAGTCTATAGAAGACTATAATCATGTTGTTCATAAGGTATGTGACATATTAAGGTTTTGTGAAAAAGAACCATCAGAAGAGGATAAATTTGAGAAAACACTTCAGACTATGCTTCCTTCTGATAGGGTCTTACAACATCAATACCGGGCTCGCAACTACCAACGTTATGTTGACCTCATTGGAGATTTACTTCAAGCAGAGAAGCATGATGAACTTACTATTAAGAATCATCACCAACGTCGTGTTGGGACTGCTCCTCTACCTGAAATTCATCATAGTGAGAAGAAAGCTAATGCTTCTAAGAATATAAATTCTAAGAAAAATGGTAGATCTGCTAGACGCCGCCGTAATAGGAAAAAGAATAAGAAATTCTGAAAAATAATGAGAAAGGATGGTGTTCCCTTTAAAAGAAAATAGTGCAGTGTAAGGCATGTGGCACTTATAAGCATACTGCTGATAAATGTCACACACTTAAACACCTTGTGGCTTTGTACCAAAAATCACTGGGAAAAGACAATAAAGCTCAAGGATCTCAAAATGAGTATGAAACTCATTTAAGTATTCAAACAAAGACAACATTTGAAGTTGGTTGTTCAAGCAAGGATATTGAAGATCCTAGCAACATCAATTCAACATTGAAAGATGATGACAACATGGACTTAGACAATGCTATGGTGGAATATAATTCGAACGATGTATTCGATGATCTTTTATAGATCTTCTACCATAGAAATTTACATATGTTTAAGTCTATGTAAATATAAGTGTGTTGTAATGTAAATATTAAGTATATTGTATTAGGGTTATTCAACCATATAATGTTTTATGTACATATATGTATTTCAATGCAACTCATTAAATGATTGAGATTCTTATACTTTAGATCTCACGGAAAATTTCCAATGTATGAAGAAATGTGGCTTGTGGATAGTTGCACCACAAACTCTGTACTTAGTGATACAAAATATTTTCAGACCCTAACTAGGAGGTTGGGAAATGTTTTGACAATCGCAGGACGCGATGCAACAATAGTTGGCTCTGGACAGGCCACTATTACCCTCCCTAATGGGACACAAGTGATGATTGAGGATACTTTATTGTATCCTGATTCTACACGAACTCTCATAAGTTTTACAGATATTCGGAAAAATGGGTTATATATACATACTCATGAAGAAAATAAAGAAGAATTTATTCTTATTTCAAAATCTTCCGAATATGGTCAAGAAGTTCTAGAAAGAATTCCTTCTACTCCATCTGGACTGTACTTTACGTACATAAAACTCGTACCATATGTTGCATACAAGGTGATTTTCGAGAATGTTTATACATTTAAGACCTGGCATTCACGCCTAGGCCATCCCGGAATAGGAATGATGTGGAAAATTATTGGAAATTGCACAAGCCATGATTTAAAGAACACTAAATTTCCAAAATCAAATGATTTTGTGTGTACTTCATGTGCTATGGGCAAGTTGATCTTGCGGCCTTCCCCGCTTAAGATCCATGCTAAACCATTAAAGTTCGTTGAAAGAATTCAAGGTAATATTTGTGGACCCATACAACCAATGTGTGGTCCATTTAGATACTTTATGGTTTTGATCGACGCATCTATAAGATGGTCGCACGTGTGTTTATTATCTATACGTAACCATGCTTTCGCCGAATTTATGATACAAGTCATAAGATTAAAAGCAAATTATCCTGAATATAGGATTAAAAGTATTTGTATGGACAATGCTACTGAATTATCACCTCGAGCTTTCAATGACTATTGTACGCCTCAAGGAATTGAAGTACAACATTCCGTTCCATATGTTCATACACAAAATGGTTTGGCAGAATCTCTCATAAAGAGGGTTAAACTCATAGCTAGGCCATTATTGCAAGGTTGCAATTTGCCATCATCTTGTTGGGGTCATGCAGTTTTACATGCTGCCGAGCTTCTTCTACTAAGACCAACTGCATATCATACCACCTCCCCTTTACAACTTGTACGTGAGATCAATCCAATATCTCCCATCTGCAGAAATTTGGATGTGCAGTGTACACACCAATTTCACCACCAAAGCGAACCTCTATAGGTCCTCGCATGAAATTAGGAATATACGTAGGATATCAATCCCCGTATATTATTAAATATGTGGAGCCTTTAACGGGAGATTTATTCATGACCCGGTTTGCTGATTGCATTTTTAATGAGGATCATTTCTCGGCTTTAGGGGGAGATAATAAATTTATCAATGTCTGCCGAGAAATAAATTGGGATGACAAGTCCATCCTAAATGTTGATCCACGTACAAAGAAAACTAAACTTCAAGTTCAGAAAATTATAGAGTTACAGCAAATTGCTAGTAACCTGCCAGATGCATTTAATGACTATAATAATGTCACAAAGTCTTTGAATCGTGCTGTCAATGCACCTTGACGAGTGGAGGTACCATTAAAAACCACTCAACCTCCGAAAAGGGGGAGAGCTAGTAAGGAAAGTGATGCTTCAACCAAGCGTCCAAAGACTACGAGGTTAAGATCTACCTCTAAGAAAGTAAATGCAAGTCAACAAAATGTTGACATACATCAAAGGGATATTTTAAATCCATTATCCAGCCCTCAAGTGCGCACTATAGAGCAGGCTGGACAATTGAAAAACCCTAATTCTTAGAGGTTGGGAAGTCAAGAAGAATTTTAGAGGATAAAAGAAATTTCCATCAATTATACTAGTTCCAGAGAATTATTAGACCGTAATACAACGGTTGTCAACTTATGCTATTCAACCGTGATAGCTGATCTTCTCCAAGATCCTGACCCTAGCACCATGGTAGAGTGTAAACAACGCTCGGACTGGATCAAATGGAAAGATAAAGGCAGAACTTGACTCACTTAAAAAGAGAGAGGTATTCAGTAACGTTATACCTACTCCTCCTCGAACCTATCATGTTGGGTTCAAATGGGTTTTTGTTCGTAAACAGAATGAGAACAATGAGGTTGTGAGATACAAGGCAAGGCTAGTTGCACAAGGGTTTATGCAGAGACCCGACATTGATTTCAATGGAACATATTCTCCTGTTATGAATGGAATTACTTTCTGATACTTGATATCTCTGGCAACACAAAAACATCTATCTTTGCAGTTGATGGATGTCGTGACTGCATATTTATATGGGTCACTAGATTTAGATATTTTATATGAAGGTTCTCGATGGGATACCCATACTGAATGGAAAAGTAGATCGCAACATGTTTTGTGTTAAACTTAACAAGTCTTTATATGGCTTGATACGGTCTGCTAGGATGTGGTATAATCGACTGAAGGAGTTCTATTTAAACAAAGGCTACTCTACTAATGATGATTGCCCTTTTGTCTTCATTTAAAGATCCTCAATATCAGTATATGTTGATGATTTTAAATATCATTGACACTGTGAATGACATTAAAGAGGCACAAAATCATCTTAAAAGGGAGTTCGAGATGAAGGATTTAGGTAAAACAAAATTTTGCTTGGGTTTACAACTAGAGCACCTTCATACGAGCATTCTCATACACCAATCAGCTTATGTTCAAAAAGTATTGGAGAATTTCAATATGAAAAAATCGTATCCATCTAAAACGCTGATGATGGTAAGAGGCTTAGAAAGGGACACAAATCCATTTCGGCCGTGCCAAGAAGGAGAAAAGGTGTTGGGTTTAGAATACCCATACCTTAGTGTCTTTGGTGCACTTATGTATCTTGCAAATAATACAAGACCCTATATTGCTTTTGCAGTCAATTTATTAGCAAGATATAGTAGCGCTCCTACCATACGTCATTGGAATGGAGTAAAGAATATTTTAAGATACCTTCAAGGTACACAAGATCTTGGACTTTTATTTCCAAAGAAACAAGATATTAATCTCATTGGATATGCCGATGCAGGTTATTTAAGTGATCCCTACAACGGTAGATCACAAACAGGATTCGTGTTTTTACACGGACAGACGACAATTTCTTGGAAATCATCTAAATAGACTCTAATTGCTACGTCTTCTAATCACTCTGAAATCATAGCACTATATGAGGCCGCACGAGAATGTGCTTGGCTATGAAGAGTGATTAATCATATTCAAATCTCATGTGGTATTGTGCCAATTGAGTCACAAACCATTATCTATGAAGATAATGCAGCTTGCATTGCTCAGACGCACTCAGGTTATGTGAAAACTAATGTTACTAAACACATAACACCTAAACTCTTTTATCCACATGAACTTCAAGTGAATGGAGAAATTAATCTCCAACACATTAAGTCATGTGATAATTTAGCTGATTTATTCACTAAGTCCCTACCATACTCCACATTTTCCAAATGTGTCAAGGGAATTGGTATGCGTAGACTTAGAGATTTACACGGTTTAGGGGGAGCTTTATAATAAGAGCTTCATAACTATTGCATCAAATGGTACTCTTTTTCTTATGTGAGTTTTTACTTTTAATAGTTTTCTCACAATAAGTTTTAATGAGGCAGTGAGAATGCAAGATAATGTCAGTTTTCTTATTTCCCCCACAGAGGTTTTTATATGAAAACATATATAACATTTAAATGTTGTGTTTTTCTCCTGTTTTAATAATATTTTCAGGAGTTTTTACACAAGCATTCAATTATATATCTTCAAATTTTTCCCACTGGGTTTTTCGAAGATTATAGCCATTGACAAGGAGTTCAAGTGCTCAAGGGGGGGTGTTACAATACAATTTTGACATGTGATCACTTGAAGAGTCATATGCAGTTGTAACTTCCTCCATCCAAGAGTCATGTCTCCTCTCCAATGGCCACCATCACATGTATAAATAGAAGACAAGTGAATGAATAAAAGATAGTTGAATCATTTGCAATTCTCTCAATTGTCTCTCTCAATTAGTATTCAACACTTTTCATGGTTTTCATATGGTGGATGTTTTGTCATGATAGAATAGCTTCCCTCACAAAAGTTGAGCATTGATGCCATTTACCAATAGTTGCACCTATGTTATTTTGATCGTTGTGTGGTAGGTTTGCCAAAGCAAAGTACTATCATCTATCATAATGTGTAGGGTGAATGTTGGACATTCACATGCATAGTGTTGGTTTACTCAACAAATCTATCAAAACGGTTTTGGGCTTTATGGCATAGAGTTGGGAGTTGAGGCATTGGATGTCACACAACAAACAAGAGTCATATAGGGATATGATTAACAGTAGTGGTTTACCTATGTCACTAATTTCCTAGCAGTGAAGCCAATGCTCACTAGGAATTAGTGAATATGGATCTTGAAATACTATATGTCGTTAGAGGGAAGACGATGATCATATAGTGGTAGTATCTTTTATTAAACTGTTAATAGAAGATTGGTACATAACATAGTGCTAAACCTTGCATATTTATTTTCTATTGTAGATAATGCCTACTAGTAACAATTTCGGTTTCAATTTGCGATCTGTGATTGAAAAGGAAAAGCTCAATGGAGCTAACTTTATCCATTGGTACCGCAACCTGAGAATTGTTCTTAGGCAAGAGAAAACCGAATACGTTCTTCTGCAGCCTTAACCTAATGACCTCTCTGCTGATGCAACTAATGCATCACGTAGAGCTTATACGAAGCACTGCGATGATGTGCTTAATGTAAGCTGCCTCATGCTCTCCACTATGTCCCATGATCTGTAAAAACAGTATGAGCATACAAATGCTTATTCTATGATTTAGAGACTGCGTGGAATGTTTAAGAATCAAGCAAGGGCTGAGAGATACAACACCTCGAAGTCTTTGTTCTCATGTAAGATGGCGGAGTGAATGTGGCCTAGAGGGGTGGTGAATTGGCCTTTTTGAATTTTGTCGGAACCTACAACACTTAACAACCAGTTCAAATCTCGTGATATCGGACTAGTCCGGTCGAGTGCGGACTAGTCCGGTGTGTTCCATCTAGGTTTATCAAATTGGATCGTTTATCTTGATCCTAGGATGTATGCAGCGGAAATATACTTGTAATTGAAGTGTTACATGATTATGAACTAGGATATACCACAAGTCAATCTTATATTCAATGTTTCAACGTAAAGTAAGCAAGATTGACTGAAACCCTAGATTGATATGAAGTATAAAAATGATGAGCGCAAAGTAAGAACACAAGCACTTTATCTTGTGGTTCGGTTCCCACAGAGGCAACCTACATCCACGTTGAGGAGTCCACAAAAGACCGGGTCTTCTCAAACCCTACCCTCATCGGATCGCCACGGAGACCAATCCTCTTCACTTATCACAAAGGACAAATAACCAAATTCAAGGGGCCTTCTCACACGTTGAGGGCTCCCCAAGATTACAATCAGAACTCCAACAAGGACACATTCGAAAGATTACAATGAAAAACCACAGGAGTGTGTTAGGGAATCAAACCAAGAGCTCAATGAGTGATAAACCGTGTCTCTCCAATGATCCAAAATGTATCCTCAAGGGATTGATCTTTGCTGCGTTTGATTTTATGGAGAGATGTGTTTTTGAGGCTCTTGGGAGGTGTGACGGCGCAGGGGGACGAGAGATGTGAAAGATGGGTCGTGTACACCTATTTATATGGGGTTCCCAAAAGTAACCGTTAGGGTTTAGAAAGATTGGACTAGTTCGTAGTGGACACCGGACTAGTCCCGTGTGCTGTGTGTAGCAAACCCTAGGTGTCCCGAAATATCGGACTAGTCCGGCTAGAAGCAGACTTGTCCGATTTCGCTTCTGGAAATCTTCAGACTAGTCCGGTGGATATAGAACTTGTCCGGAAACGTGAAACCCTAAGTGAATTGGGGACAAGTCCGCACTTGGAGGACTTGTCCGATTTAGGTCAGAGGGTTTTTCGAACTAGTCCGTGCTAACATCAGACTTTTTCAATTTTGTGCAACTTGTGAAGTGTTTGGAGGACTAGTCCGCACTTGAGAGGACAAGTCTGATTCTAGTTAGAGAGATATCAGACTAGTCCGTGGTGATACCAGACTTGTCCGATCTTGTGTAGAGAGATATCGGACTAGTCCGGTGTCAGTCGGACTAGTCTGGTCCTGTATAAACTTGTGCAATGTGTGTGATTATTTGTGCATGAGCTCTTGGGGTGTGTTTCTTAACACAATCCATACACAATGATCTATTAGACTTGATCCTTGAGCTCTTTTCCACATTGCTCCTCATTCTCCCTTCTTTTTGGCACCTTGCTTATTTTCTCATTAGAACGTGTGCCCATCTCAACAAAGTGGTTAGGATCTCATTTGCTTGTCATAAATCAACCAAAACCCACAAGGGATTCCTAGATGCACTTTCAATCTCCCCCTTTTTGGTGATTGATGACAACCAATTGAGATTTCACAAAATATGATAAAAAGTTGAGATTTTCATAAAGTGTGGACATATGAGTTTAAAACATATTAAGCAATGAAAGCATGATCCATATGTGCACTCTTTATGGTGGGATGCAACACTACGTGTATAGAAGAAATAATCAATATGAGAATGACATAATTGACATCAACACATCAACAATAAGCATATATGTCATTTTATAGCAAAAACACAGATTTCATCAATTTCTTCATAAGCGGTTCTAAACATTGCATCATAGGACCATAAGTATCATAAGAGCATATTAAACGTTTTACAAACCACAAAATAGACAAAAGACGTAATAAAGAAGCTCTCCTTGCGTCCTACAGCTAAAACCTAAGACTCCCCCTCAATCTCTCCCCCTTTGGCATCAAGACACCAAAAAGAAGGATAGGAGGGACCTAAAGTCTTCAAGCCTCACTGTCGGTCCTCTCATCGTCTTCATCTTCATCTTCAGGCTAATGAGGAGGACGAGGAGGACGAACGGAGCCACTCGAGCCCCCAATGCCAAAATAGGCAAGCTCGGAGGGATTCAAGGGCCCGAGCTCGGTGAAACCAGAGTCAGAGTCATCAGAAATTACTAAAGATCCAATGGGCTCAATCTCCAGCTTTTGGCAAATCTTCTTCATGTTCTCTTTGACATAGCTCATGTCATCCTTTCTTCTTTTTTTGAGATTGTGGGCCTTCACCTCAACCTTTTTGCAGGAGGCAAAGATAGCTGCCAGGTACTTGAAGATGCCACTTGGGGACCCCTTTTGAGGATGATCCCTAGTGGCGGGAGCAGCCCTAGCACCAGCACTGGCTCTTACTGGGGCCTTAGGGCTGGAGGCCGAAGATGGAGCAGCTTGAACACTTGGTTTTTGAGGCATCTGGGGTCTCAAGGGTAGGTGCTCCACATCCTTGACAAACTCTATGCCTGTGACCTTTTCAATCATGAACATCATATAAGGAGCATAGCCACAGGACCTGTTCGGAGTGGAGGAGATATTCACCATATCGTTCCAAATATAGTCAAAGACATCAAACCTTCTGTCTTTGCTAATGAACTTCATCAAGGTCCTGAGATACCCCTGCACACTTCCTGCATCCCCATCCTTTGGGGCAATTGTCTTCCTTAGGACCCTGTTCAACACCCCAAAGAAGGGCTTCATGTTCTTTGTGGAACGAGGGTTGAACTTGGAGTTGGGTTCATAAAGAAACTTCATTATGTCTTTCTCGATGACACCAATGTTGTGGATGATTACATTGTCATTGCTCGAGATGTCAAGATGCAGCATCCTCGCAAATTCCTCATAAGTTATGCTGTACTTGGATCCATGAGTCATCCAAGTCACACTTTCTTCTTCGTCACTTGAGAAGTGGCGAGTAGCATAAAACTGGGCGATGACTTCATCATTCCAGTTGTTCCTGAAGGAGAAGAGGTCCCTCAATCCATGCCTTTTGACTGCCTCCACCACTTCAATAAACGGTGAGCAGCCCTTCTTCTCAAAATGCGCCCAATCGATCCATTGGCTACACACCATGGGTGTCTTCATTGGGAGGTATACAGACTTGCAGAAGTCTGCATGGAAGTTGCTCCAAAACCTCCCACCAGCAGCTTGCTTCGGACGGCTTTAACAATCAACGTTTCTAAATTTGGTAGCCGTGTCACTGCCCTTCCTGTTGAATCTCTCCTCTGCGGGGTCCCTGGCCCCTTCCCTTTGAGTTGACAGCTTTAGAGGGCCAATCGGGCCTTTTGCAATTCCCTTGCCCTTGCCATTGGCTTGGCGAGGGCCACCACAAACTGAAGCCTTGGATGCTGGCTTCTTCACGAGGACTTTCCTTCGAGCCTGGGGAGGAGAGGTAGCTGGCTCGGAGGGGCGTTCTTGGAGCTTCTTGCCAAGGCTTGTCGAGGACCGAAGCACGACTTCGTGGTCCATCTTGGCCTCGAAGTCAGAAACTTCGTCGCAAGAGTTTGACATGCCCTGAGAATGGATTGCACAAGGTATTGATGAGAATAGATGACAAGGAATTGCATTGAGGGCTTAATAAGTTAGGATTGAGTTCAGAAAAAATAGGACTAGTCTGGTGTTCAGGCACGGACTAGTCCGGGTGATCGGACTTGTCCGTGCATGGACCGGACTAGTCCGGTATTCATCCTCAAGAACCTTAACTATGAGACAAATGGAGTTTCTCAATGCAAAACTAGCCTAACAGCAATGTAATACATCAATGGCACTTGTATTAGATGACAGAAGCTAGGCTACTCGATCAACAATGAAGAAGATGGAGATTTCTAGGGTTTGGGGGAAAATTTATCGAAAAATCGCTTGAATCTTGGAGAAGAGGGGGTTGAAGGGCGGACATGTCCGTGGTCTTCAACCCCTAAGCGAAGGAGGTTGATTTCCACCCAAACTTGGAGATTTTTGATGGAGAAATTGTTGAATCGCCTTGGAGAGCTCGAGCGTGAAGAGAGAAAGCTTGAGGCAAGTGTGGGGTGAGGGAGATTAGGATTTGGCGGCGGCTAGGGTTATGGACACGAAAAATCGGACAAGTCCAAAAATGATCGGACTAGTCCGAACTTTTCCAGAGGCTATATCGGACTAGTCTGTGGTCTGCCGGACTAGTCTGGCCTAACCGGCGCTTTGTGGACTAGTCTACATGGGCGGACTAGTCCGGGTAACCACAGACTAGTCCGTGGTCACCAGGGAAGAAATGCCTAGCCAGTTCGTATATATTCGAAGGTACTTATTTAGAAAATAGGGAGGCAAATCAAATCAAATAACGTTGATGAATATGATCAGTAAGCATACAACAATCAAGCAATGATCATAATTCACCAAGATCTAGTAATTGACATAGTTTTTTCAGAAAAATTGAGAGAGATAATTTTCACAACACAATCAATGAATTTTGAAGATAGCATTCAGGTATACAAGATTTCAAGCCACACTCCGAGAATCGCGGATATTTAGTTCATTTTGGAGTTCGCAAAAGCGTTTTTCATCATGTGGCTTGGTGAAAATATTGGCTAGTTGTTTTTCGGTGTTGACATGTGAAATGGCTATATCTCCCTTCATTGAATGGCGTCTCAAAAAGTGATGCCAGATGTCTATGTGTTTGGTCCTAGAGTGCTCAACGGGATTATGGGCAATTTTAATGGCACTCTCATTATCACAAAGGAGTGGAATGCGGTTCGTATTGTAACCATAATCCCTTAGAGTCTGTCGCATCCAAGGAGTTGAGCACAACAACTCCCGGCTGCAACATACTCCACTTCGGCTGTGGATAGGGCAATGGAGTTTTGTTTCTTGGAGGACCAAGAAACTAGGGATCTACCTAGGAATTGGCATGTAATGGAGGTACTTTTTTCTATCTACTTTGCATCCGGCATAATCTGCATCGGAGTAATCAATGAGATTAAATTTGGTATCTTTGGGGTACCAAAGGCCTAGGTTGGGTGTATGAACTAAATACTTCAAGATTCTCTTAACGGCTGTCAAATGACACTCTTTTTGGTTGGCTTGAAACCTTGCACAAAAGCATACACTCAACATAATGTCTGGCCTAGATGCACATAAGTAAAGATCCAATCATGGAGCAATATACCTTTTGATCGACATTTGGTCCATCTTCATTGAGATCCAAGTGGCCATTCGTTGCTATGGGAGTCTTTATGGGCTTTGTCTTGTCCATTCCAAACTTCTTGAGTATGTCTTGAGTGTACTTAGTTTGGCTTATGAACATCCCTTCCTTTTGTTTCCACACTTGGAATCCCAAGAAGTACTTTAGCTCCCCCATCATAGACATCTCAAACCTATCTATCATAATTTTACTAAAATTCTTCAAAAAAGATTTGTTAGTTGAACCAAAGATTATATCATCAACATAGATTTGACAAACAAAGATCATTGTCAAAGTTTTTTGTAAACAATGTATAATCTACTTTACCAATCTTAAAGCCATTTTCAAATAAGAAATATCTAAGACACTCATACCAAGCTCTAGGAGCTTGTTTGAGGCCGTAGAGAGCCTTATACAATTTAAATATGTGGTCGGGGAACTCTTCATCTTCAAACCCGGGGGGTTGCTCCACATACACCTCCTCCTTGATTGGTCTGTTAAGGAATGCACTTTTCACATCCATCCGATAGAGCTTAAAATCATGGTGAGTAACATATGCAAGTAATATTCTAATGGACTCAAGTCTAGCTACGGGAGCAAAGGTTTCTTCGAAATCCAAACCTTTGACTTGTGAATGCCCTTTGGCCACAAGTCGTGCCTTGTTCCTTATCACCACCCCGTGTTCATCTTGTTTGTTGCGGAAGACCCATTTGGTGCCGACGACGTTGGATTTGGGTCTTTCGACTAGTTCCCACACCTCGTTTCTTTTGAATTGTTGAGTTCTTCTTGCATGGCCACTACCCAATCCGGATCCTTCAATGCATCCTCAACCCTGCGTGGTTCCAAAAAGGACACAAACGAGTAATGCTCACAAAATTTAGCTATGTGCGATCTAGTAATTACTCCCTTTTGGATGTCACCGATGATGTTGTCGATTGGGTGATCCCTTTGGACGCATTGGTGTACTCTTGGGTGTGGTACTTGCTATCTTGAATCTTCATGATCATCTTCTTCTCCCCCTAAGTGGTTGACCTCATTGACTTGTTGATCATTTTCGCTTTCTTGAGGTTGATCTTGTATGGAATCTCCCCCTTGATCATGGGCCTCCTCTTGTGGTTCATTTTCCTCATGCATATATAGAGGTGGCTCTTGTGTTCGAACTTCGCCTAACACCATTCTTCTCAATGCTAGACAAGGAGCTTCTTCTTTATCTAGCACACATGGATCAACTTGCTCCTTTTGGGAGCCATTAGTTTCATTGAACACTACGTCACGTGCTACCTCAACAAGTCCGGAGGTCTTGTTGTAGACACGATAGGCGTAAGTGTTCGAATCATAACCAAGCAAGAAACCTTCATCGGACTTTGAAGTGAACTTTGAAGTCCTAGGCTTCATATGGCATTTGGAACCGAGAACATGAAAATAAGAAATATTAGGCTTGTTACCGGTGAGTAGCTCATAGGGTGTCTTCTTGAGTAGTCGATGAAGATAAAGTCGATTTATGGCGCGGCAAGCGGTTTTAACCGCTTCCTCCCAAAATCGATCCGAGGTCTTGTACTCATCGAGCATTGTTCTCGCCATCTCTATGAGGGTTTGGTTCTTTCTTTCGACAACTCCATTTTTTTAGGGGAGTAAGGTGCTAAAAACTCGTGCTTTATGCCTTCTTCATCTAGGTACTCCTCCACTTGTGTGTTCTTGAACTTCGTGCCGTTGTTGCTTCGAATGTTCTTGATTGTCAATGAGAATTCATTTTGAGCTCGCTTGAAGAACTTCTTGAGTGTTCCTTGTGTTTCTAACTTATCATGTAAAAAGAAAACCCAAGTGAAGTGAGAAAAATCATGAGCAACTACTAAACCATATTTGTTACCGCTGATGCTTATGTAGGAAATTGGACCGAATAAGTCCATGTGAAGTAGCTCGAGCGGTCTTGTTGTAGTCATGACGTTCTTCGCGTGATGGGGTACTACAACATGCTTCCCGGCTTGACACGCGCTACAAGGCTTGTCTTTCTAAAAAACAACAACCTTTAAACCTCGGATGTGATCGCCCTTGAGGAGTTTTTGAAGATTCCTCATACCAACATGTGCTAGCCGTCTAATGCCATAGCCAACCCATGTTGGTCTTTGCAATCAAGCAGGTGTCAAGTTTGGCTTTATCTTTGTTGTAGTCAACAAGGTAAAGCTTTCCCTTTAACATACCCTTGAATGCAATGGAACCATCACTTCTCCTAGAGACGGTCACACCCTCATTAGTGAACAAGCGATTATAACCCTTGTCACATAATTGAGATATGGATAGCAGATTATAATCTAAGGAATCAACATGTAATACATGAGAAAGAGTATGTTGGGATGATATGGCAATTTATACCGGTACCGACCACCTTTCCTTGACTATTGTCTCTAAAGTAGATGCCCTCGCTTGAATCCTCATTTTCTTCATACTCAATGAACATCCTTCTTTCTCTGGTCATATGGTTGGGTGCAGCCACTGTCTAGCACCCATTTAGATCCACCGGAGGAATAGGCCTACAAAAACAAATCATGCCTTGGTTTTAGGTACCCAAGCTTGCTTGGGTCCTTTTAGGTTAGTCACAAGGGATTTGGGCACCCACACATGAGACTTGGTGTTCCCATGGTGTGGCCCAACATAATGAGCATAAGCTTTGCCAAAATTACTTCTCACTAAGACATAAGATGCATCAAAAGTTCTAAATAGCAACTGTTGTTGTTTATATATCAGACTAGTCTGGGAGATTGGACTTGTCTGGATCCCGACCGGACTAGTCCGATGACCATACGTGTTGGATGCATTAACTTCGGGTTTTCCAGTTTGAGAGGGTCTTCCCCTTACAAAGGTAATGCTTTCCTTGTTATTCTTATGGCTTTTAGCATTTTGCTTTCCACCATAGGAATACCCAATGCCATATTTTACATTAGGAGGTCTTGTGGCCAAGTATGCACTACGTGCATATTTGACCTTCTCCTTGTCAAATATCACACTTTGGGCAGGATGCTTACCCTTGGTAGAGGTTGACTTGTCTTTCAAGCTGGTGTCAACTTTACCACATGTACAAGTAGGAGCACTTTCAGTTTTAATGGGTTGAGAAGGTGAGCTTGAAGAGGATGAGGGGTAACCTTGCTTGAGTGACTCAACTTGTACCTCAAGGATCTTGTTAACCTTGATTAGGTAAGCATGTTCATCCTTGATTGTAGCATTTGAATCGTTTAACTCCAAGCAGGCTTTCATCATCACCGTCTTCTTCTAGTTGAGCTTCTCGAGCTTCTTTAGACAAGGGCTTAAGGATGGACTTTAGAGTGACCCCTATCTTCCTTGCCGAGGTGAGGTCGGCAATTTCCTTAACATGTTTGGCTTGTTTTTCCATCATCTCAAAGTTGTTGATTTTCCCAAGTAGCTCATACGGGGTCATCTTCTTGTATCCGGGGCTTTCTTGTATCATTGAGCACAAGGTGACATTGCGAGGCATGAAGGCTCTAAGGATGAGCTTCACTACCTCGTGGTCGTTCCACTTCTTGCTTCCTTATGCTCACACCTTGTTGATGAGCGTCTTTAATCGGTTGTACATGTCTTGTGGCGACTCATCTTCTTTGATTGCGAACCTTCCCAGCTCGCCTCCAATCATCTCGATCTTCACTTCTCGCACATGACGATCGCCTTCATGTGTGGTTTGCAATGTATCCCATATTTCTTTTGCGATCTCGAGTCCATCCACTTTTTTAAACTCATCACGACTTAGTGATGAAGTAATAACTGCAGCAACTTGAGCATTTCGATGGATTTCTTGCTCTTGGCTAGGCATGAGCTCCTCATCATCATCAGGGATATCTATTCCTATGCATACTATGTGCCACAAACTTGGATCGAGAGAAATCAAATGCATTTTCATATTTTGCCTCCACATTGAGTAGTCATTGTCGTCAAAATGTGGGGCTTTTCCAAGTGGAATGGATAGATAATGATTGTTGTTAGAATTTAGGCGATCATAATTAAAAGGATATCAGGAGTAGTTGGTGTGACTACTCCCCTTCTTTTTCTTCTCATCTTCGATTTTCACCTTTCCCTTGGAAAGGGTTTTCTTCCTTAGGAGCGCCTTGAGTTCCAGCGTCTCCTCATCGTCATCCTCGAAGTCTTGAATGGCTTCGAGGAGCTTCTCCACTTTCTGGTTCTTGTCTTCTTCAACCTTCTCTTGGTTGATGCTCTTTTGTACGTCCTTCATGTCCAACATGATATCTTCGAGCGATTAGTCTCCTTTTGAAGAACTTGGCTCTGATACCAATTGAATGTGGCCTAGAGGGGGGGTGAATATGCCTTTTTGAATTTTGTCAGAACCTGCAACACTTAACAACCAAATCAAATCTCGTGATATCGGACTAGTCCGATCGAGTGCGGACTAGTCCGGTGTGAACCGTCTAGGTTTATCAAATTTGATCGATTATCTTGATCCTAGGATGTATGCAGTAGAAATATACTTGTAATTGAAGTGTTACACGATTATGAACTAGGATATACCACAAGTCAATCTTATATTCAATGTTTCAACGTAAAGTAAGCAAGATTGATTGAAACCCTAGATTGATATGAAGTATAAAAACGATGAGCGCAAAGTAATAACACAAGCACTTTATCCCGTGGTTTGGTTCCCACAGAGGCAACCTACATCCATGTTGAGTAGTCCACAAAAAGACTGGGTCTTCTCCAATCCTACTCTCGTCGGATTTCCATGGAGGCCAATCCTCCTCACTTATCACAATGGGCAAATAACCGAATTGAAGGGGCCTTCTCACACGTTGATGGCTCCCCAAGATTACAATAAGAACTCCACCAAGAACACATTCGAAAGATTACAATGAAAAACCACAGGAGTGTGTTAGTGAATCAAACCAAAAGCTCAATGAGTGATGAACCGTGTCTCTCCAATGATCCAAAGTGTATCCTCAAGAGATTGATCTTTGTTGCGTTTGATTTCGTGGAGAGATGTGTTTTTAAGGCCCTTGGGAGGTGTGATGGTGTAGGGGGTCGAGAGATGTGAATGATGGGCCATGTACACCTATTTATATGGGGTTCCCAAAAGTAGCTATTAGGGTTTAGAAAGATTGGAGCTGTGTGTAGCAAACCCTAGGTGTCCTGAAATATCGGAGTAGTCCGGCTAGAAGCGGACTTGTCCAATTTCGCTTCTGGAAATCTTTGGACTATTCCAGTGGATATCGGACTTGTCCGAAAACGTGAAACCCTAAGTGAATTGGGGACAAGTCCGCACTTGGAGGACTTGCCCGATTTAGGTTAGAGGGTTTTTCAGACTAGTCCGTGCTAACATCGGACTTGTCCGATTTTGTGCAAGTTATGAAGTGTTTGGAAGACTAGTCCGCACTGGGGAGGACTAGTCCGATTCTAGTCCAAGAGATATCGGACTAGTCCATGGTGATACCGGACTTGTCCGATCTTGTGCAGAGAGATATCAGACTAGTTCGGTGTCAGTCGGACTAGTCCGGTCCTATATAAACTTGTGCAATGTGTGTGGTTATTTGTGCTTGAGCTCTTGGGGTGTGTTTCCGTAACACACTCCATACACAATGATCTACTACACTTGTTCCTTGAGCTCTTTTCCAAATTTCTCCTCATTCTCCCTTCTTTTTGGCACCTTGCTTATTTTCTCATTAGAACCTGTGGTCATCTCAACAAAGTGGTTAGGATCTCATTTTCTTGTCATAAATCATCCAAAACCCACAAGGGATTCCTAGATGCACTTTCACGGAGAGTAGCCTGATCAGCCCTCATGTAATCAAGATGATTGGTTACATTGAAACTTTGGGCAAACTTGGTTCTGAACTGAAGGATGATCTGGCTATTGACGTTGTTCTCCAATCGCTCCCACCGAGCTACAAGCCATTCATATTGAATTTTTCAAATGAATGGCATGGAGAAAAATTTGGCTGAATTGTATGGGATGCTTAAAACAGCCGAAGAAAGCATTAAGAAAAACGCCACTCATGTGATGATGGTGCAAAAGGAGAATAAAAAGAGGAAGTGTGTGACGCATCCTAAAGGTAAAGGCAAGGGAAAGGTTCCCAATGAGCCCTCAAGCTCAAAGTCTAAGCCAAAGGGCAAATCTGGCCCTTCTCCTGATGATGAATGTTGTCACTATCATGTTAAGGGACATTGGTCTAGGAACTGCAAGAAGTACTTGGAGGATATGAAGAAGAAGAAGGGAAGTGAGAATTCCTCTTCAGGTATAAATGTTATAAAATTAACATTGCATTATTTTATAGTAAATCATGGGTATTTGATACCGAATCGATGATTCACACTTGCAAATTGTTGCAGGGTCTAAGTGAGACTAGAAGATTTGCAAAAGGCGAGTTGGATGTTCGTGTCGGCAATGGAGCAAAGATTGCGGTCATAGCTATTGGAACCTACCACTTGTTATTACCCTCAAGATTAGTTTTAAAATTGAGTAACTGTTATTGCATTCCTACTTTGAGCAAGAACATTATCTCTTCCTCGTGTTTATAAGAAGTTGATGGTTATGAGATTGTAATAAAGAACAAATGTTGTTCTATTTATTACAATAATATTTTCTATGCTCAATGTCCATTGGTGAATGGATTATATGTTCTTGATCTTGAGGATAAAACTATGTGTAATATTAATATCAAAAGGGCTCGACAAAATGATCTAAATCCCACTTTTATTTGGCATCATAGCTTAGGTCATATAAATGAGAAACGCATTGAAAAACTCCATTAAAATAGCTTACTATGCTCATTTGATTTTGAATCACTTGACACATTCGAATCTTGTTTGCTTGGGAAGATGACCAAAGCACCCATCACTGGTCAAAGTGAGAGGGCGACTGATTTGTTGGGACTTATACATACAGATGTATGTGGACCAATGAGTTCAATTGCCAGAGGTGGTTTCCAATACTTTATCACATTTACCGATGACTTTAGTAGATATGGTTATGTCTACCTAATGAGGCACAAGTCTGAATTCTTTGAAAAGTACAAAGAATTTCAGAATGAAGTACAAAATCAATTGGGCAAGACAATTAAACTTCTCGATCTGATCGTGGGGGTGAGTATTTGAGCCATGAATTCTATGATTATTTAAAACAATGTGGAATTGTTCCACAGTTGACTCCACCTGGAATGCCTCAATGGAATGGGGTGTTTGAACGGATGAACCAAACCTTGTTAGACATGGTTAGGTCGATGATGAGCCAAGCAGATCTTCCACTATCCTTTTGGGGTTATGCTCTTGAAACTGTTGCGTTTACACTAAACAGGATCCCAACTAAGTCTGTTGAGAAGACAACATATGAGATATGGACCAGGAAACATACCAGATTGTCTTTCCTCAAAGTTTGGGGGTGTGATGCTTATGTCAAACGTTTAACGTTAGCCAAAATCACTCCCAAATGGGACAAATGCTTCTTTGTGGGATATCCTTGGGAAACCAAAGGATATTATTTTTATAATAAAACAGATGGTAAAGTGTTTACCGCTCGCAATGGTGTCTTCTTGGAGAAAGAGTTTCTCTCAAAATGAGTTAGTGGGAGTAAGGTGCATCTTGAAGAAATTCAAGAAATACCTGAAAATGTTTTGACATCCGATGATCTTATACAAGATGTTGTGCAACCAGTTGATGAAACACCAGCCCCACGAAGGTCTAAGCGGGTACGTTGTGCGACTGAAAAGTTAACCTTCTAGCCAAGGAGCAGCATGACATGGTATTGTTGGACAATAATGAGCCCACGACGTATACCGAAGCAATGACAGGACTTGAATCTGAGAAGTGGCTTGTATCCATGGAATCCGAAATTGAATCCATGCATGAAAATCAAGTTTGGAACTTGGTTGATCCAATCGAAGGTGTGAGACCTATCGATTGTAAATGAATTTTCAAGAAAAAGATCAATATGGATGGAAATGTTCACATCTATAAAGCGCAATTGGTGGCGAAAGGTTTCAAACAAATTCAAGGTGTTGATTATGATGAAACTTTCTCACCTGTCACAATGCTTAAGTCTGTTTTGATTCTCCTAGCAATTGCTGCATATTTTGATTATGAAATATGGCAGATGGATGTCAAAACAGTCTTTTTTAATGGAAGTATGATTGAGTATCTGTACGTGACACAACATGAGGGTTTTATCAATCCTAAAAATGCTAGTAAAATATGCAAGCTTCAAAAGTCCATCTATGGGTTGAAGCAAGAATCTCATAGTTGAAATCTATGTTTTGATGAAGTGATCAAAGGGTTTGGTTTCATCAAGAATGTAGAAGAACCTTGTATTTACGAGAAGTTTAGTGGGAGCACACATGTATTTCTGTTCCTATGTGTAGATGACATATTATTGATCGGGAATGACATTCCAATGCTTGGTGATGTTAAATCCTTATTAAGAAAAAGTTTCTCAATGAAGGATTTAGGAGAGGCAGCATACAATTTGGGCATAAAGATCTATATATATAGATCTAAAAGGCTAATTTGATTAAGCCAAGATACATATATTGAAAATATATTGAATCAGTTCAATATGCAAGATTCCAAGAAAGGTTACTTGCCAATGTCACATGACATTACTCTAAGCAAGAGTCAGTGTTCTTTGACGCTTGATGAGCAAAAGAGGATGATAGCGATTTCTTATGCTTCGGCTATTTGATCCATCATGTATGTCATGCTATGTACATGCCCAGATGTATCCTATGCTCTAAGCATTACGAGCAGATATCAATCAGATTATGGCGACTCATTGGACCATTGTCAAAAACATCCTTAAGTACTTGAGAAGAACTAAGGATGCATTCTTAGTGTTTGGAGGTGAAGAAGAGCTCGTTGTAAAAGGTTACACCGATGCCAGCTTCCAAACTGATAAGGATGATTCTAGATCGCAATCCGGTTTTGTATTCTGCCTCAATGGAGGGGCAGTGAGATGGAAAAGTTCCAATCAAGATATATTAGCAGATTCAACGAGAGAGGCAGAGTATATTGCAGCTTTTGATGCTGCAAAGGAAGCTGTTTGGATCAGAAAATTTGTTTTTGAGTTGGGTGTGATTCTCAGTGCGTCCAGTCCTGTGGATCTCTATTGTGACAATAGTGGAGCCATCACACACGCAAAGGAGCCTAGATCACACAAACGATCCAAACACATACTACGACGCTATCAGCTCATTTGAGAGATCGTCGACCGAGGTGATGTAAAGATATGCAAGGTGCACACGGATTTGAATGTTGCAGATCCTTTGACAAAGCCTCTTCCACAATCAAAGCATGAGGCGCACACGAGATCTATGGGTATTAGATACTTACATCAGTGATCATAGTGTGTAGTGGGAGACTTGTGTCATAACTATGTTTATGTACTATTAAATAAATTGTTATATGAGTAATCATTATTTACATTGATCATCAAGTATGTGACTTGTTCGTGAAACTCTTTGTTAATATTAATGTTACTCTAGATGATCCCTAGTCTATATCATTATATGAGCTAATGATGTCACACAGACTAGCACATGTATTAATTGATGATCACGTTTCACGAATCATAGATATGGAGATATCAAATTAATAATGTGAACACATGTTAGTGAACATGGTGTTGGATTGACCCACCCCGAGACACTGCTGGGATTGTTATTTCCATATGTGCCATCAGTTGGTCTTGAGTGATACACCTGCTAGATCCTTAGACTTGAGATCGCCATTGTTTCTCACTATGTGTAGTTGTGTACTTTGAGACTACCAAACGCTACTTCGTAACTGGGTAGTCATAAAAGTAGTCTTCGGGTATATAATGAAACATAAAATGGGATGTGCGCGAATCAAGATGGGATTTGCCCCTCCTTATTAACAAGAGAGGTATTTCTGGGCCCCTCGAGATAGTTGGATTTGAATGTGCATGGTCATACCAAAGTGATTAAAGGTTAATCACAATGACTAAAAGTTAGTCAAGGAATAAATCCACTATTTGATCGAGTGAATGGTTGAGCTATCACAAGGATGACACGCATCTCGCCTTGAGCTTGACTGGTATCGTGAGGCAAAGGGATTAGCATGTTGAATGTATCTAGGTTTGGTCGATACGATCTTTATGTATATTCGGGAGTTAGTATGTCCTGCAAGGTACCTCTTCTGACTTGTAGTTGGAAACGGTTTCCATTCACAATCGACTGCACATGAACCTAACGGGTCACACACTTAAGGGGTTGAAATATTGAAAAGCTTAGCTAGATGATTGTCTCTAGCGCAAGTGGGAGGTTGTTTGTGGTATGCCCAAGAGGCAATCATAACAATTCGGGTTAAGGCCTGTTAAATATTTGATCCATAAGCAATTAGGATACTAATGGGCCTGCGACCTAAAATCCCATTAGTACGCCTATAAATACGAGGGGTAGGGTTAGGGGCTAATGACTCCACCATGTGACAGCCCTAGCCGCTACCTCTCGCAGGCCTCACGCCGAGACCCTTGCCGCGCACGCGGTGGTAGCACACCGGCGCACGACGTTCCTCCCCGTACGTGTGGACTCCTAGAGGCGCTGCTGCTACTGTTGTACTGGTTGGCTACGACAATGGTGATCGTCTACCTGCTGTCGTGATGAGGACGAGGAGGAGACGAACGAGATCGTCTGCTTCCTCTACACCGACGCACGTCTATGTTTCGCTGCACTGTGCGTCTAGTGATAACAATTTATGACCTCTGTACTCGCATGTTTCCTGGGTGATGCGGTAGAGTTGCTAGAGTAGCATACCGCAGATTTCCCAACAGCTGCAAGAAGATTGGCAGGAAGGAACTTGTGGCGCCTGCAACCACTCCATATTCCACATCCTTTCTGACTTTGGAGAAGATGTACATGCATAGAGATGTTTTGAAATGTCTATTCACTAATGAGGACTGGAGTAGATCGAAATTATCAAGCACAGGGGCAGGGGCAAACGTGCAGAATATTTGTTGCCCCCCACCTTCTGGAATGGGGTTGAAGATTGCATTAAAGCATCAGGACCAATTCTTGTTGTGCTGAGGATGGTCTATGGTGCTGAGAAACCAATAATGGTGGAGGTTTTCTCATATCTGGATCTTGCTAAGAAGAAAATCAGTGACTACCTTGCAACTAATCCAGTACTACTCAAGAATGTGATGGATATTGTTGATCAGCGTTGGGCCGCATGGGCAGGGCAAGTAGATAAGAAACTACATGGAAGCTTCTTAGTTTTTGAATCCAAACAAATTTTATGACATCAAAGAGAACGATCATGTTTATGCTTCCACACTACGGGGGATGTTCAATGATGTAATCGAGAAAATGATTCCTTTTGATGACGATTTGATTGCCAAGGTAAGCGACCAAGCTGATCAATATGAGGGCTCTGAAAGTTGCTTTGGGAAGAAATTACCAATCCTGCAACGGAAGAGAAAAAGTCCAAGTAAACTTCTACCTATATATGCAGTTTCATGATTTTCTTCCCTTTAAATCTGAAAATATTGGAGTGGTTCTATATTTATTCAACTTCAATAAATATTACATGCTTCTTATCATGTATGTTTCTGAAAGTTTGTAAATAATATTCATATTTTAGATCGTTGGTGGAGTGTCTATGGTGGATCTGCAAGCGAACTACAAAAGGTCGCATTGCGTATTATTGGTCTTTATTGTTCAGCATCTGGCTACGACCGTAACTGGACTATGTTTGACTGTGTAAGTAACAAATGACCTTCAGCAGCACACATGTATATGATGCCGTCTTGGTAGGAAGAGCAGTTTATTTACATCTTTTGTTTCTTCCTAAGCTTTTTAGATCAACACTGCAAATATAAACCAGTCAGAGCGTAAGAGATTAGAGGACTATGCTTACATCCAACATAACCTGAAAATGGAAGATAGATCTGAAAGGCAGCGTTCAGAGGGAAGCAACTTTGACCCTTTGATTATAGATGACTTAGAGATGGAACATGATTAGGTTGGCATGTACGCTGAACTTTATAACAGGGATAATCTTGCATGGGAACTTGTTGAGGAAGTCACTGATGGATCATACACGCGTGCAGACCACTACGGTCCTATGAGAGACTACTGCAAGGAGATGATGAATTCTGCACAAGGGAATTTTGAATCAAGGTTCGCGGATGAAACAGATTCAGACACAGAAGAAGATGATGACTCTTATGTGGTTGACGATGAAGATGTTAAAAATGATTATGGCCAGAAGAATCCACCTACTCCTTGTCATGAGAGCGATGGACCACCGATGATTTTCTGAGAGACCTCTGACTTGGATTTCAGCGGGCACCGGGGCGATGAAACATTAGTAATGATATTGAGTTAGCTCAAGAACTATGGTGGTATGGTGCTTTAATTAATTTAGTTCGTTATGTTGCCCTTTGAGAACCTAGGTTAATTGCAATGCTGATATGATACTACCATGTTGCTTTTTTTCCTTGGTGCCTAGTAGAAGATACATTGGCCTGTCTAATTGTTGCCCAGGTACTAGCTCGATGTTTTTTCTTTTTTTAAAACCATTATAAAATCAAGTACTAGCTAGATCAATTTTCACTAGCATCCATTCCGTGTTTGTACCACAGATTATGTTAGCATTTCTGGTATTAACATACCCCCGACCGACCCCAGATCGGGCCGCCGCAGCCTCCATTCTCCGGTACAGCGCAGCCGACTTCGTGCCCAGTGACGTGCGCCTCCAGATCGGGCTGTAGCCTCCCTTGTGCCCAGTGACGTGCACCTCCAGATCGGGCCGCAGCGGCCTCCTTGCCCATCGACGCGTCTAGATCGGCCTCCGACGCCCTCCATCCCGATTGATTTGCGGGGGAAGGAGTGCGATCAGCCTCCTCGGGCCTCCACTCTGCCAGATCCATTCGCGGGACCGGGTCTTCGATCGGGGCGGGATCCGCAATTGTCTCCTCTCCATCAGATTCATTTGCAGGGATCGGGCGCGAGTCGCATTAGTGCTCTTTGACATTCCTCAGTACTCCTCTCCCGCTAGAGGTGGGACTCCGGCCGTGTCGAAATGGTCCGAGCTCTGAAACCACGTCGGGTTGGCTTGTGTCGGGCTGCTCGGGCCGACAGCCTATAATCGTGGCCCAGGCCCGGCCCAGAGCATGGTGGGTTGCCTATGGGCCGTTCCGGGCCCAAGCACGGCCCAGCAGCCCAACTGCCACAATTAAAATTTTGAAAAATGAAAAAATACTGCAACAAGCTGCAGCCCACTAGCAGTCCAGCAGTAGCCCAGCCCACCGCGCATGGCCCACCAGGCATGGACCACCAGCAGCAACCTACCAGAATGCAAAGAAAAAACGGTCAAAAAATATGAAAAAAATCGGTGAAGGTTGATAGAATTGTATTACATGTTCCTACAAATTTTAACATCAATAATAATAATATATTGCAGGGAATAAAAAACAAAGAAAATGGAATTTTGATTTTTTTTTTATGAAATACAACGACAAAAAAAATTCCAAATATTTTGAAAAATATATGAAGTCTAAGGGTGTTGTATTTCATGTGCCCATTGAATTTGAGTTTGAAAAACATCATAAATTGAGCAGAACAAAAAACAAATAAAAAAGGGTTTTGGGGAGTTTTTATCAGTTTTATATCTTGAATGATACATTGATTTTGTGAGTGAAATTTTTTGTGGGTTTTTAATGATAATACCAACCTCCATGATGTTTTTAGTTTTTTTGAACTTTTGTTTGAATGAATGTGTGTTTAAAATGAAAGATTGTCTCATATGCCCATGAAGTTTTGAATGAGATGAGAGAAAATGTGAATCTTCACATGTTGGAGTTCCTCAAAAAAGATATAAAAAATTCATACATGTAGTAACATAGAATATACACATACACACACAAAAATTGATACAACATCTTTATATTTTGGAGATTTACAAAATAGTGAAGAATATGTACATATGATTTGTTTTGGTTGTTTACAAAAAAGTACAAAAAGAGCAATATAAGTTTGAAAATAATTGTTCCAAGTGGTAGAGAGTATTTTTTCGAAGAATATTAAAAAAAAAGAATCATCAAATTTGGACTTAATTTTTGGAATCTATAAAAGTTTGAATATTTAAATTGGGATCTAAATAAAAAATAGACTTGAAACTCAAGAACAGCCGTTGTGGGCCCCCTTAACAGTGGGTGTCGTGCGCTCTGCTGGGCCCCTTCAAACTCGGACCAACCGCAAACTCGTGGGCCGTCAAGTGCACGCTTGTGGGCCGTATGAATTCGGCCCGCAGTGCGGTAGAGGCGCGCCCTCCAGTCTGCCACGGTGCAGTGCTACGAGTTTTTTCCCACCTCGCCTATTTGTTGGTTCCACGCGCGCCTTATAATGTTGGACGTTACAGCAATTTTGAAAGTCCAATTAAGCTCCGCTCCGTGCTGTGGCATGTTTTCACTTGGGCCATACGCTCACGTGGGTCGTTCTTGCCTGCACGTCCTTGTTGGTTGGTTCTGATTGTCGGACTTTGCCTTCCTCATGCGCGGGCCTATTGAGCCTACTCGGCTGCCAAATTTTTTAGGGCCATTATTTGCCCGTCGGGCTGGTTTCTAGCCATGCTGACCCGAGCACAGCCCATGTCGCCGTGTCGCCCACTGTGCTTGAGATCTAGGAACGGCACGACCTGATGCTCATCCGTGTTGGGTCAGGCCATATTTCGGGCCGTCATGTCGTGCTTCGGGCCGCCTGTATTTGGTCCGACCGAATTCTCACCTCTATCTCCAACAACTGCAAGCAGATCGACCACTGCCTTAGGGCCAGACTAGCCCGGCCAGACAGAATAGTCTGTTATGAATCAAACTAAACACCTCAGGATGAGTTCGGACTTGTCCGTATGGGTACGGACTAGTCCGTTCATCTCTTGGTGAGTGAAGTTGGTGCTAAGTCCCGGAAAGCCGAACATGTCCATTTTTGGACGGACCAAAGCATTCTGGAAGAGTTCAGACTTGTCCGTTGTGGCACAGACTAGTCCGTTGGAGACTAGTGTAAGAAACCAAGCCAAACCCTAGAAGGTCGAACTTGTCCGCCCCTGTGGTCAGACTAGTCAGGGCCTGCCAAGTTTGGTCCGTTTTGGGACGGACTAAACCATTCTATTGGACTTCGGACTAGTTCGTTGTTGGTCGGACTAGTCCTTATTGTCAGTGGCCGTTTGAAATTCAAACGTTGGCGCGCACGTCATCTGTTTTGTCGATCAATGACGTGAAATTGTCGGTAGTTCCAAAAGGTTGTACTAGTTCGTGGCCTAGG
The DNA here is from genome assembly GCA_036927565.1 of Tuctoria greenei. Classification (NCBI taxonomy): domain Eukaryota; kingdom Viridiplantae; phylum Streptophyta; class Magnoliopsida; order Poales; family Poaceae; genus Tuctoria; species Tuctoria greenei. Next base: position 21,832,236 of record JAYESD010000007.1, on the reverse strand, counting down.
GCCACACTAGTCCAGGGTTGTCCTGGTGGCAACGGTTATTTGTCGGGACCCTTATTAAAAGGGGACCCCCGACCCCTATTTGACAACTCTTGAACTCTAGTGCCGCCACAACTGACCTAGAGCCTTCCAAAGCCTTCTACTCGTCCTACTAGCCCTCTAAGACCAAATCTTGAATAGATTATGGTTTGGGAAGGAGAGTGAAGGAAGATCATCGCGCTTTAGCTCTCGGTTTGATCTCTTGCACATTGTGTTGTGTTTTGTGGCTTGTGTGAGTTGAGCTTCAAGTGCTCCTTGCTGTATTGATTCGTGGAAGTCTCAACTTGTGAGCAGCCCCAAGAAACTTGGTGATTACCCTTTGATATAGTGGAATCCAAGCCGGCCATTGTGGTGGCTTGGTGAGAAGAGGGTCAAGTTAGACCCGGTCCTTGTGTGGAATTCTCAACGTGAATGTAGGCTTCTTCGTGGAGCTGAACCACATAATAAATCTTGTCTCACTTGTCACTTTACTTTTCGTAATCACTAGAATTGTCTTTAGGGTTCATCTTGTTCTACATCTTGATCTTAATTGAAATCTTGTAACCTAGTTGCTTGCACTTGTTAATCTATGTTTTACTAAGTTGCTAAACATTGCATTTACCCTGGTGAACCTAAATTCCGCAAACAACTTGTAGAAATCAAGTTTTTAGGTTTTCACCATGTGCTGAGCGGAGTAGTCTGGCCCAATTCAGACAAGTCCGGCCTCGGGAATTTAATATCATTTGATTAAACCATTTCAGGTATTATTGCCTATTCACTCCTATCTATGCGACTTTCAATTGGTATCAGAGCAGGCCTCTCCACCAATAGTCTAACTCGGAGAGGAAATGGCTGGAAGGGGTGACAACGAGATTCCGGTGATTGTCAATGACGACAAGATGAAGAACGTCGATGTTTTTCAAGAGCATCCTAATGATGACGAAGAAGTTTCTCTGCTCATGGTGCGGCTTCGTGAGAAGCTTAATGTCCCCAAGAGGGAAATCAAGTTGATCGCTCAAATCAACACTGACAATGGGAGTAATTCACGAGACTAATACCGGTATCCTTACAACTATGAGCGACTAACCGCGAGCAACCATTACTTATCTATTCCCATTGGCAAACCTCCTCAATTTGATGGAAATGACTATTCTATGTGTATCATAATATGAAGATGCATCTCATTTCCTTAAACCCTAGCTCGTGGCAAATTGTGTTGACAGGTGTACATCTTCCCAAGAATGAGGAAGACATTACTCCAGAGCAATTTGTCCTTCTCCATCACAATGGTCAAGCTGTGGGAGTAATCACCTCCTCCTTGACTCGAGAGCAGTTCAACCGCATTGAAGGGTTGGAGGTTGCTAAGGAGATATGGGACACCCTCAAGACGACACAAGAGGGCAACTGTGATTAGGGAGGCCAAGATCGAGATGATTGAAGGAGAGCTTGAGAGATTCACCATCATGGATGGTGAATCCCCTCAAGACATGTACAACCGCCTCAAGACTCTCATCAACAAGAGTCGATCTTATGGAAGCACCCGGTGGACCGACCACGAAGTGGTAAAGACAATGATTCGAGCATTCATGCCTAGTAATATCACTCTTTGCTCAATAATTCGTGAAAGTTCGGGATTCCATAAGATGACTCCCGAAGAAGTTCTAGGGAGGATCATAATCCATGAGATGATGGAGCAAGAAGCTATGTTCTACAACGATCTACAAAAGCTCTCCTCCTCCAATAAAAGGACGTTGCATTCAAGGCAACATCCTCAATATCTCAAGAAAAGGGAGAGAGTGATGAAGAGAGCCCCGACACCGATGAGGAAGAGGCACTTTTCATCAACAATTTCAAGAGGATGTGGAGAAGAAAGAGGGGGAGCTACCATGATGAAAGAAAGAGCAAAGGCAAGCCCAAGACAAGATCAAAGAGGGCTTGCTACAATTGTGGAGAGTATGGTCACTTCGTTGTGGATTGCCCACATGAGGAAAACAAAAAGAAGAAGGAGGCATGTACAAAGAGAAGAAGTACTTAAAGAAGAAGAAGAAATCGGGACATACCCACCTTGAAAAGGAGTGGGATTCAAATGACGAATCCTCCTCGGATGAAGAAGAGGAAATAACAACAATCGCTATGAAGAAGTTGACTACGGAGAACAAGCTCTTCCTCGACTTGGAGAATTGAAGGCCAACTTGTCTCGTGGCCAAGGAGGGAAGAAAAAAGGTTAACTCTAAATCCTCTTCTTCAATTTCCTCGCATGATGATTTTTATAGTAGTAGTGAGAATGAACATATGCTTAAGGATATGAGTAAGAGCACTTTGAAAAAGATTGAGATTGGTGATGGATGAGATATTTGAAAAGGAAGAGCTCATCAACCGTCAAGAGGACATGCTCATCCAACACAAGAAGAGATGTCAAGAGTATGAGAAGCTCTTGGAGCTTGAAAGGGAAAGAAGCAAGGCACTTGAGCGTGAACTCACTTTGAGCAAGGAAACTTGCTCAAACCTTGAGAACACTACAATTTTGCTCAAGGATGAACTTGTTAGCTTGCAAAAAGTTAACAAGATCCTTGAAACACATGTGCAGTCTCTCAAGGTCAATGCACCTTCTTCCTCTACAAGATCATCTTCCACAAATATCAAAACCGAAGCACCTCAATCTTGCAAATTCTCAAACTTGGTTCCAAAACTTAAAGATGAGCTTAAGTTGGCACAAAACAACCAAGCATCAAAGGGTGGCATCTTTGACAAGGAGAAGATGGCATATGCACGTAGTGCATACACCATTACAAGACATCCCCTTGTCAAAGATGGTCTTTGGCTACTCTAGGGAGAAGAGGCAAAACGCCAAAACTCCCAAGAATGGCAAAGACTTGATTGTTTTTGTCAAATGAGGTTCATACAACATTAATAAAGGAAAGAACATTGCTACATCACCTAAAGTGCCTAAGAAGGAACCTCATCCTATGTTCCATGATTTGGATGCATCATATGTTTTATTAAGGAACAAGTTTTGAAAGACCTATGCTAGGTATGTTGGGCCATAGCACAAGAGTCCTAAACCTTGTGTGTGGGTGCCCAAGTGACTCTTGACTAACATCAAAGGACCCAACACCGCTTGGGTACCTAAAGCTAAGGCTTAAATCTTTCTTGTGGGCATACTCCTCCGGTGGAACTAAGTTGGTTCTTGATAAAGGATGCACAAATCACATGAGCGGAGAGAGGAATATGTTTGTGGAGTATGAGCAAAATGAGGATCCAAGTGAGGGGATCTATTTTGGGGACAATAGCCAAGGAAAAATCCTTGGCACCGGTAAAATTGCAATATCCCCTAATCATACTCTTTAAAATGTTTTACATGTTGATTCACTTGATTATAACCTCTTGTCCATATCACAACTATGTGACAAAGGTTATTATTGTTTATTCACTAATGAGGGTGTGACCGTCACAAGGAGAAGCAATGACTCAATTGCTTTTAAGGGTGTACTCAAGGGAAAGCTCTATCTTGTGGATTTTTTTGCGGATAAAGCCCAACTTGATAAATGCTTAATTGAAAAAACTAAAATGGGATGGCTTTGGCATATAAGGCTAGCTCATGTTGGGATGAGGAATTTGCAAAAAACTCTTTAAGGGAGAGCACATCCGAGGTTTGAAGAATGTTGTGTTTGAAAAAGATAGGCCATGTAGCGCATGCCAAGTCGGAAAGCAAGTTGGAGCTCCACATCCATCCAAGAACATCATGACGACAACAAGACCATTGGAGCTTCTTCACATGGATCTCTTCGGTCCAATCGCCTACATAAATATTGGCGGTAACAAATACAGTCTTGTCATTGTTGATGATTTTTCACGTTTCACTTGGGTGTTCTTTTTGCATGATAAGAGTGGGACTCAAGGTGTCCTCAAGAAGTACTTGGGGAGAGCTCAAAATGAGTTCTCCTTAAGTATCAATACTATAAGGAGTCACAATGGCACCAAAATTCAAGAACACTTAAGTTGAAGAATTCTTGGATGAAGAAGGCATCAAGCATGAGTTCTCGGTCCCCTACCCCCTCAATAAAATGGGGTGGCCGAGAGGAAGAATAGGACCCTCATCTAGATGGCAAGAACCATGCTTGACGAATACACGACGCCGAACCGGTTTTGGGCGGAAGCGGTTAACACCGCTTGCCACGCCATAAACCGGTTGCACCTTCACCACATTCTCAGGAAAACGACTTATGAGCTCCTAATGGGTAACAAGCCCAACATCTCCTACTTTCGTGTTTTTGGGAGCAAATGCTACATTCTCAACAGGAAGCCCAGGACTTCGAAGTTCGCTTCTAAGTCCGATGAGGGTTTCGTGCTTGGTTATGACTCAAACACTTATGCCTATCGTGTCTTCAACAAATCCCCCGGAATTGTTGAAGTAACACGTGACGTAGTGTTTGATGAGACTAATGGCTCCCAAGTGGAGCATGTTGATCATCATGTGCTAGATCAAGAAGTTCCACAAGTGGTGATAGGAAGGATGGCACTTGGAGACATACGACCACAAGAACAACCTCAAGACCCAAGTGATCATCCTACACATCAAGTAAGCTCTTCCTCAAATGATCAAGTTAAAGTCCCTCAAGAGGCTTGTTGACGGCTGTTATATACCAATTCCATCCGTCAATTTAACTCAATTATGTGAAAGATTTGTCATTTCTTGCACCTATCTAACCCAATTCCACTTGGACTTGGAGAAATATGTGTATGCAGCATTTTATGCAGGAAATGTAGATGGACCAATCCTATAAAATATCATCCCAGCCAATCAGGCGACGACACGTGGCATCCCATGGATCAAATGGCCCACAAACAGAAGTATCCGAGGAGATCCAACGGTGTATCACCCATATACATCAATGGGACCCACATGGCAGCCACCTGGAGAAAGCACACGAGAATTGGTGCAATGACCAGGTCGACCGAACCAGGGGGTCGGCCGACCTGGTCTCTGCACCAAACTCGGTCAGCCTCCACGTGTTGGCTCCTCCTGGCTTCCTGGAGTCAATGGTGACTGATTCGCGCGCTTTTGGTGGCGGGAACCGACCTCAACACTAGTATAAATAGGACACCCTACCCCTCACTTCAACACACACCACTTGAGTTTCATCTCTATTGTATACACTATCATCCATAGTCTTAGAGGAGTTAGGTTGTAGAGAGGAGAGTCTCTAGTCCCAAGTCCAAATTGGGAAAGGAGTAAGGAGTCTCTCTCTTCCCAATCCCACATTGGGAAAGGTATGGCTCATGTATTCTTTCTTGTATTTGTGACTTTATGCACAATAAAGATAGTATCTTTAGTCTCTACTTATACATATACTTGGGCAAAGCGCTTCTTGTTTGATTGTGGAGTCCATGTATGTGGAAGGTATAGCTTCTATCACTGTTTCATCATGAACATATCTCATTATCATAGAACCTATAGACCCCCACTATAGTCTAGTTAATTATAACATAACTAGGTTAGTATGGATAATTATGTTGTGTATCAACATTGGTTCAATGCTGATCAATTCATTGTGTTAGGATGGATTGTTCCTAGGCTCTTAAGGTAATTACTTAATATGCTAGCATGTGCTAGGATAGCTAAGTAGCATTGGATGTCTCATAGATCCACAGATTGAAGAGGTAGGCAGTAGGTGGTGACAGCCCTATCTGTCCTTTGTAATTCTCCACGTTCGGCTATGCCACAGGCTCTTGGCAGGAGTCGCCCTAGTATTGCTAGGGGTAAGCCCATGCCCGATGTGTTGAACCACATAGCATAAGTATTCACTATTGATCTAGCTTATGGATAATTAGTTTAGACTATGTATACGTACAATAGAGCATAGTAGGAGTACCTCCATAACTCTCAACCTTAACTAACCTCTAGGATCCTCTACCCCCCTTAGACTTGAAAGCTTTTGTTTGTGTCACACTACCTCCACTATTATTTTATCCATCCTTACTAGATTCTTACCTAGAACTTTCTACCCTTCCCACTTGATGATTGTTATATCTCTACCCCGCCTTCCTTTGGGATCAAATAAATGACACCCTTGGGAATACTCTTAAGGGGAAATGCTACAATGATACCTCCGTGCGCTTGCGGAATTCACTCTGTGATCCAATGGAACCGTTAACAAGCATTTCTGACACATCAGTTGGAGATGTTTAGTTAATGGTGCATAAGAAATACCAACAAGCATTTCTAGCGCCGTTGCCGGGGATGATTTGTTAGTATATCTTAGGAGCCGTCAACAAGCATTTCTGGCGCCGTTGCCGGGGAAGCCAAAAAGATATATAACATGACTAAGTGAATAGGATAGAACCCTGGGTAGGACTGTAGTAGGATACCCATTCTTTGTTTTTGCATTTATTTTAAATGTGAAAATAGGGTAGTGTATGTCTGGTTTCCGCCTGCCGGAGAACTTTGTTGAAGATCCCGAATCTCTTCTGAGAGACCGACCCAGTGTCGTTACTCCTCAAAAGATTCGAGTGGCAAAGCAAGCCAACATTTTTGCACCAACAATCAAAACACCAATGGCTCAGAAGACCCTTCGTGAGTTCTCAGCTCCCTCTGCTAACAATGTGCCTATGGGCCCACTATTAACATGGGAGATGTGAACTTCGAGATCAAAACTGGCCTTATCACTATGGTGCAAGCCAACCCATTTTGTGGAAAGGCTAACGAGGATGCAAGTGCTCACCTGCAACAATTCCTTGAGATCTGCAGCACTTTTAAGATCAAGGACGTGTCTCCGGATGCGGTCTGTCTGAGACTATTCCCGTTCTCCCTCCTTGGGAGAGCAAAACAGTGGTTCTACGCAAAACAAAGTGCTGTAGACACTTGGGAGAGATGTTCTACGGCATTCCTCGCCAAATTCTTCCCGTTGGGCAAAACCAATGCCCTACGTGGAAGAATTTCTAGCTTTCAGCAAGAGCCCAAGGAATCCATTCTTGAGGCATGGGAAAGGCTTTAGGAGTACATCCTAGCCTGTCCCCACCATGGGATGGATGACTGGCTCCTTATTCAAAATTTTAGTAACAGGATGATCCCATCAGCTCGTGACCATTTGGATGCTGCTGCTGGAGGAGCCTTCTTCTCATTGACGGTGCCAAAAGCTAAAGATCTTATTGAGAAGATGGTGTCCAACATGGGATGGAACGATGAGCGTCTCCATACCCGACAGCAAGGCATGCACACCTTGAAGGAGGTGGACATGATTGCTGCAAAATTGGACCCCCTAATGAAGAAAATTTATGGACAAGCCAGTGGTGAAGTGTCTGGCAATGCCTATGCCCTAGACTCTCACATCACGTGCGAAGTCTGTGGTGACACAGGTCATATGGGAAATGATTGCCCAGAAACTCGTGAGGTTAAGACAATGCAGCGGGACATAGCTGTGGCAGCTCCCACTGCTACGGCGGAGTCTCATAGAAAGTGGATCGATGCTTCGGACTGCCCCCAAAACATGATCGGAGCTGGCCAACTCCCGTTGATGGTGTCACCCACCATTAACAATATTCAACTCCACCATGTAATGGTGGACGGAGGTTCAGGGTTGAACCTCATAAGATTTGAAGTTTTCGTTAAGCTTCAGCTCTGGCCTTCGGACCTTCGCCCATCCTGACCTTTCTCTGGGGTAGGTCGAGGAACCGTTACTCCTCTCGGTTCCATCACACTCCCAGTGACCTTCAGGACTCGGGAGAACTACAGAATTGAGAAGTTGGTCTTCAATGTCGAGCGGATCAATCTGCCGTTCAATGCCATTATGGACAGGCCAACTTTGTACATGTTTATGGCAGCCGCTCATTATGGTTACTTAGTATTGAAGATGCCAACACCTGCAGGCATTCTCTGGATCCGTGGAGATCGCACTGCAGGAGTCACTACTTTAGAAGAACTCTATGCGCTTACCACGGCGCAAGAAGAAGCATCTGGGAAGGAGCCAGCTCCGAACCCTCCGAGCATTCGACATAAGGGCTCTACCTCCACACCCCGCGTGCAACCAAGTGGCGACATCGACGTTCCCGTCAAAGTCGTCCATATTGGTTCTGACGCTGCTCAGACTACTCGTATATCGGGAGGTCTGAACAACAAATAGGAACTCATGCTCATCACTTTCCTCCAGGCTAATGTCGACGTGTTTGCCTGGCAACCGTCACAAATGTCTGGGATCCCTAGGGAGGTGATTGAGCACAATCTGAAGATTTACCCTGACGCACGGCCTGTACACCAGAAGCCCCGAAAGCAATCAATCGAGCACAAAACTTCATCCGACAAGAAATCAAGAAGTTGCTCGAAGCTAGATTCATCCGGGAAGCCGGGAAGTCTTCCATCCAAAATGGCTGGCAAACCCAGTTGTTGTACCCAAGGCCGGTGGGTGCCGGTGGGAAGCTTTGGATGTGTATCGACTACGCCACCTTAAAGAAGGCATGTCCAAGGATCCATTTCCACTACCTAGAATAGATCAGATAGTGGACTCCACCTACGAGTGTGAGCTATTGTGTTTCTTAGATGCATATTCTGGATATCATCAAATCCAAATGTCTAAGGAAGATGAAGAGCATCCTGCCTTCATAACAATAGATGGATTGTACTGTTATACTGCCATGCCATTTGGTCTTAAAAATGCTGCTTCAACATTTGTGCGAGCTATGTACAAAACGTTTCGATAGCTAATTAGATACTTGGTGGAGGTGTACGTTGATGACATCTTCGTGAAGATCAAAAACAAGGAGTCATTCCATGACAATTTACAAGGTGTCTTCGACAAGCTGCGCACCACGCGCACCAAGCTGAACCCGGACAAGTGTGTCTTCGGGGTTAGCTCCGGGAAGCTTCTGCGTTTCTTGGTCACTAACCGAGGAATTGAAGCAAATCCGGTGAATATCAAGGCCATAGAAAAAATGTGGCCCCCTGCCCGTATTAAGGATGTCCAAATGTTAACTGGATGTCTAGCTGCGCTCAGTCGGTTTGACCTTCTTCAAACTCTTGAGGAAGTCCAGACCATTTCATTGGTCTGAAGAAGCAGAAAAGGCGTTTCAAGAGCTAAAAAAATCCTCACTACACTACTGATATTGATAGCTCCGAATCCTGGTGAGCCTTTACTGCTTTACATTTCGGCAACCACCGAAGTTGTTAGTATGGTCCTGGTTGCGGAAAGACCAGAGCCACATCCAGTCCAGGAGCCCAGACCCCTCTAGGAGGGTCTGGAATCACCTAAAGGCATGTCTGGGTCCCAGCCTCTAGACACGGAACCTAAAGATGAAATGCTAGGAGATCAACCTCATTCACCTGACGGGGTTCACCTGGCCGACCAAGATGAACTGGACCCTTCTAGCAAGGTCCGGGTCGAACAAGAAGAAGTTTTGGACCCCTCCGGGAGGGTCCAAGAAGCACAACATGAAGGTCCGGAACCCTCCAGGGCGGTCCTGGTCAATGGATAAGAAGCTCCAGGTCCTTCCGAAAGGGTCCAGACAATCCAACGCCCCATGTACTTCATCAGCGAAGTACTCCACGACGCCAAGACAAGATATATTTAGGTGCATAAGCTGCTTTACGCAGTTCTTATTGCCTCAAGGAAGCTTCGTCACTACTTCCAAGCCCACAAAATATCAGTGGTAACTTCTTGTCCATTGCGTGTTATTTTGCATAACCCTAACTCCACTGGGAATATTGCAAAGTGGGCAGCAGAACTGGCCGAATTTGATCTAGAATTCGTGTCATGACAAGCAATCAAAAGTCAAGACTTGGCTGACTTCGTGGCGGAGTGGACTCCTTCTCCATCAAACCCTGGGGGCCACAGTGAGCAGAAACAAGAACCCAAGGTTCCAGTATTCACCGAACCTCACTGGACTCTCTGCTTCGATGGCTTCGTGCGAAAGCAGGGGGATGGAGCTGGAATCCTTCTCCTGGCTCTGATAGGGGAGAAGGTCAAGTACATGGTTCACCTTGATTTCAAGGTGACCAACAACATGGCGGAGTATGAAGCTCTCATCTATGGACTCAAGGTGGCACTATCTTATGGTGTCAAACAGCTATTGGTGCAAGGAGATTCACAACTTATTATCAATCAAGTCAAAGGTGAATGCTCCTGTAACAATACTCAATTACCTGCTTATCTTCTTGAAGTCCAGAGGCTCCAGAACGACTTTGAAGTCCTGGATCTCTATCATGTTCAGCGACTTCAAAATGCTGAAGCTAACGAACTCTCGACGAAAGCCTCAACTGGAGCTCCGGCTCCTGACGGAATCTTCGTCCGGAGGTTGTCAAAACCAACAGCTCAGCCCGCCGAACTGAGTGAAGGGGGCAAGACCAGTACCACGAAGCTGGCAGTCTCGCTAGCCCTGTTACCATGGCGTCCACCAAGGGTTGTAGGTGCTGTCGGAAGCTCCGAGCAACCTAGAACACAAGACTCAGAAGCTCAAGTAAGCTTCGATGCATGGATCTCGGAGATCCGGAGCTACTTGAAAGACAATATCCTTCCTAAAGACATTGTATCCGCTGACCGGATTGTCAGATTGGCTAAAAGATACATGTTGGTAGAAGGGGATCTCTACCGGCGCGGTGCCAACGGCATCCTAATGCAGTGCATTGCAAGGGAAGAAGGTCGCGAGCTCCTCGCGGAGATCCATAGAGGCGAGTGTGGGAACCATGCTTCTTCTCACACACTGGTTGGTAAAGCCTTTCGGCATGGCTTTTACTAGCCTATAGCACTCCAGGATGCGGTTATGCTAGTGAAAAATGTGAAGTGTGCCAGTTCCACGCAAAACAGATTCACACACCGACTCAGTTACTACAAATGATACCTCCTACATGGCCATTCGCGGTGTGGGGCATGGACATCTTGGGACCTTTCCTAAAAGCCGTCGGAGGTTACAGGTTCCTGTATGTAGCCATCGACAAGTTTACTAAGTGGCCGAAAGCAACTCTAGTTGTGACAATCAACAAGCAATCAACAGTCACGTTCTTGAAGTCCATCATATGCAGATTTGGAGTTCCAAACAAAGTCATAACTAACAATGGAACTCAATTCACAAGTGCTACATTTCAAGAATATTGCGAAGACCTCAGCATTCAACTCAGCTATGCCTTAGTAGCTCATCCAGCAAGCAATGGCCAAGCCGAGAGAGCAAATGCAGAAATCTGAAAAGGACCCAAGATGTGCACATATGAGCGTCTGAAAAAGCATGGTGCCAACTAGATTGAGGAGCTTCTGTCCACATTATGGGCGAACAGGACAACTCCAAACCGGTCAACCGGGGAAACTCCGTTCTTCCTGGTGTACGGAGCTGAAGCAGTCCTTCCTCCGAAGATCACCTTGGGGTCCCTCCGGGTCCGGACCTTCGACAAAGTCACACAGGACCACCTCCAGCGTGAAGACCTTGACCTCGTCGACAAGGGAAGGTGCCAAGCAGCTGTTCAAAATGCACGTTATCGCCAAGCGTTCCAACGCTATCATCAAAGGCATGTGCGCTACCGACAACTCGAGGAAGGCGATCTGGTGCTTCAGAAGATACTAACTCGGGAAGGAATGAATAAACTTTCTCCCAGCTGGTGAGGTCCATTCTGAGTGCTCAAAGTATCCCGTCCCGGATGCATTCGGTTGGCAACTGATGGGATTCCACTTCCTAATCCTTGGAACATCAAGCACCTCTGTAAGTTTTATGCTTAGAGTCATGGAGGTGAGTTTGTAATCACACATGTTGTATGTTATAGAGTCGCTAAACAGACATGGGTAGGTCCTCTGGGAGAATGCCCGGACCCCTCTGGGAAGGTCCGAGAAGTTCAAGTACACTTCATACAGTCACAACACTAAAAGTCTAACTACCTACCCTGGGTTACTACAAGATGTATAGCACACATAGCTTGGCCCCATACCCTAAATGTGTCCTTGTCTCCCCTGTGATCTAGACCTATAATGAAAGACATTGTGGTGTAAAAACAGACTTCACGTGCATTTATTTTTGTACAAGGCTCGATCTATCAAATTATTGTTTTTAACCTTCTTGTCTATAATGAAATTGTGCAATTCTTTTTAGTTTTTACCCAAGTTATTCATATGCGTTGCAAGTTATATTGTTAATTCCTTTGGATCTTAATATGTTGTATAGTCTACTTGCCTGAACGCCTAGCCAACATAGGTCCGGAGTGTGCTATCGACTTAGTCTGGTCCTACACCCTAAGTACGCTACTCTACCTACACTCTGGCAGGCCTTAGCAGGGTGAGTACTAAAGAAGCATATGAGTCCGAAAGGGTTACCCCAATATACTTGTTACCATATCGAGTTACTTCGGAATAAAATTTCAAGTAAGAACAATAAGTCACAAACGATTTATAGACAAGAGGACGAATTTTACTTTTTTCTTGTGTTTAATATGCGTGAAAAACAGAAGTTCACAGCGATGGTGGACCATGCCGGAGCTACTAAGCTCTGACATCCTCTGAGGGGACCTGCCGTCGACATTAAATATGTTGACAATGGGTAATGTCAGAGTAACAAAGTTCCAGCAACCTCTGGGGACCTACCTTCAACTATTCGAGCGGTGACATCAGGAGCTACCAAGCTCCGATAAATCCTAGGGGCCCCACTGTCGACGTTTTGTACGTTGATAGTGGGTACAGTCGGAGCTACCAAGCTCCGCCAACCCCGAGGGGCCTGCCGTCGACGCATCAGAAACTCGTACCTAAAATCTACAAGCACGAAGCGTTCAAGTCGTCAATATACTGTCAAATCCTTTGGTACATGTCCACACATCAATTGTGCACATACACCAGGGGGCCAACAAGACAGAGCACATTATATTGAAGACAAAAATAAAGTGAAGTTCATGGCAAAATGGATTCCATTAATTTGAAGCACCGAATTACAAAATTGCGATTACAGTAGAAGGCAAAAGGAAGAAGTCCTAACTACTGGAGGATCTATGTCTCGCGGAAGAATGTGGCGACTTTCTTGGCAGCCTCTTGGACGCTGGCTTTGGCGGCGTCTTCCTCTTCAGCAATGGGACCTTCAAGCACCGGGTCCCTGGAGAATTGAGGGTCTTGGCTTACATAGCACGTCAGCACATACTCTGCAACATTAGTAGACAAAGGCTTCCCCTCTGTCTCGAGCTGGTTCGCAATAACGTCGCCCATTGCGTCGAGTTTGCCGCCAGCACCACTGAGGGCCACCAGCGCTCGGTCCAAGTCCGCTCTGGGTTGTCCGAATGTACGGGATTGAAACCTAGTGTTGTCAGCGCGTCGTTGGCCTGCCCCAAGAAGTCCCACACTTGAATGGACTCCATCTCCTTCAAGCTCCGTAGCTTCTCCAGCGACTTCCGGGCGGCCGCAAGCTCTGAACCTTTTCGAGCGAGGCGCTCGACCAATTTAGCATGCTGCTGCATACTCTCAGCAACTTGCTTCTCATGATCGGTCATCTCCGTCTCCTGGAGGTGGATGCGGTTCCGCCTTTCCACCAAGTCCTTTTCCCTGCCTTTCACCTTCCCTTCCCTGGTGGCAACGCCAGCTTCTCTTTTTGAGAGTTCCTGCCCCAGTTTCCAATACTTCTCCTTCTCTTCTTTGCTCCATAGATCCACCTTCTTGCTGCGATCTGCCAAATTTTGTTCACCTAGAGTAAATTTCTGGGTGACCTCTGCCTCCCTTTTTACAACATCCTCCTGCTGCTCCAGGAGCTTTTCTTCCCTCGCCTCGAGGTCCGATCGGTGCTTCAGGAGAACCTTGTTCAATTCATTGAGGTTTTCGTGATGCTCGTCAGTAGCATCACGCCTCTCCTTGGCTTGTTCAGGGATCTGGAGTTAGCGTCGAGCACCCGGATGGCGGCTTCCTTCTCCTCAAGCAGCTTGTCCCAGTATTCTAACCAGGCCTTCTCCCTCTTAATCCACTTCTTCTGGTCTGTCTGCCTCGTCTTGGCAAGCCTGGTCTCGAAGTGGAGTCTGTTGTGCCAACGCCTCAAGGTGTTGCGCTCCTCCTCCAGGGCTTTGCTCTCGTGATCGAAGGCGATTTGGACTTGTCGTAGACTGGAGCAAGCGTTGTCTTTGGACAATCCCAGAGGGATAGGCTCCGGGCCTGCTGGGACCAACTCTGCAGGCTCCAGAGGATTCTCCATCACAAAAATTGGGTCCCACTCTACAAGGGTGGTCCCCTGAGCTCCTGCAACACTAGGGCCACTCTCTAGAAGCCCTTCCACAGCAGCAGAGCAAGAACACAGTGGGGGAACTCCCACCTCTGGAGTAGAAGTAGAAGGCGCTAATTTCGGGTCTTCGGTCGCCGGCTCTGAGTGCAGAGGAACTGACACCACCTCTTCATGCAGCTCCAGCTCCGGTTCAGCTACCTTCAGGGCAATGGCAAGGGCTTGGTCCAGGACCTCTACCGCCGCTGGCTCAGACGTCGGCACGTCAGCTCCTTCCAGTTCAGTGACCAGAGCTTTAGGCATCTTTGGCTCAGCCGCCGAATCTTCAACTGCTTCTGGCACAAGGGCCAGAGCTTCAATGATTTCAGGCTCAGTAGCCTGGACTTCGATTGCCTCTGGCTCAGCGGCCAGAGCTTCCACGACCTCCGGCTCAAAGGCTGGAGCTTCTGGCGCTTGTACTAGAGCTTCGGCCTCCGGCACTGATGCCAGGGGTACATCTCCAACTTCTCCCTCCTACCATGGGAGCTTCAGGCGAGGACTCCGAATCCAAGTCCATGACAGCTGGCACCAGAGCTGTTGCGACTTCTGCCGCCACTTGAGGAGGAGGCTCGGTGCTTGAAGCCGAAGCTTCGTTATGCACAACCCTAGTCTAGACAACAGACGCAAAAGTTCCAGACCCCTTCTTCGACACCCTAGAAATAAAGAGAAGAGAAGATTAAAGACACATCAAAAACAAGATTAGCATTTTAAGGTGAGCAATCAATGCATACCTAGGGATTCTACCACCCAATTGCCTCGAAACCTCTTCTTCTGAGGTCCGGAGCCAGAGCCCACCAAGTCTGGTGAGACAATGACTTCAGACCGCAGCTGAGGACTACATGCGGCAGCTGGTGTCCTCTCAACCGAAGCTTCTTTTGGCCGGGAAGAACTCCCAGGCCTGGAACTCTTAGCCGGCACTAAGGCCCGGGTTGACTGCCTGGAGCTGGTGCCTCTTGAAGACGTCTTTGTTGGAGAAGGTGCAGCCACAGAGGATCGCCTTCGCTAGGGAGAAGGGGCCGTCGTAGAGGGAGCAGCCCTGACGGACCTCCCATCAGCATGCTTCAGCTTCCTCTTTCGACTGGAGGACTTGGCTGGCTCCTTGCCCTTGCCCTTGCCTATGTTTTCAACCCTCCGGCTCAGGGCAGACGCAGGCCCTACTTCAGAAGCTCCAGGGATTACCACCCCGGAGGTCGGACGCCTTTCCACCTCACCAAGATCGTCAAGCGCCGGCATCTTCCTCCGGAGCTCTTTGCTGAACTGTGCCTCCATGTCCAGAGGAAGGAAAGCTGCCAGCAAAACCAAGTCGTCACCGTCGACGTTTATCCCATGCTGGAACTTCTTGAGATGAAGCTTCAAAGCTTCGTCATCCAAGTTGGATTTCAGACCAGTTTCAATCCAGTTGTCATCCATCACGCTGTTGAGGGCCCAGGCGAGCTTCTCCCTCTTCCTCAGCGAAGCCCATCTGTTGACCAGGAAGTTGCAGAAGACAATCTGAGGGGTCACTCCACCCTCCACACATTTGCTGATCCTGGTCAGGACGGGGTTAAAGGCATCTGACAGCACCAGAACTATACTCCAAGCATCGGTGTCAACGTTGGGGAGTCCTTCGGGCAGCTCCAACCTCTCGTGCTCCTCCACTGCAATAATGACCCAGTCCTTCTTCCAGTCATCCCATTTGCTGGAAGGGAATGACTTCATGTATTTGAAGGGGCAGTTCCTGCGGTTCATGAAATAGTACAAGCCAAGAAGCTCAGTCCCCTTGCCGGTTGTGTGGATGGTGAAGAAGGTATGAAACAACTCGACGCAGGGGGGAACACCCACCCACATCTCGCAAAAGTGGACGAAAGTCACCACTAGAAGAAGAGAATGGGGGGGCCAAGATGATAAAGCTGAAGACCGTAAAAGTCCAGAAGCATTAAAAGAAAAGTTGAGAAAGGTGGGATCAATCCCACCATGGCATACAAAGAGAAGTACACCATTTTGCATTACGCTCCTTCTTGAACGGGAGCTCACCGGCGTAGATCAGGTGGCTGAAGGAGTCACTGGACCACCCCATATAGGTCCGAACCTTCATAAAATCGTCCTTGCTCTTGAGGTGGCTCTTGGGAAGACCCAACTCCATCACGGCAAAGTGGAGCGAAGGAAGAGAAAGCTAGGCGAAGTTTGGAAGGCTCTGAGCGCAAGACTGATCGAAAGCGTAAAGAGTCCCCAAACCATGCACACTTTCCTTCTTAAGTAAGCCTCCGCGATGCTTGGATGGAATCCGCAACAAGAGTGGGGTCACATTTCAAAAATTTACCCCGTCCATGACGAATGGGTCCGGGGCGACCTCGACGTAGAGATCGAGGTTATTACACTAGGCGAACCGTTGTCATGATGTGCGGTGAGAGACCCAAAGGCGGCACCCTGACAAGGCGCTTGGAACCGATATGATTTTTATATCGGGAACTGGCAACCTTCAATTTCTTGAGATCCGCACTCAAAGATCTCATCTGCCGCAATCATAACAAGCCACACGGCGATGGTTAAACCCCGAACCATCACCCCAACGGCATATTACAAGACTTTTGAAGTTGAAGCACGGGAATCAAGGATGGCCCCACCTTTGGTAGAATAACTTAACCCAAAGGATTTCTCCCAAAGATGGGCCCGGGGGCCACTGTCGGTACCCTGTGTACCGGATACCCAATGATACCGCAAGAAGTGCAAAAGAGTTCTACTCGTTAAAATTGAAGGCCTCCTCAGGCCCCACATGTCATATTACATTGGACCCGCATCCCTCATATGGGTAGCTCCGGAGATTGATGCGTGTAATGTAAATTCGGAGCTAAACTCCCAACACAGGGAAGCTCTGCGATCAACACGTGTATAATGACCCCGAACCTATCTCCTAGTAGAGGGAAGCTCTGGTGTTGACACGTGTACAGCGGTGTCGGAGCTACCTCCCCGCAATGGGAAGCTTCGAAGCTGCCACGTGGGCGGCCTCCTGATCCTCATCAAAAGAATACATTGGCGGATCTCCTTCAACATGGGCATTCAAGGGACAGTTAAAGCGGCAATTACAAAACTTGATTGCATGTCGTTAATATCATATTAACGACACACTATCAGAACACTTTTAATAGAGGTAAAGCATCCATTAAGGCACGTTATCACACTAATAACCATGCTTAATACCCATAGACAGTGTATTAGGCTATGTAATACGCCAGAGCCACATGTCAGGCAGGGCCAATGACGTAACGGTCAGTCCTTGGACTATAAAAGGGTTGAGCCACACAATACAAAGGACAACTCCAAGCTGAGCCATAGACTACGCTTTCGAGCGATTCATAATACAACACACACACACACTCCGTGGAGTAGGGTATTACGCTCAGGCGCCCCAAACCACGTAAATCTCTGGTGTCGCCATCTTGATCTTGATCTCTGCGAGCCCCAACTGAAACAAGAACCTCCACGGGCTACACTTTAGTAGTACCGGGGGAAGTGTCATTGCTACACTTCGACATCTTGTTTTCATGAATGGCCTTGAGCTCTTTTATCATGTCTTTCGTCTAGTGACTGCCCGGAATAGCCTCTTGATGAGATTGTGAATCCCTGGTGTTGAAGGATCAAAATGTTGAGCAAGACTTCTGGGTGAGACAGGCTCCACATTGTCAGTGTTTACCTCTGATGCAGAGGTTTCGACAGTGGTCTTCCAATGCACATTAAACACTGAACTTTCAGACTCTGAACCTGAATGCACTTCATTCTAATTCCAAAAAGTTTCCTCATCAAACTTCACATTTTCTCATGGTGCCCCTATCCACCCAGGACCATTAGCTGGCCTTACAAGGTCATGGCATTCAAGGAGAGTCTGCCCCTTCATGCTTGGACTGTCGATGGAGTGTGCTAGATACTCGGTGATGTGTGCATCTTCGACCACATAGTCTAGGAGTCGTTCCCCCTTCAGCGTGCTGACATCTTTGGCTTCATCGCTTGGATGCAAAATCTTGACTTGCTCCCACCTTCAAAGACCGTTACCTTCTTCTCCGCATGTGCGGGTCACTCGGGCCCGGGCGACGGCCCCCAAGCGCTGAAGAACTAGCTCAACCAGCAGATGGTCATCAAGTTGACATCCTTATCCACTTGGATCACTTCTTCGACCATTCAGTGGTGGATGCTTCCTCCTCAGGCTCGTGGAATAGCGGCCTTTGGCGTCAGATCTCTTTAGTTCGGATGATGGCGTGCATCCCCGCTTCTTCCCGCCCACCTGGCGGCAGGGCGTGCACAACGGGCCACATATGGCATTCCCCTCACCACAAGAGGGGGGGGGCTCCTGTCGACCTTCGTCTCCTCTGTACTTGCGCCACGACTGTGACAATGACGCCAATGGCTTGCCACCTCCTCCCGATTGGCGGGCGAACATCAATGCCAGAGGGAGCTCAGCCTTTGACCTCCCACTGGTTCGCCACCACTCCAGGTCCCTGCCCAAAAGGGGGGGGGGGCGTGATGAGCGGTCCCGCAATGCTGGTGGCCAGAGTTGTGAAGCTGGCCGAGCCCCGACTACGTGGGTGGTGGACGTTCAAGGGCTGCTCTTGGAGCGTGCCCGCCTGTCCAAGTTGCATGGCGTCTCTGCCTTACCTACGTTGGCCCCCATCGTGGGTAAGGTCCCCCCTCCTGTGTCGAACTCCCTAGTTGGTGGCCTTGCTCATGGATCCCCGCTGCCAAACCAGTATGTGGCAGGCACAGGCTTGTCGCCTCCACGTTCGACACGACAAGTGAGTATGGCAGACCAATACCCCCGTGCTGAGGCCAGCCTAACTCCTGCTCCAAGCCCGCACATTGATGGTGTGACTGCTGCCTCCAGCCCGCGCATTGCAGTCTAGTCGCCGACGGCCACCATCACAGCTGACGGGGCTCTGGACGCTGCACAGGACGTGTCCGCCATGACTGTAGATCCAGAAGCCTTCCTCAATCACATCTTCCCCCTCCTTTGGCGCCGCTCTTGTAAGACCCACCGTGCGGACGGCGTGGAAGCAACCAGTCGATCTCAGCCGGACCTACCCACCGAAGTGCGCAACAGGTGGCGAAGAGGTCGGTGATCCCCACTGCGCAGAGGGCTATGCACCGCCTAATCCGCCAGCTAGACATTGTTGGTGAAGACGACGCCGTGGGTGATGAAGCTGTGGCTCGATACCTCGACACATTAAAGGACCCACTTCCCCAACAGGACATTCAGGGTATTCGGAAGGCCCTGAGCCTGAAATCCGATGAAGCTTGCACCACTTCAACCGCTGTGGCGGCTACCCAGGAGGACAGAGTGCCCGCTTGAAGCTCCTGTAGCCGAACGTCGCAATTGAATGAACCCATGTCGATTGTCATGTTTTAGTTACCTGGGTCAAATGGTATGGGCTCTTCATCAGCCATGTTGAGAGGGTATGTTTGGGGTTCATGGCGGTCTCCTCCCTGCTATAGGTTCAAGTCTAGATGGTGTGTTAGTGCAATGTCTAGTGGTCTTGCTACAATGCAGGCCAGTGTGTCGAGTCATGTTGCGACCGTGTAATCAGCAGCTGCCAGATGTTTTGCTTCAGCTTCAGTTCATCTAATGTTAATCAACGACGTCCCAAATGAGTGAGTCCCTATCAATAATGACTTGAAATGTCAGGAGTCTAAATTCCCCGACCCGGCGTGAAGTGGTATGCAACACAATACGGGCGGCACGACCGGCAATCTTATGCCTACAAGAAACTAAGCTTGACCACATTGATCAGCAACTGAAGATTGAACTTCTCAACAACCATCTTGTTGATCTCTACTCCCTCCCAGCCAGCGGCACCAGAGGCGGTGTACTCATCGCTTGGGATACGATGTCGGTTGCTATTGACCAGGTTACAATGGGGTGCCTACATTCTTTTGGAAAGGATACAGTTGGCAGGGCATGATCATTTATCTCTCTCGGCATTCTATGGGCCGACTGCAAATGAAGAAAAGCGAGACTTCCTCAATGAGCTTGAGAGTTGCAACCTAGTCAGCTCCACACCTTGGCTATGCCTGGGTGATTACAACCTGATTTGCGATGCCCAGGTTAAAAGAAACAGTAACCTTAACAGAGGCATGATGGATGCTTTTCGTCGAGCCCTGGGCCGAAGCGAGTTGATGGAAATTGAAATTCGAGTCTGCAAATACACTTGGTCCAATGAGAGAATCAACCCAACGATGGTCCCCCTCGACAAAGTCTTTTGCAGCGCTGCATAGGATGCTGAATTTAGTGGGTTCCACCTCCAAGCGGTATCCTCGACGATCTCGGACAATTGTCCATTGCTCCTCTCGCACCAAGACGGCTGACGCAGGTTCTGCCAGTTCTGTTTTGAAACATTTTGGGTGAAGGTCCCTGGATTCTCAAAAACGGTGGCGCAAGCATGGAACTCAACTGCATTGCACCAAAGTCCGATTGTGGGGCTTCAGCGGAGGCTGCACGCCATGGCGGCTGCCTTACAGTCTTGGAGCTTCCGGCTATTCGGACAAAACGACAAATTACTCAAAATGGCAGCTGTTGATCCAGCAGTTGGAAACTGCCGAGGAGTGGAGGGTTCTGCAACCTGATGAAAATGCCCTCAAGCAGGACATCAAAAGTCGGATGCTAGGCCTGGCGGCGGTGAAGCGCTCTCGACACAGGCAAGCATTGCGGCTGTTGTGGCTCAGAGAGGGTGATGCTTGCACCCGCTTCTTTCATGCCAAGGCAAACACGAGGCAGCACAAGATATACATTTCTAGGCTCATGAACTGCAGTGGCCACTATGCCATCACTCCGGCAGAAAAAGAGGACAAGCTATTCGATCATTTTTAGACCCTCATTGGCACCAAAGTATCACAGAGGGCCACCTTCAATTGGGAGTTGCTTCAGCTTCTGCAGTTGCACCACAACGATCTGGACGGCCCGTTAACTGAAGAGGAGATATGGGATGCTGTTGAGGATTCACCGCATGAAAAGGCCCCAGGATCTGACGGATATACAGGGGAATTCTATCATTCTTGTTGGGCTATTGTCAAGAAGCAGGTCCTCTTTGATTTTCAATGCCGAAGATAAGACCTACCTGTCACATATCTAGTATTGCCTCAGACACTCACAATAGTCAGTTTGGCGGATTTGGATCATATCAAAAACAAGGTGTCCGCCCGTCTTGCCGGATGGCAGTGCAAGCTGCTGTCCTTTGGAGGAAGAAAGGTGTTGGGAAGTACCGGACTTGTCCTGTAAAGACCGGACTAGTATGGTTTTGTCCAGTAAGGGTAACCGGACTAGTCCGAACCCTTAGAGGACTAGTCCGATATTGTCCAGTAAGGGTAACCGGACTAGTCCGGACCCTATAAGGACTAGTCCGATTTTTCAGTAACTGTCAGTTTGAACTCGAAATTCACATGTGTTCTAATTGAAAGGACACAACCCACCGAATTTGGAGTCTCCGATCGGGATACTCAATAATTCCTAAGGGTGGGAGGCCCCCTCTTGTGTCTCTTGGTCAACTATAAGAAGAGGGTCAAGTGTGTGATCGATGAAGGCTTAAGGGCATACATTCATACACACTTGAACACCCTAATCCACTCAGAATCCGATCAAGATACCAAGAGAAGAACAAGGGGAAACGCCTCTCGTCATCGTTCTTCTTGCGGCCTCACCTTGTTGGCTAGATGGCCGCATCGTCAAGCAACAACAAAGATGGAGGAGAAGGTATTATTGATGTTCTTGTGCTATTTGAGAGATAGCACCTGGTGTTCATGTTGTAATCAGATTTCTCCATGTAATTCGAGATGATTTAGTGGCTATTTGATCTTTGGGCTCCCTCTTGTTTTCTAACAATGGTATCAGAGCCGTTTAGACCACTAATCACTTCGAATTGAGTTTTGATCGAAGTTTTTCGCTGAAAGTTTTGAAGGTCCGGACTTGTCCGGTCTAAGGGCCGGACTAGTCCGGTGTGCCACAGTTAAGTGGTTAGGTTTTCGGATCAGGGCATTTTGACGCGTTCATCTGATTGAAAACCAATTAAGCACTTTGGATTGAAATCCATTGTGAAAATTAAGTTGATTTGGTAAGATGGTAAGATTAAGATTCCCTTTTGGGTATTTTGACATTTTTTCCAGTTTTTTATATGAAACTTTTCCGGGGTTGGTCGTACTAGTCCGGAATAGTACGGACCAAACTCGAAAAGTTCAATAAAGAACGGATCAAATGTTTTGATGGGACCGGACTTGTCCGGCGTATGGACCGGACTAGTCCGAAAACCATACTGTAAGAGTTCGGACTAGTCCGGCCATGTGCGGACTAGTCCGTGCTATACAATTAAGTTTGCTTATTAAATTAAGCTTCCGCTGTGAATTAAGTTTATTGTCATAGCAATTTGGTCGAGTAACCAAAGCGAAAAATAAATTGCTATGTCAATTTAAGTTGCATGAAATTCTATTGAGTAACCAAAGTGAAAAATAGAATTATCATGATTTTAAGTTTTATTAATGTCATTATTGGCCGAGTAACCAAAGCGAAAGGCATTAATGACATTATCCTTTCTAAGTACATAGTAATTTGGTCGAGTAACCAAAGCGAAAGATAAATTACTATGTATTTCAGTTGTTCTTCAATATTCAGTTTCAATGTCATTATTGGCTGAGTAACCAAAGCGAAAGGCATTAATGACATTCTTTTTGTAAGAACATAGTAATTTGGTCGAGTAACCAAAGCGAAAGATAAATTACTATGTTGATTTTCAGTTATTCTCAAATGTTGAGTTTTGGTCGAGTAACCAAAGTGAAAGATAAAACTCATCATTTTCTTGTGGTTAACATCTATGCATTCTTCTTGATTTTGTTTTTTTTTTTTGATTAAGAAGGTTCCTCCAATGCTAATTCAGCACTGAGTTTCATCGCTTCTATTGATCCACTCAATGGAAGCAATTATGGGAGATGACGAGAGAAGTTGGAGATTGCTTTGGCAGTCTCTGAGATAGACTTGGCTCTCACTACTCCATATCCGGTTGCACCGGTTGAACCAGTAAGAAATGATGATGAAACTCAGGAAGCCTTTGCTGTGAGGACAAAGGAATATACTACTGAGTTATTGGCTTATGACATTGATTGTTATAAGTGGAAGAAATCAAACACGAAATGTTTGATGGTAATTAAGGGCACTATCACTAAGGCCATTCGGGGAGCAATCCCTGAATGCAAAACTGCTATTGAGTACCTCCAAAGGATAGAGAATCAGTTTACTGGTTCTTCTAAGGCCACTGCAAGCACTCTTATCAAGAGGCTTGTTACTGAAAAATATCATGGAGGTGGTGTGCGTGAGCACATCTTAAGGATGACAAATATAGCTGCAAAGCTTAAGCCTATGGATTTGGGGATTAAAGATGAGTTCATTGTGCATCTCATCATTGCCTCACTTCCTAAGGAATTTGAGACTTTTGTCATCAACTACAACTCTCAACCTTAATTATGGAACATAGAAAAACTCATGGCTATGTGTGTTCAGGAGGAAGAGAGGATTAAGTCCCTTCACGGTTATGATGCTATTAATTACGTGAAGGGAAAAGGTAAGGCTAAGAAGAATTATTCTTCTAAGCAATCTTTTAAGTATCATGGTTCATCTCACCATGATAAATATAAGGGTAAGTTTCCACAAAGCCATCCTTACAATAAGGATGTGAAAGTGGATAAAGATCAGTGCCGTTTTTGTTTAGAAAAAGGTCACCATCAGAAGGATTGCATTGGCTTCCTTAAATGGTGTTGCAAAAATGGTAATGACTTTGTGACCTTTGTTGATGAATCCCTGCTTTTAGATTATACACCATCTTCTTGGTGGATTGACTCAGGTGCCACTGTGCACGTTTGCAATTCATTGCAGGGGTTAAATATGAGGAGGACCCTAGAAAGAGGGGAAAGGGCCATTAAAGTTCTGATGGCCATGAAGCTGAAGTGAAAGCCATTGGAGATTATCCATTAGTATTAAGAAATGGCTTTGTACTTACACTTCAGGATGTGTTATATGTACCCTCTTTAAGTAGAAATCTCGTCTCAGTGTCATGCTTAGATGATGATGGTTATGTTTGCCAGTTTGGCAAAGACAGATGTGTAATTAAGTATGATAATAAGATGGTTGGTGTTGCCATAAGACAAGGCATGCTATACTTATTATCTATGCATGATGATGTTAATGTTGTAAGCGACAATCAGTTTTCCTCACATCAGGATAAGCGTAAGAGAATCGATTCTGAAATGTCTTCGAAATTATGGCATTGTCGCTTGGGCCATATTTCGAGGGGGAGAATTGAACAATTGATTTCACAATCGATTCTTCCCCATTTGGATTTTTCGGATTCAGAAGAATGCATAGACTGCATTAAGGGAAAGTTTGTTAAGAAAATTAAGAAAGGTGCCATACGCAGTGCGGGAATTTTGGAATTAATCCATACGGATATTTGTGGTCCATTCCCCATAGTATCTGTTGATGGTTTTGATTCATTCATAACCTTCACGGATGACTATTCTTGCTATGGCTATATTTATCCAATTAAAGAACGCTCTGAAGCATTGGATAAATTTAAGATATTTAAGGCTGAAGTTGAAAATCAGCACAATATTAAGATTAAAGTGGTAAGATCCGATCGTGGTGGTGAGTACTACGGTCGTCATACCCCGTATGGCCAAGTTCCTGGACCGTTTGCTCGGTTCCTACAGGAAAATGGCATAGTCGCCCAGTATTCCACACCGGGCGAGCCTCAGCAAAATGGAGTAGCGGAACGGCGCAACCGTACGCTAATGGATATGGTTAGATCCATGTTAAGTCAATCAGATTTGTCGGTTAGCTTATGGATGGAGGCATTAAAAACCGCCATTCATGTGCTAAATCGGGTTCCTACTAAGTCGGTGCCCAAAACACCGTATGAGTTGTGGACAGGATGTAAGCCCTCATTAAGTTATATGCATATATGGGGCTGTCCCGCTGAGGCAAAATTGTTTAACCCAAACATTGGTAAGTTGGATTCTAAGACAGTAAGTTGCCATTTTATTGGCTATGTAGAAAAGAGTAAGGGATATCGTTTCTATTGTCCAGAACGATATACTAAGTTTGTAGAAACAAGGCATGCCGTCTTTTTAGAGGATGCCATGATCAGGGGGAGTACGGTAAGACGAGAAATTAATCTTGAAGAGAAGCGGGTTTATATACCCACTCCTATGATTCAAGAACCATATTTCTCATTACCTACTGCTGTTGAATCATCAGTGCCTATTGCTAATGATTCAACACCTGTTGTTAGTTCTCCATTGACAACGGAATTATTAAGAGAGGTTGAGCATTTTCAGCCCGTTGTCACTAACAATGAAGAGCAACAACAGCCTCAAAATGAGGATAATGTGCAATTAAGAAGATCTCAACGAGAAAGAAAATCGGTCATTCCGGACGATTATGAGATCTATTTGAGTGAGGCAATTCAAATGGAGGGTGATCCCACCACATTTGAAGAAGCTATGAGAAGTCCTCAATCATCTGAATGGCGTAAAGCCATGGAGGATGAAATGAGGTCTATGGAAACAAACAAAGTCTGGGATTTAGTTGAGATTCCTAATGGAGCCAAAACAGTAGGTTGTAAATGGGTCTACAAAATTAAACGTGACTCCAAAGGGAATATTGATAAGTTTAAGGCCAGACTTGTTGCAAAAGGCTTCACTCAAAGAGAAGGGATTGATTATAATGAGACATTTTCACCTGTCTCAAGTAAGGATTCGTTCAGAATCATTATGGCATTAGTTGCACATTATAATTTAGAATTACATCAGCTGGATGTAAAGACGGCGTTTCTCAATGGTGATCTATATGAGAACGTCTATATGACACAACCGAAAGGTTTTGTTATTAAGGGTAAGGAACATATGGGATGCCACTTAAGGAATTCCATTTATGGACTTAAACAAGCATCAAGACAGTGGTATCTCAAGTTCGATGAAACAGTAAGAAAGTTTGGGTTTAAAGAAAATGAGGAGGACAATTGCATTTATGCTAAGTTTAAGAGCGGGAAATTTATTTTCCTCGTGCTTTACGTAGATGATATACTACTTGCAAGTAGTGATGTCAATCTACTATCAG
The DNA here is from genome assembly GCA_036927565.1 of Tuctoria greenei. Classification (NCBI taxonomy): domain Eukaryota; kingdom Viridiplantae; phylum Streptophyta; class Magnoliopsida; order Poales; family Poaceae; genus Tuctoria; species Tuctoria greenei. The sequence continues at coordinate 21,805,913 of JAYESD010000007.1, read as the reverse complement.
AAACTAAGAAGTTTTTGTCCTCTAATTTTGATATGAAAGATCTTGGTGAAGCATCCTATGTATTGGGCATAGAAATTCACCGAGATAGAAATAAGGGGGTATTAGGCTTATCACAAAAAGCATACATAGAGAATGTACTGAGAAAGTACAGTATGCATAAGAGTAAGCCTTCGCCTGCTCCGATTGTCAAGGGCGATAAGTTTGGGAACTTTCAGTGTCCCAAGAACCAATATGAGATCGATCAAATGAAGTCGGTTCCATATGCTTCTGCTGTCGGAAGCCTTATGTATGCTTAAGTTTGTACTCGCCCTGACTTAGCTTATGTGACCGGAATGCTTGGCAAATATCAGGCCAATCCAGGGATTGATCACTGGAAGGCAGTTAAGAAAGCATTAAGATATGTGCAAGGCACAAAAGGCCTCATGTTAACGTATAGTAAGTCAGGCCCACTTGAAGTAGTGGGATATTCAGATTCAGATTTCGCGGGTTGTGTGGATACTAAGAAATCCATGTTAGGTTATATATTCACCCTCGCGAATGGAGCCATTTTTCGTGGAAAAGCTCCAAACAAACCGTCACTGCATCGTCCACAATGCATGCCGAGTTTGTTGCATGTTATGAGGCCACCGGGCAGGCTGTTTGGCTTAAGAAATTTTTACCCGGTCTTAGAGTGGTCGACAGCATTGAAAAACCACTTAAGTTATATTGCGATAATGAGCCCGCAGTATTTTACTCTCACAACAATAAGTCGAGTGGTGCTGCCAAACACATCGACATTAAGTTTTATGTTGTGAAAGATCGAATCCAGGATCATACCATAAGTCTTGAGCATATAAGTACCAAGCGGATGCTTGCGGATCCGCTAACAAAAGGTCTTCCACCCAGCGTGTTCAGTGAACACGTAGCCGGCATGGGTTTAAGGGAGAGCCTATGATCACTGGATGTTTAGGGGCCAAGTAAGAGTAAGGTTCATTTTCAAGTGTGAGATGTATTGTGGTCTTCGAGTCCAACAATACGTAAATGGTTGTTGTGATGCGTCGTGCCCTATATGTCAAGCATGAGAAAATGGACACTAAGTTTAGTATTAAGTAAGTTGGTAAGTTTCAGATTCGAGTTCAAGGGGGAGAATGTTGGGAAGTACCGGACTTGTCCGGTAAAGACCGGACTAGTCCGGTTTTGTCCAGTAAGGGTAACCGGACTAGTCCGGACCCTTAGAGGACTAGTCCGATATTGTCCAGTAAGGGTAACCGGACTAGTCCGGACCCTATACGGACTAGTCCGATTTTTCAGTAACTGTCAGTTTGAACTCGAAATTGACATGTGTTCTAATTGAAAGGACACAACCCACCGAATTTTGAGTCTCTGATCAGGATACTCAATAATTCCTAAGGGTGGGATGCCCCCTCTTGTGTCTCTTGGTCAACTATAAGAAGAGGGTCAAGTGTGTGATCAATGAAGGCTTAAGGGCATACATTCATACACACTTGAACACCCTAATCCACTCAGAATCCGATCAAGATACCAAGAGAAGAACAAGGGGAAACGCCTCTCGTCGTCGTTCTTCTTGCGGCCTCGCCTTGTTGGCTAGATGGCCGCATCGTCAAGCAACAACAAAGATGGAGGAGAAGGTATTATTGATGTTCTTGTGCTATTTGAGAGATAGCACTTGGTGTTCATGTTGTAATCAGATTTCTCCATGTAATTCGAGATGATTTAGTGGCTATTTGATCTTTGGGCTCCCTCTTGTTTTCTAACAAAAGGAACTCCTCCGTTCAGTGTTGAGTCTGTTGCCTACATATGCAATGATGGTGTTGAGGCTCCCCAAATGCTTCCTGACAGAGTTTGACAAATTTCGTAGGCGTTTCCTCTGGGCAGGGAGCCAAGAGCTGCATGGAGGCAAAAGCAAGGTCAATTGGAATCGGGGGTGCCGTCCGACAGACCTAGGAGGGCTTGGCATTGTGGACTTAACCAAATTTTCGCGAGCACTCTTGTGATGGCGCTGGTTTCATTGGAAAACACCAACCTAGCTTGGGTAGGGTCCAAATTGCCACTGGATTGGAAGGACGGTTTACAGTGGGAAACAAGCCATGTTCTGATCGTCATGTTGGCTAAATGGAGTAGCACCGGCAGGCCAATACCCTGCGTTGTACAAGCATTGCAGGAGGAAAAGTCATACGGTGGCGGAGGCCTTGGAGAATGATCAATGGATTCTGGATGTACCTCATGACTTAACAGTGCCGTTACTGAATGAGTTCGTATCTCTTTGGGCGGCCATCCAGGGAGCAGGACCTTCACCTCTCTATGCAGCAGCCGGACAATACTCGATGGAAGGCTTCCCCAAATGGAGTATACAGTGCCAGGTCAGCTTACGGCCTCCAAATCATGGGGTCGACTAGGTCAAGATTTAAGAAGCTTGTTTGGAAGACGTGGGCTCCTAGTGGATGCAAAGTACTCCCTCCGTCCTATAAAGATGGAGGTTTTGGGCTTACAAGTTTGTCCCACAAAGACTGACTTCTTAGCATGTAAGTGTGTAGTAATTTAAAGCCAACATTATGTTCCTCCAATCAGCTCCAATCAGTGTTGTTCCTCGTACCTAAGAACTCGATGTCAGCCAATGGTGAGAGTTAAAGTTGAGGGCACATGCGTCATTTACATACTCCACTATTATGTCTAAAAAATGCTAAAAAGTCTATCTTTTTGGGACGGAGGGAGTATTTGCTTGGCTCTTCCTCCAAAATTGGATATGGTTGGCGGACAGGCTGCAGTAAAGAGGTTGGCCCAAGCATATTTTTGTCAGCTATGCAATCACAACCTTGAAACTATGATCCACCTCTTGTTTAGTGCCCTTACTCCAGCGAGGTCTTGGAACGCACCGCTGCCTGGATAGGAATGCCCACGCTCCGTCCAAACTGCTGGCCAATCACAACGAGCATTGTTGACTGGTTTGAGTTTCTGATTCAGGGACCACAGATGAAGGCTTCCCGAATAGCAGGCTTGCTCATTTGCTGGGCCATCTGGAAGGAAAGAATTGCGTGTGTTTTTCATGGGAATCACAAAAATATGGCGCGCATTGTTGAGGAGATAAGAAAAGATGCCATGCTCTGGGCTCGCGCGGGGGCTAAGGACCTCGCTTTTGCTGCCATCAGGGAGTACAGGCTAGGTGCTCAGGCATTGTGCCGAATAGCGGGTTGTTTAAGTTTGCTAGTTCTCAGTTTGCACATCTTGTGCGACTTGTAAATTTTTTTGCTCCTACTTAATGAAAGTTCTCACCGGTTTCTGGGAGTTTCGAAAAAAAACTTTACATCCATAAAGACAATGACCTTCCTGTTGATTGAATCATAGAGCTTGTAAGCCTTGGAGTTCTCCTCATAGCCAAGAAATACACATCTGATAGCCCTGTCAGATAGCTTTGTGACCCCTGGTCCAACAACTTTGGCAAAACAGTACATCCAAAAATCCTAAAATGCTTCACAGAAGGTTTTCTGCCATTCCATACATGATATGGGGTTTTGCCATTCAGACTTCCAGGAGGTGACCAGTTTAGAACATAAACAACACACTTAAATGCTTCTCCCCAGTAACATGCAGGGACCTTCATAGCATTTATCATACATCTGGCCATCTCAACCACAGTCTGGTTTGTTCATTCAACGACTCCATTTTGTTGAAGAGTATATGGAGCTGTTGTGAAATGTCTTATCCCGGGTTTGCAAGGTATGCACAGAACTCATTTGAATTGAATTCCCCTCCCCTCTCTGTTCTGAAACTCTTTAACCTTTTGCCACTTTCAGTTTCATTCCAACCTTGATTAGCTTGAAGTAATGAAAAGCCTCATCTTTTGTGGTCAGTAGTTCTATCCACATATAACCACTGAGGTCATCAACAATCAATAGAAAATACCTTCTGCTTCCTGGAGTTTGTGGATCAATATGACCACATAAATCACCATGGAAAAGATCCATGAATTCCTCTCCTTTGTGTTCTGTCAGGTGTGGAAAAGGTATTCTGTGGAATTTCCCATATGCGCAGCCATCACACACTTGATCACAATGAGTGATAAGTGAAATTCCTTCAGTCATCTTCATTCATCCAAGATCCCTCAGAGATCTAAACTTGAGATGTCCGTACCTTGCATGCCACAACCAACTTTTATCTTCTAAACTTGCTGTCAGACATACAAGATTGGTGACAAAGAATCTTGCTATGTAGAGTCTGTTTTCAGACCGAGGAGCTTTTACCAGACATGAACCATCAATACTAAAATCACACAAATGATCACCATCAATAATTACCTTGCTCCCCATTTCTGTCATTTGGCCAAGACTGACAATGTTAGTTCTAAGCTTGGGTATGTAATATATTCTGAGAGTACCTTGTGAACTTCTGATGGCCTTTAAACACCACTGGTCCCATGCCACAGATATCAACAGAGGATCCATCTCCAAACTTCACTTTTCCTTTCACGGATTCATCAAGTCATGAGCGCAATGACCGAACTCCTGTCATATGATTGCTTGCCCCAGAGTCTAAATGCCAAGAGCTGACAGTGCCTCCTTCTTATGATGCACCATCATCTTCTAAACTGAGGAGGAACTCAGGCAAGTTTCTGTCAGAAGTAAAGCTGGCTGGTATGTTTCTACTTTGATAATATGAGCTTCTTCTCTCCTCTCACGCCATGGCTTCATGCATTCTTTTGCCCAATGACCCCAAATGCCACAATTGTGGCACTTGCGTTTTTATCGAGCACTACGTAAGAAAGGCTCATCTGAGACGTGCCCTAATGAAGAAGGGAGACGAACAAACTGTGCGTCTCTGTCGTCGTGTCTCGCATTACGTTATCATCAGAGATGTGATTATGGTGTGTCGCCATTCATCCTAAGTCCAAGACACGCTTAAAATAAGCACGTCTCCTTTCTTTGTGTCATAACATACTTTCTTTACAGGGTCATTGAAGATGCGGGTGGCGTGCGTCATCCATCAGCATACATGGGTGACAAGCCCTAAGAAAGTGTGTCACAGATATAATGACTGATCCGAGACATTCTATATTATTGCACATCGCAGATTTGTGTACTGATCTGAGACGGGCTTTATGGAAGCTTGTCTCCTTTATGTAGGTTATCCGAGGTGATCTCTTCTATAGCTCATCGCAGATTGTTTACAGATAGGGTATCCTATTAGGTGCCCCCACCCCTGATTATTCTGATTGCCAGTAGCATCTTGGAGCTAGCCAGAATTTGGCAGCCGTATTACCAGTGTCAGCAACATATTGTTCATACTTTTCATGAACATATGTAGAGCCAAAAAGATCACACGTTAAATTATATTGACCAATCAAATATTAACAAAGTGTCAATCGTGGTTATCAAGTATACTAATTACATAACAAAGACTGTTCATCCTGATTACAATGTAACTAATTACACACATCATAACTGTCATCATCTAATCCTGTTGGAGAATCGAGCTTACTTGTAGCACAGGGAGTTGGTGAGCATCTACAAAGCATCAGTAGAGAAATTGTTCTCATGGTAAAGGATATGGTAGTCAGCTGGTGTGCTTGTTCCCTGAAAAAACAAACAATTTACATTCCACTGATGTATTTATAGCTTGATATCAAAAACTCATTAGAGAAAAACCAATTATCGCATAGGTACCTTGATTGCAGCATGGCTGTAGAGGTATAAATAAAACTCACTAGGATGGCAAATGCTAGTGTCGACCACAGTTCCTGCAGTTTTGAGGGTTTGCGAATCAGAATTCATTATATACATTGATAGTCAAAACAAATATATTCCTTCTGCATTGGACATAAACAAGGAAGATGAATGTATATCGTAGTGAAAATTCTCCCCTTTGATCAATCACTTTATTAATTATGAGCCTTCATTGGACATCCTCAAATTCAATAAAATCACTGGAATGCACGCTCTGAGGGCAGGGTCGAGGCGGCGGTGTGCTCCGGGGACATGGGACGCGGCGGCGTGCTCCGAGGACAGGGAGAACATTTCCACTTATGTGAAGGTGGCGGCGTGCTCATACCGATTACCGAGGTCGGGGTCGAGGCAGCGATGTGCACCGGGGACAGGGGATGAGGCGGCGTGCTCCAGCGTGCTCAACTCTCTGATGACAAAGGTCGGGGTTGATAGCGGGGTAGGGGTCGACGGCGGCAGCACGACAATGACGAAGAGCGACTTGAGAAAGAGGGATGATGGTGGCATGCTCCGGGGACAGGAGACGAGTCGGAGTGCTCCAGCGTGCTCAACTCTCTGATGACGCGAAGGTCGGGGTCGACGGAGGCAGTGCGACATTGACGATGATGGGACGGCGGCGATGTGCTCAGGAGCTGCGGTTTCTAGGTCGAGAGAGCGCGCGAAAGTTAAAAATTTTCACCAAATGTTGGGACAGAGCGCGTGATGGATAAAAAATAGCAAAACTCAGAGACGTGCCTTTATAACACCCACCTCTCATTTCAACGTCGTTTGGTCGAGAGAGCGCGAGAAATTTTTTGCCAATGGAGCGCACAAGTGTTTAAAATAAAACTCGAAGATACACATATATAACGCACGTCTCGCGTTATCATCTTTCGCATCAGGGCATTTTCCCGCATGCAAAAGACAAGCCACGGTGTGCTGAAGCAGGTAACATCTTTCGCATGCGGGTATGTACCACTGTCAACTGTGCGCAATGCCTTATATGATCGTTGCACTGCTCTTAGCTTTCCGAGGTGGGACAGGAGATCTTCGGCGTAAATCGGAGACGAGTCCAGGTAAGATGGGTCTCTACCGATGTATGGCGCGTCTCTCATTATTTCGTGGCACCAGACACGTTGTAGTGTCCTGGATGCGCCACGGTGTGCTAAAGCCAGGAACAACATTTAGTATATTCTGGCATGTCCAACTGGCAACTGTGCGCAATGCCTTATACAGTCATTGCAACGTTCTCAGCTTTCCGAGGTGGGACAAAAGTTCTTCGGCACAAATCGGAAACGTGCCCGAGTGCAACGCATCTCCCTTTTGCCAGATCTTAGATATCTGAGACGCACCTTTCTAAAGTTTGTCTCTAATGCACTCTTTATCCGCTGCAGGGATAAACAAACACAACAACATTGCAATTAATGGATTAATTGGAATTCAGGGATAAACAAACGCAATGACATTGCAATCCAGAGATAATTTGCAACTCGATGAATTTAATAATGCATACATTGCGTGCCCTATAAACTAATTTCGAATCTAAACTTATTCCTAAAGCTTCCATCGATCAATCTAAACAGTACTGTCCAGCTTGCTCCCGAACACGTCTCTTATATTCCCCTGGATCCTAAAAATATTAACATTCTTTAAATTAACAAATGTCTAAGGAGGAATGAGTAACCTACGTTGGTCACTAAGACAAAGTGTCTAACCTTGATAAGCAGATTATAACAATCATTTTAAACATCGGGCGCATTTGGTTGATGCAGCAAACGCTGAACTTCAAGTAGTATAGTTTTGATTATAAAACCGGTCCAGCACCCCTACGAAATATCAATGTAAGCAACATAAGAAACCTGTTCAAATAAGTTCGACAACAATTACTAATTACATGAGCAAAATAGGTCTATCTTACAGTCTCTCGATCAAGAATCCCAATGCAGAGTGTTCCTGAGCGATGGACATTTGGGTGGAAGAAACCAATTGGAAAGGCGCATGTTGGAGGCACCAATGGATAGTCCTTTGTGAAGGAGATTGTCAGCGGGTAGTAACCACCTTCCCGGTCAGTCTACAAAGAAAATTCATTAATAGTAGGATGATGATTAAACTCATATTGTGCCTGTTCTTCATGACTTACCCTTTCTTTATCGGGGACGATGTACTGCCACTTCAATAAATCTTCCGATTCGAGCTTCGCAGAGAAACCCTGCGCAGAGAAATTGAAAATACCAAAAACAAACAAGACCAAAAAATAAAACTGCAGTTAAGTTCATCGTCCATTTCAGATCTACATATATACAACCATGCAACCGGTGTGCCATATGTACATACATGGGGATGGTTCTTGCGCCACGCCAAGTGCTCCTTCTTCAGTCGGCTACGCGCCAAGCCGATATCGGCCATGAAAAGTGACGACGACGAGGAGGACGGCGATGACAATGACAACGGCGACGACAATGACAACGACGATGGCGAACAGAGGAGGCGGTCGCACTGGAGTTGGTCGATGAGTAAAGGATCGTTGGTCAATTAGTAAAGGAGCACCGGAGGCAAAGAAGAGAAAAGGAAGATAAATGTGAGATGTGCTAGAACAAAGAGAGACACACGTTAAGTTAAAGAGCATCTTCCATTGTCAAAGAGACAGGGGAGATAAATAGAAGACGCACTATAACAAAGAGAAACACGCGTTAAGTTAAAGAGTGTCTTCCATTGTTGAAGAGACGAAGAGACGAGGGAGATAAATGCGAGACGTGCTATAACAAAGAGAGACGTGCATTACGCTAAAGTGTGCCTTCCATTGTCGAAAGAGAGACGCGTGGCATGAGGTCTGCAGAGAACTTAATTTTGGCGGTGTGGTGCAGAGACGCGTGCAACGTCCGTGCGTGACCTTTCATTTCACCGAGGAGGTATCGATGCGTCCCATCGTCCCATCAATGCGCGGGAAACCAAACACTCCATCGTCGACTCTGCACGGACCTTATTTAAGACGCGCCATCACCCATGAGTTCTCCACAAGCGCGTCGCTCACTTTGAATCCTCTAATTTTCCTCGTCTTCTCTGCGCTGACGACACACCACCACCATGGTTGACCTTCTGCCGCCAAGCCCTCCGAGGGAGCCACCGTGCAAGAAACTGTATTGCAGCTCCCTTGAGAGGATCAACACCGAGCAGCGCCTCCTTATGGCGCAAGAGGCGTACAACAATACGTCTCGCACCATGAGTTCCTTGGGTCTTGGTACCCTTCCCAAGTTTACTGGAATGGGTACCATCGGCCACTACCTCTTCGCCCTCATGGGGGTGGCTGATCGTCTCAACATTCTGTTCGAGAGGATGGACCAGGTGCTTGGCCCTGAGGGCCGCATAAACCTGGTGGAGACAACGGAGAGCAACCTCGTTCTCGGGGTTGCACCACTGGTGCAGCTGGCACAACCAACCCAGGCTCCTGTTGCTCTAGCACCGGAGTCGCCGCCGGAGGTGGAGGAGGAGGAGGAGGAGTAGGAGCAGGGGGAGGAGTAGGATTTAGTTTTTATTTGTTGTTTTTAGTTGTTTCTGTTTTGTAAATATTGTTAATAAATGAAGTCTATCTTTGTTCATCTATGTGATTGAATATTATTTTGTGTGTTCTTCAACTATGTGAATGAATGAATGTGTGGTGTGTTCATCGTGTTCCTCAGGTATCATAAGGAAGGATTTGAGTATTTTCTGGACAAGTGAATGATTTGGTAATCAAGTCAACATGCTCTAAGTTCAGTGATGTATGATATCAACAGTGAACCGAAGCAAAATAGAGAAAATCATGAATCTAAAGGTGACATGTGGAATCGGAGATGCGCTCTTTCTAAAAGTGTATCTCCATTTTGTTTCTCCACACAGACATATAAAAGGTGCCATCAGTATCTTCTCTTCGTTTGTCTTCTCCACGCAGACAATCCACCATGGCCAACATTCCGCCGCCATGCCCGCAGAGGGAGCCACACTGCAAGAAACCATGTTGTCGCTTCCCCGAGAGGCTCAGCAAAGAGCTGCTCGATATGTTGTTCAACAGGCCGTTCGACCGGTTCCAAAGGCTGCTCGACACGATGGCCGAGGTGCTCGGTGCCAAGGACCGCAGTATCCTGGTGGCCGCGCTGGTGAGGAACCTCAGTTGCATGGTTGCACCGCCGGATCCGGACCAGCCGGTGCAATCGGCGGAGCAGCCGGAGGAGGAGGAGGAGTAGGATTTAGGTTTTCTTTTGTTGTCTTTTAGTTGATGTTGTTTTTATTTTGTTATGTCTTGTACTTTTTATTGTGTTTTATAATATATTTGTTAATGAATAGTTGTGTTCATCTGTGTGATGAATATTTGGTGTGTTCATTTGTGTTATATGTGTTCAACTGTGAATGAATAAATGAATTAAACGTTCGGCAATGAGGGTCTGTAAGCGAAGACAAAGGAGACGGGCTTTGTGTAGAGTACATCTCATTTCTTGCGCATATTGGAGACACGTTGTGTTTGATGCACGTCTCCCGCTTGTCAGAGAGGATGGCGTGTCTCGAATACCAATTTAACTGAGACGGGCTTTATTTTAACGTGTCTCCTTGTACTTTCTGCAAGCCACGTGAGATCCTCGCTGAAGCGGCACGTCTCGCTTAACATTATCAGAGACACCGCCTTTAAGCACGTCGCCCATCTTTGTCTCCTATTCGAGTTTCTTACATAGTGGAGGAGCACCTCCAGAAGTAGGCTTAGGAGCAGAATAATGATTCTCTGATCGTGTTCCTCCCTTATTCTTCCACAGTGGTCGTGTGGCCGCTTTGTTGCTGTTAGAGATATAGGAGTGTTTGTATTTTTCCCATTGTCTAAGGTGTTATTTGCATATTTGTAATCTCCTGTACCTCTATATATTATGGCCCTCGACCCTCTTAATAATACAAGAACATTATTCCTAACATGGTATTAGAGCCAGCTAGGGTTTCTTTTTTTTTCCGCCGCCGCCGCCGCATTTTTCTTTTCGCCAGCTTGGCTGCTCGTCGCTCCTCAACGTGTGCGAGCGTGCTGCAGACTGCCTATATCCATCACGCTGTTCCCACACATGTGCCCATGGCCCACGAGTGCCTCCACCCACGAGCGTGAGTGCAGCACCTTGCGGGCTCGTTTGGATAGGCCGGGATCGGCGGGATCGGAGGTGGATCCTGGCCATTCGGGGGAACCAGACACACGCGTGGGATCTGATCCTTGTTTTAGCAAAAAACGCATTTGATGTTCACGGGGTTGCGACAAAATCCACTTCAATCCTCTTCAATCCACGGGGGAAAACAACATAGTCTCCAGAGACCGGGAAATCACCACTCGCATTGGCACAGCTTCATTCTCGTGTGGCCAAAGCTTGTTATTATCTCTTATTTCGCCCAGCGCCCCCGCCTGCGCATCTCACGATTCAGACGCTCTGTTCTGCCACCTGCTTGCCTCTCGATACATCCAGCACCGCTGCCTGCTTGTCTCTTGATTCACCCAACACCGATGCCTGCTCGTCCCGCGATTCACCCAACGCCACCGCGTGCCTACGCTCACTCTATAATCATCGGAGATTGACCGCACCACGCACACCTGACGTGTTGTCGTGGCTATGCTGTTGTGCCCAGTTTTGCAAATCCAAATGCTGGAATGTAAGGCATGCCAAGTACTCGACGAAAAGCTTGAATGGCTAGTCTTCGTTTCATCAATCTCGTAATTTTTGCTGTGCTTCTTTCTTTAGTTTGGCAGTGTTAAATTCAGTTCTGTTGAGTTATTGGCTTTATCGCTGATTACTGTATTTTCATTCTAAACCTCGTTCTTGCATTTTTGTTACGGGAAGATGTTTTCCAAACCTTCAGATGAATTAAGCTTATCTGGTAAGGACACCCCGACGAGGTTCGGGTGTTGAGGCGTGGATCAACCCAATCCATGGCGGGGTCAGGTCGCAAGTGTATTCTGTTCCCAGTTTGACAAACAAGCCCTGCCGCAGCTGGGAGCAGAACCCCAGGATTCCGGTGAAGACTGCTAGCAGCACCTTGTCTTCGTCATTGAAGACCATGCCATGAGTCCTGGCTTCTTCAGCTACGGCTTCAACATTGATTGTCCTGCGCCTGCTGATCCCCCACGCCAGTGGAGGCCGGATTGATGTCGATAAAGAAAGAAAAAAGAGAAAAAAAAGGTGCAGCACGCGCTTCTTTATCTATTGAGCTCTCGCCGTCGCCCACCGCTGCTACTTTTGCACTCTAGTCGTCGCCTATTGTCCTATCAGGATGACTTCTTCTTCGGGTGGAGTTCCAGTCTCACGTTGTCTGGTGCTTTTAAATGACACTAACTATCGCGACTAAGTTCCCCACATGTGTCTACATATGTGTGGTTTGCGTCTTTGGGAGTTTCTCACGGGTGATCTCAAATGTCCGCCCTATCCTGCTGCTCCTTCAAAGCCCGTCATTCGAGAGAAGGCTATAGATGATGAGAAGCAAAAGTTACATGAAGATTATGAAACTCGTTTGGCTTCCTATGAGTCTCAGTTGAGTGTGTACAGGACGTGGTTGGATGAGGATGCTCGGACAGGTGCTATTATTGCCGCTAGTATGGAAGATTGTCTGTCTTCTGATATAGTGGAGTTTGAGCATGCACATCAGATGTGGACTTTTTTTTTGTGTCACCGCTATGAGCCTACTCGTCAGTCTACCTATCTGCTGCTATTCATCAAGAGCAGCTTCTACGACAATAAGATGCCACACTGAAGGAGTTCTTCGCTCAAATGTCTTCTATTTGGCGTCAGCTTCACACTCTTGGTCCCCAGCTGTCACCGGATACCTGTTCGTCTTGTATGAGTCAGAAGGATGCACTTGATATTCGTCGCACATATGACTTCTTGACTCGGCTTTGTGATGATTTTGAGCCTCTTCGTGCTCAGCTGCGCCTAGTTGTGTTGGCTTCGCTTTTGCTGCTTCGTCCACCTCGTCGTTTGCTCAGTGGCACCATCGTTTGGGTCATCTGTGTGACTCTCGTCTATCAATCTTAGTCTGTAGTGGTCCTTTAGGATCAGTTCCAGGTTTTGAGTCTTTAGCTTAGTGTTAGGGTTGTCGATTAGGGAAGGAGATTCAGCTCCCTTATGATTCTAGTAATTCAATGTTTGAGTGTCTCTTTGATCTTGTACATTCAGATGTATGGGGTCTTTGATGAAAGCATTCTGATTTATGGAGATGAGTTCCTTGAAGAAAAGAGAAAGACGATTTGCTAGGATCTTGGAAACTATTTTGGGAAAAATGCGGATCAGACTAATTGGCTTGTAATTGCTAATCCAAGATGGCGAGGGCTTTTTGGGGACAAGGTCCACCAAGGCACAATTGAGTTTGTTCAGTCCTTGCTGATTTAGATTAGAAAATTGGGAGATGGCACACAAGAAATCACTCGTGATGATTGGCCAGCACTGGGAGATGAATAGTCCAGTGAATCCGTTTGGCCCAGGTGCTTTTTCTTTGGGAAGGTTTTTGATGACTTCTTCTATCTCCTCTTTGCTGAAAGGTTCGTTAAGATGGCATAGGTCCTGTTGCTCCCACGCGAGTTGATTCAGTTGAAGCGTGCAGCTCCGCAGGGTATAGGTACCCAAATGTTGAGAGAAGTGGTTATAGATTACTTGGTGTTTCTCCTCCTTAGTTATTGTAGGCCCTTCTGATGTTTCAAGGTGCTGGATGAAGTTCCTCACTCTTCGGCCATTCGCAATAAGGTGGAAGTATCTAGTATTGGCATCACCTTGTTTGAGCCAAGTAACCCGAGAATGCTGACGGGCTCTTGATTTCTCTATTGCTGCTAAACCCATAATTCTATCTTTGAGACAACGTCGCAAATCTTGCTCCTCCTCCGGTAGAGCTCTTCTTTCCATCACCATATCCAATTGCAGTACCACTTCTCTGCAGATGACGGCCGTTAGCTTACCTCGAGGAATCAGTAGACGCGCCCATCGACAAAGATCTGCAGCAGCGCGACCTAATTTAAAATGTAAGATTTCCATGGGATTGGAATGAGCCTGTAGTGGCTTGTTCCAGGAATTCTCAATGCAGTCTCTCAATCCTTGCATATTGACCCAGTGGGATTCAAACTTGAAGGCCTTACTGGTGAACTAGCAGGCAAGTGGTTGCAGTACAATAGGGCAATGGTCCGACACATAAGATGATAGAGGTTGTAGGATCAGGTCTGGGTGCATTACTTCCAGATCTACTGTTACAAATGCTCTATCAATTCAAGTTAGTGCTGGCGAAGAATGTTCATTTGACCATGTGAAACGCCTGCCAATGAGGGGGGTCTCTTTGACTTCAATTCTGCTTAGTGTTCTTCGAAATCGATTCATCATCCTTCGGTTGACCCATTGGTTGTTCCTATCCTCTTAAGAGCAAATCAAATTGAAGTCGCCTAAAATGAGCCATGATGGATCCGCTTGCCGTTTGATCTGCTTTAACATTGATAAGAAGAGTCGTTTTTTGAGGTCCGCTTGAGGTCCATAAACACCCCTAATTGTTGAACTGTTAAAGGTATGGCTATCTGCCACAGAGGCCGTTATCATTTAGGGAGATGTGGAGAAACTCGAAAGGCTGAAGCGATTAGAGTTACATGCTATGAGTATGCCACCTCGGGACCCTTCAGAAGGCAAATAGCCAAAGTTACATAAGTAGTCCAAGCCTAGGGTGTTGCAGTTGATTGAATCTGTAATTTTTGAGAGTTTTGTCTCTTGTAAACATATAATTATAGGCTTGTGACTCTGGACTACTTGTCTAACTTCTTCTTGCTTAACACTGTTGTTAGGTCCACGAACATTCCAAGGAGGAAGGAATACTGTATGTTTCGGTTATCCATGAAACATAAGGTATCGACTCAAAGGACAAAGAGGCCATACGATGTTATTAAAGCGTGTAGGGCCTCGGGATACCTCTACTAGAACAATACAGGACCAGACAGTTGCTGCAAAAACCACCCATATCCTGGAGTACAACCAAGGGCAGCTACTCCTAAAGCTGATTAACCGCGAGATAAGGCTGGAGGAATTCGGCGAGGATATAGACTACTACAATACTACGAAGTAGTCTTATGCCAGTCTCCATGCTTCTTGCACATGGGCCACCGGACCGTCTTCATGGACTTGTTGGCGTTCTTCTTCTTCTTTTGGCTACCTTCCTTGTCTTTGCATCTTTTGTTCTTATCTGCAACTACTGTGAGGGCCTTAATGGCTGTAATGGCAGAAGAAGATAGTGGCTTCTTGTATAGGTTCAAATACTACTGTAGGGTTAAATCATCGAAGGATTGAGTTCCTTGAAGAATTCCAAGCTTTTTGGCGAGCAGTTCTTGCACCAATCTCACCGCTGGCTTCATCTGTTTGGACTTGGCTTTAAGTCGAGGGCTCTGCCTTTGCAGTCTGATTTGAGACCTTGATTCTTGGCCATGCTTCTTTTGTGGAGGTGGAGTGGATACAACCATCGGTCCTTCCTGGATAAAAGCAGTCTTGATTGGCTAGGAGACAATAGAAGTAAATCCATTCACATGCAAGGGGGAGTCATCTTCTTCTGCATAAAGAGGTGGGAATCCTGGTTGGGAAACATCATCCCTCCCCATTCGGGACAGAGGAGCCACAATACCTTCTTCATCTTGGGCCTGCAGATCATTATGACCGTAATCTTGGGTCTGCTTTATCCGCTCAAACGACTGGAATTTGGTGGTGGAGAATCTTGTGCTAGTGGAGTGATGCATCGGCTCCTGAATCTCTTGAAAATCTGCCATTACTGGAATTATGATATCATCAGATTGCTGACGAGTGTCCACCTCTCCATGTATGGTTTTCAACCATTCAGGTATGTTTATCGCACTGCTGTTAGCCGCGCTAGGCGAGGCAAGCCTCAAACTCGTATTCACCAGGGGGGTGTCTTTTATCTGGGGCTCATGCTGCCTGGGTGGAGAAGTGCGCCTGAGTAGCTACCCATAGTTGCCTCAAGGCTCTGTTTTTAGAGAGACTTGAATCACGAGAGGACGCGGGAGGGGGGGACTCAATTCTGTGTGATGTCTCCTTCAGGAAGAGTCACCTCTGTATGAGGTGTTTGCTCCGCGTCTTTGTAAGGTGCGACCCCTGCCCATACGATGATCACCTCTCCAATGGGTTGTTCCTGTCTCCCACAGTCTTGCTCTGGACCTCCTGTCCATTTCATCCCTATCTTCATCTTCTCGACATCTTCTTAGTTGCTCAGGTGGAGGTTGACAGGCAAACAAATGTGGGCGCCTTTCAGCTTCAGATAGCTCACTGTCCAGTTTCCCAAATTGCCATTGCAAGTCTTGGAACTGAGGTTTGCCTTCAGTTACAGATCCGCTGGGGTGATGATAAAAGAGGACTTTGATATAGCCAATGTGAACAATTATCTTGTATGTATGGCCTTGTTGAAGTCGTCGCGGATGCGTGAATTCAGATCTCCCTTGACCCAGGAGCTTCGACAAGGTTAGGAAGGTCACATGTGGAATGTTGTTGGGGTCATGGCGTGAGCCTAGCAAGTGTACATTCTTAAATCCTCTGTGCACCGAGACTCTACGGCCACATGGTGGACAATACTGTTGTCACCTAGCAGCTTGGAAACAACGTCTTCAAACCAAGCATGGTAAGGGAGACCCTCTAGACTCAGTTGACGTGGTAAGGAAGGACACAACACTGTCCATGGGTGTCAACGTCCCAGGCATGAAAGCAGAACTCAAAGGGACCTTCAGTGATTCTCTCACGGGCAAAAGCAATATCTTGCAGGGAGGTACCTGTGAAGACCACAAGGAATGGTTCCGCAAGCAACTTACTATGTGGAATTCGTACTCCCTGAAGCCCAGGTGGTGAATAATAGCCTCCTTCAGTTCTTCAGCAGAGCATCCACCAAGTGCTCCTTCTTCCATGACCAACAAAGCAAGATTGGTCAGCAAGGAGAGACATTGTTCAACTTCTCCGGTTAAGGCCACAAATCTGTCAGCTCCAACTAGGCAGAATCTTGGATATTGGTGCTCTTGGGTAACTCTATTGTTATCCCATTCCCGCTCTATCTGGCCTCCATATTGATGGCGACGCAAAGCATAGTAACCACCGAAGGAGTTTCTTCACTCCATCAAGGGAAGAGGGAAGTTGCTAGGCTGAAGTGGTGTATTGCTGGTCCGACTGACTGGGAAGTGAAGATGGTTCGTGAGTTGCGGGAAGATCTTCTTATATAGTAACCCAGTTGTAGCATGATTCTCGGAGGATTTTCTCTTAACTACCCAAGATCTACTCGTGCAACGAGAAGAGATATGTCCAGATTCTTTACATACCCATCAATGCCTTGGTTCCTGACACAGAGGCTTATAGTGGTCCATTGCCAGACATTTAAAGCAGCGATGTTTGGTTTTCTCTCTGAAGATGAGTAATCTGGTCAGGTCAACTGCTGGGTTAGAGCTCCTACCTTTCCTCCACCAATAACGGGTCTTCACTCTCTCCCATTGCTGGGAGTCGGATTGAGTGCTTAGGTCAGCTATGTTGAGTAGCTTGGGTGGTTGGGAGGACGGGATGAGTGAAGGCGACTGGATGCTTAGGGGGGTAATCGTCTCCTCCTCAGGTTTTAATGGCAATTTCAAACATCCCTTATGATGGCGATAGGCTTAGGCCACAGGAGAGCTTAGGTTTAGAAGATGCAGGATTGCTAGTAACAGCACTAATACGAAATGGTTCTTCATGACGATGAAAGAGAACCACTACTGCCTTACCTGAGAATCTGATTTTAGAAGGAAATAAGCTCTTCTGTGGGGAATGACTAAAGCAAACAGACACTGAAGCAGCATAACTTTTGAAACTCCTTTTAAAAACATCTACAAAGGAGTAAGGAAGTGAGTTGGCGCAAGATACCTTCAAACAGATGCTGGAATCTTGAGTCACCATTGGAGCCGTTTTATTCCCCTCTTTCTCCAGCGCTTTCACGATGGGGATTAAATCCACAGTCGGCTTCAATCGGATGCTTGAATCTTCAGTTACCAGTGGGGCTGTTTTGTTTCTATCTTTCCTCAGCGCCTTCACATCAAGCACTAGATCTCCAACCGGTTGAAATCCCAATTGGGTGGATGAGGCAGCGAGTGGATCCACCTCCCTAGAATTCTGAGAAGGGAGAACATATGTCGGGGAGCCATTTCCATGTGATGCCAGGGAGAAAGGGCTTTGCTCGGTAACAAGCTTCGCAATGGAGGAGCTACCTCTGGCATTGGGTGCCAGTGGAGGGTGACTGGTTCCATGGCTGTATGTTTGCAGCGAGGAGACCAGCGGAAGGAGGGTGGCGGTGGCAGGATCAACGACGACTGCAGCACCGTGGAGGGGGCAGAGATCAGTTGCAAGTTATTTGGTAGGGAAGGCGAAGGGGAAATGGCACTGGAGAGGACTTGAGGCGGGGGCGACATGGGGGTGGAGGGCGGTGTCAGATTGTCGATTGCTCCATGTATATTTACATTCTTTCCATGGTATTTCTATGAGTTTCAATGTAGTATAACATCATTAAACAGTCTCATGTTTATAAAGTTTTCCCCAGGCTTATTGCGATTATCCTTCAAGGGTATAAATTGAAATTCCCAAGATATAGCCAGCAAGCATTAATCTCAATTTCAAGGGAGTACATCCAATCATGAAAGAGATCACGATATAGAGTTTGACATGGTCCATATATAACCACAACCCAAGTTTCATTATTGACAACTGAAGGGAATTACTAGAGCAAAGTGATTATCCATGACTAGCTGACCAATGAAACGAGATGACATTCATCCTGTTAGAGAATCTTAAAGACGCATGAAGACCGACCTGGACCAGATTATGCCAAGGAATGATAACATATCAAGTTGATGGCTTGGAGATCAAGTAGATTTATTAGGATCTGAATAAAAAGATTATGCTGTATAGAATCTTGTGGGTACTGGTTGGAGTCATAAGGAATATAGAAGATAGAGATCAACCTGTTTGAATGTGAATTGATCTTATAGATAGTTTTCTTAATTTATCTCCATCTGTTGCCGCACATAGGCTGTACTCCTTATATATTGATCAACAAGCAGGGCCCTGAAGACTCGAGTTTGAGCGTCATGTCTTTCCCTAACCACGCTCCTTCTATCATGGTAATCAGAGCTTGATTATCCCCATCAGAACATGTCATCAACAGAAGGTTATGGGCGCACTCCTTAAGAATTATGGCGAACTCAAATTCTTCTTCCTCTCCCAGCTTGAACACCCTGTCTCACCACGTCGAGAAGTTGACCCGAGATAACTTCCTGTTATGGCGCGCACAAGTGCTGCCTGCTATTCGTGGGGCCCAGCTATACGGGTTTCTTGATGGAACTCATAAACAACCTAAAGAATATGTTGTCGTCGATAAGTATGACAAAAGCACCGTGAAGGTGCACAATCCCGAGTATCTGACTTGGGTTGTTCAGGAACAATAGTTATTGAGTTACCTGAACTCAACATTGTCCAAAGATATCCTAGCGCAGGTGGCAACTTTCTCATGCTCGGTTGAAGTATGGACAACGATCCAAGAAAGCTTTGCCTCGCAGTCTAGAGCGAGAGTTATGCATCCGCGCTCCAAGTTGTCGAGCACCAAGAAGAGAGATCTATCTGTTGCGTCTTATTTCACAAATATGAAAGGCCATGCTGACGAGATGTCGGCGGCAGGAAAGAAACTTGAAGATGATGATGTTATAGCATACATTCTAGCTAGTCTTGATGCAGACTACAATTCTCTCATCGAGAATGTAAGTACTAGATCCGACCCAAATACATTATCTGATCTGTTTGCTCAGATGATGGCTACAGAAGCAAGGTTGGAGAGACAAGGCTCAAGTCAGTATCAGTACAACGCAAGTGCTGCATTCAGAGGATCAGGCTTTCATGGCAGAGGAGGATGCACAGGTGGAAGAGGAAACAGTGGCCATATAAGAGGTTGTGGACGTATCTCTAGACCAAAACCGATCTGTCAAACCTGTGAAAAGATGGAGCACACGGCGTCAAGGTGCTACAAAAGATTTGATCGTGAATTCAAACTAGAAGACAAATCTGTCAATAACATGATGATGTCATATGGAGTTGATACAAACTGGCACACAAACATTGGGGCCACTGATCATATTACAAGCGAGTTGGACAAGCTCTCCACCAAGGAAAAACACAATGGACAAGAAAAGGTGCAAACGACCAGTGGATCAGGTATGAAAATTAACTCTGTTGGAGATTCCATTTTGAACATTTCTGATAGTCAACTCTATCTTCACAACGTTCTCTATGTTCCATCTGCTATATAGAATCTACTATCTGTTCACAAACTCACATCTGATAATTCAATTTTCCTTGAATATCATACTCATTGTTTTTTTGTGAAGGATCAGCTTACGAAGAAGGTACTTTTTAAAGGCAGATGCAAACGTGGTCTCTATCCCTCGCCGTCATTAGAAAAATCCTCCACCAAGTGTGCTTTCTCTATAGTCAAGCCGTCTAAGGAGAGGTGGCATGATAGACTTGGTCTTCCCTCCATGATAATCGTTGATAAAGTCATTAGTAAAAATAATGTCCCTTGTGTTTTAGGTTATGTCCCTAAAGTTTGTGATGCGTGTCAACAAGGCAAGAGTCACCAATTGCCTTTTCCTAGATCTAGCAGTATTTCTAAATTTCCTTTAGAGCTTGTTTTCTATGATGTGTGGGGACCTGCTCCTATCTCGGTAGGGCGACATAAATATTGCATGAGTTTTGTTGATGATTTCGGCAAGTTTACATAGATATATCTTGTTAGAGATAAATCAGAGGTATTCCAAAAATTTCATATCTTCCGTACTCTTGTTGAGAGATTCTTTAATCGAAAAATTCTTTCCATACAGACTGATTAGGGAGGACAATACCAGAAACTCAATTCTTTTTTTTTCGCAGATCGGAATTACAAACTTGGTCTCTTGTCCTCACACACATCAACAAAACGGTGATGCTGAAAGAAAACACCGTCATATTGTAGTGGTTGGACTTACTCTCTTGGCACACGCATCTATGCCACAAAACTTTTACCGCCACTTGAGAAATTATTTGATGTCAAACCAGATTATTCATTCCTAAAAATCTTCGGTTGTGCTTGTTGGCCGAATCTTCGACCTTACAATAATCACAAATTAGCCTTCTGTTCCAAGCAATGTGTTTTCTTGGGCTACAGCCCGCTCCACAAAGGCTACAAATGCTTGGACGTCTCAAGTGGTTGAGTTTATATATTAGGTGATGTAATATTTGATAAAACGGTGTTTCCCTTCCAAAAGCTTCATCCCAATGCAGGAGCTCTCTTGCAATCTGAAATTAATCTCCTTCATCCAACTTTGTTACCTTCTGCAGAGTGTCAAAATAATTTTCAGCAGGATGATTTTCATACTACTGATGATCCGAACAGTTTTTCTGGTGAGAATAATGTTGTTGTGCAGGACTTTGAAGCAAGAATAGAAGATCCAGGCACCAAGGGGAATCAGTATCGGATCCTGCGCCTAGCCTAGTACTGGCGCCATCCGACATGGCGCGCTTTCTCTTGGGGCTGGAGCCGCCTGGGCGCAGCATCATCTCGGAATAGGAGTCTCAGGTAAGCGCAGTGCAGGAGGCGCGTGACATCGCCTCAGGCCAGGAGCCAGCTCAATGACTAGAGGGATCCACCTCGGGAACAGCCGCTGCGCCAACCAACTTGCATGCTTCTCCGACATCCGCCTTGGATCTGGGGCCAACACATCAGTTTGCACCAATCAATGCTGGTCCTTCCTCCTCAAACACGGAAAACAATGTTGATGCCACACTTGCCTCTGATTCAACGGCAGAACCAGCAACTGGAAATTATTCTCCTCCCTGTACCAGGTCAAGAAATAACATTACAAAACCCAAAACCTTTGGCAATGATTTTGTCTGTTTGTTCAGTTCTACACGAGAGCCAACAAGTGTGGAAGAAGCTCTGAAAAATAAAGAGTGGAAGCTAGCCATGGATACAGAAGTTGAAGCACTTAAGAAAAACAAGACGTGGCATCTGGTGCCCAAGAATGATAGACAAAATATAATTGACTGCAAGTGGATGTATAAAATTAAAAGAAAAGCATATGGCTCCATTGACAGGTACAAGACACAATTAGTTGCAAAAGGATTTAAGCAAAGGTATGACATTGATTATGAAGATACTTTTAGTCCTATTGTTAAAGTAGCAAAAATCATAATTGTGCTCTCAATTGCTTTGTCCAAAAATTGGTGTTTGCGACAGTTAGATGTGCAAAATGCTTTTCTACATGGTGAATTGGAGGAAGAGGTCTACATGTCACAGCCTCCACATATTTTTTCTTTATGGAAAGATAATGAGATGGCTCCATGTGCTCAGATTCATTATTTGTATTCAGATCTATCTAGGAGCAATACCAAAGGGGTTACAAAAATCCATAATATCCTGATTATGTTTGTAAGTTAGATAAAGCTTTGTATGGATTAAAGCAGGCACCAAGGGCTTGGTACTCTAAACTTAGTTCTAAACTCATCCAACTGGGTTTTATCGTTTCAAAGGGAGATACATCATTATTTATCTACTGCAAATGAAGAATCACTATTTATCTTTTAATATATGTTGATGATATTATAGTAGTTGGTTCCTCTCAACGGGCTGTGGAAACAATGTTGATTGACATAAAAGGAGATTTCACACTCATAGACTTGAAGGATCTTCATTATTTTCTAGGAGTGGAAGACTCCAAGATATAAGAAGGAATTCTTTTAAGTCAAAGCAAATATGCTGAGGAGATCATCAGGAAGGCGCACATGGAAATGTTCAAACCGATGTCTACTCCCCTGTCCATCACTGAAAAATATTCAGCATACATTGGAGAAGCCCTTGATAGTGTTTCAACCACAAATTACAAGAGCATTGTAGGAGCTTTACAATATCTTACGATCACAAGGCCCGATATTGCCTTTTCGGTAAACAAGGTATGTCAGTATTTGCATAAGCCCACTACTTTTCATATGACTATGGTGAAAAAGTATATTAAGGTACATACAAGGAACAATAGGATATGGAATTAAATTCATTAAAGGGAGTACTCTTCAGAGTAATGTATTTTCTGATGCGGATTGGGACGGATGTTTGGATGATAGGGGATCAACTGGAGGTTTTGCAATTTATTTGGGAGAAAATATTATTTCATGGAATGCAAGAAAACAACCTATAGTGTACCGTTCAAGTACTGAGGCAGAGTACAAATCTTTAGCAAATGCTACAGCCGAAGTGATATGGGTGCAAACCATTCTAAAGTAGTTGGGAATTAAAACTGAGACTGCAACATTGTGGTGTGATAATCTAGGTGCTACGTTCTTGATTGCAAATCCAATATTCCATGCAAGAACAAAACACATTAAAATAGATTATCACTTCGTGAGAGAGAAAGTTGCCGACAAAACACTTCAAGTCAAGTTTATTTCAACTAAAGACCAGTTAGCAGATGGATTTACCAAGCTGTTGACAACACGAAGACAGTTGGAATTCTGATACAATTTAGACATGAGATCTTTGAATTGAGGGGAGGTGTTAGAGAGTCTTTAAGATGCATGAAGACCGACCCGGACCAGATTATGCCAAGGAAGCATTACATATCAAGTTGATGGCTTGGAGATCGATTAGATTGATTAGGATCCGAATAAAAAGATTATGTTGTATAGAATCTTGTGGGTACCGGTTAGAGTCATAAGGAATATAGAACATAGAGATCAACCGGGTTAAAAGTTGATTGATCTACTAGATAGTTTGCTTAATTTATCTACAACTTGTGTCGCACATAGGCTGTACTCCTTATATATTGATCAACACGCAGGGCATTGAAGACTCGAGTTTGAGCTTCGGGTCTTTCCACTACTACAAAAAGCATTTTCACAGGCGCCTCGATTTTTCAAACACAGGCGGTCTGTAAAAAATGCGATTGTGATGACGAATGATACAATAACCACTTGTGGTGACTGAACATCACAAGCGGATTTTAACAAACAACCGCCTGGGTAAATACATTATTTTCTAAGGTGGCTATTAATTAAGAACCGCATGTACTGGTTGTCTGCATTTGTTACATCACAGATCATCTCTCGAAAGAGATGAGGTCCGCAAGCGCACGGAAACTATCGTGTAGCATTTCAACCAAGAGTATTCCCAAGAGTATCGTATTTATCCCAAAAGAAGGCAACACAGGCGGTTTTTAATTAACCATCGCCTGGGTAATTACATAATTTTCACGGACGGTCATTGTTTAAGAACCGCATGTACTGGTTGTCGACATTTGTTACGTCACAGATCATCTCTCAAAAGAGATGAGGTCCACAAGCGCACGAAAACTATCGTGTAGCATTTCAACCAAGAGTATTCCCAAGAGTATCGTATTTATCCCAAAAGAAGGCAATGGAGTAAAGTAAACACTGCTCTTATGATCAAGCTAAGGGATACTAACCAATTATCAAGACATGGGTAAGTTGATACTATATGGGTAGTGTGACACACACCTAAGCAATCTATTCTAAGGGCTAAATGGGTCCTAATGGAGGTTAGACCTAGAGTTGGGGAGTTGCTCCTACAATGCTTCTAATATACATATACATAGCCTAGGTTAGGTACTAATGAGCATTTCCATAGTGGATACTTATGCTAAGTTGTTCAACACATCAGGCACGGCTTTACCCTAACAACATTAGGTGACTCCCGCCAAGAGCCTGTGGCATAGCCCAACTTGGAGGATTACAATGGACAGATAGGGCTGTACATTCAACGCTACCTCCTATCCTAGCACCATGCCAGGATATTAAGTAATTACCTTAAGAGCCCGAGCACATGCCATCCTAAGGCAATGAACTAAATCATCATTGAACCAATGTTGATACATAGCACAAGTGCTTCATATTAACATGATCATATCATAACTAATTATACTATAGTGGGGGTTTGTAGTGTTTATGATGATAGATCAAGAGCTATATGGCGTAATCATAAAGACTACTCCAACCACATACATGGAATCCACGATCAAACAAGAAATGCCTCATCCAAGTATCTGAATAAAAGAAGACTAAAGATAATATCTTTATTATCCATAAAGTCACAAATATAAGAAAATATACATGAGCCATACCTTTCCCAACTTGGACTTGGGACAAGAGGCTCTCCTCTCTAAAGCCTAACTCCACTAAGGACATAGAGAACTAGTGTATACAATAGAATGATTCTCAAGTGGTGTGTGTTGAAGTGAGGGGTGAGGGGTCCTATTTGTAGGTGAAGAAGGGTAAGTTCCCGCCACCAAAAGCACGTGAATCAGTCGCCACTGACTTCTTCAAGCCGGGAGGAGCCAACACGTGGCGTTTGACTGCGTTTGGCGCTAGGACCTAGTCGGCTGACTAGGGGGGTCGACCGACTAGGTCTTGGCCCCTTTTGCAGTGTGCTTCCTCCAGGTGACTAATAGGTGGGTCCCATTCCATGACATTGGTGCTACACCGTTGGATGGCCTCAAATACTTCTATTTGTGGGCCATTTGATCCATGTGGTGCCACGTGTCAATGCTTGATTGGCTGGAATGATATTTTATAGTATCCATGCCCTTGTTTTACTTCAATTCTATGTACTGCATGCACTAGTTTCTCCAAGGACAAGTGGAAATAGGTTAAATAGAAAGGTGATGTGTGCAAGAAGTGATATTTCCTTCACATAATTGAGTCATATTAACGGGTGAAATTGGTATATAACAACCGTCAACAAACTCCCCCATGCTTATCATTTGCTCGTCCCGAGCAAAGTCAAGACTTTAGGTTGATGATTAGGAGTTGCTACTATGTTCTATTTTTCAAAAGTACCATGTGCATAAGAAAATAATCTACCTAGTATTGCAAAAATTGGCATGGTACTTGACCCATATCAAGTCATTATGGGGCTTATGCTATCTCCTATTCATGGGTGGTTGAAAGATATAACAGCAAATGGAGCACACATACCCTAGAAATCAGGTTCCACTAAAATTCGGAAGAGTTCAATTTAGATCTTAAGTATCTCAATTTGATTCTCTCAAGTCTCTCCTTTATGTGTAGTGGAAATATTCCCTCACCAAGGAATTTTGCTTAAATTCATCCTACCTCTACATAAGGCTTGTTTGTGGAGCTTGGTAGGGATATAGTAGGCATATTTGCAATACATAATATTGCTAAGTCAAAAAGGCAAGCCTTAGGAGAAATCAATTAAAAACTATTTGATTCAAGACTTGTGCATGTGTGATGGAGTGGAAGTGGATGTGGATGTTTTAGATGAATTCTATACATGTAGACTATCTTATTTTGCAGGGATGAAACATGGCTACTATTTTTTTCTCATGCTAATGATGTAAGCATGCATTTTCCTTTTCTTTTTATTTTTCTTGTAGTCATGTCTTCTACTCCTTTTTTTTGCAATAATCTTGGAGAGAGTACTAAGCATGAAGGGTATGGAGTTTCTTTTTTTATTGTGGAATGGTGTTATGATGGAAATTTGCTTACTTCTAGAGTAGAAGTACAATATGTGCAAGTGAAGTATTGAATTCAAAAAGTAATGAATGAAATATCACATAGGTCTATACTAGTTTGACAAAGCTCAATGTGAAAGCATATGCATAAAGTCTATCAATGTAATGTATCATATGGCTTTGGTGGGTATTTCCAATCAAATCAGGATAACTGAAATCTTTTTTTTTTAGAATTACCCTGGAAATCTAAGTTTCACTTTCAAACTAGGAATAGCAGCCCTATCACTATATCATATCTCACAACAACTCAGAATGGATTAAGCTTTTGCTACCTACAATTTCTAAGTCAAGCTAAAAGTAATTATGGCCAATGAAAGCAATATTTTGAAGAGTATTTCTAATGCAACTATTCATCATTTCATCTATGTGAATTCCAAACCATTCTTACCGCACATCTTTTATTTTTTTTGAAAGCAAATCTATGCTACTTTTTTTTAAAGTTTTTTTATATGCAAGGTGGATGATGGGTGAATGGAAATATGCAAGGGGTGTGATACAAGTTAGCTCATGTGGGGGTCCCCCCGCAAGCTTGTTCTTGTTCAAGGTCCGCGCTAGGGGCTGAAACCCTAACGACGAATGTAGGCCATGAGGTTGGCCTAACCTTGTTGCAGCATGGCTTTTACATTGGAGGTGTTGAGTGTCGATGTTGGGTTGCCTTCCATGGGTTCCATGCGTGTGGTCGAGGAGAGTGTTGTCGATGTCGCTCATCCACACCTCAAGGTTCTCATAGGTTGGGTGTACCTTGTTATTCCTTGGCTAAGGTAATGACAACCTTTAGCTACAAAGGAATGACGTGCGCTCAACATGGTTGAGTGTGTTCCGTCAATCTTTGGCTAAGGTGTATCATACCTTGTTGCCATAAAGGAATAACTTGTACCTCTCATGCATTGGGTGTGATTCGTCATTCCTTGGCTTAAGGTAATGATACCCTTTAGCCACAAGGAGTGACACGTACCAAACATGTGTTGAGTACGCTCCATTATTCCTGCTATGGTATAACACACCTATAACCACAAAGGGATGATGTGCACTCAACATGGGTTGAGTGTGTCCGTTGTTCCTTGGGTAAGGTATAATATACCTTTTGGCCACATATGAACAACTTGCACCCAATATACATTGGATGTGATCTTGTCATTCCTTGGTTAAGGTGCATCATAGCTTTGAGACACAAAGGAATAACTTACACCCAATGATGGTGGCAATTCCCTTGAGCTTGAATGAGTGATAGGAATAGTAGAGAGCATAATGCTCTCACATATTCGTAGCCACCCATTGGTTGCTCACGGAGGGTTTCCATGTGAAATCTCCAGCCTCGTATAGTTATGGTTGACCTCGGGGCTTAATTTCCGATAGGTAGCAACCATCCTAATTTACTCCTTGGCCAAGATATATTGAAATGAAATACTCTTAGGGGTTCCAACAAATGGATCTAAGAATGCCTGCATAGTTATTTTACTCCTACAAACTTCCTCTCTATGATAGAGAGGGATGGTTAGCTCCCGATACTTGTACAAATGATACTTTTGATTAGGTAACTGAATCTTCATTTGTACGCACGGGGAAGAACAAGACCAAGGATGCATTGGGTCCAATTTCTAGTGCATTCATGAACAATGTATGAATCATTGCTAGGAGTGGGGCTTTATGGATAAATCAAGTTGAACATTTTCTAAAGCTCCTACCCGTAGCAATGCAAGAGATATACATACACTATATGGATCCCTTCATCTTGTAAAATTCCTAACCATCATAGTTTTTTTTACAAGAGCAAATATTTATCATGTGGTTCATGGTAAGCAAGATTATCAATTTTATCCTCCTGAACATTTTTTATTTCTTGCCTAGGAATTTGAAATTTAGTGATCCATGCATGAATGAGTTTCAAATCACAATTATGGACATTACTAATCCTAGGTTGCTACATACCAATTAAACCTTTAAGTCATTCCATAAGAATTACCTAGGCAGAAAATCTAAGTCAATTTTAGCAACTGAATTCTAGGTACGTGTTTAAATTTATTCCCAAGTAAGGTGACATTCCTTTTTGAAGAATCAATAAGGGAAATGCCAACACTTACTGTTGTGAGGATGCATAAGAATTGAATAATGGGAAGGTGTAAACCTTTCTTACCAATGTAAGCAAAAATCATTCAGTCCTAATGCAATTCAAAAGATGGAAAATTTTAAACTTTTACCTCAATTAAAGAGCAGTCCAGGTTGAAGGTCATTGTGTGAGGAACCCATGACCTTAAATTTTTGTGTAGCCTTCGTCAATGCCAAGTTGAGGTTGGAGTTGAATGGGCTTCATCTTGCTCCTCCATTGGGCCACCATCTTGAGCATTCCTCCACCATGAACTTAAAATGAGATTGATGGGGGGATATGCACTTCATCGGGCCTTCCAACCTATTTAAAAATCTTGTCCTGGCTGCACTAAAATCAAGAAAAAACAAAACAACTCAAAAACGGGTTACGTTAGCCCAAAAGCATGTTGTACCCTTTGCCAAATCATTTTGCTCAACTTGAAAGAACTTGCAAATGCATTGAATATTAAGGGAAATATTTTTGTTTTAATTAGGAAGATGAATTCATGTGGTTATGCTCAAGGTTCATATCCAAATAAACTTATTTCCTAATTCAAAATTTTAGTTTTGGGAAGGTTGGAAATTTTACTTTCCAACATGCAAGTGTGAAAATTCAGACAAGCTAAATGCAAATGCAAGATTCAATGGGAAATTCAAATATTCAATTTGGGAAATCACATATGAGATAACTTCCAATTAACTTATTGTCAATGACTCACCGAATTCTGAAAGTCCGATGAGTGGGACTTACTTCTGTCTTGTTTAGCATGGTGATTTGTTGTCCAACTTCAGAGTTGAAAATGTGGACAACTTCTCTTGCTTGTCATGCCAAATCTCCTTTGGCATGTCATTCGGACATGTGGGCCACATGGTGGCCCGAACCTCTTCGTCATCTTGATGAAGACTTGTTGATGTAGTGACAACTTTCCCTCTTGAAGATATTCTCTCATGAGCATGATGAGGCTTGTCCTTTTTTTAGGGGTGTCACTTCGACCTTCTTGACATTCTTTGGAGTTAACCCATAATTTGACCATAGATCAAAGGTTACCTTGGGCATGATGACATGTGGACTCTACAATCAAACAAGAAACGCTTGATCCACAATGTCACTTGCCCTAGGTTGCATGGGCTTGGTCAAAGGGTAGGAATCCCAACAAGTGATTGTGGGATATATTGGATCTTGAATGTTCTTTAAGTTTCTTGTCCTTGGCCAAGAACGTCATGTAAATGTTGTCTTGATTTCTTGTTTGGCCATGTACAAGATACTTCAAGGTAGGCTAGTTAAACTTAAATCCCTTGAAATCCCCATAGCCTACTTGATTAGAAGGGTGATGTTGATTCCACCCTTGACCTCCTTTTAGGTGATAGCCATTGGAGTTGTGTTTGAAAGGAAGAATCCTCATGTGTCTTAGGGAAATGATTCCCCAAGTGCCCCATGTTGACATAGATTTTCATAAATCATGTGAATATCCATGACTTGGATAATTCCAAACAATTATCCATTAGCTTGATCTTTATGATACATCAATGGGAGGTGTAGTTCCATAGCTAGCTTGTCCACCTTTTGATGTGGTGTCATCCCAAGCTTAGGGAACTAGAGCATTCTTCAATCCACCCCTTGAGTAGATACCATATTCTCACCCATGACGAATGAGAATATAACTCCTTCAGCTCCAGCACAAATGTAGTCATGGATTGGTGGACCAACCCATGACATATATGTTGTAAGAGGGGCCAACCATCCAACCTATGGTGGAGGCAAACCAAGAAGGACTCCTGGAGCCTCCCCCAAGCTTGGGAATGGATGTCTTTGGCTCCTACTGGAAGCTAAAATTCTTCCACAAGAGGCAATGGTGTCGCCTAGCGGACATTTGTTGAGGTACGCCATGAACCATATTGCAGTTGAGAAGTAGCATCCTCGTTGGCCATCCCATGAAATGGGTTAGCCACCACTACGTTGTTTTCACCACAGAAGGAGAAAACAAACAAGGGCAATCCTGTCTAATAACTATTAGTACCTATAGATTAATAACAAGTGATAGCTATCCTTCACTTCCTTTGCCTTCCCCGGCAACGGCGCCAGAAATGCTTGTTGATGTTTCTTACGTCACAGATCATCTCTCGATAGAGATGAGGTCCGCAAGCGCATGGAAACTATCATGTAGCATTGCACCCAAGAGTATTCCCAAGGGTATCATATTTATCCCAAAGTAAGGAAATGGAGTAAAGTAAACACTACTCTCATGATCAAGCTAAGGGATACTAATCAATTATCAAGACAGAGGCAAGTTGATAATATATGGGTAGTGTGACACACACCTAAACAATCTATTCTAAGGGCTAAATGGGTCGTAATGGAGGTTAGACCTACAATTGGGGAGTTGCTCCTACAATGCTTCTAATATACATATACATAGCCTAGTTTAGGTACTAATGAGCATGTCAATAGTGATTACTTATGCTAAGTTATTCAACACATCGGGCACGGGTTTTCCCCTAGCAACACTAGGCGACTCCCGCCAA
Source organism: Tuctoria greenei (assembly GCA_036927565.1). Taxonomy (NCBI): domain Eukaryota; kingdom Viridiplantae; phylum Streptophyta; class Magnoliopsida; order Poales; family Poaceae; genus Tuctoria; species Tuctoria greenei. The sequence goes on along the minus strand of JAYESD010000007.1, from coordinate 21,775,022 downwards.
GATCCTGTGGCATCGCCCAACATGGAGGATTACAAAGGACGGATAGGGCTATCACCACCTACTGCCTACCTCTTTAATTCGTCGGTCTACGAGACATTCAGTGCTACCTCCTATCCTAGCACCATGCTAGCATATTAAGTAATTACCTTAAGAGCCCGAGCACAAGCCATCCTAAGGCAACGAACTAAATCATCGTTGAACCAATGTTGATACATAGCACAAGTGATTCATATTATCATGATCCTATCATAACTAATTAGACTATAGTGGGGGTTTGTAGTGTTTATGATGGTAGATCAAGAGTGATATGGCATAATCATAAAGACAACTCCTACCACATACATGGAATCCACAATCAAACAAGAAACACTTCATCCAAGTATATGAATAAAAGAAGACTAAAGATAATATCTTTACTATGCATAAAGTCACAAATATAAGAAAAGATACATGAGCCATACCTTTCCCAACTTGGACTTGGGACTAGAGGCTCTCCTCTCTAAAGCCTAACTCCACTAAGGACTAAGAGAACTAGTGTATACAATAGAATAATGATCAAGTTGTGTGTGTTGAAGTGAGGGGTGAGAGATCCTATTTATAGGTGGAGAAGGGTCGGTTCCCGCAACCAAAAGCGCATGAATCAGTCACCCCTTACTTCTTCAAGCCAGGAGGAGCCAACACGTGGCGTTTGACCACGTTTGGCGCCAGGACCTAGTCGGTCGACTAGGAGGGGTCGACCGACTAGGTCTTGCACCCTTTTGCGTTGTGCTTTCCTCCGGGTGACTAACAGGTGGGTCCCATTCCATGATATGAGTGCTACACCGTTGGATGGCCTCAGATACTCCTATTTGTAGGCCATTTGATCCATGTGGTGCCATGTGTCAACACTTGATTGGCTGGAATGATATTTTATAGGATCCATCCCCTTGTTTCACTTCAATTCTGTGTAAAATACCTGCATGCACTAACTTCCGCAAGGACAAGTGGAAATAGGTTAAATAGAAAGGTGATGTGTGCAAGAAATGATATTTCCTTCACATAATTGAGTTATATTGACGGATGAAATTGGTATATAATAGCCGTCAACACTGGTTCGAACATCACAAGCGGTTTTTATTGAAAAACCGCCTGGGCAAAGTCATTGTTTTCATAGGCTGCTTATTAATTAAGAACCACCTGCGATGCTGATAAGCTCAGGTCAAACTAGTCCCTTCACAATAAGCTCTGGTAGATGCAAGTAACACATGACTCATCATTTGTATTGTTTAAAGCCTCAATTGAAGCTTGACGATACCTTGGAAGGATTTTCCCATCCACTACAGGAATATCGATCAATTACGTTGGCCAGGGCCGACATAATTAAGGCCTAAACCGACGTAAGTTACTTAATTACATCAGTTTTAACTTAATTAAGTCGGTGGACGGCCGACGAAGCGGATTGGACATAATTAAGGTAACTTACGTCGGCGGCCGACGTAAGTTACTTAATTACATCGGTCTGCGGCAACCGACGTAACTTACGTACCGGGATGTGCCGCGGGCTGGGCCGGAGTACTTACGTCGGCCACATTGGGCCGACGTAAGTTAAGTGGTATAACTTACGTCGGTTGAACCAAACCGACGTAAGTTAAGTGATTTAACTTACGTCGATCAGGACACACCGACGTAAGTTAAACTGGGCTAACTTACGACGACACGACCATAGCCGACGTAAGTTAAGTTTTCAATTTTTTTTTTAAAATCAGAAACTGACTACCTCGCTCGATGGCGAGAACACAGAACAGATACACAACAAAACAGTTGCAAATTAAGTTCCAAAACATCAACAACAACAAAACATCCATCGGGCTACATGCTAGCCCCTCCACTGACTCCGGGATCTTCTCGGCGCATTCCTGAACCCTGCAAAAGAAACATAATCACTAGTAAAGATCAATGTCAACTCAGTGATAACATCAGAGTCCAAGAACATCAGTGATAATGTTAGAGTTGGATTGCTTCACATTAAGTCATGCACTTGGGCAATCACAGAATGTTTCAAGAGTTAATGTAGTGGTCTTTGGTATTGCAGACAAAAGAAGGAAGCATGCTGTAGTTTCGAATGAAGTAATGTTGCATATATAAATAGAAAACTAGCAGGTATCAGAGTTGGAGACTTTAGGTAACAGGTCAAGCTTATGAACCACTAGCCCTTTGTTAACTGGAAGCACTGACAACTTATTAACTATATAGTAATCATTTCTTCCATGGTCAAAAACTACTAAAGCTTGATTACACTTAACTTCCTCACCACTATAGGAATCAATACCTGACAAGTCATCAAGATATAACTCTGTGTTCTACCTCCTTATCTCTCTATGTAAAATACTAAAATGGATACAACAATATTAAAAAGAGAGTTTATCACCTGCTCTGGTGACTACTGCGGCGGAAGCGTAGTAATCTCGATACCCTGACCGTTGTGTCAAGCAAGAGCCTGCCATTGCAAAATATTAGAAGATATATGTTATTGAAATGCTATGAAATTTAACTACGATACTTTGAATTACTTAGCGCCACTGCTGCTTGCATCTGGACCATCATTAAGGCCGTCCTCTGGTACTCCCCCTGCCTCCGCTCTCGGCCTCTCCAGCTTTGCCAGGGTCTGCATCAGCGTCTCCTTCAAGGCGAGGAGCTCCTGCTGGGTCTGCGAGAGACGACCATTGGTGGTCCCAACAGATGAGGCCTGCGATGATGAAGCGCCTCTCAAAGGTCACGTCGACCTCGAATCGACAACTCCATCAAAAATGGCAAACCCGCAAAAGAATGAAAACACTAAGTAGAAGAAGATAAATTGAAAAAGAAATGAAACACATGAACAACTCACTTTCAATGGGCCTCCCCGCCTCTGCTTGCGTATGCGACTTGGGGGTCGATCGGCGCGCTTTCCCAATCATAATCCACACCGTGTAACTTCGCGACCTCCTGCACATACTTTGCCTACAAAACAAATAAATCTTGTAAGCATGTCAATATTAGTATTAGTTATAATAAAATTGATGAATTTCGAAAACTTACCAGTCGGTCGTCTGCGACCTGACTACACTGCCCTGGCTGAGAAGGGTCACTTCCCTTGTTACCTCTCTTCCAAACCTGGGTCGGGGTCGACTCCTGCCCATCTCTTGCCCCTGTTCAGCCGTGTTAGTGAGATAAATATATTAGGAACACGTAAATAAATTGAAAAGGTACTTACCATGCGTTAAGCCAAACGCAAGTAGCCATCACCGCCATAGATGTGCTTGCCCTCGGACCCCATGCGACACTGTCTAGCCTTTGTTGACTTATTGATGAAAGCGTCGCTAGCCCTCTACCGACAGAGAGCTAAGTACGCCTCAATGTTACCCTGTAACCAGGAAATACTAACCTGCACATATTGCATTTTTCATCAACGCAGTTAACATACGTAGATACTTTAAATATTTGACAATATTAAAAACTTACCTCCGCGTACTGCTCCTCTGTCAAGTACGTGTCGGAGTCCTTCCTAAATAGACCCCTTTACTGCTCCTGCTCCCGGGGGTGCCGCTTGTAGTACGCGTTGACAGCCTGAATCCGGGCGTACGACAACGCAACCGTCGTGAGCTTCCGAGCGTTGTAATGGAACACGCGTCTCACATGGTCCTCCATGCCCGGTTCCTCTACTTGGTACCTCAGCTTTAAGCAAACAAATATTTAAGTGATATGCATTAACAATTCAAATGAGTTGAAAAAATGAAACAGTTAAACTGACCATAAAATCATGCCACACGACTCCCTGAACCGTGCCATGGACCGGGTGAGAGACACGAGCGTAGTCATCCCATGAAAGGGCAGGGAAACCGTCAATGACACCGGGGTAGTGCAACTTCACGATAGCACCCAGGACACTGTTAACCTCCCTGTGGTGCTTCTCTGCCCCCGTGAACGAAAAGTCGTACCAACATCTACAAAATATATTAAATCATTAAGTAAAGGAAAACAACATCTAATATTTAATATATTATATACAGTTTTTACCTGTCTCCGATAGGACAGATCGTGGTCCGCTGATTAGTAACCGGATGAGGAGCCGCAAAGTAGGTCCTCCTCGTCTGTCGCCTCTGCTGTGATGCTGCAGCGTCCTATGACCCTGAAGGCTCTGCGGAACCACCGGAGTCCAAAGGAAGGTTAGTGGTAGCCAGCTGCAGAGGGAGGCTAGCGCTAGAGGGCTCCTGTAGTGCCCCCCTAGCCTCTCACTCGGGCTCCTGTAGCAGCCCCCTAGTCTTTGACTCTGACTCGAACTCATAAGACTCTAAGTAAGACTGCACAAAAGGAAAAGATTGACAATAAATAATTATTAACAACTGTAATTTCTAAAATAACTTTATTGTAAACTAAAATTTACCTCTGTCCGCTGAAAGCACACGACCGCGGAGGGTGGAGCATGTGCCAGAAAGAGGGAATGTCCGCTCGAAGGTAACGAGGTCACTGAGCAAGGGTCTCGTGGTGGCTCAAATCCTCTCACTGGCTTCCCCTTCCCCTTTGACGACATCCTGTTGCACGGAATAAATGATTAATATGCAGAGATAATATACAAAATTAATGTTAAGTTAGTGAATAAAACGTTACATCAAAATTCATCAACATCACGATCATGCACCCTACTCCTTAAACCAGCCCATCGATCTTCTTCTTCTGCGTATCGTTTTTTTTTGTGCAAATCAACAGGTTCGACTATGTCATCGATATCTTCAGTTTCATTCTGATTCTGTTCCCGCTTCCATGCCAGTATCGATATCTTGAGCGTCTCCAACTAAGTCATCGAGTCCTACACCGGGCTCGACTGAGAAGGAGTCTGGCAACTCTTCCTCTTGGTAGACACAATCAACCTCAGCTTCGTCGTGGTAATCATCATCTCTTGGAGCGTATAACCGCTCACGAGGATTCACCTTATGTGCCACCCACCAAGCTTTGAATTTATTGCATGGATAAGGTAGATAGTACACTTGCTCTAATTGGTGTGCAAGAACTAATGAATCGAATCCTTTCAACCGTTCCTTTTGTTTTACTTCGACCATGCCAAATTCATTTACTCGAATTCCACAAATGGAATCAAACCATTCGCAGTCAAAGAATACCACTCGAATTGTCTTGACTGCGACAAAAGTGAATTCAAGGATTTTTTTAATAATCTCGTAGTATTGCGCTTCATGATCTCGTGAATCGATTGCCCTCATCACAACTCCGTTATTACATGTTGCCGCGAGAGGATGAAGAGATTCAAATTAAGTTGTACGGAATCGAAAGCCGTTGAAGTCATATCTACCATAGCTTCTAACATTAACCACTCCACGGGATAGTTGTCACAAATCTTCATGGACGTTGGCATCTTTTTGGCACTGTCCAAGATATGGAGTTATTAGAAAACATAAGCATTCTTAAGTTATAAGAAAACATTGTTAACATTGATAAGTTATCAAGAAAACATTACATGATCTTGAAACCAATAAAGAAAATTAGATCCTTCATTTATTCCTTCCCGTCGAATCTGTTCTATTTGCTTGCTCGTGGGTTGATGTCTATGTCTCCAATTTTGCTTGTCGAACATACCACACAAAAAAGAGAACCTTTTAGAATACATGTGTTGGAAAAGATGGTGAAAAGCATAAGTGTAGGAGAAACACTTACTTGAAATATTCATTCATTTCTTCCATATTAGCGTACATGTAGAAGAAAGTAGCACGCCTTTCTTTTTCGCTAACATCGTAGTAAGTGTAACTACCAACAGTAGTGCCTCTTGTTGCAAAAATGGAGAGATCGCTAACAGGAGGTTGCTCATCCATATTGTACCGCATTACCGAAGTATTAACATTGTGTTCCTCCTCAAAGTAAACACATGAGAAGTATCCTACTTCCTTAAGAGTAAATGCTTCGGCGATGCAACCTTCAACCCTGCCCTGTTACCAACCATTGGTTTCAGATATCTGAGTGATCTTTCAATATGATAGATCCACCTATATTGCATGGGACCGCCCACTTTCACTTCAAATGGAAGATGAATTAAGAGATGTTGCATTGGATTGAAAAATCTTGGAGGACATTTTTTTTCCATCTTACACAAAAGTACTGGAATCTCCTTCTCCAACTTAGTCATCATCTCTGGCGTGATTTCTTTAGCACAGAGTTGCCTATAGAAGTGGCTAAGCTCGGCTAACACCTTCCACACTGCATCGTCAAAATAGCCTCGAAACGTAATAGGCAGAAGTCTTTCCATGATTATGTGTTAATCATGACTATTCAACCCAATGAGCTTTCTCGTTTTCACATTCACGGCTCGTCTCAGACTAGCTGCATAACCATCTGGAAATTTCAACCTTTGCAACCATTCGAGAACTTCTTTTTTTCTTTAGGTCGAAGACAGAAAGGAGCACGTGGTTTAACACCATTTTAGGAGAGCTCAAGAGTTTGACGGTTACAAAGCTCGGCAAGATCCTTTCGAGCCTTTGAATTGTCTTTTGTTTTGCCCGTCATGTCCATGCATGTGCTTATGATACATTCGGCCATGTTACACTCTTGATGCATAACATCAATGTCGTGCCTTAGAATCAACGATTTCACAAACGGTAGCTCCCAAAGTCCACATATGTGAGTCCAATTGTGTTTGTCTCCATAACCTTCAAAATATCCAGGATGACCTTCATGTGGCACCAATTTGTCCAACATATCAGATTTTTCTGACCCGTTAAGACGTTTTGGTGGTCCTTTAGTTACAACGGTGTTCATTCTGAAGACATTCCTTTGTTGTCTAAACAAGTGATTCGGAGGCAGCCAATGTCTATGACAATCGAAGTAAGATATCTTGCCTCCATGGGTAAGTCGAAAGCAATCGGTATCCGAGGCACATATCGGACACGTCAACCGACCATGAGTGCTCCATCCAGAAAACATGTCGTATGCCAAATAATCATGAACGGACCACAAATAAGCAGCTCGGAGGTTGAATTTCTGCTTCTTGTAACAGTCGTCCGCTTCGACGCCTGTCCACAACAATTTCAACTCTTCGATCAATGGTTTCAACATCACGTTGAGATGTGACCCAGGATGATCTGGCCCAGGTACAATGAGGCTAAGAAATATAAACTCATTCTTCATGCAAAAAGTCGGTGGAAGATTGTACAAAATGACAAAGATGGGCCAACAGGAGTATGGTGCGGCGTTTGTGCTGAACGGCGTGAACCCATCTGTCACCAACCCGATGCGAACATTTCTTGCTTCACGAGCGAATTCTGGGTCGAACCGGTCCAACGCCTTCCATGCCTCACCATCGGACGGGTGCGTCATGACTCCATTGTTCTTACACTCACCTTCTTTGTGTCATCTCATGTGTCTAGCTGTTTTTTTTTTTGAAAGGAACAACCGCTTCAACCACGATGTCACAGGTAAGTAACGAAGCTGCTTACATGCGACTTCCGTCGTCACAGTATTACCATCGTTATTAACAACTTCGACAAATCTCGGTTGACCACATTTCAAACATTTGTTCTCATTGGCACACTCTCTCCAGAAAAGCATGCAGTTGTCCGGACACACATCAATCTTCTCGTGCTTCATACCGAGACCGAAAAGAATTTTCTTCGAGTTATACATATCTTTAGGCACTTTGTTGGGATGTGAAAGAGCATCTTTGAACAAATCGATGAGCATGTTGTAACAATTGTTAGAAAAGAAGAACTTAGACTTAATTGCCATAAGTCTAGTCACAAAATTGAGGATTGACATTTTAGTGTGTCCATGCAGCGCCTCTTCTGAATCTTTGAGACGTTTGAGGAACTCTTTAACCTCTGCTGTTTGAGGATCTTCTCTAAGCTCTGGTCGTATAGCTTCCAACATCTCGTCCATCATATCAACCTCTGTGGCATCATCATTGTTTGCTTCCACTTCTTGTACAACTTGAGAAGCTGTCTCGTCGTGGAAGTTCCACAACTCATAATGTGACACGTAACCGTTTCGACACAAGTGCATGTAAGTTCCACTTTGTCCAAAAATGTTCTGTTTTGGCATTTCGTACATGGGCACCGTGCCTTATCACTATTTGGCAATGAAAAAGCTCTTTCCACAAAAGCTTATGTCTTGGCGTACCACTCATCTGAGTGACCACCAGTTCTGCTCTTCTAACATGTGTACATCCAACTATGATCTTCGCCCATGTTTGACTCTGCAATTAATAGCCGAACAAATTACTGTTAGTTTCTCATTAATTTATGCATGATGGAGGAAATAATAAGAGAGACAGTGAACTGGGTCCATGCCAGTTCAAAGCCCGACAAGGGCCATGCTCGGGCTTGACCTCAGACCCCGCTCGGTCGCCCTCGGCTCCATCACCTCGTATTGAGTCGCTGGCCGTCGCCCGCCATCTGCGATGCCCAGCCTGAATCTTCCCTCGAATATACGAGTATGTGAGGCGAGCCCAATGAGCGATGACTCCTAGACTCTCGTCCATAGGAGGTGAGGCGAGGACCTCGGCGAGACGACGAAACTGTTGGCGAAGAATCTGCGGAGGAGGCCACGACTACAATGGTCTACGCGGCACGAACACACTTATTGGGTGTCGTGCCCATCTGGGTTGGTCACTTAACCCTAATGATTCATCAATGTTTGATTATCATCCGTCTCAGAAATCACGAAATTTCGGCATCATAACGCCGCATATTTAACATTACACCCCCCTATGTGGTACAATTCTTAAAGTACAAAAGGGGGCAATAGGTTAGCTCGGAAACCTGTTGCCTTACAGATGTTGCGAGTTAAGGACAAATACTCGCAACATACATTTTCGGAGTTTTGATGGACTTATACATACTCACAAACACGCGCGATGTGAACGGGGGGTCTGCGTCGAAGAGATACCTAGCTACAGACTTTTTGGGTTAGTAATGGGCCGCCCGACCCATATACACTTAACCCTAACGATTCACCTCATGTCACCAGTCACGGGTCACGATCGTGACCCACACTGCCTATATACGCTAGGGTTGGGTCCGATGGGTCGTATATATGCTACATATATACCAAAGCTCGGCCAGGCTTCGGGCTGGCATGACACGCTCTGCTAGCGAACGGGCCCAGCACGGCTCGAGAGGGGAAAATGGGATCCGTCTTGCTTGGCCTTGGCTTATGGCTTGTTGTGCCGGCTCGGCCCGGCACGGCAAATTTGCGGGCCGCACCGGGCCTAATGTTTTCATGCACGAGACCGGTCGGGCTCGGGTCGAGCCGGCCCAGCACAGCCCATTGGCCATCTATAGCCACGACAGAACCTAAGTGCCCCGACAGCTAGCCGCCCCCGACGCCGCCCTTGACATAAACCAATTAAACATAATCTACACAACACTAATTAAGTATAATCTACACTAAGCAAATTAAGCACAATTAAGCAACTTAACCACTTAAGCATAATTAAATAAACATGATCTAAAGTAAGCAAATTAACTAATTAAGCATAATTAAATAAACAATTAAGCAATTTAATCATAATTTAAACAATTCAATTCTATTTAATTTCAAATTTGAACAATTCAATTCAATTCAATTCAAATCAATTGAAATCAAATTTAAACAATGCAATTCAATTAAATTTCAAATTTCAATTGAATGGGTTAGGGTGGGGTGGGGTGGGGGTGTTTGGGGGGGGGGGGGGTTTGGAGGGGAGGGGGGCTCGGGGAGGGGAGGGGGAGGGTGGGGGGACCTCTGCAGGGGAGGGGAGGGGGAGGGGGGCTAGGGAGGGGAGGGGGAGTGGCGCTCGGTCGGGGAGGGTAGGGGGAGGGGGGCCGGGGAGGGGAGGGGGGCCGGGGAGGGGAGGTGGAGGGGGGCCGGGGAGGGGAGGGGGAGGGGGGCCGGGGAGGGGAGGTGGAGGGGGAGCGGGAGGGGTGGCCGGGGAGGGGAGGTGGAGGGGGAGGGGGAGGGGGAGGGGGAGGGGGAGGGAGTGTTGGACGACGGCGGTCGGCCAGCGAGGGTGGGGCGGCGCTCGGGGAAGGGCGGGGGTCGGGCCGGCGGTCGGGGAGGGGAGGGGAGGGGAGGAGGTGAGGGGAGGACTATACCTAGCCGCGGCGGCGTCGGACGGTGGCGGGCGCGGTGGCAGCGACGACGCGGCGGCGGTTGAGCGACGGCGTCGGGCGCGGCGGCGGGGAGAAGCAAAGCGACACGCGGCGGGTAAGGAAGGGAAGAGAAGGCGCACGCGCGGTGGTAGGTTAAAATACGTAACTTACATCGGCTAAGTAGTAAAATGACGTCGGCCTATGTAACTTACGTCGGCCATCCTGCCAGCCAACGTAAGTTAAGCCTAACTTACGTCGGCCATTTTATTCACGTCGGCTAGTAGTCCAGGCTGACGTAAGTTTACATTTATTGCTATCGGTCTACTAACTTACGTCGGTTTTTTTTGGCCGACGTAAGTTAGTTTATTTACGTCAGCCAGCCGACGTAAATTAAGTTGGCCGACGTAAGTGTTATCGTTTCCTATAGTGATCCATTTGAAGGATTTCTTTCCCTCCTGTCTTTTTGAAAAACCTAGGAAGATGCTCCTTTATGAGTTTTAATACCTGAATATATTGACTAAAAGTGAGTACCTTCTCTCTTTGTGCTTCACACAAGCGATGAAGCAAACAACTTCAATCACAAATCTTGTTTTTACACTTTCATAAAGATTTGACCTTAATCTTTCAAGCATTGATTTATCAATAAGTGAAGCTTCCTTATCAGACATGTTAATGGCGGTTATAACTGAAGGGTGTGCTGAAGCTAACAAAATCTTAATTGGACTGAAGACAAAGAGATCCTGCATACGAGTGGCAATGTCCAAGTTAGACAGTGTGAAGCTATGATGGAAGCCTTCAACAACATGAAAAGTGATGCTAAGGTTATGCTTACATCAACCAAGGAATGTTGTGAGGGCATAACACTTGTTGGGGCAAGCATAACTGTGATGCCCCAACATGTGTTATGCCCTCACAACATGCCTTGGTTGATGCAATCATAACCTTGACATCACTTTCCATGTTGTTGAAGGCTGCCATCATAGCTTCACGCTGTCTAACCTGGACATTACCACTCATATGCAGGATCTCTTTGTCTTCAGTCCCATTGAGATTTTGTTAGCTTTGACACACCCTTCGCTTGTAACCGCTATTAACATGTCTGATGAGGAAGCTTCACTTATTGATAAATCTATGTTTAAAAGATTAGGGTCAAATTTCTATAAAAAGGGTAAAAATAAGATATGTGATTGAAGTTGTTTGCTTCGTCGCTTGTGTGAAGTACTAAGAGAGATGGTACTGATTTTTAGTCAATATATTCAGCTATTAGAACTGATAAAGTAGCAACTTTGTGAGTTTTCGAAACGGAGAGAAGAGAAAGAAACCTTCAGGGCTTGTTTGGGTGTACTCAATCTAATTGGATTGAAGTGGATTGGGGTGAAAAATGAATTAATTTTCTCCTCAATCCACTTAGATTGAAGTGGATCCATTCCTATCGAAACAAGCCTTCCAATGGATGGGAAAATCCTTCCAAGGTATCGTCAGATTTCAATTGAAGCTTTTAGCAATCCAAATGATGAGTCCCGGATGTTACTTGCATCTACAAGAGCTTGCTGTGAAGGGATTAGCTTGACAGGAGCTTCAAGAGTTGTGCTTCTAGATGTTTATGAACCTAGCTGTTGAAAGGCAAGACATCAGCATCATAAGTCAGAAGAAATTTATATACAAATACAATTTGATAACTTATGGAACAGGTGAATGTGATAAATATGATAGTCAAGCCGAAAAGCATCACTTGTCAAAATTAGTCTTCTCTACAGAAGATGAATTTAATAATGTTTAAAACATGCTATCTAAAGCTGAAATGGAGCATTGTTCGAAGTTGATTCCAGAGGATACAAATATATACAATATATATCATATATTTTTCTCGCATTGACATCTTCTCACATATAGGGTTTCAAATCTTTTTTAATGCTTCTCTCTACGCGCTTGATGTTTTCTGCTTCGGTAAAAAGGTACATCTCTTCATACTGCTTATATTCCTCTTCATTATCTCCCACATTCTCAACCCCAACAATATGTTGCTTTCCAAAAACAACTACATGCATATTCTCAGTTTCTATATCTTGTACATAAAAAACTTATGCAACACGATCGTCGAGAACCCACGGGTCATCTTTATAACCCACTTTGTTCAAGTCTACTAGTGCCAGCTCGTAGTTGTCCACTTTCACACCATCAGAATGTTTGACCCATTGACACTTAAATACGGGCATTACCATTCTTTCACCATAATCGAGTTCCCATATTTCCTCATGAACCCAAAGTATGCGGTCTTCTACCCTTGTGGATCATAAGCCTCTATACGAACACCACTATTTTGTGTAGCACTCTTACCGTCTTTTTCCTTAGTGTAAAATGTGTAACCATTGATGTCATATGCTTGCTATGATGTCACCAAAGCAGATGGGATAGAAGCTAACTTCTTCATTGTTGCCTCTTCTATAGAGTTTTAGTATGGTATATTTTTGTCCATTAACCATTCAGGGAAACATCTTGTGTGATCTTTCATGATCCAGTCCTCTGTGCGGTCTTGGTTTTTTTCACGAAGCTCAATTTGGTGTTCCTCGATGTACAACTCAGCTATTGTGAGTTGTTGTAGTACACCAAAATGTACACAATGTACATTATTATAATCTTGAACGATAAAAGTTTTCATACCCACTTTGCCTCTCCCACGTAGTCTACCCTCATGTACTAGTATAGGTACACCTATCGCTTTTCCATCTTTGATGTAATCAGCGCAACCCTCAATCACTTCTTTAGTGGTGTATCCTTCCATAATTGAACCCTCTGGGTGAGCACGGTTCCACACATAACCTTTTAATACTCTAATATCTGTCCAACGGCATATGATGTAAATATAGTGACCCCAATGCTTTTATCTGATCAACAAGATGTATGATTAGGTGTACTTACATATCAAAAAAGGATGGTGGGAAACACATCTCAAGCTTGCACATAGTCTCGACAATGTATGTTTTCAAATAGTCTAAATCTTCACGTCATATCACCTTTTGCGATAATGCATTGAAGAAGTAACACAAACGTGTGATGACAACTTTTATATGCTCAGGTTTCATGACCCTTATTGCAATGGCAAGGAACATTGTCATCATTATGTGACAGTCGTGAGAATTATAGCCGACACTACAGGAATCCCGATCAATTACGTTGGCCAGGACCAACGTAATTATGGTCTAAACCAATGTAAGTTACTTAATTATGTTGGTTTTCCCTTAATTACGTTGGTTGCCGGCTGATGAAGCAGTTTGGACATAATTCAGGTAACTTACATCGGCCGCCGATGTAAGTTACTTAATTACGTCGGTATCCGACAGTCGACGTAAGTTATTTATCGGGATAGGCCGCGGGCTGGGCCAGAGTACTTACGTCGGCCGCCACCGGCCGACGTATGTTAAGCGGTATAACATACGTCGGTTGTGCGAAACCGACGTAAGTTAAGTGGTTTAACTTACGTCGGCCTGGTTTGACCGACGTAAGTTAAACTGGGCCAACTTACGTCGGCTTGGCCATCGCCGATGTAAGTTAAGTTTTCATTAAAAAAAACAGAAACTGACTACCTTGCAGGATTGCAAGCTCCAGACAGATCACAAAACAGTGTGCAAACAGTTTATACAGTACATAGATCACAAAATAGCCCAGAAAACTTTCAAAACATCCACAACAACACAAAACGGTTTCAAAACCATTCACCGGGCTACACGCTTTCCCTTCCACTACCTCCGGAGCCGAGATCTTCTCAGCGCATTCCTTCGGGTGCCTGTAGATGTGGCAAAGGAGTTTGAGCTGCATTTCTCGAACCTTGCAAAAGAACCATATATTCCCTGTATTAGCCTTATAAAGAATTGAACAACCATATTATACTTCAATCGATCCATTTAAAGCATGAACTATCACATACTATGAAATGAAAGAAATCTTACCAAATTCCACTTACTGCATATGATGTTATGGTTATTTTGATATTAATTGACGCATGCAAGCAACAAGTGGAGATAAAACATTGTAAAGGAGGAAAATCAGAAGCTACTAACGACCAGTTGACCAAAAACCTTCTTGCGAGATCACAACTACATGATCAGGTGTACACTCTAGAAGTAAAGTTCATTTCATAGCAATTGTTCGTCCCAACAGCAGGACAGGATCTTGCCAACTCCTAGAATGTGAAAGAGTGGATAGTTCATTTAAGAAGCTTAGCACAATATTAAAGAAAAGTTTATCACCTGCTCTGTTGTCTACTGCAGCGGAAGCGTAGTAATCTCGATATCTTGACCGTTGTGTCAAGCAAGAGCCTGCCATTGCAAAATATTAGAAGATATATGTTGTTGAAATGCTATGAAATTTAACTACGATACTTTAAATTACTTACCGCCACTGCTGCTTGCATCTGGGCCATCATTAAGGCCGTCCTCTGCTACTCCCCCCTTGCCTCCGCTCTCGGCCTCTCCAGCTTTGCTTGGGTGTGCATCAGCGTCTCCTTCAAGGCGAGGAGCTCCTGCTGGGTCAGCGAGAGACGACCACTGGTGGTCCCAACAGACGAGGCCTGCGACGATGAAGCGCCTCTCAAAGGTCGCGTCGACCTAGAGTCGACAACTCCATCAATAATGGCGAACCCGCAAAAGAATGAAAACACTAAGTAGAAGAAGATAAATTGAAAAAGAAATGAAACACATGAACAACTCACTTTCAATGGGCCTTCCCGCCTCTGCATGCGTATGCGGCTTGGGGGTCGATTAGCGCGCTTTCCCAATCATAGTCCGCACCGTGTAACTTCGCGACCTCCTGCACATACTTTGCCTACAAAACAAATAAATATTGTAAGCATGTCAATATTAGAATTAGTTATAATAAAATTGATGAATTTCGAAAACTTACCAGTCGGTCGACTGTGACCTGACTACACTGCCCTGGCTAAGAAGCGTCACTTCCCTTGTGACCTCTCTTCCAAACCTGGGTCGGGGTCTACTCCTGACCCATCTCTTGCTCCTGTATAGCCGTGTTAGTGAGAAAAAATATACTAGGAACACAAAAATAAATTGAAAAAGTACTTACCATGCTTTTAGCCAAATGCAAGTAGCCGTCGCCGCCATAGTTGTGCTTGCCCTCGGACCCCATGCGGCACTGTGTGGCCTTTGTGGACTTATTGATGAAAGCTTCGCTAGCCCAGTACCGACAGAGAGCTAAGTACGCCTCAATGTTACCTTGTAACAAGGAAATACTAACATGCACATATTTCATCTTCATCAATGCAGTTAACATAAATAGATATTGTAAATAATTAAAAATATTAAAAAAATACCTCCGCATACTGCTCTCCTGTCATGTACGCGTCGGAGTCCTTCCTAAATAGACCCCTTTGCTGCTCCTGCTCCTGCTCCTGGGGGTGCCGCTTGTAGTACCCGTTGACAGCCTGAATCCGGGCATTCGACAACGCCGCCGTCGTGATCTTCCGAGCGCTGTAATGGAACACGCGTCTCGCGTGGTCCTCCATGCCCGGTTCCTCTACTTGGTACCTCAGCTTTAAGAAAACAAATATTTAAGTGATATGCATTAACAATTCAAACGAGTTGACAAAATGAAACAGTTAAAAATATCTTAAAATTGTGCCACACGGCTCCCTGAACTGTGTCGTGGATTGGGTGAGAGACACGAGCGTAGTCATCCCACGATAGGGCAGGGAAACCGTTAATGACACCGGGGTATTGCAACTTCACGATAGCACCCAGGTCACTGTTAACATGCCTGTGGTGCTTCTCGGCCCCTATGAACGAAAAGTCATACCAACATCTGCAAAATATATTAAATCATTAAGGAAAGGAAAACAACATCTAATATTTAATATACTATATACAGTTCTTACCTATCTCCGACAAGACAGATTGTGGTCCGCTGAGAAGTAAGCGGAGGAGGAGCTGCAAAGTGGGTTCTCCTCGTCCGTCGCCTCTGCTGCGATGCTACCGCATCCTGTGACCCTGAAGGCTCTGCGGAACCACCGGAGTCCAAATGAAGGCTAGTGGTAGCCGGCTGCTGAGGGAGGCTAGCGCTAGCCGGCTTCGAAGTGAGGCTAGTGCTAGAGGGCTACTGTAGTGGCCCCCTAGCCTCCGACTCGGGCTCCTGTAGCGGCCCCCTAGCCTCTGACTCAGACTCAGAAGACTCTGAGTCAGACTAAGAAAAGAAAAATATTGACAATAAATAATTATTAACAACTGCAATTTATAAAATAACTTTATTTTAAACTAAAATTTACCTCCGTCCGCTGAAAGCACACGACAGCAGAGAGTGGAGCGTGCATCAGAAAGAGGGAACGTCGGCTTGAAGGTAACGAGGTCCCTGACCAAGAGTCTCGTGGCAGCTCAAACCCTCTCACTGGCTTCCCCTTCCCCTTCCCCCTCCCCTTTGACGACATCCTGATGCAAGGAATAAATGATTAATTTGCAAAGATAATATACAAAATTAATGTTAAGTTAGTGAATAAAACGTTACTTCAAAATTCATCAACATCACGGTCATGCACCCTACTCCTTAAACCAGCCCATCGATCTTCTTCTTCCGCATATCGTTTTCATTTGCGTAAATCAGCAGGATTGACTAAGTCATCGATATCTTCAGTTTCCAATTTTGATTATGTTTCCGCTTCTGTGCCAGTCTCGATATCTTGAGCGTCTCCAACTAAGTCATTGAGTCCTACACCGCTTCTGTGTCAGGCTCGACTGAGAAGGAGTCTGGCAACTCTTCCCCTTGGTAGACCACATCAGCCTCACCTTCCACATGGTAATCATCATCTCCTGGAGCGTATAACCGCTCACGAGGATTCATCTTATGTACCACCCACCAAGCTTTAAATTTATTGCATGGATAAGGTAGATAGTACACTTGCTCTACTTGGTGTGCAAGAACTAATGAATCGAATCATTTCAACCGTTCCTTGTGTTTTACTTTGACCATGCAAAATTCGTTTACTCGAATTCCACGAATGGAATCAAACCATTCGCAGTCAAAGAATACTGCTCAAATTGTCTTGTTTCCAACAAAAGTGACTCAAGGATTTTTTTAATAAACCCGTAGTACTGAGTTTCATGATATTGCAAATCGATTGCCCTCATCATAGCTCCGGTATTACATGTTGCCGTGAGAGGACGAAGAGAATCATATTGAGTTGTACGGAATCAAAAGCCATTGATGTAATATCAATCATAGCTTCTAACATTAACCACTCCACGGGATAGTTGTCACAAATCTTCTTGGATGTTGGCATTTTTTTTTGCACTGTCCAAGATATGAAGTTACTAGAAAGCATAAGCATTCTTAAGTTATAAGAAAATGTTGTTAACATTGATAAGTTATTGAGAAAACATTATGATCTCTAAACCAGGAAAGAAAATTAGATCCCCTGTTTATTCCTTTCCGTCGAATCTGTTCTATTTGCTTGCTCGTGGGTTGATGTCTATGTCTCCAATTTTGCTTGTCGAACATACTACATGAAGAGAGAACCTTGTAGGATACATGAGTTGGAAAAGGTGGTGAAAATGATAAGTGTAGTAGAAACACTTACTTGAAATATTCATTCATTTCTTACATATTAGCGTACATGTAGAAGAAAGCAGCACACCTTTCTTTTTTGCTAACGTCGTAGGAAGTGTAACTGCCAACAGCAGTGCCTGTTGTTGCAAAAATGGAGAGATCGCTACAAGGAGGTTGCTCATCCATATTGTACCGCATTACCGAAGTATTAACATTGTGTTCCTCTACAAAGTAAACACTTGAGAAGTATCCTACTTCCTTAAGAGTAAAAGCTTCGCCGATGCAACCTTCAACCCTTGCCCTGTTACAAACAATTGGTTTCAGATATCTGAGTGATCTTTCAATATGATACATCCACCTATATTGCACGGGACCGTCCACTTTCACTTCAAAATGGAAGATGAATTAAGAGATGTTGCATTGGATTGAAAAATCCTGGAGGAAATTTTTTTTCCATGTTACACAAAAGTATCAAAATCTCCTTCTCCTACTTAGTCATCATCTCTGGCGTGATTTCTTTAGCACAGAGTTGCCTATAGAAGTGGCTAAGCTCGATTAACACCTTCCACACCGCATCGTAAAAGTAGCCTCGAAACATAACAGGTAGAAGTCTTTTCATGATTATGTGATAATCATGACTCTTCAACCCAATGAGCTTTCCTGTTTTCACATTCACAGCTCGTCTCAGACTAGCTGCATAACGATCTAGGAATTTCAACTTTAGGATCGAAGAGCACGTGAAAAGCTACCAGAGGGGGTGGGGGTGAATGGTAGATTTAAAAATCTTACGCAGCGGAAACAATTAAATCCCAACCCTTTGGGAGAAAAACGATCTGTTATAGAAATCATGTGTGAAACCAATATAAACATGTTTCACCATGACAAAAGTGATATATATCAGATATAATCAAGAAACTAAGAAGACACAAAAAGAAACACTCAAATTCGTCGAGAGAAACTCAAGTTATGATCGAAGGATCGAACAAAGGTCAATCTGTCCTACCCGATAAAAACAGTTCTGGAATGCTGCAAAGAAACTCGTGTAGATCAGAAACCACAAATCCAATGACCGTAAAATTTTGATAGATGATAGATAATCAAGTTGTGAAGACAACCCAAAAAGAATAACGTCAATTGGATCTATAAAACTCCAGTTATGATAAAATCACCAACGAAAGGTAGTGCTGTCCAGAAACTCGACGAGTAAAACTTGTCAGGAACAAGTCGGACAAACAAGGCACAAAAGTTCCTTCAGACTACGATTTTTTTTTTCAATAGAACAAAAGAGGAACAGCCCCAAAGTCATGCCCCACGAGATCTGGCCTCCCTGGCTTATATAACCAGCTCTTAGGCCAACCAATCTCAACTAGGACTCTAATCCTACTCAAATCATGAATCAAAACTTTCCATAACTGCTTAGGACTCTTCTATACGCAAATAGAAGCAATCTTAAGACTTCCAAACACCTTAGGAACGTATCACAGATTCCTAAAACAACTCAAATTCGTGACCCACACGAAATCCTATCATAACCAACTCAAATCTTTCCATATTTGAGTCAAACCCAACTCAGCCGCAGCCTGAGTCCATAACCTAGTCGGTTGGACCTTTCCGACCAATTCTTTATGTCCACATCCTTTCATCACGCCTCGGAACCATGTAGCCACTTCATGCACCACATGCATACGTGCAAACACCTTCCTTCGACGTCCAGTAACCTTCATATGCACGGCCCTTGATTCAATCATCCTGCGTGACCTCCTGACCCGCTCAACCACAATTCCCCCTAAATTTGGTTGTCGGAATCTCATCTCCCCCCTGAGACTAGTCCAAAGGATCCTGTCACCAGCCATGACTTGAACTCAAGCACCACCTGCACATGAACAAACAACCAATCCGTACGAGCCCAAGTCCGCGACTTGACTCAAGCCAGTTCCGAACACAAAACCTTATGTGAGCACCTCACATAAGCGTGTTGCAAAGAATATCAAAACGATATCAGCCATATCAACCAAAACGAACAAAAAACTTAGCAAATGAATACTAAGCACTCTTTCTAAGAATATAAATCAAGTTTGAAACATTGCAAGTTAAAAGCAGGAACATTGCGATCAAGCTCCGAACCTAGCCAAAGCTAACCGAAGCTTGAGCCGGAGCTAACCAAAGCTAGTACAACCTCGCTCCGGAGCTTACCAAAGCTAGTACAACCTAGCGCCAGAGCTTAACAAAGCTAGTACAACCTAGCGCCGGAGCTTACCAAAACTAGTCGAACTAGTCATCCCAAAAGTCAGAGCTAGAAAACATGTTAGAGCTAACCAACATAAGTCGGACCTAGCAAAACATATCGGAGCTTAACAAAGACATGCCGGAGCTATCAAAGACATGCCGGAGTTAAAGACAAAGCTCACCGGAGCTACCCAAAAACATGTCGGAACTAGACAAAGAAAGTCGGACCTATTGTCGGACCTTGCCGAAGCTCGAAGCTAGAGTCGGACCTTGATGATAAAGGTGTTTTGGTAGTATTCAAAACTTTTATCGCCATAGCCAATGTACTCAGCACAAATAGGTCTCACAATCTCTCCCTTGATGAATGCATTGGCAACGCCACTTAAATCCGAACATTGGCATGAAAAGTTTTGAGAACAATTTTCCCCCTTTTTGAAAATCAAATGAGATAGAAATAAATTTCTCCCCCTATACATATTTCTCCCCCTTGCACAATTCACCATATTATCTCTCCCCCTTTGACAATGTATTCAGCAAGGTTCAAAAGAGAAATTTTAATTGTTATGAGCATATTATAACATATACATAGAAAACAAAGCTCATCCAAATCATACTATAAAGTAACTTACACTATCACAACAATGAGATACATAAAGTAGTGTAAGCCATGCTAGAGATCAAATGTAATTTTCAATTTAAGCAAGTCATGATCTCACAAACTTAACTATTTCAATATCTGAAAGCATGACACTTGTTGCAGCATTTTATTATTTTTCAAAGCACAAATTTAGATCATATGATATTTGCAAGAGATTATATGCGCATCTGCCTTATTCTAACCAACCAAGCCAAGCCTATGTCATTTGACAATCAGAAGCTTAAGGACATGGTTTTAGTCATACACAACTTCTTCCAAGTTCATATCTAAGTGCATGATAAGCCATCTCAAAAGAAGAAGTGCGATGCATGCATATTCTCTTGATCTTTTCTCAACTTATATTTGTTCACAAAAGCTCAACATGTGAGTTGATTACTTGATTAATTCTTTATGATTAAAAACACTTGTGAGCATGCAACAAGTTCAGAACAGCAAGAGAGTTCAACCATGACCAAATTTAGTGTAAGTAATTATTCCAATTACTAGACATGTCAAAAACTACAAAATGTATAACACGAGTAATGTAGAAAGAACTTTCAGCATGTAAAAGGAATCACAAAGTCATATATGTATGAAATACTATGCTCATATTATTTTAATTTCAGATTCACACATAGACTTCTCAAGTTTGAAAACACTCCCTCAATGGAAGCCATGCG
The DNA here is from genome assembly GCA_036927565.1 of Tuctoria greenei. Taxonomy (NCBI): domain Eukaryota; kingdom Viridiplantae; phylum Streptophyta; class Magnoliopsida; order Poales; family Poaceae; genus Tuctoria; species Tuctoria greenei. The sequence continues at coordinate 21,753,846 of JAYESD010000007.1, read as the reverse complement.
GATGCATAACCCCTATTTCACTACGAATGAAACAAAAACGAGTGAAATCCAAAGTTTTGTAAAAATGTCAGCCAATTGTTGTTCGGTATCTACATGGTGAAGCACAATGTTTCCTTTTTCAACATTATCACGGAGAAAGTGATACCTAATATCAATGTGCTTAGTTCTAGAATGTTGCACAAGGTTTTTAGCAATGCAAATGGCACTAGTGTTATCACAAAACATTGGAACACTATCTAGATCAACCCCATAGTCCTTAAGTGTTTGAACAATCCAAATAATTTGTGAACAAGCGCTAGCAGCAGCTACATATTCAGATTCAACGGTGGATTCTGCAACTGAACTTTGTTTTCTAGATGACCATGCAGCAAGTGAATTACCAAGAAAATGACAAGCCCTGGAAGTACTTTTCCTATCAATCCTACAACCTCCAAAATCAGCATCGGAAAAAGCTTTCAAAGTAACAATTGAGGAACAAGGAAGAAAAATGCCGAATTCTTGAGTTCTATGTAAGTACCTGCTTTTGACGGCTTGACGATGTGAAGCACGTGGGGAGGCCTGAAACCGTGCACAAAGACATACGTTGAATTGTATGTCCGATCTTGATGTCGTGAGGTACAAAAGAGATCCGGTCATGCTTCTATATTCTTTTTGATCCACGGGTTCACCATCTTCATCAAGTTCAAGTGTTGTTGTTGTTCCCATTGGTGTCCGAAGAGGCTTGCTTTTGTCCATGTTGAAGTGCCTTAGGTTGTCTTTTGTATACTTCGTTTGATGAACAAAGGTACCCTCCTTGATTTGCTTGATTTGTAGCCCCAAAAAGTACGTGAGTTCTCCCATCATACTCATCTCAAATTCTGAACTCATCATAGCTGAAAACTTGGACACAATATCATGAGAAGCATAACCAAAGATAATATCATCACATACACTTGAACGAATAATGAGTCATTGCCATGCTTATGCACAAAAAGAGTTTTATCAACCTTGCCCATGGTAAACCCCTTTTCAAGTAAGAATGTTTTTAACCTATCATACCATAGTCTAGGGGCTTGTTTGAGACCATACAAGGCTTTGGACAGTTTGTAAACATGATTAGGATAATTTGAATTTTCAAAACCCGGTGGTTGTTTGACATAAACCTACTCATCTATGTAGCCATTAAGAGAAGCACTTTTAACATCCATTTGATATAGCTTAATATCTTTAGATGCAGCAAAAGCTAACAAAATTCTTATGGCTTCTAATCTAGCAACAGGAGCAAAAGTTTCATCAAAATCTAGACCATCAACTTGAGTGAAACCTTGATCAACCAACCTAGCCTTATTACTAACCACAACCCATCCTCACTTTATTTATTTTTAAACACCCATTTAGTTCCAATTAAAGTGTGACCTTGAGAAGGAGGTACAAGTTTCCAAACATTATTACTTTCAAAATTTTCTAACTCTTCTTGCATGGCAATAATCCAAGATTCATTAATGAGTGCGTGTGATATATCTTTGGGTTCAAAAGAAGCAGCAAAAGCAGAATGATCATGAGAGTTTGGATTGCAAAACCTGGACCATGTAACTCATTTGTGCAAGCTTCCAAAGATCTGTTGTGGGGGATGATCTTTGTAAACTGTAGGGGAACAGATGTCTCACAAGCTTCTTCTTCTTCATGTTCATAACAAATCGATGAGCTTGTGACTTGAGGACGATTTGAATCAGCATTGATGGTTGTTTGTGCTGGTTGAGAATTAACATCTAGAGCTGAACCAAAGTCATTAGCTGTTGAATTTTCGGGCGGCAGCTCCACCTCTTCCTAGTCTTCAACAAAAATGCTCTCCCCCTGCGGATATGGATCTGGACCTGCAATGTTTGAGCTAGTACCTGGGCTAGATTCATCAAAAGACACTTCACAAGTCTCCACAATTTTGTTAGTGTCAAGTAAAAGCACATGGTAGCCTCTAGTATGAGATGGATAACCAAGAAACATGCCATCAATGGATCTAGGTTCAAATTTATCAAGATTACCATGTTTCTTAACAAAGCATTTGCAACCAAAGGCCCGAAAGTGTGTAACACTATGCCTATGTCCAAAACGGAGCTCATATGGTGTTTAACCTAGCTTAGCGCGCATGAAAACACGATTTGAGACATAACAAGCGGTTGCAATCGCATCAACCCAAAATTTCCTAGGAGTTTGATATTCATCAAGCATAGTCCTGGCCATCTCAACTAAGGTTCTGTTCTTTCTTTCTACAACACCGTTTTGTTGAGGTACATATGGTGAAGAAAATTGATGATCTATTCCATTTTCAGCACAAAAGTGATCAAAAGATTGATTTTTAAATTCAGTTCCGTTATCACTTCTAATTGCTTTTAAAGATTTTGGGTGATCAATTGATTACCTAAGAAATAAAGTTCTAAAGTGACTAAAAGCTTCATTCTTAGACGCCATAAAGTAAACCCAAGAGTATCTAGAATAATCATCAATAATAACAAGAACATACCATCTACCTCCGAAGGATTGAACACGTGAAGGTCCTACAGTGTCAAGGTGCAAAAGTTGACCCGGTTCAGTTGTCATGATCATTGTGAGAGGAGTATGTGAACCTGCAACCATCTTAGCATGGCTACAAGAAGAGCAGACAATTTCTTTGTCCCCTTTAAGCTTAGGCAGCCCATGTATGCGATCAAGAGCACTAACACGCGTTAGGTGATCAAAGCCTACGTGACCAAGTCTATGATGCCAAAAATATAAGTCCTTTGAATCATTAGCAACTAGACACCTATGCTTATAGGAGGACATATCGAAATCAGCTTTAAAAACTCTTCCAAACCGAGACATGTTAAAAATAAGCTCACTATTTGAACCTACAACTTTGCAGCAGTTTTTATTGAAAATAATTTCCAGATTTTCATCTAGCAATTGTGAAACAGAAAGCAAGTTGTATTTCAAATTTTTGACAAGTTCCACATCCTTCAAATTGTAGTGATCATTTACTCTAACCGAACCCTTAGCAATTATATGAGTTGAAGAATTATCGGCAAAAGTAACAATCCTTACACATGACACAAAGAGAGAGAGGAGAACCATTCTTTGTTACCGTTCATGTGGCATGAGCAACCTGAATCCACAGTCCAAATGTTCTCCTTCCTCAATCATGTAACCTACATAGAAGCACAATACATCGATGACTCTATACTGGGGTTAGTCAAAAGGCATTTAGGTATCTAGTACTGAGTCACACGACGTGCAGCAGGAAAAACACGCGAAAGCTGAGATAAATCAGCAGGTTTATAAGTCAAAGTTTGAAGTTTTTTATTCTTAACTACTGAACTATAAGGTGTTACTTGTGTAGCACAAAAATCAGTAGCTCCGGAGGTAAACTTCGAATGTTTTTGACTCATAATAGCAGTTTGCATGTTCCTGGCATTCGGTTTAATATGTGCAGCAAATTTTGCATGAAAGTTATGAGATCTAGCAATCATTCTTTTCCTTTTCTGTTGTTTAGCTAGTCTATAACAAAAATCTATGACATGACCATCTCTACCACAGTAGGTACAATGAAATTTAACTTTGTGTTCATGTCTAGATGAGCAAGCAATATTTTTATTTGAAACCGAAAGAGATGACACTTCTGCAGATTTGAAAACCACTTCTTTTTGTTTAGGATCTGTTTGAATCAAACCACTTCCTAATGACTTTACAATTTTAGGTGGGTGTACCTTAGCGTGAGCATGAGAATCAAAACCTAAACCAGTTTTATCATTGCAAGACTTGGAAGAATTCAGCAGCATGTTTAGGTTCTTATTCCCATTACAAAACCGATCTAATGTCCTATGCATGTTATCAAGTTTATTGGACCGATCAAGGCAATTTTCACATGAAGTTTTTCCTTTAATTTGCAATTGGAACAATATTTAACTTCATGAGAACGTAAAGCATTATTAAATATTGAAATTTCATTCATAGCATCTTTTAGTTTCTTTTCAAGATCATCACAACTAGAACAATGCAAATCAATTGTAGAACAAGAAGCATCTTTTAAGTTTCCAATGTCAAGTGCAGAAAGTTTTTTGTTCTTTTCAATTTCAAGTTCAAGTCTATCTAGAATAGAGGAATGTGCAGTTCTTAATGTGGACAATTGTTCATAGATTAAATCACACGAGGGACAAGAATCATCACTAGGAATCAAGGTTTTCAAAGGGTTGATTTCAGATTCTAGTGATTCAATTTTAGCAGCATTATCCCTAAGCTTTTTGTCCTTTTTTCTTAACAATAATAGTGGCACGAGAAATTGTATCACACATTTCATTATAGGTTGAACATACCTCATCGTTGTCATTGTTGTGTTCTGCATCCTCCTGACTTGATCTTCATCTTGTTTTGCCTGCCATGAAGCATATGTTGGCCAGATCGTCATCATCTTCATCACTATCAAAGTCTACATCGCTTGAACCGAGCTTTTGAAGTACAGTGATGAAGCTGTTAATCATCTTGCGTCCTATGGTACCCTTCTTTTTCTTGTTGGGGTTTCCAGAGGTGGTCTTGACCTTGTTATGTTTTTCTTCACGGGTAGTAGGACCTGAAAGGTTAGGGAATTCTGTATGAAAGTGTACTATCTTACCACATTGAAAACAACATTGAGGTCCGGAGCTTCCTCTCCTTCTAGTTCTCACATTTTGCAATGCTTTTGAGAACCTAGTAGAGATTAGTGCTAACTCCTCTTCTAGAAATTCCTCGATCTGCTCCAGGGTTAGTGAGGACATAAAAGCAAGAGTATTGCAAGATGATGATTGGCGGAGCTAGGCATATCACGTTGTGAGACAAATGCAATAGACTTATTTGGGTTCTTACATGACAAGATGTCAATTTCATGAGTTTTGAGTTTAGAGTAAAGCACATCTAAAGTAAGAGTAATCATGACAGTAGATTCACAGATAGATGTAACTTTCATCTCCCATATTGACATGTCCAGTGCACTAAGAAGTTTCCTAGCATTTTTCAGCACCAGAAAAATTAACATGACACTACGCAAGTTACTGAGAATTTTGTTAAAGCGAGCAAAGAGATCATCGATGGACTCACTGGGTTGCATCTCGAAGCGCATGTATTGTTTCTTGAACATGTCTTGCCTTACCTCCTTGATTACGTTGGATCCTTCGTGATAGTCACAAAGTGCTCTCCATACGTCGTATGCCGATCAGAGATGTGCAACGCGGCCGAAGTCGCTCTGAGTGAGTCCTTGGATGATCAAGTTTCAGGCTTTGTTGTTGTTGTCGACGTCCCGTAGGTTTGTAGCTGTAACTTGATCATTTGGTGGCACTTCATAAACTTGTACACCTTCTCTCATATAGTGAAGCCTTGCGCCTGGATGAAAGCCTCCATGTGTGCCTTCCAAACCTGAAAATCAATACCAACAAACACACAAGGTTTGACAGAGTATTTCTCCATGATGATTAGTCAAAAACATGTGCAAATCACAATGATTAGAGCACCGTGGCTCTGATACCAATTGTACGATCGAAGAGCACGTGAAAAGCTACCAGAGGGGGGGGGTGAATGGTAAATTTAAAAATCTTACGCAGCAAAAACAATTAAATCCCAACCCCTTTGGCAGAAAAACGATCTGTTAGAGAAATCGTGTGTGAAACTAATCTAAACGTGTTTCACCATGACAAAAGTGATATATATCATAGAGAATCAAGTCACGAAGAAGACTAAAAAAGAAACACTCAAATCCGTTGAGAGAAACTCAAGTTATGATCGAAGGATCGAACAAAGGTCAATTTGTCCTACCCAAGAAAAATAGTTCTGGAATGCTGCAAAGAAACTCGTGTAGATCAGAAACCAAAAATCACGTTGTGAAGACAACCCAAAAAGAATCACTTCAATTGGATCTATAAAATACGAGTTATGATAAAACCACCGACGAAAGGTAGTGCTGTCTAGAAACTCGACGAGTAAAACTTGTCTGGAACAAGTCGGATGAACAAGGCACAAAAGTTCCTTCCAACTACGAATTTTATTCAATAGAACAGAAGAGGAACAGCCCCAAAGTCATGCCCCACGAGCTTTGGCCTCCCTTGCTTATATAACCAGCTCTTAGGCCAACCCAATCTCAACTTGGACTCTAATCCTACTCAAATCATGAATCAAAACTTTCCATAACTGCTTAGGACTCTTCTATACGCAGATAGAAGCAATCTTAAGACTTCCAAACACCTTAGGAACGTATCCCACATTCCTAAAACAACTCAAATTCGTGACCCACACAAAATCCTATCATAACCAATTCAAATCTTTCCATATTTGAGTCAAATCCAACTCAGCCGCAGCCTGAGTCCGTAACCTAGTCGGTTGGACCCTTCCGACCAATTCTTTACGTCCACATCTATTCATCACGCCTCGGAACCATGTAGCCACGTCATGCACCGCATGCATACACGCAAACACTTTCCTTCGACGTCTAGTAACCTTCATATGCACTGCCCTTGATTCAATCATCCTGCGTGACCTCCTGACCCGCTCAACCAAAATTCCTCCTGAATTTAGTTGTTGGAACCTCATCTCCCCCCTGAGACTAGTCCAAAGGATCTTTCACCAGCCATGACTTGAACTCAAGCAACACCTGCACATGAACAAACAACCAATCCGTACGATCCCAAGTCCGCGACTTGACTCAAGTCAGTTCAAAACGATATCAGCCATATCAACCAATACACACAAAAAACTTAGCAAATGAATACTAAGAACTCTTTCTAAGAATATAAAGCAAGTTCAAAACATCGCGAGATAAAAGCAGAAACATTGCGATCAAGCTCCGAACCTAGCCAAAGCTAACCGTAGTTTGAGCCGGAGCTAACCAAAGCTAGTACAACCTAGCGCTGGAGCTTACCAAAGCTAGTACAACCTAGCGCCGGAGTATACCAAAGCTAGTACAACCTAGCACTGGAGCTTACCAAAGCTAGTACAACCTAGCACCAGAGCTTACCAAAGCTAGTACAACCTAGTGCCGGAGCTTACCAAAACTAGTCGAACTAGTCATCCCAAAAGTTAGAGCTAGAAAACATGTCAGAGCTAACCAACATAAGTCGGACCTAGCAAAACATATCGGAGCTTAACAAAGACATGCCGGAGCTAAAGACAAAGCTCACCGGAGCTACCCAAGAACATGTCAGACCTAGACAAAGAAAGTCGGACCTATTGTCGGACCGTGCCGAAGCTCGGAGCTAGAGTCGGACCTTGATGATAAATGTTTTTTGATAGTATTCAAAACTTTTATTGCCATACCCAATGTACTCAGCACAAATAGGTCTCACATCAACCTTGCAACCATTCAAGAACTTTTTTTTTTGTCTTTAGGTCGAAGACAGAAAGGAGCGCGTGGTTTACCACCATTTTCAGACAGCTCAAGAGTTTGATGGTTACAAAGCTCGGCGAGATCCTTTCGAGCCTTTAAATTGTCATTTGTTTTGCTCGTCATGTCCATGCATGTGCTTATGATACATTCGGCCATGTTACGCTCTTGATGCATAACATCAATGTCGGGCCTTAGAATCAATGACTTCACATACGGTAGCTCCCAAAGTCCACATATGTGAGTCCAATTGTGTTTGTCTCCGTAACCTTCAAAATATCCAGGACGACCTTCATCGGGCACAAATTTGTCCAACATATCAAATATTTCGGACCCGTTAAGACGTTTTGGTGGTCCTTTAGTGACAACGATGTTCTTTCTGAAGACATTTCTTTGTTGTCTAAATAAGTGATTCGGAGGCAGCCAACGTCTATGACAATCGAAGTAAGATATCTTACCTCCATGGGTAAGTCGAAAGCAATCGATATCCGAGGCACATATCGGACACATCAATCGACCATGAGTGCTCCATCCAGAAAACATGCCGTATGCCAGGAAATCATGGACGGACTACAAATAAGCAGCCCGGAGGTTGAATTTCTGCTTCTTGTAACATTCGACTCATGTCCACAACATTTTCAACTCTTCGATCACTGGTTTCAACATCAAGTTGAGACGTGACCCTGGATGATCCGGCCCAAGTACAATGAGGCTAAGAAACATGAACTCATTCTTCATGCAAAAAGTCGGTGGAAGATTGTACAGAATGACAAAGACGGGACAATAGGAGTATGGTGTGGCCTTTGTGCTGAACGGCGTGAACCCATCTGTCACCAACCCGATGCGAACATTTCTCGCTTCCCGACCGAATTCTGGGTCGAACGGTCCAATGAATTCCATGCCTCACCATCGGACGGGTGCGTCATGACTCTTTTGTTCTTACGCTCACCTTCTTTGTGTCATCTCATGTGTCTGGCCGTTTTTTTTTTGAAAGGAACATCCGCTTCAACCTCGGTGTCACAGGTAAGTAACGAAGCTGCTTACATGCTACTTCCGTTGTCACAGTATCACCATCGTTATTAACTACTTTGACAAACCTTGGTTGACTACATTTCAAACATTTGTTCTCATTAGCATGCTCTTTCCAGAAAAGCATGCAGTTGTCTGGACACACATCAATCTTCTCATGCTTCATACCGAGACTGGAAAGAATTTTCTTCGACTTATATATATCTTTAGGCACTTTGTTGGTATGTGGAAGGGCTTCTTTGAACAAATTGATGAGCTCGTTGTAACAATTGTTAGAAAAGAAGAACTTTGACTTAATTACCATAAGTCTAGTCACAAAATTGAGGATTGTCATTTTAGTGTGTCCATGCAGCGCCTCTTCTGAATCTTTGAGAAGTTTGAAGAACTCTTTAACATCTGCTATTTGAGGATCTTCTGTAAGCTCTGGTCGTATAGCTTCCAACATCTCATCCATCATATCAACCTTCGTGACATCATCATTGTCCGCTTCCACTTCTCGTACAGCTTGAGAAGGTGTCTCGCTGTGGAAGTTCCACAACTCATAATGTGACACGTAACTGTTTCGACACAAGTGCATCGTAAGATCCACTTTGTCCAAAAACATTCTGTTTTGGTATTTCGTACATGGGCACCGCGCCTTATCGCTATTTGACAACGAAAAAGCTCATTCCACAAAAGCCTCTATCTTGGCATACAACTCATCTAAGTGACCACCAGTTCTGCTCTTTCAACCAGTGTACATCCAACTACGATCTTCGCCCATGTTTGACTCTGCAATTAATAGCCGGACAAATTACCATTAATTTCTCGTTAATTTATGCACGATAGAGGAAATAATGAGAGAGACAGTGAACTGGGTCCGGGCCAGCTCGAAGCCCGACACGGGCCATGCTCGGGCTTGACCTCCAACCTTGCTCGACCGCCCTCGGCTCCCTCACCTCGTATTGAGTCACCGGCCACCGCCCGCCATCTGTGATGCCCAACCCGATTCATCCCCGAATCTATGAGGATGCGAGGCGAGCCCGACGAGCGATGACTCCTAGACTCTCGTCCATAGGAGGCGAGGCGAGGACACTAGTAGGTCTACGGCGAGCTGACAAAACTGTTGGCGAAGAAGCTGCGGAGGAGGCAACGAGGCGCGAGGAGGTGACCACAGCTCGGTCGGGCTTCGGGCCGGCACGACACGCTCGGCTCACAAACGATATACATGATAGGTTACGTTGCGCAAGAGTGAGAGGAAAGTTGGTCTTAGATGACAATTCCACATCCATTTCCACTGTCCACGCAATCGCGGGTCATTGACATCCTTACCAACCCGTTCGCTTCCGTGTCACCTTGACGCATATGGTACCACTACAATAGTCTACACGACATGATCACACTTATAGCGTGTCGTGCCCTTCCTGGTTGGTCACTTAACCCTAACGATTCATCAATGTTTGTTATCATCCATCTCACAAATCACGAAATTTTGGCAGCATAACGCCACCTATTTAACACTACACCCCCCCTATTCGGCGCAGTTCTTAAAGTACAAAGGGGGGCAACGGGTTAGCTGGGAAACCCGTCGCCTTACGAGTGTTGCGAGTCAAGGACACATACTCGCAACATACGTTTTCAGAGTTCTCATCGACTTATACGTACTCACAAACACGCGCTATGTGAACGGGGGGTCTTGCGGCAGAGAGATACCTGGTTACATACTTTTAGGGTCAGTAATGGGCCGCCCGACCCATGTACACTTAACCCTAACGATTCACCTCATGTCACCTGTGACGGGTCACGATCGTGACCCACACTGCAGCGGTGTCGTTCTCTCTTTGCCCGACCTCGAATGAAGGTTCGGGTTGGGCCCGATGGGTCGTATATACGCTACATATACGATTCCTACTTTACATACGACGTCCCTTTTGTTTATCCGTTTCTATATATAATATATAAGCATAAAAAATATTAACGAAAACATAAGCAACTGTATTTTATACACAAAACAATAAACGAGAGCAATAATACAAATCTTAAACATTATTAAATAAAACCTAAGCATATATAGTAACATTAAGATCCAATTAACAACTAACTAATAATTAATTAGAATGGTCAACTAATTAACAACTAACTAACAATTAATTGCAATTCAAACCTAATTAGCAACTACTAACAATTAATGAGAATTAACAACTCAATTAAATTCAATTTCAAATCAATTCAATTCAATTTAAGCATAATTTAAACAATTCAATTCAATTTCAAATTTGAACAATTAAATTCAATTGAATTTCAAATCAATATCAATTCAATTCAAATTTGAACAATTCAATTCAATTGAATTTCAAATTCCAGTGGGAGGTTAGGGTGGGGTGGGGTCAGGGGGTGTGTTGGGGGGGTGTCTGGGGAGGGGAGGGGGAGGGTGGGGGGCCCTTGCAGGGAGAGTGAGGGGGGGAGGGGAGGGGGAGGGGAGGGGAGGTGGAGGGGGGCTGGGAGGGGAGGGTGGGGCCAGGGAGGGGGGCTCGGGGAGGGGAGGGGGGCGGCCCTCGGGGAGGTGGCGGGGGAGGGGGGGGGTCAAGGCCGACTGCGGTTGCAGAGGGGAGGGGGAGGGGCTCGAGGAGGGGAGGAGGGGCGATGCTCGGGTAGGGGTGCGCCACTCAGGAAGAGGGGCGGGGGGGGGGGGGGGGGTGCGGCCGGCGGCCTTCGGGGAGGGGGAGTTGAGGGGAGGAGGAGCGGGGGGGGGGGGGGGGGGGGGGAGGAATCATACCTGGCGGTGGCGGCGTCAGACGGCGGTAGGCGCGGCAGCGGCGGCGGCTGAGGCGGCTGGGAAAAGAGAGAAGCGGCGCACAGGTAAGGAAAAGAGAAGCACGCGTGGGTAGGTTAAATTCCGTAACTTACGTCGGCTAAATAATCTAATGACGTCGGACTGATTTACTTACGTCGGCCAATATCGAGGCCAACGTAAGTTATGCTTAACTTACGTAAGCCAGTTTATTCACGTCGGCTTGCGGTCCTGAACAACGTAAGTATATTGTTTTTTCTGTTGGTCTACTAACTTATGTAGGCCGCCGACGAAAGTAAGTTAACTTACGTCGGTTTCGTCTGGCCGACGTAAGTTAATATGGCCGACGTAAGTATTCGTGTTTCCTGTAGTGCTATAAAGACAAGTCTTTTGTCCAGACTAGTTTGTGGATTTTGGATGAGAAACCCGTGGGCACTTTGATCCCACAAAAGTATTCGCAAATTGCCATTTTCTCTTATAGTGTCAAGTTGTATGTGGCTGGGGGAAGGTAATACTTTCCGTTCGCCTTTTCTACTGGGTGAAGCTCTGGTCTCATATCAAGATTTACTAGGTCCATATGCGACATTAATCCATCCTTTGTTTTCCTCGGCATGTCCAGCAAGGTTCTAATGATGCTCTCAAATACATTCTTTGTAACGTGCATCAAATCAATACTATGGCAAAATTCCAGGTTCTTCCAATACGGAAAATACTTAAAAAAATTGATTATTTCTTCAAAGCCATGTCAGCTGTATCACCCGAAGATGTATTTTTCTTTCTCTTTGTTCCTTTACATTTTTTGCCCTTACTGAAAGCAATATGAATGTTCTTGACCATTTCAAACATGAGATTTCCACTATAAGGTTTTTGTGCAGTATTTTTTATTTTATTATCAAATTGTTCTTTCATCTTCCTATACTTGTGTGTATCTGTCAAGAACCGCCGATGTCTCATGTACACCGTCTTTCTGGATGAAGTGAGGTATAGAAATCCAGTTATATCCATGCACCTTACACAACCTTTATCCCCTTTCATTTGTCCTGATAATGTAAACAGTCTGGGATAATCATTCATAGTAACCAATATCATTGCTCTTAGCGTGAAATACCCCCGTATGTAATCATCCCATGTACGTACCTCTTCATTCTAAAATTTCACCATATTTCCATTAAAGGTTTCAAGAACACATAAATTTTGATGTCGGGTTGTTTTAGACCTTGGATAAAAACATATAACAAAATATATTTTTCCTTTCGTGAAACAACCACATCGGTAGGTTGTAAACTGTTAAGACCACATGCCATGTGATGTGTATGCTCCTTTTTTCACCAAACGGAATCATTCCATCTGTAGCCAAGGCAAACCTTACATTTCTGATTTCCTTTGCAAATTCTGGATACTGAATATCAATATTTTTCCACTAGACTGCATCACCAGGGTGTCGAATATGTTTTTCATTCTTCTCGTGCTGCATGGAAAGCCAACGCATAAGTTCAGCTTCCCTAGGGTTTGAGAACGCTTCAAGCGATCAATTACTGGAAGGTGCCACATCACCAAGACAAGAATTTTTCTCTTATTATTCCCATTTGCATCATCATAAGTATCGTCATCGTCACCTTCAGGGCCAACAATAAACTTATTATTCTTTTGAGACTTTTTCATGTTGGTAGCATACTGGTGATTGTAGTCCTTCTTATATCTACTAACACCACAGATGGGGCATCTAGTTGCCAGCTCATGCTCTTGGTGATACAGAATACAATGGTTCATACAAGTGTGTATTTTTGTCACACCTAGTGCCACTGGGCAAAGAAGTTTTCTTCGCTTTATAAGTGCTTCTGGGCAGTTTGTTTGGATTTGGAAGAATTTTTGCCAAAAGATTTAGAAGATCAGAGAAACTACAATCGAACCATCTGTGCGTGGCTTTCAATTTTAGTAGTTATAAGACTGCATGCAATGTAGTAAACTCTCTATCACAACCGTTTCATTCATTATGTAAAAGCTCCATAGCCGCATTTTGCAATGTCTCTATTTTTCTTAAATCTTTACTTTCTCCCATAGAAGTCAATACATATGGTTCAATGTGATGCAACATCTCCTCACAATCGAACTCATCATCATCATCATCACCATCTTGATTGTCACTACCACCATCAGTATGAACATTGTCATCATCTGAACCTCTGTCATCATCTTTATCCACTTCATGTGTATCTAACTCACCATGCTATGTCCATATTGTGCAGTTTTTTTTGAAACCTCTTTTCACCAAATGAGATTGGATTACAATAGTATCAATCCAAGCAATCTTATTTTCGCAGTCGATACATGGAGATAATATGTCATCTATCTTTTGCATCTTTGCATGTCTTTTGGATGCTTCAATAAAATTATTCCCTAATTTTGAATGTACATAGGATTGGGTCTTGGCATTTATACATCTACGCTCGACGGTAAATGCTTCAATAACATAATTTTTGTAAGATCTATAGAATTTGGCCACAAATATTCCCTAATGGTATTTTTAAAATGAATTTACAGAGACATAACCAGTTTGTATCATATGAGTGAATACTGTTATCATGTAGGTTTGTTCATAGGGCTTCCAAGAAAATTTGTTTCATAATTTTGTCAGCTTCCTAGTGCCCATAATGGATTTTTGAAGTTGGGCTTATTCATTGAAACATTTCATCGGACATGTGATGTGCTTGTATTCATCTTCAACCTTTAATCCTTCAAATCTACTTCTTTTTATACAAAATTATTAGATTATCTAGAGGGGAGACTCAACTACATCTTTCAACCTTTAATCCTACAAATCTATCTCTCAAATTCATTATTCGAATAGGGGCGAGCAGGCTAGAGCCATGCAAACTCAACAAAACAAAACTGGACAACAAACTAAAAAAAATGACAGTGAAGAAGAAGTCCGCGCATGCTGAAAAATTTTGGGAGCCTTGCAGCATTGATGGATAATCTCCCCGGTTAGGTTTTCTGCGTTGCCCGAGGGACCCTCTATATGGGCTTACGTTTTCACAGGTGTAAATTTTTTTCAGACGGTTTTAACTGCTGCACAGGCGGTTGTTGCTAAACAACCGCCAGTGATAATGGCCCGAGCCTGTTCTTCAATTTTCTTTTTTCCTTGCTTCTTTTTTATTTAGATTCCAATATAAATACTGAAACATGTATAGATTCTGCAAATTGAGTCCAAATTCGATGATTTTTTCTTATATTCTTCAAAAATTAATATCTACCACTTGGACCAAATATTTTAAAACTTGTATAGCTAACATTGTAATGTTTTGGTAAATATAAAATTAATTTATACTCACATATTATTCATATTTCTGTATCTCTTAAAAAAGGAATCCATCACTGAAATTAGTTTGTATGAACAAATTTGTCTTCTTTATACATGTATGAATTTTTTTATTTTTTTACACATTCCAACATGTCAAAACTCAAATTATACATCATTCTAATCAAATGCTCATATACATATGAGACATTCATCAAATTATGAACACACATTGATTCAAAAAAATTTAAAAAATCTGAAAAAAATCATAGAGGTTGGTATGATGACTAAAAAGTTCTATTGAAAAACTAAATAAAAAACATTATATTCATGAAGATAGAAAAATGACAAATATCTAGTGTTATTTTTTTTATATTTGACCAATTTCAAAGGCTTTCCCATGTGAAATATAATGGAAACCTTTAATACTCAAGTATATTACAAGAAAGTGGAATTTGGGCTTTTAAAAGACCTCTCATTTTAATCAAGAATATAATAAAGCTTAGACTCAGTATATTTTTTCAAGCAGTTTTTAACTGCTGCACAAGCGGTTGTTGCTAAACATTTTCCTATGATAATGGCCTGAGCCTGTTCTTCATTTTCCTTTCCCTTGCTTCTTTTTTATTTAGATTTCAATATAAATACTCAAACATGTATAGATTTTGCAAATTGTGTCCAATTCGATGATTCTTTTTTCTATATTCTTCCAAATTTAATATCTACCACTTGGAACAAATATTTTAAAACTTGTATAGCTAACATTGTAATGTTTGGTAAATATGAAATTAATTTATACTCAATTATTATTCACATTTATGTATCTCTTAAAAAAAGACCATTCACTGAAATTTGTTTGTATGAACATATTTGTCTTATTTATACATGTATGTATTTTGTTATTTTTTAAAGCATTCCAACATGTCAAAATTCAAATTATCCATCATTCTAATCAAATGCTCACATACATATGAGGCATTCTTCAAATTTTGAATACACATTGATTCAAAACAATTATAAAAAACTGAAAAAATCATAGATGTTGGTATGATGACAAAAAAGTTCTATTGAAAATTCAATGAGAAAAATTATTATATTCATCGAGATAGAAAAATAACAAATTACCAGTGTTATTTGTTTTTTACGATCTGACAAATTTTAAAGGTTTTCCCAAGTGAAATTTAATGGGAACCTTTAATAAAGCATATTACAATAAAGTGGAATTTGGGCTTTTAAAAGGCCCCTCATTTTAATCAAGAATATTAATAAAGCCTACATAAAGATCTTTTCAGGCGGTTGGTTTTGAATAACCACCTGATAGAAGTCTTTATCTCAGACGGTTATTACGTACTAACCGCCTGAGATAAAGACATCTTCTCAGGCAAATGGTAATTAATAACCGCCTGAGAGAAGTTCTTTGCTCAGGGGGTTGGTACTTAATAACCGACTGAGAAGATATGCGTCTATATATAGCGCTCGATTTCATTGGAAAAACATAACCCGAGCGAAATCACTTAGATGCCGTCAGGCTACCAAAATTTTGTTTGCCGCCAAGTCTTTGCCGCCCTCACCGTCGAGCTTCGCCACCCTCACCGCCAAGCTTCGCCGTCATCGCCGATCTTCGATCTCACCAATGAGATTCACCCTCGTCGCTTCCTTCCCTTCCTTCCAGGTACGCCGAGCTTTGCCCCTTTCCGCCGAGCTTCGACCTTGCCGCCAGGTTTGCTGCCGCTTCCTTCACTCCTCCATCCCCGTGCTGCCTCCCTCCACGCCCTCTCCGCCGGCTGAGTCATGTCCTCATCGCCGCACCCCGCGATTTGTGTCAGTTCGGGGGACTTTCATTTTAGACTGTATCTCGGTTTACTTGCTAGTTGTTGCCACTGTCATTACAAATTGCATTAGGTCACACTTATGATTTAAATGACTTGATGATGGTTCTATGTATTATTATGTATGATCTGAAATTGCATTAGGTCACACTTATGCATTAGATCACACTTAAGAACTTGCAGTCAAGATTATTTTTTGAAAAAATATAAATCTTAAACTTTCACCTGTTTGTCAGAATACCAATATTTGTACCCATTATACATTTGCAATACCAATACCTAACCTGGCCGAGTCATGTCCTCACTGCCGCCACACCCTAGATTTTCTTATCGGCCTTTGATACAAGCAATACGCATGCCTAGCTAATGCCTTGGTCAGCCGCCTCAAACCCTAGAATGGAACCTGGTCAGTCGCCTTAAACCCTAAATGCCTTATCAAACCCTAGAATGCTTCCATCTTTTTCTTTCATGCAGCACTTCATGTAGAATTAATATGCCATTCATGCAACACATCATGTAGAGTTCATGTAGATTGAACCTTGTGAATACGCCATTCAAAATTATGTTTAAACTTTTGAGAGAATTTATTTTTGTAGCTTTCATTGAAGTGAGACATATTTTTTGTCTTATTAGTTCTAGCATGGAAAGCCGTGAGAAGACTGTTGCTGGTAGTAACAATGAAGAATACAATATGAACTTTAGTGACTCCAGCAGTTCAGGCTCCTTTCATAGTCCATCATATCCTTTTCATAATATAAAAATTAAAAAGACTTCAGAGGATCTCGACCCGAAATATGATCCTACCGACGAGGTATGAATCACGAATCTTAACTCCACCAGTTCAAATTAATGTTGGTTTTCAAGTACATGAAGTCTTATAATTCTTTTCTACCTAGCTTAATCACGAAGACAAGATGTGACTTCGGCTCCTAAAACCGTAGAAGGTTCTCCAATGGATGAATCCTCAGGTTCACTCAAGCGAAAATAAGGGCAACGAGGTCCCAATAAGGGTCCATTGAACCGCATCATGTACATAACAAGGGTCGGTCCAGGTGGGCTTATCCAAGAGCCACTGGATTCAGTTACAAAGTACTGAAATGCATGTGGTTGTCTTGTTAGAGAGCTCGTGCCGATCACAACCGAGAATTAGAGAAAATTACCTCAGAAGAACAAGAATGAGTTGTGGGAGAGGATAAAGAAACAATTCATGTTCCCGAAAGGAACGGAAGAAGCTATGAAGAAAGCAACATTGGTCTCTTGCGACAAGAATTTTTGTGGCTTTAAGAGTGAAATGAGTGCTTATGTTGAGGCCGGTAAGGTCCCTAGCCCGAGGAAGATGCGAAAAATCACACAAGCTTAGTGACAAGAATTTGATTGTCAAAAGACCACACCTGATAATAAAGCCCTAATTGCAACTAGGTTAGAGCTTGCCAAAAAGAACAAATACCATCATCGCTTGGGGTCTGCCAGATATGCCCCCAAAGTTTAGAAATGGAATAAGATATTAGAGAAAATTACAAGTAAGGGCAATCCTTACCCGTTAATAGGCTGCGATCAGAGAACTTAGCGATGGGTCTTTGCTCGGTCAGGTTTGACCAGTGAGGGCAAACTTGAAAAGCCCAACTCTGTGAACGAAGTAGAGCAAAAAATGGAAGAAGTAATTGAAAAGCAACAGAAGTGTCTCTTCAAGGCGAAGAGGGATAATGACCAACTTACCGCTATCCTAGGAAACCCTAAACACAATGGACGGGTTCGAGCAATCTCTTCTTAGATGTCCTAGCTAGATGGTTTCCCAAAAGATAAAGAGACATATAGATGATGTGAGAAGTTCAAGAAAACACTTGATGAAACGATTGCTCAAAAGGTAAGGAAAATGTGCATGAAACAATAGAAGAACTTAGAAAATCGAGACAATTAGTGGCATCGAGTACAACGATGGTTCCCATGCCAAAGGAGCATTTGGTACCCCCAACTGCCTACCGTAGCAGTGTAGGTTCTGTGCCAGGCTCAGGATCAACCCATAAGTCTGTTGTCGATGATATTATTAAGGACATATCTTGTCGTCTTCTTGTCCCGATTGGCAGATCAGGGAACAAAACAAAACTGGTTGCCACTGCTATGGCAAAGCCTGATCCTGACTACAATGGCAATTCACTTTTGTTGTATTATGATGTGGTGCAAGTTCTTCAAAACATTGATAATAATTATGAAGATTATGAAATAGAACACATCACACATGAGGGGATCACAACTCTAGGGCAGGCTGTCAACCAATTAATCCTTTGGCACCAACGCGATATCGTGTTGGACGATGATCCACTTTCTAGCCCTGTTACATCTCAAAATACTGCAACTCGGTCTTCTAAGGTGAAAGTCCAAGAAGATCCACTCCCGCTATGTCTTAGCAAGGATGATAGTAACCTTGCTAGTAAAGATAACCAAGAGGAACCAATTGAACAACAGCTTGAAGCGGTACTAGAGCAAGCTGTTGTTGGTAATGAGCAACCAGTTCAGCAACAACTTGAAGTATTACTAGAGAAAGCTGCTGGTAATAAAGAGCAATAAGTTGAACAACAAGTTCAACAACAAGCCAATGTCCAACTTCCGACGACTACTCCTCGGTCATCAGTGCCAATGAAAGTTAGCTCGTACAAAAATAAGAAACCTTCTAAAGAAGTGTCAAAGTATTTGGAAAATCTGAAGGAAAATATTAGAAAATCGAGTGCATCTTGTTCTTTACATGAGCCAACATTAGAAGATATTGAGGAGTTGGAAGAAGACGGTGTCATCTATAATCTGCGAATGATTTTATTTAAACCAAGAGTTCCAATATACAAGATTCAAAATGTTCCTCCTGAATATAAGAATGAGAACCTGTTCATGACATCGGTACAACTTAGCAAACAACCTATCCCGCTCAAAAGAATGCATAAGTGGTACATCACTGCCAGCACAAAATATGATATTTATTATGTCACATTTTGTGTGCCAAAAGAAGCATTCTAGAGCACTAGAGCAGATAAATGAGCCCTTTTCTTTGAAGATCTACATAGCCTTTTCCATCGAGGCATGCTCAAAATCAACCTGCTACTCATCTGGTGCTTGTAACTGCCTCTAATATTTTGTATTTGCTTTTCTTACTACACGCATACACATTTCATGAGATTATAACAATTCTGGAGCTCTTCAATAGGATGCAATACATGGATAATGAAAATATGAAACGCAAGATATGTATCCTTGACCCTACATGGATTGCAAAGACGCTATTCGACGTTAAGGTGGATCGAGACTCAGAACAGTAGAAGCACTAGAAAAAAATTTGATAAATCAATTATAAAACAAAAGAAGGATAAAAGGACAGAGGTTGCAGCTTACATAGGACATGTCATGTTTAACTTTGTCAGAGATAGCAAGGACCTCGTAAAGGCTCCGTACCACTTCAAGTAAGTTTGACACATGACACTCAAATAGAAATTATTGCTAATTGTTAACATAACATGTGTGTTTGAACGTGTGCAGTAAACACATAATGATCTTCATCAAGCCAACGCAGGGTTTGGCAATAGTTTTGGACTCAGTCAATTACCCACCAGATTGTTACAAAGATTTTCTTTCAGTTTTGAAACTGAACATTTATTCAATATTTTTAATTTACACACATTTAGAATGTGTTGACAAGTTTTAGATGACACTTCTTGTATTACAGCGCTTGGCGATTTTACGCAAAACAACTTGGCGGACAGAGACCTCCTAATACAGATGTATTGGACATTAAAACATATTATTCTTTTCCAAGGCAGCCTGTTGGGAGCGTCTTATGCGGGTATTATGTATGCGAGCATCTTCGGACCGCCAGCGAATATGGAGTGAATCGTGAGGATGTAAGTTATCCTTAATGATGATATCTTATATTCTTACTTTTGAGTTTCATTTTCATTATATCTAGCGTATTTTAATACTTATATTCTCTGCAGTTCAATATTATCAAAAACATTATTTTCAGATTTTGATTCCAACTTTAAAACTCAATTGCTCATAGTACATCTGCTCCAAAAATGCCAAATAAATTCATGTATACTTACTTTGATCTATATTTCGAGATTGTTCAAACCAACACATTCTAAACCTTGTTATGTGTTTCATTGCAGCACACGAAGAATGTGTACCAAGAATAGCCAGTTTCTAGAAGTATGTGTGGTGGAGGAGCTGACAGGATTGCCTGTGAACTGCGTCAATCCATGCGTCGCAAAATTTTGCACCGAAGAGGGGTGTTCTTTGATGGGGATGGTGTAATAGCTGATGTGTCAGAACTTTACGACTATGACAATACAAACAGTTTTTAGTGAAATTGTAAACTATGAAATGACTTGTATGTGTAACTTGTACATATGTATATTGTTTTAGTGAAATTGAATTCTGTGAGATGACTTCTGTAATTATATTAAATTGACCTAAAAATTAGAAATAACAGCAGGTAGTACTGTATAGGGTATATTTTATCACATGCGGTTCCTTACATACGGCTAGACCTGCCAGTGAAATTATACATCACAGGCAGCTAGTCATAGGTAAAGGACCACCTATGATAACTCCATTATCACAGGCGATTACTATTACGGTACAAACCGGCTACGATAAATTGTCTCCACAGGATGCTTGTCATAGATAAAGATATTTCTGTGATAACACCATTATCATAAGCGGTTACTTATAATGTACGAACCGTCTGTAATAATGTTTCTTCACAAACGGCTAGTCATAAGTAAAGAACTATCAGTGATAAAATTATTTCACAGGCGGTTTCACTTTCCGCCTCTGAAATTGCAGATTATCACCGGCTATTCATTTCAGGCGGTTTTAGAAACTACGTGTGATAATACGTTTGGAGCCGCTTGAGATGAAGCTTATTGTAGCAGTGTTCCCTAACCACGCTCCTTATATCACATCTCACTAAGAGCCCTCCCGAGGTACCATTAGCAGGAAAGAAACAGAATTGATCAAAGCATTTTGGTGCAATTGCGCGAATGGTAGCTTCAATCACCTCTGTCATTTTAGTCTCTCGTACAGTAAATATCACACTGAGAATCCATGATGAGCGCTCACAGAGCTCTCTGTTTTGTGGCAGAGTTTATCCACCTTATGTTCCAGCTAAGTAGCTAAGTATAGTCCGCAACTTATGAGAGTGACTTCGATGATCCATACGAAAAGTCATTCGAGAGCAGTCGAGGCACTTTCCATTGGTAAGTGTGGAAGAAAAGATTATGGAGAACAGCACAGCCATAGTAAATGTAATAAACCAGGAACTAAAATAGATAGTACTAGTTATGATACATATCACGATCCAAATGTTTAGCAAACCACACCAGCAGTCGATACTCATAACATAAATAAGGATCATTGCTCTGATTACCAGGATAACAAAAGAGTACCAGCCATATATGGCTTGATCACAAAATGGCGCTATGCAAAGCGTGAGATAGCTTCTTGAGATCCGTCATTTGCTTCAGTCTTCGGGGCGAGGAGACGCTCCTCCGTTTTCTCCGAAGGAGAGATGCAGCATTTCTGTGTGGCTACTGCTTGAATGACATGTATAGGAATTTCCGTAAAAAACTCGTCAGCATTTGCAATGTCAGATAAACTAGGAAAATCAGATGTTCAGGAAGGAGGACGAATGATATGAAGTGTTAACCTTGCCGCTCTTCCTCTTCTGAGACTTCCCTTCTGGATTTGGCATGACCGCCATGATAGTTGATTAAACCATCCGGGTCTGAGAGCGTGTACGAGTACTTCACCTAACATCATCCTCATCCTCCACCACCGGAATGTGACTCTTTTTTTTTGAAAGATCCGGTAAGCCGGCATGCATTAATAAGCGGGGGGAGACAAAATGTAACTGAAATTTACAGGGCAGCGCAGCGCACTAGGTGTGCACCCCTATACTCAAGATACAACATCAACTATAGCCGGAGATGGGTACACTGCAGTCCAACGGCCCCAGCCATGGACCAAAACGTCAGAGCCTCCGAGATGTCTCCAAGAATTTGAGGCACGGACTTCTCTATGTGGTCAAAAACTCTCCTATTTCTTTCGCACCAAATCGTCCAACAAACGAGAAGAGCAACTGAACTTGCAACACGCTTCCGCTGACCCGATGTGAACTGAACAAGCCGCTGGAACCAATCTGTGATGTCTTGTGTAGATGCCCAACTGGCTGGGTTAAACGAAGGCAGGCCCATGGCACGAGCTACTGAAGTCCAAATTAGTCTTGACACTGGACACTCCATGAACAAGTGCAAAGAAGTTTCCACATTCCGCATGCACAACACGCAGAAGTACTGGTTAGGCCATCCCCTGCACTGAAGTCTTGCGGCGAACCAAAGTCTGTCCTGCACCATAATCCAACCAAAATTTTTGCATTTTGGCGGTGCCCAACAGTTCCAGATCCGCGACGGGAACCAAGAAAAGGTAGTGCCCTCAAACTGCAGTATATAGGCGGATCTCACCGAGAAAAGACCATTTGTGGCAAAGACCCAAGTGATTTTATCTTCCTGTTACGGATCCTCCACCACTTTAACATCCTGCAGGGCTTCCCACAGCAAAGTCACCTCTGGCCAAAGGTCCGCGCTAGGGAGCGGCAGCAAATCATGCAGCCAGTTTTGGTTGTGTAGGGCCTCGGCAACCGTTCTGCTCTTTCTTCGACTATGGCGAGACAATGAGGGAAAGGCCGCTGCAAGAGGACGGCCGTGCCTCCAGTTGTCGAGCCAGAATTTTGTACCGCGGCCGTTTCGCACCGTGACCCGTGTAGCTGCTGTGAAAAGATTTATATCAGTAGAGTCTACTGGCAGTGCCATTCCTACCCATGGCTTTGACGGCGAGTACAATTGATGCCACATCCACCAGAGGCGTAGAGCTCTGCCAAATTTTGTTAGGTCAAGCAGCCCCAATCCTCCTCGATCTAATGGCTTACACACATTGTTCCAGCTAACTTTGCATTTGGCTCCACTCGGGTTTTGCATTCCAGCCCAAAGAAAACGGCGCCGCAATTTGTCCAGAGCAGTGATGAACTTCTTTGGGAGTTTAAGAGCGGTCATGGCGTAGACCGGAAGCATGCTTAGCACCGATCGTGTCAGTTCTCTTCGTCCAGCCATGGTGAGTAGGCCTCCTTGCCAATTTGCCAGACGCACCTGCGCTCGGTCAAGTATGGGCTGCAGATGCCCCATTGCAGGCCATCTTGTAGTCAGCGGAAGCCCCATGTAGGTGACTCGGAGGTTTGATCTTTGGCCCTGAAAACTTTGGAGGACAGATTGCAGGTCCAAGTATTCGCACCGGATAGGAACAACTGAGCTCTTTTCAATGTTGATTTGTAGACCGGATGATAGTCCAAAATTATTCATAATCTGCATCATCATGTCGACCTCTCCTGGTTCCGGGTTGACGAAAACTATGACATCATCAGCATAAAGAGAGACTCTGGTTTTGGCAGTACGCTCTGTGAGTGGCAAGAGAAAACCTTCTCTGGTAGCTGCCTCGAAAACCCTCTGTAAAATATCCATGCCCAAGATGAAACAATGCCGGCGAGAGAGGATCACCCTGACGCAGCCCACGTCGGTGTCTAATCCATTTGCCCAGGGTGCCGTTAAGTGTCACTGCTGAGGTAGATGAGGACCATAGAAGACATAACCAATCAATCCATCGCCGCGGGAAACCTCTTGTCACTAGCATTTCTATCATGAACTCCCAAGATATTGAGTCAAATGCCTTTTATATATCAAACTTGAACATCAACACTGGTCTTTTCTTTCGGTGGTAGAGGCAAGCCAGGTTTCGCACATAGAGGAAATTGTCATGGATGCATCGGTCTCGGATAAATGCACTCTGTGCAGGATCAACCAAGTAATGCAGATGCGGTTGCAAGCGTCGAGCCAACACCTTCGTGAACAACTTAGCAAAAGAGTGGATCAAACTGATTGGGCGGAAATCAGTTGGCAGCTCGGCAGTTTCAGATTTGGGTAAAAGGGTGATAGTCGCACCATTGAGCTTCCAAAGAGGTCCACCACGCAGATGGAACAAACACTGGAAAGCGTTCACGAGATCTTGTTTAATAATGTTCCAGCAGCTCCTGTAAAAACCCCTGTGAATCCGTCAGGCCCCGGTGCTTTCTCTGATGGTAGATCCCAGATGGCTTCTTTAATCTCCGCGGCAGTGAATTCCTTATCAAGTTCATGTTGCTGCAGACTAGGGATCTGTAGCTGGTGCCATCGGAAAGTGGATGAACGTTGCACCCGGGTTCCTATTATGTTTTGAAAGTGCTGGAACATGCTCTCCTCCATATGCTCCTGGGCAGATATATATCCCTGTTCAGGGTGTTTTAGCCGAGGGATGTATAGCTTATGAGACCTGGCCTTAGCTTTGAGGTGGAAAAATTTGGTGCAAGCGTCACCGGCCTTTATCCAGGTCAGTCGAGATGCTTGCCTCCACCTGGCTCTTTCGACCGCAGCTAAGCCCAACATTCTGGCTTTCAGCTCACGCCGGAGGGCGACCTCATTAGGCGACAGAGCTCTGTGTTCCTGTGCCATATCGAACTGGAGAAGAAGTTCATTGATCATGGCCAACTGAAGTTTTACTGTTCCAAACATTGATCTGCTCCAAGTGCGAAGTGCCACTCTCACTGTGCTCAGTCTGTTCTGCAGGGTGTTAATGGGAGAGGATTGCTCGGGGATGGAGGTCCAAGCATTCTTGACAACCTCTTGAAAGCCAGGTATTTTTATCCAAAATGCTTCAAATCGAAAAATTGCCCTGCATTGAGGTCTGTTTTGGTGGCTGAGTAATAGAGGGCAGTGGTCTGACAAAGAAGATGACATCGACTGCAAGAACAAATTAGTGTAGGTCAGATCCCATTCTGAGTTGCAGAACATCCAGTCCAATCGCACCAATGTCGGGTTTGCACGCTCGTTGCTCCAAGTGCAGCGTCGATTCTGTAGAGTGAACTCCATAAGTTCACAAGTGTCTATGGCGCGGCGGAAGGATCCCATTAACCGCCGGTTGATGTTGGAATTATCTTGTCACTAGCTTGATAGATCATGTTGAAGTCTCCAGCACACAGCCAAGGCACCCCGTTTGCTGGTTTTAGTCTGATGAGTTCATCTAAGAATTCAGCCTTTTCCTCATCATTACAAGGTCCATATACCATAGTCAATTTGAAGTAGGTATCAAAACCTGCCAGCCTGACCATTAAGGATAAACTGAAATTTGCCCTTTCTGGATGCTCCACTTGAATGTAGGTGGGGTCCCAAGCTACCATGATCCCACCCCGGGTGCCCTCCGCTGGCAATGTTTCGATGCCGGTTAAAGTTGGTCCCAAGACTTCATATTGAGTTGAGGAGGAGATGGAGGACAATTTTGTTTCCTGTAAACATACAATCATCGGTACTGCTGATTGGAGAAGCTGCCGGACCACCAGTCGACGGGCTGGTTGGTTGAGTCCACGTACATTCCAAGAGACAAGACTAAACTGCTTATGAACCATTGGATACTTCGGTTTGCAACAGGTTATAGCTCTGAGCTTGCAGTATCAAGAAGGTAGGGACACTACTCCACTTACACCCAAGCCACAATTGCAATGTTGAACCCGGACTAGAGAAACTCACAACACCTAGTGACACACCCGAAGAAAATAGCCACGTTGAACCAGCTTGGAACACAACCATAGTACTGAAGGATAGCTGACAGCAGCCGACACGCCTGGCCGCTGACGGTGTGAAGCACCACATAACCGAAAAGAAACTAAGAAAGCTACTCATCTGAGGAGAAGAAGCAACACTCTGAGATAGCAAACTAGCAGCAGCCGTCAGGTCTTAGATGGCAGCAACAACTTCATCCACCGCTAAGGCGGAGGCAGCTTCAGTCAGAGACTTGCAGTCGAGATGGAGGGTATGACGAATCGCTCCAATGGCTTGATCAGTCAGCGGCTCCTTAAACTTGGCTTTGAGCTTCGTTGGCCCTGTTGTGGACGCGAGCGGGACCCCATCTAGAATTTGCATGAGGCGATGTTGAGCCCTCTGTGCAACCGGGATGACAGACGGGCGAGCTACTTGTCTAGTGCTGCAGCGGGAAGCTTGCGGACGGGCCTCCTTCTTGTCCCGGCGCCCCCGTGTGGCAGTCATTGAAGGATGCGCACCCAGGGCGGATGATGGCACAGCCTGAAACAGATGTTGAAATAGATCCTAGCCATCCGAAGCGGGCACGACAGGATCCTCGAGGATGGTCATCTGTGGGGCGTCTCCAGCTCGTGTCACAGACGGGACGGTCGCCCTGCCCTCCGTGGTGGCCGTAGAGAGGTTGTAACTTTCGGGCCTGTGAACCACCATCTGCCAAGTGGCCCCAACCTGCTGTGCTGCAGCAGACCAGGTCAGCTGCTCGTCGAGCATCGGGTCCGCATCAACCAAAGACGGTGACGAGTCAGG
Organism: Tuctoria greenei; assembly: GCA_036927565.1. NCBI lineage: Eukaryota > Viridiplantae > Streptophyta > Magnoliopsida > Poales > Poaceae > Tuctoria > Tuctoria greenei. The sequence continues at coordinate 21,727,106 of JAYESD010000007.1, read as the reverse complement.
GCCCTTTCCAAGTGTGCAGAGCAACCAGGAAGGGTCGATGTTGTCGCAAGCTCCATTTTGCCCCTCCGTCTGCATGCTTTTTGAAGCAGACAGGGAAGCATCGGAAGCAGGTGCCCCAACGACTTGTGTCTTGTCGCTTCTGTTGGCCAGTGCGGAGGCACCCCATCTGGGTTTTGGTGTCCACCCATAGGTCCGGTGGGGAGTACGGTGCCCACTGCGCCCACTGCGGAGCCTTGGGTTGGTGGGCCCAGCACGTCTGCGCAGGACAGGCTGCGAGCTTTGGCCCGGGCCCGGCATTGGGGCCCGCTGCTGGCGTGACTGAGGGTGTTGCACCCCGCTCTAGTGGCTGCGCCGGAAGCCTTCGAACCCGGGAGGGGGGTGCTGGTCGTCTTCCCCGTTGTCGTCCTGCCGTTGGCCACCGGTTGCTGGGGGGCGGCAGCTAGCAGTGTGGCGATGAGCACCTCTTGGTTCGTCCAGCACCCTGGGGAACCAATAGCACCGGTGGTACCTCGGCGCACCATCACCGCCGGAGTTGGAGGACACTGAGGACAGCCGCCCGCTGCCATCCTAGGAGGAATCTGGAGGCACTAATGTGAAATCATAGTAGTGGTCAATGTGAATGAGAACATCTACTGCATTTCCTTCCGGCGGCACATCCGACTCCGGTCCATTTGGCGGGACATCAGAGCTGCTAGATCTGCCGGCATCTGTGGGGAAGAAGGTCACCGTCTTGAAGCAGGGAAGGAGGTTAGGGTCGGACATCCAACCGTAGAAGCCGAATGCCTCCGGGTCTGCTTGCAACGCAGTAGCACGGTCCATGTGGTCGAAGAGGCATACATCCCCAAGGATTTGCCGGATTCCTTCAGCGGACCGAGCGAACCAAGGGAGGTTCTCGACTATGATCTTCACACGAAAGAGCCAAGCGGTGCCCCTCGTAGTTGCACCCAAGGTCCAAGGTGCCACACAGAACTCAGCATTACCTGCGTAGATGCTCCCCTGTCGAAACACCGCATCACGCTGATCACAGTGGGTGAGGCGAGCAATGAAAGCATCAACACCTTGACGTGAAACCGAGATATCCCATAGCAGAATATGAGCTTGTTGTTGTATCGCATGGCGGACATCCCCAGCACCAGCACTGTGACGGCCGCCCACAGCAGAAAGGAGGACAAGGCAATGCCGAAGACGAGCCATCTCGGCCGACATCGTGCCACTGACCAGGGCAGCCGCATGCCCGCAGTACGGCCGTGTCACGTGAGCATCCCTCGCACTCGCCATAGCAGCTTGTGAGCCACAAAGCGTGTCTCGGAATGAAGTTCCTGGACGGAGCTGACACTTGTCACCCAACGGTTGCAAGAGAGGCGGGAAGGTGAGCCGGCTTTTGATGGTGGGAGGTTCACCGAGCAACCTTGGATGGATGGCGCGCTTGCCATCTAGGTCAGAAGGAAGGGGGCACCGACGAGCAGTGTGGCCACAATGGAGACATCAGACACATCTAGGTGGCTCACGACACTGGGCAACGAGGTGGCTTCTAGCAAGGAACTGAAAGCATCGCCCGACCAGCACCTTCTTAAGCACCTCGTGAGGGAACATGGCCTCACTCTTCGCAGGACGGCCTTGAGCGGATTTGGAATGGTCAAACTGGCGAAGTCGACGCCTGCGGCTCACCAGTGTCCATTCTGATGAAAGCAATGAATCCTTGCCACCCTCAAATGCAATCTGTGGAGGGGAGCCCGCAATCTGGTTTCCTTCCGGCCTTCCATTTTGAGTTGAGGCACCGACACATGATGAGGAGTAGAGATGCTGCAGAGGATGGGAGCATTTTAACATATCTGGAGCGAGCATGGAGCTGTTCGGCATCTTGAATGCCTGAGGGACAGGCCAGTCTGAAGCGGTGGCCTCTCCTGGCTTCGTCGTCAAAGTTCCGGGCACCATCTTCTTCAATGGCGTGTCTGTCACTTCCAGCAGAGACACTCTGGGGGGGGGGGGGGGAGTCTACCACCGGAGCTATCTTTGACGAGGAGATTCGCCAGCTACCATCCCATTTCGACGGTGTAAAGGACATGGCGACAACCACCGGGGTTAGGAGAGGCAGAGACCCCTTGTTGCACACCGTGGAGATCAGGAGCACTGTCTTGTGTTCATATTCTTGGAGGTTGGCAAGGTGGCAGGGGGTCGATGAATGCTCTGACGGCCAGGCTGCCCCAGCTTCTGCAGAGCCGGGTGAGTCTCCATTAATGAGGGGAAGGAGCGAGAACTCATAATCCTCATTGAGGGTGTAGCCTCTGGCCTCCGAGGACGGGCTCAGCAGGAACGAAAAGGGGGGGCACTCGAGATGGGGGAGACGACTGAGCAGCCGGCGAGAGGCGGAGGCCAGCGAGCTAGGGGAAGGGATGGGTGGGGATGGGGACGGTAACGATGGGGGGGGGGGGGGGAGTGGAGGACGTGGCGGAGGATGTTGGCAGGGGGTTCGCCGCCGGCGGGGTGGGGATGGGGGGGGGGGGGGTCACGGGTTCGCTCACCTACACTCTCCATCCTCATCCACCGGAATGTGACTCATCTACCTGGTCATAGAACCTGTAAGCATACGCCGGATAGGACTATGTTGCGGAAGCTATAATTGCTGCTTGTGATTGTGGACAGGCGATTGCACCACAACACGTCTAATAGTGTCACCCGAGCGCTCAATGTTTACTGCGAATAACAACTGCTTGCAACAACTGGATCATGTGCCTCCATCCATCTCTCAAGACAATTCGCAATTCTAAGTGGCACAGGTACTTCTGGAAAACCGGTAGGGGTTCCATCTGAGATTTCAGTAATTACAGCTTTCCCTTTATCACGTGTCTGATGGCGGTCAGGGGCTTCAGGTTCTTAAAATTGAAATGATGGTTGTAGCGTCTGTGTTTCCTCAACAACTGGAGCTAGCTGCACCTATTTGATGTACCATCTCCGCAGTTCATGTGCCCAACAGTGAATACGATGACAAAAGAACTAACAGCACCTGTTTTTAAATACATTATTATGCATACTTAATGGAGTGAAAACTAGATGCGGCAGTAATACTAAAAAGAACAATTTTTCTGATATATCTGTACGTTGTTTGTTCCACAGGCTACTACGGAAGGCATGTGTATCCAAATTTTCGAGGAGAGGGCATGAAGCAAAAATATTTAATGGACCATAATATTGTTGTTTCCGCCATTGTCTTACCAAAAAAAGTTTTCTGTTGACAAGCAGGGCATGAGAAGTTGAAGAAGCTATAAAAACTGATAGAATTCAAATATTAGTGCAAGATAATTTATTGCAGCAGAGACAGACCTGCTCTCGTTTTCTATCCTCTCTGAACGCCAACTCTGCTAAATACTTCGAGGAACGCGCTTTAGTTTTGGAAGAAGTCTGGCTATTAAAACCATAATTTGTTGAATGAACGGGCCAAGGAGGAATCACATCACCGGCAATCTTAAAAGAGTTTGTGCTCAAGTGATCAGATATGCCTTTATACAGATTAGAATTTTACGAGGGCAAAAGTACCTTGCAGGTTGATGCAACTATATATTATAGCACCATCCCATTCACTTGTTGCTTCCAGTGAACCTCCAATGCAACTGCTCCACCACCCAGGGGCGCACCGGTGAGATTAAGACCCCGAATAAATATTAAAATGGTCTATCACTAAAAACTTAAGATTGCAAATCTATAATAACATATATACTATAATAAAATCTTACGTAGCAATAGGATATATCGAGAACATGTATATTGTTAAACTTTGTCTCCTTGATGTAGTGTCCGGAACGTAAAATCCGATGCCATGTATGAAATAGGCTACGTCTAAAGAAAGATTGAACTATAAATTTTTAGTAATATATATCTTGTAATAATATCTTACATATCAATAGAATATTTAAAGAAACAAACACTTATTATTCAACCATACTCTCTTGGATACATCATTCTTTTAATGTTATATGAAATAAAATCTTCAATATGCACATGTATACAATACAAATTATAAAAATATTTCCGGTGGTTAATTACTCTAAGTAGCACTACTCAATTCCTGGGTTCGATTCCTGATGTGGGTGAATTTCAGGTTGAATTTCACGATACTAAATGCAGGTACCCTACAAAGGGATTCGTGTGTGTTTAATCTATGGCACACCTATGGAAAATGTGAGAGTACAAACATGCCACATGTTGGTCTATGAAGTCTGGTCCATATTCCTGTGCTTTGCCATCTAGTTATCGTTACCTTATTCTAGATAATAGATTGTGAGTGTCCGCATTTGTATTCGCTTGTAATAAATTTGCCATAACCTCATTGGAGCGGGAAGTTAGGACTTTAACCACTACAAGGATCTAGCATATATTCGACGTTGTGGGTATTTTTTTACGTTCTTTGATAGAACCCGCGAGCGTACGAAAAGTACCACTATAGCATCACCCAAGAGTATTTCCTAAGGCATCATATGTGTTTGTCCCAAAGAAACATGGTGATGTGCGGCAAGACAACATATACGGATAGTGTAGGTTTTTCTAGTGTGGAATCCAAGTAGGATGGGTAATTTTTATAGTGGAGGTACTGTGGCACACTGTTGGTATTTCTTAACATCACATACAATCTCCAGTAGGATATAAGATTTGCAAGCGCACAAAAGATATTGTTGTAGCACTTCACCCAAGGGTATTCTCAATGGTATCATATTTATCCCAAAGGAACGCGGTAAGTAAAGTAAACACTATTTTTATAATCAAGGTATAGAATACTAAGTAATTATCAGAACAGGGGTAAGTTGATAATATGGGTAGTATCACACACCTAAGCAATCTACTCCTAGAGATAAGGTTGTCCTAGTGAGGGTAAAACTACGAGAAGGGACTGCTCCTACTATGCTCTAATTACTCATATACATAGTCTAACTAGTATACACATGGATATGCTAGTGATGAATACTAGGACCTAGTGGTCCAACGTATCGGGCACGAGCTTACCCAGGATTGACAGGCAACTCCCGCCAAGAGCCTACGTCGTAGTCGAACTTGGAGGATTACAACGGACGGATATGACTGCCACCACCTACCGCTTACCTCTATAACCAATGGACTACGATGCATCCAACGCTACGTAACTATCCGAGCACCACACTTGCATGCTAAGTAAATACATTAAAAGTTGCAATACAATATTCATCCTAAGGCACACTACTACAATAAGCCTCATCACAGGCGGCTCCAAACCTATTATCACACGCGGTTTTTAAAACCGCCTGAAACAAAGAGCCTGTGATAATCTGCAATTTCATGGGCGGAGAAGTGAAACCGCCTGTGAAGACATATTATCACAGGCGGTTCTTTACTTAGGCTAGCCGCTTGTGAAGATAAGTTATCACAGGCGGGTCATGCAGCATATTATAATTGCCTGTGATAATACAATTATCACAGGCGGGTCGTGCAACATATATAACCGCCTGTGATAATAGGGTTATCACAGGCAGATCTTGAACTACATCAAGCCCCCTGTGAAGACAGTTTATCGCAGCCGGTTTCTACTATAACAGTAACCGCCTGTGATAATTAGGTTATCACAGATGGTTCTTTACCTATATCTAGCCGCCTGTGATAATTGTTTTTCACAGGCAGGTCTAGCCGTTGGTAAATAATCGCCTGTGATAAGGTATACCCTATGCAGTACTAGCTGATATTATTTCTAATTTACAGGTCAATTCAATATAATCACATAACAGAAGTCAACAATATCATCACAGAAGTCAACAATATCATCACAAAAGTCAATTTCACTAAAACAATATACATATGTACAAGTTACACATACAATTTATCTCATAGTTTACATTCACTAAAAACTATTTCTATTGGCATAGTCACAAAGTTCTGGCACATCAGCTATTGCACCATTCTCATCAAAGAACTTCCCTCTTTTGTGCAAAATTTCGCGACAAATGAATTGACAGAGTTCAACAGCAATCTTGTCGGCTCCTCCACCAGGGATACTTCTACAAACCGGCCATTCTTCGTTCACATTCTTCGTGTGCTGCAATGAAACACATAAAAAGGTTTAGAATGTGTTGGTTTGAACAATCTCAAAGTATAGATCAAAGTGAGAGTATACAGGAATTTATTTGCTATTTTTGGAGGAGTTGTACTATGAGCAATTGAGTTTTGAAGTTGAAATCAAAATATGAAAATAATTTTTCTGGTAATATTGAACAATGGGGAATATAAATATTATACTATGCTAGTTACAATGAAAATGGAACTCAAAAGTAAGAAAATAAGATATCAACATTAAGGATAACTTACATCCTCAAGATTCACTCTATATTCGCTGGCGGTCCGAAGATGCTCGCATACATAATACTCGAATAATACACTCCCAGCAGGCTGCTTTGGACAAGCATAATACGTTTTAATGTCCAATGCAGTCGTATTAGAAGGTATCTCACCGCCAAGCCATTTCGTATAAAACCGCCAAGTGCTGTAATATAAGAAATGTCATATAAAACTTGTCAACACATTCTAAATGTGTGTAAATTAAAATTATTGAATAAGCGTACAGTTTCAAAATGGAAAGGAAATCTTTGTAACGATCTAGTGGGAAATCATCCGAGTCCAAGACAGTTGCGATTCCCTGCGCTGGCTTGACGAAGATCATTATGTAGTGATCACTGCAAACATACAAACACACGTGTTATAAATTACCAATAATTGCTATTTCAATGTCATGTATCGAACTTACTCGAAGTGGTACAGAGCCTTTACGAGGTCCTTGCCATCTCTGAAAAAGTTAAACATCACATTTCCTATGTAAGATGCAACTTATGTCCTTCTATCCTTCTTAAGTTTTGCGATTGCTTTTTCAAATTCGTTTTTTCATGTGCTTGAACTTTGTTGAGTCTCGATCCGCCTTGACATCGAACATCATCTTTGCAATCCGTGTAGTGTCAAGGATACCAGTCTTGCGTTCCATCTTTTCATTATCCATGTATTGCATCCTATTGAAGAAGTCCAGAATTTTTATAATCTCATGAAATGTGTATGCGTGTAGTAAGAAAAGCAAATGCAAAATATTAGAGGCACTTACAAGCACCAGACGAGCAGTAGGTTGATTTTGAGCATGCCCTTATGCAAAAGGGGATGCAAATCTTCAAATAAAATGACTCATTTATCTGATCCAGTGCTCTAGAATGCTTCTTTTGGAATTCGAAATGTGACTCAAGAAATCTCATATTTTGTGCTGGCAAGGATGTACCACTCATGCATTCTTTTGAGCGGGGCAGGTTGTTTGCTAAGTTGTACGGATGTCATTAATGGCTTCCCATTCTTAAATTAAGGAGGAACATCCTCAAGCTTGTATATTGGAACTCCTGGTTTAACTAAAGCCGTCCGCCGATTATACATGACACTGTCTTCTCCCCACTCCTCGATATCTTCTAATGCTGGCTCATGAGAAGAACGAGATGCACTCGATTTTCTAACATTTTCCTTCATAGTTTCCAAATACTTTGACACTTCTGATGAAGGTTTCTTAATTTCATATGGGCTAACTTTCATAGGCACTGATGATCGAGGAGTAGTCGTCGGAAGTTGGACACTGGCTTGTTGTTGAACCTGTTGTTTAACTGATTGCTCTTTACTCCCAGCAGCTAGCTCTAGTACTACTTTAAGTTGTTGCTCAACTGGTTGCTCTTTACTAACAACAGCTTGCTCTGGTACTGATTGAAGTTGTTGTCCAACTTGTTGCTCTTGGATATCTTTACTAGCAAGGTTACTATCATCGTTGCTGAGAAATAGGGGGAGTGGATCTTCCTTGACTGGGAGTGGATCTTCCTGGACTTTCGGCATAGAAGATGGGGTTGCAGTATTTCGAGATGCGACAGGGCTAGAAATTGGCTCATTGTCCAACACGATATCGTGTTGGTGCCAAAGGATTAATTGGTTGACAGCCTGCCCCAGAGTCGCGATCTCCTCAGGTGTGACATGGTCCATTTCATAATCTTCATAATCATTATCAATGATCTGAAGAACTTGCACCACAGCATAATACAACAGAAGTGGATTCCCGTTGAAGTCATGATCAGGCTTTGCCATAGCAGTGGCAACCTGTTTGGTTTTGTTCCCTTCTCTACCGATCGGGAAAAGAAGACGACGAGATTTGTCATTAGCCATATCATCGAAAGGGGACTTATGGGTTGACCCTGAGCCTGGCACAGAACCAACACTGCTAGGATAGGCAGTTGGAGATACTAATTGCTCCTTTGGCACCGGAACCATCGTTGTACTCAGTGCCACTAATTGTTCCAATTGTCTTAGTTGTTCCATTATTTCTTGCATATTTTCTTTGAACTTTTGATCAATCGTTTCATCAAGTGTTTTGTTAAACTTCTCACGTCTTCTATATGTGTCTTTGCCTCTAGGGAAACCATCTAGCCAAGAAATTTGAGAAGAGGTTGCTCGAACCTGTCCGCTGTGTTCAGGGTTTCCTAAGATAGCGGTAAGTTTGTCATTCTCCCTCTTCGTCTTGAAGGGACCCTTCTGTTGCTTTTCAATTACTTCTTTCATTTTATTCACATAGTCGGGCTTTTCAAGTTTGCCCTCGCTGGTCAAACCTGACCGAGCAAAGACCCACCGCTGAGTTTTCTCATCGCAGCCTTCTAATGGGTGAGGATTGCCCTTACTGGTAATTTTGTCTAATATCTTATTCCATTTCTGGACTTTGGGGGCAAATTCGGCAGACCCCAAGTGATGATGTTATTTGTTCTTTTTTTTGCAAGCTCTGACCTAGTAGCACTTAGAGCTTTAGCATCAGGTGTGGTCTTTTGACAAACAAACTCTTGCCACTAAGCTTGTGTGATTTTTCCCATCTTCCTCGGGCTCGGGTCCTTATCGGCCTTAACATAAGCATTCATTTCACTCTTCCAGCCACGAAACTTCTTGCCACAAGAGACCAATGTTGCTTTCTTTACAGCTTCTTCCGTGCCTTTTGGGAACTTGAATTGTTTCTTTATTCTTTCCCACAACTCATTCTTGGTCTGCTCGGGTAATTTCCTCCAATTCTCGGTTGTGATCGGCACGAGCTTGCTAACGAGAAAACCTCATGCATTACGATACTTGGTAACTGAATCCAGTGGTTCTTGGGGAAGCACACCTGGACCGACCCTTGTTATGTGATGCGGTCCAATGGACCCTTATTGGGACCTTGTTGCCCTCCTTTCCGCTTGAGTGAAGCTGAGGATTCATCCATTGGAGAACCCTCTGCGGTTTTAGGAGCCGAAGTCACCTCGTTGTCTTCGCGATTAATCTAGGTAGAAAAGAATTATAAGACTTTATATACTTGACAACCAACATTAACTTGAACCGCTGAAGTTAATATTCGTGATCTATACTTCGTCAGTAGGATCATATTCCGAGTCGAGATCCTATGAAATCTTTTTAATTTTTATATTAGGAAAAGGATCTGATGGACTGTGAAAGGAGGCTGAACTGCTAGAGTCAGTAAACTCCATATTGTCTTCTTTATTGTTACTACCAGCACCAGTCTTCTTAGGGCTTTCCATGCTAGAACTAATAAGAGAAAAAATATAATAAATGGCATATTAACTCTAGGATTTGATAAGGCATTCTAGGGTTTAAGGCGACTGACCAAAAGGTTCCTATACATTGCGAGGGTGACGAGCATGTTAAAGTTGCTCACCAGCAATGTCAATTTTATCTTCTTATTCTAAATAGGTAGTTACGTGTATCTGTGTTTTGAGTACAAGCGATGTTTAACAGCCGTATGCGAGCACATTGCTTTGTTTGGCAAAAGGATAGCGACACCGATCTCGAAGGAGCACAACTCTGTGAGATGAAGTGTGGGGCGACTACACTCTATTTTCAGTACATATGCTATTATCCACTCATGTTACCACCAAGTTCCCAGATTTTTAACTGAAATTTGGCAGAGCTTCCTTTGTATGTTGCTGATTTTTTCCACAATTTTCAAATAGAGAACATTGATATTTGCAGAAACAATATTTTGCAAACTTGTTACACACATCCTCGGGATTCCATAAATGTAAATTATGAAGTCTTTTGATGATTCTACTAGAAATTACAATCTAAACAGCAACTGAATACATAATTGTCCAGATTCTGGACTGTTACGGCACCTTAAACGGTACATTGATTTAGAACTGGTTATTGCTTGTTTTATCCTTAGCTTTGAATAGGAAATTGATCGAGGACTCTTTAATATTTCCAGACATGTATAGATATGCATAGGTTGCTTTTCTAATTTAAGAATTATGGCTGTTCAAAGTTTAGAAATTTTCTGGCTGTTTCAGATAACACTGTACACAGGTACTAACTTCAACTCCAGTTTCTAATTAGTCATAAACCTAATTTGAGGTAACAATGAATGGAAAAGTTTGATAATAGCTCTTCCTCTTTCAAAAAATGTATCACAATAGACTAGAAGAGCTTTCTACAGATAATTATGGCAAAAATTCAGATGCTTGTTTATACAGTTTTAGAACAGCAGCTGATTTAGTTAGAGAAGATTTTCATCACCTTACAACGGTCTATTGGCTTGAAGGTCAATAGAAAACTTATAGAATACTTCAAGAGTTTCCAAAAAGTATTCATTTGCCTCAATATCCCTTCAGGTTGAAGAGATATGGATTTTTAAATTTGGCCACTGCTACCAGATTTCAGAAGTGAATTTGACAAAATTTACTTTATTTGTGGCTGGTTTGATCCTCTATTTTCAAACACATAACATCACAACATGAGAGCAAGTTACATTACAAACTTGTTATACAGGTCGCAATGTTTTCAGAAATGTACTACACGAAGCTATTCTACCATTCGATAACATCACAACCAAGGATGGCTACCCTTTTCGAATTCCTGAACCCTAACTAAGGAAATCTATGCAAGGCATCATTTGACCCGGCTGGCGGCGAGGGCGAGGAGGGAGGCGGCACGGGGACGGGGGAGGGAAGGTCGAAGGGTTTAGCGTCTACCGTGATGCTCGGCAGCGATGGCAATGGCTTCGTTCGGCGTGCTTGGAAGTGACGAGGGCGAAGCAAGCAGACAACGGAGAAGCTCGGCGGTGAGGGCGAAGCTCAGAGATGATAGCGGCGAACACTTGGCGGCAAACGAAATTTTGGCAGCCTGACGGCGTCTAAGTGTTTTGCCCGGGTTAGGTTTTTTCAACGTTGCCCGAGGGGTATATATAGACGCCTATTTTTGCAGGCGGACTTTAAGTATCGACCACCTGAGAAGATGGTTATCTCAGGAGGGTTTTACTTACCAACCGCCAGCGAAGATTCGATCTTCTCAGGCAGTTGGTAAGTAATAACCGCCTGAGATAACATTTTCTCAGGAGGTTATTAAGTACCAACCGCCTGAGAAGATCTTTACTTTTTCTTAATTAATATTCTTAATTAAATGTGGGGCCTTTAAATAGGCAAAATTTCACTTTCTTTTAATATTATTGATTAGTAAGGGTTACCATTAAATTTCACTTCATAAATCCTTTTAAATTGGCCAGAACATAAAAAACATATAACAATTGCTATTTTTCATTTTTCTATCTTGATGAATATAATGATTTTTCATTTATTTTTCTAGTGGACATTTTTGTTCATTATACCAACCTCTATGATTTTTTCAATTTTTTTGAATCAATGTGCGTTCATAATTTTATGAATGCCTCATATGTATATGAGCATTTAGTTAGAATGATGGATAATTTGAATTTTGACATGTTGGAATGCTTTAAAAAAATTAACAAAATTCATACATGTATAAATAATACAAATATATTCATACAAACAAATTTCAGTGAAGGATCCTTTTTTTAGGATATACACAAATGTGAATAATATGTGAGTAGAAATTAATTTGATATTTACCAAAACATTAAAATGTCAGCTATACAAGTTTTAAAATATTTGGTTCAGGTGGTAGATGTTAATTTTTTTACAAATATAGAAGAAAGAATCATTGAATTTGGACTCAATTTGTAGAATCTATACATGTTTGAGTATTTATATTGGAATCTAAATAAAAAAGATGCAAAAGGAAAAGGAAACTCAAGAACGGGCTCGGGGATTATCTCAGGTGGTTGGTAAGTAATAACCGTCCGAGATAATATTTTCTCAAGCGGTTATTCAGTACCAACCGCCTGAGAATATCTTTACTTTTTCTTAATTAATATTCTTAATTAAATGTGGGGCTTTTAAAAAGGCAAAATTCCACTTGCTTGTAATATTATTGATTAGTAAGGGTTACCATTAAACTTCACTTCATAAATCCAGTTAAATCGGTCATAACATAAACAACATATAACAATTGATATTTTTCATTTTTCTATCTTGATGAATATAATGATTTTTTATTTATTTTTTCAATAGACATTTTTGTTCATCATACAAACCTCTATGAATTTTTTCAAATTTTTTTAATTTTTTTGAATCAATGTGTGTTCATAATTAGATGAATGCCTCATATGTATATGAGCATTTAGTTAGAATGATGGATAATTTGAATTTCGACATGTTGGAATGATTTTAATAAATTAACAAAATTCATACATATATAAGTAATACAAATATGTTCATACAAACAAATTTCAGTGAAGGATCCTTTTTTAGGAGATACACAAATGTGAATAATATGTGTGTAGAAATTAATTTGATATTTACCAAAACATTACAATGTCAGCTATACAAGTTTTAAAATATTTGGTCCAGGTGGTAGATGTTATTTTTTTACAAATATAGAAGAAAGAATCATCGAATTTGGACTCAATTTGCAGAATCTATACATGTTTGAGTATTTATATTGGAATCTAAATAAAAAAGAAGCAAAAGGAAAAGGAAACTGAAGAACAGGCTCGGATATTATCTCAGGCGGTTCGTAAGTAATACCCGGCTGAGATAACTTTTTCTCAGACGGTTATTAAGTACCAACCGCCTGAGAAGATCTTTATTTTTTCTTAATTAATATTCTTGATTAAATGTCGGGCTTTTAAAAAGGCAAAATTCCACTTGCTTGTAATATTATTGATTAGTAAGGGTCACCATTAATCTCCACTTCATAAATTCAGTTAAATCGGTCATAACATAAAAAACATATAACAATTGATATTTTTCATTTTCTATCTTGATGAATATAATGATTTTTTATTTATTTTTTCAATAGACATTTTTGTTCATCATACAAACCTCTATGAATTTTTTCAAATTTTTTTAATTTTTTTTGAATCAATGTGTGTTCATAATTAGATGAATGCCTCATATGTATATGAGCATTTAGTTAGAATGATGGATAATTTGAATTTCGACATGTTGGAATGATTTTAATAAATTAACAAAATTCATACATATATAAATAATACAAATATGTTCATACAAACAAATTTCAGTGAAGGATCCTTTTTATAGGAGATACACAAATGTGAATAATATGTGTGTAGAAATTAATTTGATATTTACCAAAACATTACAATGTCAGCTATACAAGTTTTAAAATATTTGGTCCAGGTGGTAGATGTTTTTTTTTTACAAATATAGAAGAAAGAATCATCGAATTTGGACTCAATTTGCCGAATCTATACATGTTTGAGTATTTATATTGGAATCTAAATAAAAAAGAAGCAAAAGGAAAAGGAAACTGAAGAACAGGCTCGGACATTATCTCAGGCGGTTCGTAAGTAATAACCGGCTGAGATAACTTTTTCTCAGACGGTTATTAAGTACCAACCGCCTGAGAAGATCTTTACTTTTTCTTAATTAATATTCTTGATTAAATGTGGGGCCTTTAAAAAGGAAAAATTCCACTTTCATGTAATATTATTGATTAGTAAGGGTTACCATTAAATTTCACTTCATAAATCCTTTTAAATTGGCCAAAACATAAAAAACATATAACAATTGCAATTTTTCATTTTTCTATCTTGATGAATATAATGATTTTTTCATTTATTTTTTCAATGGACATTTTTGTTCATTATACCAACCTCTATGAATTTTTTCAAATTTTTTTGAATCAATGTGTGTTCATAATTTGATGAATGCCTCATATGTATATGAGTATTTAGTTAGAATGATGGAATTTTTGAATTTTAACATGTTGGAATGATTTTAATAAATTAACAAAATTTATACATGTATAAATAATACAAATATGTTCATACAAACAAATTTTAGTGAAGGATCCTTTTTTTAGGAGATACACAATTGTGAATAATATGTGAATAGAAATTAACTTAATATTTACCAAAACATTACAATGTCAGCTATTCAAGTTTTAAAATATTTGATTCAGGTGGCAGATGTTAATTTTTTACAAATATAGAAGAAAGAATCATCGAATTTGGACTCAATTTGCAGAATCTATACATGTTCGAGTATTTATATTGGAATCAAAATAAAAAAGAAGCAAAAGAAAAGGAAACTGAAGAATAGGCTCGGACATTATCTCAGGCGATTGGTAAGTAATAACCGCCTGAGATAACATTTTCTTAGGCGGTTATTAAGTACCAACCGTCTGAGAAGATCTTTACTTTTTTCTTAATTAATATTCTTGATTAAATGTAGGGCCATTAAAAAGGCAAAATTCCACTTTCTTTTATATTATTGATTAGTAAGGGTTACCATTAAATTTCACTTCATAAATCCTTTTAAATTGGTCAGAACATAAAAAACATATACCAATTGCTATTTTCATTTTTCTATCTTGATAAATATAATGATTTTTTTATTTATTTTTTCAATGGACATTTTTGTTGACCATACCAATCTTTATGAATTTTTTCAATTTTTTTTAAATTTTTTTGAATCAATGTGTGTTCATAATTTAATGAATGCCTCATATGTATATGAGCATTTAGTTAGAATGATGGATAATTTGAATTTTGACATGTTGGAATGCTTTAAAAAAGTTAACAAAATTAATACATTTATAATTAATACAAATATGTTCATACAAACAAATTTCAGTGAAAAATCCTTTTATAGGAGATACACAAATGTGAATAATATGTGAGTAGAAATTAATTTGATATTTACCAAAACATTACAATGTCAGCTATACAAGTTTTAAAATATTTGGTTCAGGTGGTAGATGTTAATTTTTTACAAATATAGAGGAAAGAATCATCGAATTTGGACTCAATTTGCATAATCTATACATGTTTGAGTATTTATATTGGAATCTAAATAAAAAAGAAGCAAGGGATAAGGAAACTGAAGAGGCTCGGGCAATTATCTCAGGCGGTTGATAACTAATAACCTCCTGAGATAATCTTTTTCTCAGGCAGTAATTAAGCACCAACCACCTGAGAAAAAGTTAAAAACCATCTGTGAAAAACGGACGCCTATATAAAGACCCATCACCACAGTCAAAACGTAGCCCTGGAGAATTTCCATCGAAGCTGCAAGGCTGCCGAAATTTCCAACCGCCGCGCCGCCGCCCAGCCCGCACTGCCACGCCGCCGCGCCGCCACCCAGCCCGCACTGTCGCACCGGCGCTCAGCCCGGCACCGTCACGTCTCCACCCAGCCCCGTGGAGCCACGCCTCTACACAGCCCCACATCGCCACCGCACCGTGCTGACGCCCCGTTCCACAAGGTACCCAGTAAATTCTCATAGTTTCCTTACGCATGTGTTCTGGTATATGGATTGTGTCCTTTTGCATGTGTAAGGACTATATTGATATATGGACTATATGGATTGTGTCCTTTTTGTGTGTTCTCCTAGTTTGGTCTTTTAGATATTGATGTATGGACTATATTGTAATAAGCTTATTGTAGTTTGTACCTTTTATGTGTCATGAATATGATGTTTAATTAACAGATGATATTGTAATATATATAAGATGCATGAAGTTTACCCGAACTTGTAATTGTAGTTTTATGTGTTTTGCTTTTCAATATGTTACTTGTGTGTGCATACCTCCTGCTTGCATATATTTCGAAGGAGTGATTAGAGTTAGCTTTCTAGGGAGATGGTGTTATAACTCACCCATTTAGTTACCATCGTTGGATGGGATCCGACGTCAAGATATAACTGACCGGATACCACCCAGACCTAGCCCATGTTACTGGGCCTGTTTGCCTGACGTCTTCAATCCTTCACCCCCGCTTGCTGCGCCCTACACCTTCAACTCCGTCCGCCTCAAGACGTCGCCCGTATCCTCCAGACTCCGCTCAATGCTGCCACCTCCCGTCCACCACGCTTTCTGTTTGTAGCCGATCTTAGAGTCTTATTTGACGTTGCCGCCGCTCTCCTACGTGCCACCTCTCTCTACAACTCCGTATCGCCTTTGACTCCATCCGCCTCAAGACGTCGCCCTAATGAACAGACCTACATTATACTAGTATTCACTCATATGATACAATCTTGTTATGTCTATGTAAATTCATTTTATAGAAGACCTTTAGGGAATATTTGTGGCCAAATTTTGTAAATCTTAAAAAAATTCTATTATTGAAGCATGGACCGTCGAGCGTGGATGTATAACATGCCAAGACCTGATCCTATGTACACTCATAATGTTGCAAATTTTATTGAAGCATCCAAGAGACATGTGAAGTTGCAAGAGATAGATGACATATTATGTCCATGTATCGACTGCGAAAATAAAATGCTTGGACAGATACTATAGTAATCCAATATCATTTAGTGAAATGAGGTTTCAAAAAAACTACACAATATGGATAGATCATGATGAGTTAGATACACATGATGTCGATAAAGATGATAAGAGAGGTTTAGATGATGATAATGTTCATATCGATCATGGTAGTGACAATCAAGATGGTGATGATGATGATGAGTTTGATTGTGAGGAGATGTTGCGGCACATTGAACCATATGTATTGACTTCTATGGGAGCAAGCAAAGGTTTAAGTAAAATGGAGACATTGCAGAATGCGGCGACGGAGCTTTTATATAATGAATCAAACGGTTGTGATAAAGAGTTTACTACATTGTGTGCAGTCTTAGAACTACTAAAGTTGAAAGCTACGCACGGATGGTAAGATTGTAGTTTCTCTAATCTTTAGAATCTTATGGCAGAAATTCTTCCAAATCCAAATAAACTGCTCAGAAGCACTTATAAAGCAAAAAACTTCTTTGCCCGATGGCGCTAGGTGTGACAAAAATACACTCTTGTGTGAACCATTGTATTCTGTATCGCAATGAGCATGAGCTCGCAACTAGATGCCCCATTTGTGGTGTTAGTAGATATAAGAAGGACTACAATCACCAGTATGTTACTAACATGAAGAAGTCTCAGAAGAATAAGAAGTTTATTATTGGTCCTGAAGGTGACGAAGACAATACTTCTGGCAATGCAGATGGGAAGAATAATAGAAAAATCCCGGCCTTGGTGATGTGGTACCTTCTGTTAATTGATCGCTTGAAGCGTTTGTTCTCAAACCCTAGGGAGGCTGAACTTATGTGTTGGCATTCTGAGCAACACAATAAGAATGAAAAACATACTCGACACCCTGGTGACGCAACACAGTGGAAAAATTTTGATATCTAGTATCCAAAATTTGCAAAGGAAATCAGAAATGTGATGTTTGCCTTGGGTACAAACGGGATGAATCTGTTTGGTGAAAAAGGAGCATACACAACACATGGCCCTTGGTCTTAACAATGTACAACCTACCGACATGGTTGTTTCACAAAAGGAAATATATCTGGTTATCTGTTCTTAACCAAGGTCCAAAACAACCCGGCATCGAAATTGATGTATTCTTGGAACCTTTGATGGAAGATATGGCAAAATTGTGGAATGAAGGGGTATGTACATGGGATGAGTACAAGCGGGAGTATTTCACGCTAAGAGCAATGATATTCGTTACTGTGCATGATTATCCCGGACTGTTTACATTATCGGGACAAATGAAAGTGAAGAAAGGTTTTGTAAGGTGTGTGGATAGAACTGGATTTTTATACCTCACTTCATCCAGAAAGACGGTGTACATGAGACACCAACGGTTCCTGACAGATATACACAAGTATAGGAAGATGAAAGAACAATTTGATAACAAAATGAAAAAAGATACTGCACCAAAACCTTACAGTGGAAAACTTGTGTTCGAAATGGTCAAAAACATTCATATTGCTTTCGGTAAGGGCAAAAAATGTAAATGAATTAGGAGAAAGAAAAGTACATCTTTGGATGATACAACTGACATGGCTTTCAAGAAATAATCAATTTTTTTTCAAGTATCTTCCCTATTGGAAGAATCTGGAATTTTTCCATAGTATTGATTTGATGCACGTTACAAAGAATGTATTTGACAGCATCATTGACCTTGCTAGACGTGGCGAGGAAAACAAAGGACGGATTAAATTCACGTATGGACCTAGTAAATCTTGATTTGAGACCAGAGCTTCATCCAATAGAAAAGACGAACGGGAAGCTTTACCTCCATCCAGCAAGCTACAACTTGACACTAGAAGAGAAAAAAGCAATTTGCAAATTGTTGCGTGGAATCAAAGTGCCCACGAGTTTCTCATCCAATATCCGCAAACTAGTCTCGATGAAAGACTCGTCTTTATTCGGTTATAATTCTCGCGACTATCACATGATGATCATAGTGTTCCTTGCCATTGCAATAAGGGTCATCAAACCTGAGCATATAAAAGTTGTCATCACACGTTGTGTTACTTCTTCAATGCAGTATCGCAAAAGGTGATTGCACGTGAAGATTTAGACTATCTGAAAACATAAATCGTCAAGACTATGTGCAAGCTTGAGACGTGTTTCCCACCATCCTTTTTAGATATGCAAGTACACTTAGTCATACATCTTGTTGATCAGATAAAAGCATTGGGGCCACTATATTTACATCATATTTTTTCGTTGGAGTGATATTTAGGAGTATTAAAAGGTTATGTGTGGAACCGTGCTCACCCAGAGGGTTCAATTATGGAAGGATACACCACCGAAGAAGTGATTGAGGGTTGTGCTGGTTACATCAAAGATGGAAAATCGATAGGTGTGTCTATACCAGTACATGAGGGTAGACTACGTGGGAGAGGCAAAGTGGGTAAGAAAACTTTTATTATTCAAGATTACAAGAATGTACACCGTGCACATTTTGGTGTACTACAATAGCTCGCAATAGCTGAGTCGTACATTGAGGAACACCAAATTGAGCTTTGTTATAAAAACCAAGACCGCATAGAGGACTGGATCATGAAAGAGCACAGAAGATGTTTCACTGAATGGTTAATGGACAAAAATATACCATACGGAAACACTATAGAAGAGGCAACAATGAAGAAGTTAGCTTCTGGCCCATCTACTTTGGTGACATCATGGCAAGCATATGACATCAATGGTTACACATTTTACACTAAGAAAAAGACGGTAAGAGTGTTGCACAAAATAGTGGTGTTCGTATTGAGGATTATGATTCACAAGGGCAAAAGACCGCGTACTTCGGGTTCATAGAGGAAATATGGGAACTCGATATGGCAAAAGAATGGTAATGCCCGTATTTAAGTGCCAATGGGTCGAACATCCTGATGGTGTAAAAATGGACAATTACGGGCTGACTCTGGTAGACTTGAATAAAGTGGGTTATAAAGATGACCTGTGGGTTCTCGGCGATCCTGTTGCACAAGTTTTTTATGTTCAAGATCTAGAAACTGAGAAGATGCACGTAGTTGTTTCTAGAAAGCAAAATATTGTTGGGGTTCAGAATGTGGGAGATAATGAAGAGGAATATAATCAATATGGAGAGATGTACCTTTTCACCGAACCAGAAAACATCAAGCGCATAGAGAGAAGCATTAAAAAGAATTTGAAACCCTATATGGAAGAAGATGTCAATGCTGGAAAAATGTATGATATATATTGTATATATTTGTATCTTCTGAAATCAACTTAGAACAATGCTCTATTTCAGCTTTAGATAGCATGTTTCGAACATTATTAAATTTAGCTTCTGTTTCGAACATTATTAAATTCAGTATGTGTATATAAATTTCTTCTGACCTATGATGATCAGGCTTACCTTCCAACACCTCGACTCCAAACAACATCTAGAAGCACAACTCTTGAAGCTCCTGTCAAGCTAATCCCTTCATAGCAAGCTCTTGTAGATGCAAGTAACACCCAAGACTCATCATTTGGATTGTTAAAAGCTTCAATTGAAGTCTGATGATACTTCCCGTCCATTTGAGGGCTTGTTTGGATAGGAGTGGATCCACTTCAATTTAAGTGGTTTGAGGTGGATTGAGGAGAAAATTAGTTCATTCTTCACTTAAATCCAATTAGATTGAGTACACCCAAACAAGCCCTGAAATATTTCTTTTTCTTCTATCCATTTTAAAAAATTACGAAGATGCTACTTTATCAGTTCTAATGGCTGAATATATTGACTACAAATCAGTACTATCTCTCTTAGTGCTTCACACAAGCGACGAAGCGTACAACTTCAATCACAAATCTTGTTTTTACCATTTTCATAGGAATTTGACCTTAATCTTTCAATTATTGATTTATCAATAATTGAAGCTTCCTCATCAGACATGTTAATGGCAGTTACAAGTGAAGGGTGTGTCGAAGCTAACGAAATCTCAACGGGACTGAAGACAAAGACATGCTGCATATGAGTAACAATGTCCCGGTTAGACAGCATGAAGCTATGATGACGGCCTTCAACAACATGAAAAGTGATGCCAATGTTATACTTGCATCAACCAAGACATGTTGCGAGGGTATAACACTTGTTGGGGGCAAGCATAGGTTATGCTTGCCCCAACAAGTGTTATACCCTTAGAACATGCCTTGGTTGATGCAAGCATAACCTTGGCATCACTTTTCATGTTGTTGAAGGTTGTCATCATAGCTTCATGCTGTTTAACCTGAACATTGCCACTCGTATGCAGGATCTCTTTATCTTCGGTCTGATTCAGATTTTGTTAGCTTCAAAAGATCCTTCACTTATAACTATCATTAACATGTATGATAAGGAAACTTCACTTATTTGATAAATCTATGCTCAAAGGATTAAGGTTAAATCCTATGAAAGTGTATAAACAAGATTTGTGATTGAAGTTGTTCGCTTACTCGCTTGTGTGAAGCACTAAGAAAGTAGGTATTGATTTCTAGTCAATATATTTAGGCATTAAAGCTGAGAAAGGAGCATCTTCCTAAGTTTTCAAATGGACAGGAGGGAAAGAAATCTGTCAAATGGATGGGAAAATCCTTCCAAGGATCGTCGGGCTTAAAATTGATGCTTTCAACGATCCAAATGGTGAGCCACGAGTGTTACATGCATCTACAAGAGCTTGCTGTGGAGGGATTAGCTTGATAGGAGCTTAGCAGCATCACAGGCGGTTCCTAAACAATGACCGCCCATGAAAATCATGTATTTTCTCAGGTGTTGGTTAATTAAGAACCGCCTGTGATGTTAGCTACATCACAGGCGGTTCTTAATTAATAACCGCCTGAGAAAATACATGATTTCCACAGGCGGTTGTTTCTTAAAATCCGCCTGTGATGTTCTATCACCACAGGCAGTTATTGTATCATTCGTCATCACAGTAGCATTTCTTTATGGACCGCCTGTGTTTGAAAAATCCAGGCGCCTGTGGAAATGCTTTTTTGTAGTAGTGGCAATGACTAACCTAAACATCGTTGAATCAAAGTTGGAACAAAGCACTATATTACTCATACTAACATAATCATATTATTACCTAATTAGACTATAGTGCTGGTGTATGATGCCTATGATAACATGATATGGACATTATGATCAGATCATAATAACATCTGCACCTAGCACATACATTGACTCCACAATAAAACAAGAACACTTTGCCCAAGTATATGAATAAATAGAGACTAATAATAATATTATCAATATGCAAAAAATTACAAAATGAAAGAAAGGGATACATGAGCTATACCTTTCCCAATTTGGACTTGGGGCTAGAGGATCCTCTCCAGAGCCTAACCTCTGCTAACGACTTGGAGAACTAATGTATACAAGGTAGTGAATGCTCTAGTGGTGTGTGTAGTAAAGTGAGGCCTCTCCCCCTATTTATACATGGAGTAGAGGCGGTTCTCTCCATGAAAAGCGCTCGAATCAGTCACCATCGTTATCAGCTCACTGCAGGAGTTTGACATGTGGAAGCTGACCGGGTTTGGTGCTCTTATCAGGTCAGTCGAGCCACCAGGTCGGCCGACCCCTGGCCTCACTCATTTGCACTGGTTTTCCTCTGTGACACTGGTTTGTGGGCCCTCTAACCATTTCATGGTGCTACGCCGTTGTATGCCCTGGGATACTTCTGTAGATGGGCTATTTGATCCATGTGATGCCACATGTCGGCATCTGATTGGCTGAGAATGCATTCTTTAGGATTCCTCCCTTAGTTTCACTTCAATTATATATAAAATACCTACATGCACCATTTTTTTGCAAGTACAAGTGGAACTAGGTTATTTCTAAAAGCAATGCATGTAAGAAATGTTTACTTCGTCACATAGTTTAGAACTATTGATGGTCAAAATTGGTACGTAACAACCGTCAACAAACTCCCCCAAGCTTATGATTTGCTCATCCTGAAGAAAAGTTAAAGGCTTAGGTTGTTCATCAGGAGTTGCTACTATGTCCTATGGTTCAATAGTACCAAATGCACAATTAAACATTCTACCTTGTATTGAATAAATTGGCAATGGTACTCACCCTTTACCTTAGTCCTCATGAGGCTTTTGCCTTCTCCTTTTTTGGGTGGTTGAAAGATAGGACAGTTCACATGTCATGCATTATTCCTAATGTCTAAGTTCCACTCAAATCCCTGAGAATTTCAAATGATTTTCAAAATTAGGCTTAAGTTCCTCAAATGATGCTCTCAATCACTCAGTTGTGTAAGTCGATTTTTCCTCACCAAGGAAATGCCTTTCTTGTCCTACATCTAAATAAGGCTTTTGGTGGATCTTGGTAGGGAACAAGAGTAGGCATATTTGCAACACATACATTGTTAATTCAAAAGAGTAAGCCTTAGGAGAAAACAAATCATACCTTTAGATCAAGATTGTGCAAGTGTCATGAAATATTTGTGGTGGTGAAATATGACTCCTTTTTATGCACTCTCTTTACTGCACAGATGAAGAATGGCTACTTTTCTTTCTTTTCTCTCTCCTTTTTTTTTTCTTCTCAATCTCCATCCTGGAGAGCATGCTTTATTATTTTTCTATTTTTTTCGTAGCCTTGTCTTCTACTCTCTTTCTTTTCATATAAAATTGAAGAGAGTTTGGCATTGAATATATGGAATATCTTTTTGGAGGTGGAAAATGGAAAGATGGAAACTTTGCTAACTTCTAGTGTAGAAGTTTAGCATGTGCACGTGTGTAATCTTGATCATGGAGGTATGAAAAGATTCTCACATTGGTATATACTAGTTTGATAGGATCAATGTGACAACAAATAGCATATGCATGAGGTTTATGAATTTAAAATATCATATGGCTGTGGTAGGAAATTCAAATCAAGTGATGAACATCACTTTAAATCAGCTTCAAAATTTCTACGAAGATCAAGTTTTACTTTGATCAGGAAACTAGCAGCCACATGTTCCATATCATATCTCCAACAAACTAGAATTGCATCATGCTTACGTTACCCACAATTTCTAAGTTCTATGTGAAGTACTTAAAGCTAATAAACTCAATAGTTGGAGAATATTAAATTGTAACTTAAGTACTAAAAAATAATAAAATAGAGCAACTATTCATCATTTCAACTCGTAGGACCGAAGAGCATGTGAAAAGCTACCAGAGAAGGGTTGAATGGTAGATTAAAACTTTTTCAGTGGAAGCACAAAAAAACCCTCGGTAGAAAATCAATCTGTTAAGAAACCGTGTGTGCAACTAATCTAAACACGTTCAATCATGACAAAAGTAGTAGATATTATAGAGAATTAATTCACAAGGACAAAACAACAAGAATTACGAAAAACGATCATGAAAAATCAAGTTATTATCGAAAGATCGAACAAAGGTCAATATGTTCTACCCGAGTAAAAATGAATTTGCAACACTATAAACAAACTCATGTAGATAAGAAACCACAAATTCAATGAATGTGAAATTTTTATAGATGATATATAATGAAGTTGTGAATACAACTCGAAAACAATCACGTGAATTGGATATGAGAAACTCAAGTTATGATAAAAACATTGACATGACGTAGTTCGATGCAGAGACTCGATGAGAAAAACTTGTCTGAAACAAGTCGGATGTACAAGGCACAAAAGCTCCTCTAAAACTACGATATTTATTCAATAGAACACAAGAGGAACTGCCCCAAAGTTATCTCTACACGATTTTTAGCCTCCCTTGCTTATATAACCAACCCTAAGGCCAACCCTATCAAAAGTAGGACTCTAATCCTCCTCAGTTTCAACCAAATTTTTCTATAACTGCTCAAGACTCTTCCATACACAGTAGAAGCAATCTTAAGACTTCCAAACATCTTAGTAATGTATCAACCCTTCCTAAAATAGCTCAACTTCATGACACACACGAAATCTAACCAAAAACAAGCTTAAAACTTCCCATAAACAAACCATAACCACCTCAGCCGCAACTTGAGGCATAATCCAACCAGTTGAACCTTTCCGACAAATTCTTTATGTCCAGTTCTCTTCATCATTCCTCGGAACCATGTTCCCACGTCCATGCACTCCTTGCACACGTGCAAACACCTTCCAACAACGTTTACGATTCCTTCATATGCATTGTACTTGACCCAAACATGTTGCGTGACCTCCCGATCAACTCAACCACAATTCCTTCCGAACTTGGTTATTGAACCTCATCTTCTCCCTACTACTAGTTCAATGTATCCAGTCACCAGCCATGTCTTCACCTCAAGCAACACCAGCACATGAATAAACAACCATCATTTGCAAGCCCAAGTCCTCGACTTGACTCTCGTTATTCCAAAAACCACAACACCATACGTGAGCACCTCACATAAGCATGTTGCAAACCATATCAAAATATTAACCACTGTAAACAGCCATAACACTACAAAAAATTAGTTAAAGAATACTAAGCAAACTTCCCATAAGCATATATCTAGTTTAAAACATTGCAAGTTAAAAGCAGAACCATTGCGATTTTGCATCGAACCTTGCCAAAGCTAACCGAACCTTGCGCTGGACCTTGCCAAAGATATTCGGACCCTGCGACGGACCTATCCAAAGTTTGTCCATTTCTCACGTTGGACCTTGCCGGAGCTACCCAAAACAAGTTGGACTTATAGTCGGAACATGTCGGAGCTACCCAAAGAATGTCGGACCTATTGTCGGACCTTATCGGAGCTTGGACCTAGAGTCGGACCTTGATGAGAAGGGTGGTTTGGCAAAATAGTAAAAACTTTTATCGTAATAGCCAATGTATTCAACACACATATGTCTCACAATCTCCCCCTTGATGAATGCATTGGCAACACACTTAAAATCTGAACATTGGCTTATTCACATAAAAAGTTTTGAAAATAATTTTCTCCCCCTTTTTTGAGAATCAAATGAGAAATAAATTTCAAAAACAAATATTTCTCCCCCTATAATATTTTTGTACATATTTCTCCCCCTTTAACAGTGTATTCAGCAAGGTTCAAAAGAGAAATTCCAATAGTTATGAGCATGTTATAACATATACATAAAAACAAAGCTCATCCAAGTCATACTATCAAGTAACTTACACTATAACATCAATAAGATACATAAAGTAGTGTAAGCCATGCTAGAGATCAAGCAAATTTTCAATTTAAGCAGGTCATGATCTCACTACCTTAACCATTTCAAGACCTGAAAGCATGACACTTGTTACTGCATGTTTATTTTCTTTAACAAACAAAATTCGTCTTATGACATTTGCAATAGATTATATGCCGCACCAGCCTTATTCTAACCAACCAAGCCAAGCCTATGTCATTTGACAATCAGAAGCTTAAGGACATGGTTTCAGTCATACACAACTTCTTCCAAGTTCATATCTAAGTGGATAAGTCATCTCAATAGAAGAAGTGCGATGCATGCATATTCTCTTGATCTTTTCACAATTTTTCATTTGAACATAAAAGATCAATATGTGGATAGTTGATTAATTAATTTTTCACTATTAAAGCTCTTGTGAGCATGCAACAATTTCAAAACAGTAAGAAAGTTTGATCATGACCAGATTTAGTGTAAATAATTATTCCAATTACTAGTCATAGAAAAAACTACAAAATGCATCACACGAGTAATTTAGTAAGATCTTTCAGCATAAAAAGGAATCACAAAGTCACATATGTATGAAATACTATGCTCATATTATTCGAAATTCAGATTCATACATAGACTTCCCATGTTCCGAAACTCCTCCTCAATTAAAGCCATGAGGATGCATAACCCCTATTTCACTACGAATGTAACAAAAACGAGTGAAATCCAAAGGTTTTGTGAAAATACCAACCAATTGTTTTTCGATATCGACATGGTGAAGCACAATGTTTCCTTTTTCAACATTATCATGGAGAAAGTGATACCTAATATCAATGTGCTTTGTTCTCGCATGTTGCACAGGGTTTTTAGCAATGCAAATGGCACTAGTTATCACGAAATAGTGGGACACTATCTAGATAAACCCCATAGTCTATAAGTGTTTGAACAATCCAAAGAATTTGTGAGCAAGCACTAGTAGCAGCTACATATCCAAATTCGGCTGTGGATAGTGCAACTGAATTTTGTTTTCTAGAGGACCAAGCAACAAGTGAATTACCAAGAAAATGACAAGCACTAAAAGTACTTTTTCTATCAATCATACAACCCCTAAAATTAGCATCCGAAAAAGATTTCAAAGTAACGGTTGAGCAAGAAGAAAAAAAATGCAAAATTCTTGAGTTCCATGTAAGTACCCGAGAATTCTTTTGACGGCTTGACGATGTGAAGCACGTGGAGAAGCTTGAAACGGTGCACAAAGACATACGCTAAATTATATGTCTGGTCTTGATGTCGTGAGGTACAAAGTGACCCAATCATGCTTCTATATTCTTTTTGATCCATGAGTTCACCATTTTCATCAAGTTCAATCGTTATTACTGTCCCCATCGGTGTCCGAAAGGCTTGCTTTTCTCCATGTTGAAGCGCTTAAGAAGATCTTTCGTGTACTTCGTTTGATGCACAAAGGTTCCCTCCTTTGTTTGCTTGATTTGCAGCCCCAAAAAGTACGTGAGTTCTCCCATTATACTCATCTCAAATTCTAAACTCATCGTAGCTGAAAACTTGGACACAAGATCATGCGAAGCACAACAAAAGATAATATCATTCACATACACTTGAACGAATAATGATTCGTTGCCATGCTTAAGCACAAAAAGGGTTTTGTCAACCTTTCCCATGGTAAACCCCTTTTCAAGTAAGAATATTTTTAACCTATCATACCGTGCTCTAGGGGCTTGTTTGAGAACGTACATGGCTTTGGACAGTTTGAAAACATGATTAGGAAAATTAAGATTTTCAAAACCCGGTGGTTGCTTGACATAAACTTCCTCATCTATGTAGCCATTAAGAAAAGCACTTTTAACATACATTTGAGATAACTTGAATCATTTAGATGCAGCAAAAGCTAACAAAATTCTTATGGCTTCTAATCTAGCAGCAACAGCAAAAGTTTCATTAAAATATAGACTTTCAACTTGTGTGAAACCTTGAGCAACCAACCTAGCCTTATTCCTAACCACAACCCCATCCTAACTTTGTTTATTTTTAAACACCCATTTAGTTCCAATTAGAGTGTGACCTTGAGGCGGAGGTACAAGGTTCTAAACATTATTTCTTTCAAAATTTTCTAACTCTTCTTGCATGGAAATAATCCAGGATTCATTAGTGAGTGCGTGTGATATATGTTTAGGTTCAAAAGAAGAAACAAAAGCAGTATGAGCGTGAGAGTTTGGATCGCAAAACCTAGACCGTGTAACTCGTTTGTGCAAGCTTCCAATGATTTGTTGTGGAGGATGACTTTTGATGATGCGAAGGGTAGTAGACACTTTACAACATTCTTCTTCATGTTCATCACAAATTGAAGAACTTGTGACTTTGACGATATGTACCAGCTGCAATAGTTGTTGGTGCTGGTAGTGGTGCAAAATCAGCAGCATGATCAACATCATTTGCTTCTGAATTTTCGGGCAGCAACACCACTTCTTCTTTTTCTTCGATGAAAATACTCTCTCCCTGAGGATATGGATCTGGACCTGCCATATTAGAGCTAATACATGGGCTAGCTTCATCAAAAGAAACCTCACAATTCTCCACAATTTTTTTAGTGTCAAGTAAAAGCACACTGTATCCTCTGGTATGAGATGGATAACCAAGAAACATACCATCAACAGATCTAGGTTCAAATTTATCAATATTACAATGTTTCTTAACAAAACATTTGAAACCAAAGACCCTAAAGTGTGTGACACTAGGCCTATGTCCAAACCGAAGTTCATTATATGTTTTTCCTATCTTAGCACGCAAGATAACAAGATTTGAGACATAACAAGCGGTTGCAATTGCATTTCCTAGGCGTTTGATATTCATCAAGCATAGTCCTTGCCATCTCAACTAAGGTTCTCTTCTTTCTCTCTACGACACCATTTTGTTGAGGTACATAGGGTAAAGAAATTTATGATCCATTCCATTTTCAGCACAAAAGTGATCAAATGATTGATTTTTAAATTCAATTTCGTTATCACTTCTAATTGCTATTAATGATCATGGGTGGTCAATTGATAATCTAAGAAATAAAGTTATAAAGTGACTAAAAGCTGCAATCTTAGATGCCATAAAGTAAACCCAAGAGTATCTAGAATAACCATCAACAATCACAAGAACATACCATTTTCCTCCAAAAGATTGAACACGTGAAGGACCTACAGTGTCAAGGTGCAAATGTTCTCCCGGTTCAGTTGTCATGGTCATTGTGAGAGGAGCATGTGAACCTGCAACCACCTTAGCATGTTTGCAAGAAGAGCACACAATTCCTTTGTCCCCTTTAAGCTTAGGCAGCCCACATATGCGATCAAAAGCACTAACATGCGTGAGATGATCAAAGCCTAAGTGACTAATTCTATGATGCCCAAAATATAAGTCGTTTGTATCATTAGCACCTAGATACCTATGCTTAGAGGATGACATATCAAAATCAGCTTTAAAAACTCTTTCGAACCCAGACATGTTAAAAATAAGCTCACCATTTGGATCTACAACCTTGCAGCAATTTTTCGTAAAACTAATTTCTAGATTTCAATCTAGCAATTGTGAAACAGAAAGCAAGCTGTATTTCAAATTTTTAACAAGTGCCACATCTTTCAATGTGTAGTGATTATTAACTTTAACCGAACCTTAGCAATTATAGGAGTTGAAGAATTATCGGCAAAAGTAACATTCTCTACACGTGACAAAAAAGAGACGGAGGAGAACCATTCTTTGTTACCGGTCATGTGACGTGAGCAGCCTGAATCCACAATCCAAATGTTTTCCTTCCTCAAGCGTGTAACCTACACAGAAGCAAAATACGTCGATGACTCGATACTGGTGTTAGTGAAAAGGCATTTAGGAATCCATTACTGAGTCGCACGACGTCTAGAAGGAATAACACGCAAAAGTTGAGATAAAATAGCAGGTCTATGAGCCAAAGTTTGACAATTTTTGTACCAACTACTGACCTACGAGGTGTTACGTGTGTAGCACAAAAAACAACAAGTTTAGGAGCAAAATTTGCATATTTTTGACTCATTACAGCAGGTTGCATGTTTATAACTTTTGATTCAGTATGTGCAGCAAATTTTGCATGAGAGTTATGAGATCTAGCTTGCATTCTTTCCTTTTTATGTTGTTTAGCTAGTCTATAACAAAAATCTATGACATGAATATCTCTACCACAGTAGGTACAATGAAATTTAACTGTGTTCATGTATAGATTAGTATGCAACATGTTTATTAGAAACTGAATGAGACAGCACCTCTGCAGATTTGAAAACCACTTCTTTTTATTTAGGAACTTTTTGAATCAAACCACTTCCTAATGACTTTATAATTTTAGGTGGATGTGCCTTAGCATGAGCATGAGAATCCAAACCTAAACCAGTTTTATCATTGCAAGATTTGTTAGAATTTAGCAGCAAGTTTAGATTCTTATTTGCATTACCAAATTGATCTAGTGTCCTATGCATGTCATCAAGTTTATTAGACAAGTCTAGACAGTTTTCACATTAAGTTTTTCCTCTTAATTTGCATTTAGAACAATATTTAAGTTCATGAGAATGTAAAGCATTGTTCAAAATAGAAATCTCATCCATAGCATCATGTAATTTCTTATTAAGATCATCACAAGTGGAACAATGCAAATCAAATGTAGAACAACTAGCATTTTTTATGTTTTTATCATTAATTGTAGCAAGCTATTTGTTCTTTTCAATTTCAAGTTCATGTTTATCAAGTGTGGAGGTGTGCACACTTCTCAAAGAGGAAAACTTTTCATATATTCATCAACATGAGGAACAAAAATCATCACTAGGAATCAAAATTTATATCCTTTTTCTTAAGTATAACAGTGGCATGAGAAATAGAATCACACGTTTCTTTGAAGTGGGACATACCTCATCATCATCGCTATTGTGTTCTGCTTCTTCCATACTTGATCTTGAGTTGGCCGCCATGAAACACATAGTTGCCAAATTGTCTTCATCCTCATCACTTCTGGAGTCCACATCGCTCAAGTTGTTTTCTTGTAGAGCGGAGAGCATATGGTCCACCACTTGGCGTTTTGTAAAAGTCTTCTTTTTCTTGTTGTCGTTGCCAGAAGAGAACTTAAACTTATTTTGCTTTTCATCACGGGTATAAGTACCTGAAAGATTAGGGAAATCTCTACAAAAATGTGTTGTCTTACAACATTCAAAGCATCGTTAAAAACCACCACTTCCCCTCCCTCTAGTTCTCACACCTTGCAATGTTTTTGAGAATCGAGTGGAGAGAAGTGCTACCTCCTCTTCTAGAAATTCTTCAATCTGTTGAAGGGTTAGAGAAGACAGCAAAGCATGTGTATCACATGATGAAGATTGGCTAGAACTACGCATGTCACGTTGAGAAAGAAATGCAAGAGACTTCTTCGGATTCTTACTTGAGATTATGTCAATTTCATGTGTTTTTAACTTAGAATATAGCACATCTAATGTAATTGTACTCATGATGGTGGATTCAAGAATAGATGTAACCTTCATCTCCCAAATTGACATGTCTAAAGCACTTAGTAATTGCCTAGCATTCTCAGCATCTGAAAAATTAACGTTGACACTATGCAAGTTGATGAGAATTTTGTTAAAGCGGGCAAAGAGGTCATCGATTGACTCACAGGGTTGCATCTCAAAGCGCATGTATTCTTTCTTGAACATGTTTTGTCTTACCTCCTTGATAGTGTTGGATCCTTCATGATAATCACATAGTGCTTTCCAAACATCGTACGCAGATGAAGGTGTGCAACTTGATCGAAGTCGCTTTGAGTCAATCCTTGTATGATCAAGTTCCACGCCGTTGTTGTTGTCTACATCTCTCATGTTTGTAGCTGCGACTTGATCGTTTGGCAGCATGTCGTAAGGCTTGTACACCTTTTCCCATATTGCAAAGCCTTGCGCCTGGATGAAAGCCTCCATACGTGCCTTCCAAACCTGAAAATCAATGCTACTAAACACACGAGGTTTTGAGAAGTATTTCTGCTTGATGATTAGTCAAAATACATGCAAATCACAAAGACTACAGCGATGTTGATCTGATACCAATTGTAGGAGCGAAGAGCACATGAAAATCTATCAGAGGAGGGTGAATGGTAGATTAAAACTTTTTTAGTGGAAGCAACAAAAACCCCTCTACAGAAAATCAATCTGTTAAGAAACCATGTGTGCAGCTAATCTAAATGTGTTAAACCATGACAAAAGTACTAAATATTATAGAGAACAAAGTCACAAGGACAAGAAAACAAGAATCACGAAAAACCGTCTAGAAAAACTCAAGTTATGAACGAAAGATCGAACAAAGGTCAATCTATTCTACCGGAGTAAAAACAGATCTGCAACACTACAAATAAACGCATTTAGACCAGAAACGCAATCCAATGACCATGAAATTTTCACAGTTGATTGATAATCAATTTTTGAAGACAACCCAAAAATAATTATGTCAAATGGATCTATAAAACTCGAGTTATCATAAAAACACTAATACAACATAGTGCTGTGCGGAAACTCGACGAGAAAAACTTGTCTGAAACATGTTGAATGAACAAGGCACAAAAGCTCCTCTAAAACTATGATCTTTATTCAATATAACAATAGAGAAAAACCCTCAAAGTCATCTCTAACGGGCTCTGGCCTCAGTTGCTTATATAACCAGCCCTAAGGCCAACCCAATCTAAACTAGGACTCTAATCCTACTCAGCTTCAATCAAAACATTACGTGTTTTGCGAGCCCATGTCCTCGACTTGACTCTCGTTAGTCCAAAAACCACAACACCTTACGTGAGCATCTCACATAAGGGTGTTGCAAACCATATCAAAACATTAACCACTGTAAACAGCCATAATACTTCAAAAACTTAGTAAAAGATTACTAAGAAAACTTCCCATTAGCATAAAGAAAGTTTAAAACATTGCAAGTTAAAAGCAGAACCATTGCAATCTTGCACTGGGCCTTGCCTATGCTAACAAGACCTTGTGCGGGACCTTGCCAAAACTAACCGAACCTTGCGAAAGCTAACCGGACCATGCGCCGACCTAGCCAAAGCTACCCAGACCTTGTACTGGACCTAACCAAAGTTTTTTCATACCTCACATCGGATCTTGCCGGAGCTACACAAAAAAGGTCGGACTTATTGTCGGACATTGTCGGAGCTACCCAAAGAATGTCGGACCATGTCGAAGCTACACAAAGCATGCCGGACCTATTGTCGGACCTTGTCAGAGCTCAAACCTAGAGTCAGACCTTGATGATAAGGGTGTTCTGGCAATATTCAAAACTTTTATCGTAATAGCCTAGGTCTCACACAATTTATGAAGGAACAAAACATTCTTACCGCGCATATTTTATTTTATTATATTCTATCGTATGTGTTTTTTCTTTTTAAGCTGCAATGATGTGGAGAAAGGGAAATAAAATGCACGGTGGGATGTGATACAAGTTACCTCAAGTGGGGGTCCTTCCTCAAGCTTGATCTTTGTCAAGGTCCGTGATAGGAGTTGAAACCCTAACGGCGGAGGTAGGCCTAACATGCTGCAGCATGGCTTCGACATTGGAGATTGAGCGTCGATGTTGTGTCACCTCCCATGGGTGCCATGAGTGTGGTTGAGGAGTGTTATCGATGCTGCACATCCACACGTCAAGATCTCCTATGCATTGGGTGTCATCTTTCATTCCTTAGCTAAGGTCATGATAACCCCTAACCACAGAGGAATAAGGTGCACCCATCATGTGCTGGGTGTGATCAACCAATTCTCGGGTAAAATCAAAATAACCTTTAGCCACAAAGGATCAACATGCACCCAATGATGATGGACCCTCCCTTGAGCTTGTATGGGTGACTAGAATAGTTGGGAGCATAGAGATCCCACTTATTCGTAGCAGCCCATTCGTTGCTCATGGAACGTTTACATGTCAAACTTTTGGCCTCTTAAAGCTATGATTGGCCCTCAGGATTAAATGCCGATAGGTTTCAACCATGCTCGGTTACTCATTGGACAAGAGATGTTGAAATGGTACCTTCAACAATCGACTTCATGTATGCCCACATAGAAACATTACTCCTACAAGCTTCCTCTCTTCGATAGAGAGGGATGGTTAGCTCCTAGAACTTGTATAGCTGAAACTTCAGGTTAGAAGACTGAATTCCATGCGTACATCCAGCGAAGGAAAAAAAAACCAAGATACATCGGTTCCAATTTCGAGTGCATCTATAAACAATGTACTATTCATAGATATAAGAATGGAGTCTTATAAATTAATCATTTTGAAAATTTTCTAATGTCTCCTACTCATAGCAATGCAAGTGATAGTGTATGGGTCCCTTCTCTTGGTATTTTCTAACAATCTTTACTTTTTACAAGAGCAATTTCTTTAATATTTTGGATCATGCCAAACAAGATTCTCAATTTTATGCTCATGAACAGATTCAATGTCATCCCTAGGAATTAAAAATCTAGTGATCCATGTATGCATGAGTTTCAAATTAAAATTATGGACATCACTTGCTACACGCCAATTCAACTATTAAGTTATTCCATAAGATTTGTTTACTAAACATAGGGAGAGAATTACTAAGTCAATTTAGTGCTTATGAAATTTTAGGTTCTTGTTTAAATTTACTCCAAGTAATGTGACATTCCTTTTGAAAAATCAAAGAGCAATGCCAACACTTACTCTCATGAGGGTGCATAAGAATTGAATGATGATGAGGTGTAGACCTTCCTCGCCCATGTAAGAAAAAATCATTAAATGATAATGCAATCCAAACGATGAAAGATTTTAAACTTGTACCTCAATTGAAGAGCAGTTCAGGTTGAAGGTCATTGTGTGAGAAATTCACGACCATGGATTCAGGTGTAGCTTTCATGTTCGATGTCTTTTGCCAAGTTGAGGTTGGAGATGACGCTTCATCTTGCTTCTCCATCGAGCCATCATCTTGAGCATTCCTCCACCATGAATTCAAAACAAGATCCGTGAAGGTGTCTGCACTTGAATCCCCTCGATGGGGTGTTGAGCTTGATAAGGCTTTCCAACCTCTTTACATACTTCCTCCTGGCTGCAATAAAATCAAGAACAAACAAAACAACTCGAAAACAGATTACGTTAACAAAAAGCAAATTGAACCCCTTGTCAAATTGTTTTACCCAACTTGGAACAACATGCAAATGCAATGAGGAACATGGGAAATCTTTTTGGTTTCAATTAGGAAGATGAATTCAAGAGGTTATGCTCAAAGTTCGTATATAAATAATTTTATTTCCTAGTTCAGAATTTTAGTTTTATGTTGGTTGGAAATTTTACTTCCCAACGCAAGTGTGAAATTTTAAACATGCATAATGCAAATGCAAGGTTTGATGAGAAATTCAAATATACAATTGGGAAATCAAATATGAGATAACTACCAATTAACCTATAGGCAAGGACTCATCGAATTTTTGAAGCCCGATGAGTGGGACTTACCTCCATCCCGTTTGGCGTGACGGTATGTCGTCCACACATAGACATGAAGGTGTGGGTGACTTCTCTTTGTTGACATGCCAAACCTCCTTTGGTTGTCATTTGGACAAGTGGGGCACATGGTGGCCCCGGCCTCTTCGTCGCCTTGATGAAGACTTGTTGATGCTATGATGACTTTTCCTTCTCGAAAATATTCTTTAATGAACTTGGTGAGGCTTGTCCTTCTGCCGCCATTCCCTTTTTGGAGGCTCGGTGGACTTGGGCAATTTGGAAGTCCCATGCTTTTCCGTCTTCTTAGAATGTTATTGTGGACAAAATGACGGAGTCTCCTCATTCTTCATAAAGGCAATGAGGTTGTCCACTTATGGTGGTGTTGCTTCAACCTTCAAGATGTTCTTTTGATTTGACCCATTCTTGATCTTGGATTGAAGGCTTCTTTGGGCATGATGACACGTGGACTCCATAGTCAAACAAGAAATGCTTCATCCACAATTTTTCTTTGCCCAAAGTTGCACGAGCTTGGTCGAAGTGTAGGTTCCAACAAGTGATTGTGAAACCCTTGGATAATGAATGCTCTTTAAAGAGTCTTGTCCTTGGCCAAATGCTTCATGTTGTCATCGATTTCTACTTTGCCATGGACAAGATACTTCAAGGTATGCTAGTTGAAGTTGAATTCGTTGTAATTCAAATTCACATAGCCTCCTTGATTGTATTGATTTCACTCTTGACCTCCTTGTTGGTGGTGACCATTGGAGTTGTTTGGAAATGAAGGATCCTCATGGGTCTTAGGGAAATAAATCCCCAAGTGTCTCATGTTGACATGGATTTTCACAAATCATGTGAATATCCACGGCTATGATCATCCAAAGACTTCTCCATGGCCTACCTTTTTTCTATTCTAGTAGGATGTCCAATTCTGTGGCTAGCATGTCCACCTTGTCAATGGTGTGCATGCCATGCTGATGAGATTGAAGCATTCATTTATCCACCTCTTGAATGGTGACCATCTTCTCAATCAAATCTTCATCTTTCTCATGATGAGTAAGAAGGGGTCACCTCCAACTTCAGCATGAACTTTACCACGACCTGATGAAGTCGACCCATTGTAGGAGCATTGGACGATCAACCAAATATCCACCCCATGGTGAAGGAAAACCAAGATATAATATTGGAGCCTACCCCAAGCATTGGGGATAGATGCCTTATGCTGTTGTTGGAAGCTGGAGAATCCTCCCGTGATGAGCAATGGCGTTGCCCAACGAGAAGAATTTGTCAAGGAACACCATAAGTTGCTTCTGCGTTGAGCACTTGCATCCTCATTGGCTTTCCCATGAAATGGGTTCGCCGAACACTACCCTATTTTCAGAAAAAAGGAGAAAACAAAGCAAGGGTAAACCTGTCTAGTAACAACTAGCACCTATAGATTAATTATAAGCAATAGTTCTCCTTTATTTCTTCGCCTTCCCCGGCAACAGTGCCAAAATGGTTGTTGGTATTTCTTAACACCGTAGATCATCTACTGTAGGAGATGAGATCCACAACTGCACGGAAGATATTGTTGTAGCACTTAACTCAAGAGTATTCCCAGGGGTATGATATTTATTCATAAGGAAGGCAGCGAAGTAAAGTAAACACTATTCTTATGATCAAGTATAGAATACTAAGCAATTATTGGAATAGGGGTAAGTTGATAATATGGGTAGTGTGACATACACATAAGCAATCTACTCATAGAGATAAGGTTGGGACTAGAGGCTCCTCTCTATAGCCTAACCTCCACTAAGAACTTGGAGAACTAATGTATATAAGAGAGTGAATGCTCAAGTGGTGTGTGTAGTGAAGTGAGGCCTCTCCCCCTATTTATACACAGAGTAGAGGTAGTTCCCGCTACCAAAAGCGTGCGAATCATCCACCATCGTTATTGGCTCACTGCAAGAGGTCGACACATGGAAGCTCACCGGGTTTGGCGCTCTTACCAGGTCGGCCAAGCCACCAGATTGGTCGACCCCCAGTCTTGCCTGTTTGCGCTAGTTTTCCTCTGTGGCACTAGTTTATGGGCCATCTGACTATTTCAGGGTGCAACGCCGATGGATGCCCTCGGATATTCCTATGGGTGGGCCATT
Organism: Tuctoria greenei; assembly: GCA_036927565.1. Classification (NCBI taxonomy): domain Eukaryota; kingdom Viridiplantae; phylum Streptophyta; class Magnoliopsida; order Poales; family Poaceae; genus Tuctoria; species Tuctoria greenei. Next base: position 21,689,710 of record JAYESD010000007.1, on the reverse strand, counting down.
TGTCCATGTGCTGCCACGTGTCAGCATTTTATTGGCCAAGATGGTATTCTTTAGGATTCCTGCCTTAGTTGCACTTCAATTCTGTATAAAGTACCTACATGCACCATTTTCTCAAAGTACAAGTGGAACTAGGTTATTTCTAAAAGCAGTCCACTCCTAAAGGTAAGGTAGTTGTTTATGTTTCTTACATCACAGATAAAAACTCGTAACCATACATGAACTATCGATGTAGCATTTTCCCTTAAAAGAGTATTCTAAGGGTGTCATTTATTTTATCCCAAAGGTAGACAAGGTAGAAGTGTATAAATCGTCAAATGGAAAGGGGTATAATGGTCTAGGTAAGGTTCTAGTGAGGATGGATAATAGATAAGTGGAGGTAGTGTGACACACACAAGAGCATTCTATTCTAAAGGGGATAAATGGTTCCAAGGGAGAATAGACTAAAAGTTAGGGAGTAGCTCCTATAATGCCTCTAATACATATATACATAGCCTACGTTAGATACTAATGAACATGTCCATGGTGAATCCTTATGCTAAGTTGTTCAACATATCGGGCCCGTGTTTACCCCTAGCAAAACTAGGACAACTCCTTCCAAGAGCCTGTGGTATAACCGAACGTGGTGGATTAGAAAAGGACAAATAGGGCTGTCACCACCTGAATGTGTCCTCGAAGGGTTGGGTGTGAATACGCGTTGAAACTTTTTCTGCAACACTTAACAGAAATATCAGACACAGGAGGGCTGAACTAGTTCGTTATATGTACGGCCTAGTCCGGTATGCTAGTTATGCCTACAAAAAACAAATTATTTAATGTATTCTCTTCAAATGTTATAGCAGCAGAATTAAGTAAATTATCCTAACAACTTGTGTAAGTGTTAGGATGATTGATTTGAATGAGGAATACAAGATTAATATAAGTTGCAAGATTAATCAACCCTATGCCCTAGATGATGATGATTACAAAAGTAAATAACAAGAACATGCGAGACAAATATTTTTACTGAAGTTCAATCTCACCAAAGAGATCTACGTCCTCGTTGAGGAGCCCACAAAGCCGAGTCTCAATCAACCCTTTACCTCTTCAAGTCACTAAAGAGGCCGACTTGAGATCCACTATCATGGGGTAATCACCGAGTCAATGGGGCAACCTCACACGCTGAGGGATCCCACTTAATTACAACAAGGAAAGTGATCAAATAGACTCAAAACATCTATAACAGATGCAAGAGTGTATAAGAGATCAAACCCCTAGAGCTCAACAATGCGTAGAAGATGATCTCCCTTTCCGAAATCTTTATTCCCAAAAGATTTAACTTTTTAGGTCTTTAGAAGTGTGGGGAGAAGTGTTTTCTGTGCTCTTGGGACGTATGATTGTGCTAGGGTTCTTAGTTGTGGACTATTCTATGTTGTAGGGTCGTGGATCACCTATTTATAGACTTTTCAAAAAAAATTACTATTAGGGATCGTGACGGTCGGACTAGTCCGCTCTGGGGATCAGACTAGTCCGGTGTGCTATGTAAAACTCGCGTGAATTGTGCAGCACACCTGAAATCCTAATTTGTGTCAGGTGTACCGGACTTGTCCGTATTGGAACCAAAAGTTATCCAGACTAGTCCGTGATGGGTCCAGAGACTCAATCGGACTAGTCCGCAGCTGGACGGACTTGTCCGATGCATGGTGATATTTTTTGAGTTTACAAAATATCAGAAAGTTGAACGTACTTGTCCCAGAAGTGTTCAGACTTGTCCAAGTGAGGCTCATGAGTTGGACAGACTAGTCCGGTGTTGTTGCAGACTTGTCCGTGTGGGAACAATAAATTCATCGGACCAGTCCGCTAGTGAACAGACTTGTCCGGTCCTTCAGAACTACTTAATTAATTGATTTTAGTCCTTACCCTCTACGCAAAGACATAAGCTCTTAGGATGTTTCTCTCACACACATCCTATAGATTCATATCTACTTAGCATTTTGTTGATCATTTGTGCTTTTCCTTTTCTCACTCCTCATTTTTCACCTTTTTGTGTGCACCATAAGTTCTAGTCTTCGTAAACCAACATTCATCTAAACGAATTCATTAGGATCTCATTTGTTTGTCATCAATGGTCCAAAACCCACAATGGAATGCCTAGATGCACTTTCAATCTCCCCCTTTTTGGTGCCTGATGGCAACCAATTTGGATTTCACAATTAAGAGTAAAAATTGATTTTCATAAAGTGTGCATATATAAGAATGACATATGAACAACAAAAATTTCTCACATATATGCGCTCTTTATGGGGGTGCCTATAAAGTGTGTGTGAGCAACTAATGTGATGTGCAAAATTGAAAGTACACCATTTATCAACCATCACAAGAATACCAAAATGAGCATCACACATTCATATTAAACAAAATAGGCACATCCAAAAGAGATTAAAATAGTTTGAAACTTAAAACATAAAAGATACATGTCCATGATCACTAGTCCTTAAGGCTCATAAATTGACTACTTGTCTCAATCTCTCCCGCTTTGGCATCAAGGCACCAAAAAGGGAAAAATTGAAGAGAAGTACTCTCTGTCACTCCCTCTACCACTTTTAGTCTTGTCTTCATCTTCATCTTCATTTTCATCTTCAGACTCATGTCCATGCTGAGGAGGAGGAGAAACAGTGACACCCGCAAGTCCAAAGGAGGTCAATTCTTGTTCTTTGAGAGGCACCATCTTTGTGATGTTTTCTTCGGAATTCTCTGAAATTTAAGGAGATCCCATTGTCTCAATATCAATCTTCTCACAAATTGCTTTGATTTTTGCCTTCATATACCTTTGGTGCCTCTTCCTGACAAAGCTTTCCTTGTGTTTCTTAACCTCCACTTTGTGGCAAGATGCAAAAATGGAGGAAATCATCTTCAATACACCACTAGAGGACTCTTTGGAGGGTGGAGGAGCAGAGGTAGCAGTTGGAGTCCTTCTTACTTCATTTGCTTGCTTTGATCTTTGTTCTACTGCAAGTGAGGCAGGAGCATTTGGAACATTGTAGACTGGTGGCTTATGGGGCTTGAGGCCGACATGCTCAGCATCCTTGACAAACTCAAGGTCGGTTACCTTCTCAATCATGAACTTGATGTAAGGTGCTTAGCCAGAAAACCTATTTGGAGCGATTGATATGTTCACAATGTAATTGAAGATATAATAAAAGACATTTATGGTCATTTTCTTGCTTATCACTTTCACAATAGTCCTTAGAGTTCCTTCAATGGTCCCTATATCTCCATCCTTTGGAGCTATGGTCTTCCTCTGAATTCTCTTCAACACAGCAAAGAATGGCTTCAAGTACTTTGTGGTAGGAGTCTTGTATGGCATTCTTATGTCATAGAGGAAAGCTAGCTCATCCTTCTCCAAAGGATTTAAGTTGTGAATCACAAGCTCATTTTCCAAAGTGTCTTCAAGATGGAGTATCCTGGCAAACTCATCATAAGTGACATTATACTTTGATCCATGTATCATCCAATTCATCTAATCCCCATCATCACGAGTGAAGCTGAGAGTAGAGGGAAACTCAGTGATGACTTCATTGTTCCAATAATATCAGAAGAATAGGAGATCCTTCAAGCCATGCCTCTCCAATGTCTCCAAGACTTCATGATGTGTTTGACAGTTCTTGGATTGTAGATAAGTCATGTCCACCCATTGACTTCCAACCACTAGATTTCTCATTTTCCTGTAGACATGCTCATAATAATCAGCATGGAAGTGGCTCCAGAACCTCAGGTCAGCTGATTGCTTTGGCTGCTCATAGACTTTAACCTTTCTGACCTTTTCAGCAAGTTCATTTCTTTTGCTTATGAAATCATCTTGAGAGGGTTGTCTGTTAAGATGTAGAGGAGATTTCATCTTTAGTGGACAAATGGGTCCACATGCAAGTCCATTCCCCTTTCTAGTGCTCCTTCTTGGTGCCGTTGAGTTGGCACCAGCACCATCCTTGCTTGATTGCTTCTTCACTGTCACTTTCCTCTCTCTTGGGAGCATAGAGTCAGAAGGAGAATCATTTGCATCGTGGTCATGATGCTTCTTGATTGTCAGTTCTTTTGCCCTAGCCACTCTCTCGCGATCACGTTCGGCTTGCAAGTCAAACATGCTGTCATCTGATGCAGACAACTCCGTGCCTGACACAGGGTGAGAAGGTGTGGTAAGAATGAGAATAGACTTTGTGGAGACAAGAATTTAGATGTTCAAACTATCAAGTGGCTGGTCTTGTCCAATTTCACGGTGCAGACTTGTTCGGATAACCGGACTTGTCAGCACCAAGTACCGGACTAGTTAAGTGTGACGTAGAAACCCTAACTTCTTATTTCAATAAATACAACCAAGACTGGTGCAAAAAGGTAGGAGGACAATAGGAAAACATATAGCAAACCAATGAATATCCTAGGAACCAAGAAAAATAAGCAAGATTTAAGGAAACATGAGAACTAGGGTTAGGATTTTATTTTTACAAAAATTTGAAGATTAAAGGATGGAGGCGCGGAGTAGAGTCAAGATTAGTCCAGAGGAGAGGTGCTTCGCGCTGATGGGAAGAATTTCTGTGGAGAAACCTTCAATTTTGGTGGCTCAAAGTGGAAATCACCTTGAGAGCTCAAGTTTGAGGAGAGAGAATATAAAGGCGATTGTGAGAGGAAGAAGATAATATTTTGGTGGTGGGCTAGGGTTAATCCCGATAGTAACGGACTAGTCCGCACAAGGACTGGACTAGTCCGATACTCTAGTCCAGAGCCGGACTAGTCACTAGAAACAAACTAGTCCGTTGCCGACCACAGACTAGTCCGGGTCAGCTAGACAATTTAGAATCAGAACAAAGTGATTTTTGGTAATTTGATCTAACAGTGTTCTAAAGGACAACATTTCACAAATAATCTTGATGAACATGACTATTAAGTAATCAAAAATCATACAATGGCCATAATTCAACAAAATTCAATAACTAAAATAGTTTTCAAGAGAAATCCGAGATAAGGGATGAATTTTTCCTAAAGTAAGTAAACTTTGAAGAATCAATATGATATGCAATGTTTCAAGCCACATTTCGAGCATCAAGTATATTTAATTCATTTCTAAGCTCGAACATCTCTTTTCATCTAGTGGCTTGGTGAATATTTCAGCTATTTGTTTTTCAGTTCTAACATAAGAGATTACTATGTCACCTTCTAATGAATGGTCTCTTAGAAAATGATGTCGTATTTCTATGTGCTTGGTTCTTCAGTGCTCTACTGGATTGTGTGCAATTTTTATGGCACTATCATAATCACATAGGGGTGGAATATTGTTCAGATTGTAACCATAATCTCTTAGAGTTTGTCGCATCCAAAATAGCTGTGGGCAACAACTATCGGCTGCAACATACTACGCTTCGGCTATGAAAAGAGCAATGGAATTTTGCTTCTTCGAGTACCATAAAACTAAGGATCTGCCAAGAAATTGGCAGGTTCCTGTGGTGCTCTTCCTATCGTTGCAGCCTGCATAGTCCGCATCGAAATATTCAAAAACATTAAACTTGGATCCTTTAGGATACCAAAGACCAAAGTTAGGTGTGTGCACAAGGTATCATAAAATTCTTTTGATAGCTATTAAATGACACTCTTTAGGTGCAGCTTGAAACCTTGCACACATACACAAACTAAGCATAATATCAGGTCTAGATGCACATGTGGACCATCTTAGTTGAGGTCATGGTGTCAATTGGTTGCCATGAAGGTCTTGATGGGCTCGGCTTTGTCCATATTGAACTTTTTGAGGATGTTCTGCGTGTACATAGTTTGGCAAATGAAAGTGTCCTCTTTCAGCTGCTTCACTTGGAATCCCAAAAAGAACATCAATTCGCCCATCACTGACATGTCAAATCGGTCTATCATAATTTTACTAAATTCTTCACAAAAAGATTTATTAAGAGAACAAAAAATGATGTCATCAACATAAATCTGACATACGAATAAATGACCATCAAAATTCTTTTTAAACAAAGCATAATCAGCTTTTCCTATTTGAAAGTCATTTTGAGTGAGAAAGTCCCTAAGGCACTCATACCAAGCTTGGGGAGATTGTTTAATGCCATAAAGAGCCTTACGCAGTTTGTACACATGGTTGGGGTACTCTTAATCTTCAAATCCTGGTGGCTGCTCCATGTACACCATTTCCTTGGTAGGACAGTTGAGGAATGCGCTCTTGACATCCATTCGATATAGCTTAAAATTGTGGTGAGTAGCATAGACTAATAAAATACGAATGAACTTAAGTCTAGCTACTAGAGCAAAGGTTTTGTCAAAATCCAAACCTTCAACCTGTGAGTAACCTTTTGCCACAAGTCATGCCTTATTACTCTTTATGACTCTGTGTTCATCTTGCTTGTTCTGAAAGACCCATTTGGTGCCCAAGATGTTTTCCTTTGGTCTTTCCACAAGCTCCCATACTTCATTTCTTTTGAACTCGTTCAGTTCCTCTTGCATGGCGGTCAACCAATCTAGATCTTTTAATGCTTCATCAACCCTGTATGGTTCCAAAAACAAGACAAAAGAGTAATGTTCCCAAAAAATAGCAATACGAGAGCTAGTGGTTACTTCCTTTGCAATATCTCTGATGATGTTGTCGACAAGATGATCTCATTGTATACCCTGATGTACTCTTGAGTGAGGCACTTGTGAGGTCATTTTCTCTTCATTATCTTCATTGTCAATGTCTCTCCCTAGATCATTGCTTCCATGATTATATTGATTTTCTTGATCCTACTGATGTTGATCTTTTGCAGAAGCTCCCCCTTGATCATTGCTCTCTTGTTGAGGTACATTTTGAGCACTTGAGTCTTGTGATTGCTCTTGAGGTCGAATATCACCAAGTGCCATCTTCCTCAACGCTTGACATGGGGCTTCTTGATCTAGCACACACTTATCAACTTGCTCCACTTGGGAGCCATTAGTCTCATCGAACACTACATCACGTGCAACTTCAACAAGGCTAGAGACTTTGTTGAAAACACGATAGGCATAGGTGTTCGAGTCATAACTAAATTAGAACTCTTCATTATATTTCAAAGCAAACATCAAAGTCCTCGATTTATTTTTTTGAAATAAAGCATGTACTTCTGAATGTAGGCCTAGAGGGGGGGTGAATAGGCCTTCTTGAATTTTCTCAGTTCCTGTAGCACTTCAACAACAAGGTCAAAACCAGATATATCGGACTAGTCCGGTAAAGTGCGGACTAGTTCGGATTTCACGGACTAGGTTGATCAAGTTAGGTCAATTTGATTGTTTCGTTGACGTTTTCAGCGGAAATATAAACTTCAATAACAGTACAATGATTGTATGTCAAGTTCTATTGCAAGTATGATTCTTGTGTAACTATTTAACTTAAATTCAACAAGATGAATCAAACCCTAGATAATGTTGATCAACTAGAATGATGAACACAAACGAACAAGACACAAGACTTATCGCGTGGTTCGGTTACCACGAAGGCGACATACGTCCACGTTGAGGAGCCCACAAAAGGAACGGGTCTTCACCAACCCTTCCCTCATCGGATCGCCACGAAGGCCAATCCTCTTCCACTAACCACACAGGGGTAAATCACCAAGTTGAAGGGGCGATCTCACAAGTTGAGAGCTCCCTTGATTACAAGTTTCAAGACCACCAATAACACACTTCGAAATATACAAATTGAGATGCAAGAGTGTGTTAGAGATTCAAACCAAGAGCTCAATCGTGTGCCAAGTGCCTCTCCAATGATCTACAAGTGATCTTCAATGGATTGATTGATTTTGCACTTAATTTCGTGGAGAGAGATGGTTTTTGAGTCTCTTGGGAGGTGTGACGGCGCTAGGGTTCGAGAGAGGGTGAAAGTGGGCCGTGCACCTCTATTTATATGAGGTTTCTAGAAGTTACCATTAGGGTTCAGAAAGATCGGACTAGTCCGTGGTGGTGACCGGACTAGTCTGATGTGCTGTGTGAAGCAAACCCTAAGTGTCCAGGAATCTCGGACTAGTCCGGTTCAAAACGGACTTGTCCGATTTCTCTACTGGAAAGCTTCGGACTAGTCCGATTGTCATCGGACTTGTCCGGACACATGAAACCCTAAGTGTTTAGGATGACAAGTCCGCACTTTGAGGACTTGTCCGATTTAGATCAGGGTGTACATCGGACTAGTCCGTGTAAACACCGGTCTTGTCCGAAGTGGATCAGAAAGTGTATCGGACTAGTCCGGGTCACAACGGACTGGTCCGATTTTGTGTGACTTGTGCATTGATAAGGACTAGTCCGCATTGGGGAGGACTAGTCCGAAGTGGAACAGAAAGAATATCGGACTAGTCCGGTGGTGACCGGACTTGTTCGATCTGGTGCAGAATGTGATATCGGACTAGTCCGGCTGAAATCGGACTAGTCCGATCCTGTATAGCTTTGTGCATTGTGTGTGTGTGATTAAATGAGATTGAGCTCTTGGGTGTGTTTCCTTAACACACTCCATGCATACTAAACTACTAATTTCTTCTCCTTGAGCTCAAATTCATTTTCCTTCTCAATTTCCCTCTTTTTGGTACTTTGCTCATTTTTCATCATTTTCCTTCATTCATCTCAACAAAAGGTTTAGGATCCCAATTGCTTGTCATAAATCATCCAAAACCCACAAGGGAGTCCTAGATGCACTTTCAATCTCCCCCTTTTTGGTGATTGATGACAACCAATTGATATTTCACAAAATGAGGTATAAAATGAGATTTTCATAAAGTATGCACATGTGACTCAAAAATAAATCAAGCAACAAGATAATTATTCATATGTGCATTCTTTATGGTGGGATGCATACTAAGAGCATGAGTGCATTAAGAATGATCGAATTTGCATTTATCAACTAATATCAAGAGAATATGGCACTTCAAGGGCAAAAACTCAGATTTCATCACACAGTTGCAAATTAATAGAGCAATTCATAACAGGACCAAACATGATATGAAAATAGAGTTAAGCAAATGCAATTACAATTAAAAAAAAATACAGAGCTCTCTCCTCGCAACCTATGCAGCTAAAGCTAAGACTAGAGACTCCCCCTCAATCTCTCCCCCTTTGGCATCAAGACACCAAAAAGAGAGAGAGGAAGGTCCTAGGGCTTCACTCTTCGCTGTCTGTCCTCTCGTCGTCTTCATCGTCTTCCTCGCTTTCCGCTTGACGAGGTTGGGAGGTAGGAGGTGGAGCGGAGCTGCTCGAGCCCCCAATGCCGAAATAGGCAAGCTCGGAGGGAGTCAAGGGGCTGAGCTCGGTGATGTCCGGATCAGAATCTTCAGAAAGTACTGGAGATCCAATTGGGTTGATCTCCAACTTCTCACTCAGCTGCTTCACATTGGCTTTTATGTATCTCATGTTCTCCTTCCTCTTCTGATTTAGCTTGTGAAGCTTCACTTCAGTTTTCTTGCATGAGGAGAAAATTGCAGCCAAGTACTTGAGGATCCCACTGTCGGATCCTTTCTGAGGGGCTTCCCTGGAGGGAGGAGTAGCCCTAGCAGCTTCTTCTTGCCTTGCCGGTGCCTCGGGGCTTGAGGCCGGCGATGGAGCAGCCTGGACACTCACTGACTGAGGCTTCTGAGGCCTCAGTGGAGTGTGCTCCACATCCTTCACAAACTCAATTCCTGTGACCTTCTCAATCATGAACATCAAGTAAGGGGCATAGCCACAGGATCGGTTGGGGGTACTTGAGATATTGACCATATCATTCCAAATATAGTCTGCAACATCGAATTGCCTTTTCTTGCTAATGACCCTCATCAGGGTCCGGAGGTAGCCTTGCACACTCCCTGCATCCCCATCCTTGGGGGCAATCGTCTTCCTGAGGACTCTGTTGAGGACCACAAAGAAAGGCTTCATATTCTTTGTGGAGGGAGGGACATACTTGGAGGTGGGCTCATACATGAACTTCATTTCATCCCTCTCAATGACCCCAATGTTGTGGATAATGAGGTGGTCATGTCCTTCAGAGTCAAGGTGCAGCAGGCGGGCAAACTCTTCCTGAGTAATAGAATACTTGGATCCATGAGTCATCCAAGTCACACTTTCTTCGTCTTCGCTTGAGAAGTGGCACGTTGCATAGAATTGTGCAATCACTTCATCATTCCAATTATATCTGAAGGCAAACAGATCCTTCAGCCCATGTCTTTCTGCAGCTGCTATCACTTCATCAAAAGCTGCACATTTCCTCTTCTCAAGGTGGGCCCAGTCAATCCATTGACTGCGTACCACCGGGGTCTTCATCGGCAAATAGACCAGCTTGTAGAAATCAGCATGGAAATTTGACCAAAACCTGCCATCAGCTGCTTGCTTGGGCCTTGCATAGCAATCAACACCTCTCAACTTCATAGCCACATCGCTGCCCTTGCCATTGAATCTTTCCTCATTGGGGTCCCGGACCCCTTCTCTGGGAGTATGCAGCTTTAGGGGCCCAACAGGCCCTGTGGCAACCCCCTTGCCCTTCCCTTTAGCTTGGCGAAGGCCACTTGAAGGAGTAGCAGCCTTCGAGGCGGGCTTCTTGACACACACCTTCCTCCGAACCTGGGGAGGGGAGGGAGCAGGCTCGGAGGATCTCTCTTGGCGTTTCTTGCCAAGACCCGCCGAGGACCGAGGTGCCACCTCGTGGTCCAACTCGGCCTCGAAATCGGAGATTTCATTGTCGGAGCTCGACATGATCTGAGAATGAGTGATCAAGAGAGAGGACAAGTTATACAAGGTATTGGTAAGGTAAGATGGCAATGGAAGGCATTAGGGAATTAAAGAATTAGGTTTTGGTTCAGAAACAACGGACACAGGCACGGACTAGTCCGGGGGACCGGACTTGTCCGTACCTGGACCGGACTAGTCCGGTGTTCATCCGCAAAAACCTAACAGTCTGGACAAAAATTGATCCCTAAGGTAAAACTAGTCTAGCATACACATAGTACATCAACTAGACATGTAACTAGTGAAGAATGCTAGGCCAAACGATAAGCAATAGAGAAATTTGTGATTTCTTAGGGTTTTGAAGAAAATTTACCAAGAAATCAAAGGAAGCTTGAGATTTTGGGGTTGGAGGCCGGACTTGTCCGCTAACTTCAATCCCCGGGTCTTCAAGCTTGATCTCCGCCCAAGATTGAGGCTTTTCGACGGAGGAATCAAGGATTCATCTTGGGAGCTCGAGCGCAAGAGAGAGAAAGCTTGGGGGCGAGTGTGGGGTGAAGGGATTAGGGTTTAGTGGCGGCTAGGGTTATGGACACGAAAAATCGGACAAGTCCGGACATGACCAGACGAGTCCGAAATCCGCCAGAGACCTAAGTCGGACTAGTCCGTGGTCTGTCGGACTAGTCCGGCCTAACCGGCACACTGCGGACTAGTCTGCAATGGCGGACTAGTCCGGGTAACCACGGACTTGTCCGTGGTCACCAGGAGAGAATGCATAGCCCATTCATATATATTTGAAGGTTCAATAATTGAGAGTAGAGAGGCAAAACAATTCAAATAATCTTGATGAATTTGACCAGTAAGCAAACAACAATCATACTATGATCAAAAATTCATCAAGATCTAATAGTTGACATAGTTTTTCGAGAGAAAAATGGGGAGGGAAAATTTTCACAATTCAATCAATATTTGGAAGCAATCATACAGGTATGCAACTTTTCAAGCCACACTCTGAGAATCAAGAATGTTTAGCTCATTTCGGAGTTCGCAAAAACGTTTTTCATCAAGTGGCTTGGTGAATATGTCGGTCAATTGTTTTTGGGTGTTGACATGAGAGATGGATATGTCTCCTTTCATGGAATGGTCTCTCAAGAAATGGTGTCTTATGTCAATGTGTTTAGTTCTAGAGTGCTCAACTGGATTGTGGGCTATTTTAATGGCACTCTCATTATCACAGAGAAGAGGAATACGGTTCATATTGTAACCGTAATCCCTTAGAGTTTGTCGCATCCAAAGGAGTTGTGCACAACAACTCCCGTCTGCAACATACTCCGCTTCGGCTGTGGATAATGCAATGGAATTCTGTTTCTTGGATGACCAAGAAACTAAGGATCTTCCTAGGAATTGGCAGGTGCCGGAAGTGTTTTTTCTATCAACTTTGCACCCGGCATAATCTGCATCGGAATACCCAATGAGATTGAATTTTGAGCCTTTTGGGTACCAAAGACCAAGATTGGGTGTATGAACTAAATATCTTAGGATTCTCTTTACGGCTGTCAAATGACATTCCTTAGGGTTGGCTTGAAATCTTGCACACAAACATACACTCAACATAATATCTGGCCTACATGCACATAAGTAAAGTAAAGATCCAATCATGGAGCGATATACCTTTTGGTCGACGCTCGGTCCATCTTCATTGAGATCCAAGTGACCATTCGTTGCCATGGGAGTCTTTATGGGCTTTGCCTTGTCCATGCCAAACTTCTTGAGGATGTCCTGTGTGTACTTGGTTTGGCTTATGAATGTTCCTTCCCTTTGTTGCCGCACTTGGAATCCCAAGAAGTACTTCAATTCTCCCATCATTGACATTTCAAATCTGTCTGTCATAATTTTACTAAACTCTTCACAGAAAGATTGGTTAGTTGATCCAAAAATTATATCATCAACATAGATTTGGCAAATAAAAAGATCATTATCCAGATTTTTCGTGAATAGTGTATAATCTACTTTGCCAATTTGAAAGCCATTATAAATTAAAAAATTTCTAAGACACTCATACCAAGCTCTAGGAGCTTGTTTGAGGCCATAGAGAGCCTTACGCAGTTTATACACGTGGTCGGGGAACTCTTCATCTTCAAATCCGGGTGGTTGCTCCACGTACACCTCTTCCTTGATACGTCCGTTGAGGAAGGCGCTTTTCACGTCCATTTGATACAGCTTGAAATCATGGTGAGTAGCATATGCAAGTAATATTCTAATTGATTCAAGCCTAGCTACTGGAGCAAAGGTTTCATCGAAATCCAAACCTTCGACTTGTGAGTAACCTTTGGCCACAAGTCGTGCCTTGTTTCTTGTCGCCACTCCGTGTTCGTCTTGCTTGTTGCGGAAGATCCACTTGGTGCCCACAATATTTGCATTGGGTCTTTCCACAAGTTCTCAAACCTCGTTTCTCTTGAAATTGTTCAACTCTTCTTGCATTGCCACCACCCAATCCGGATCCTTCAATGCATCCTCAGTCCTGCGGGGTTCCAAAAAGGAGACAAACGAGTAATGTTCACAGAAATTTGCTATACGAGATCTAGTGGTTACTCCCTTTTGGATGTCGCCGATGATGTTGTCAATTGGATGATCCCTTTGAATGCATTGGTGTACTCTTGGGTGTGGCACTTGGGGGGTCGTATGTTGGTGATCATCTTCTTCTCCCCCTGAGTTGTTGTCCTCGTTGATTTGTTGATCATGTTCATGTTCCTGTGATTTGTCTTGTATCGAGGCTCCCCCTGAATTGTTGATCTCCTCTTGTGGTTCACTTTCCTCTTGTATTTGTGACGATGACTCTTGTGGTCGTACTTCGCCTAGAGCCATCCTCTTCAATGCTTGATAGGGAGCTTCCTCTTTACCTAATTCACATTGATCAACTTGCTCCTTTTGGGAGCCATTAGTTTCATCGAACACTACGTCACGTGCCACTTCAACAAGTCCGGAGACCTTGTTGAAAACACGATAGGCGTAAGTGTTCGAATCATAACCAATCAAGAAACCTTCATCGGACTTCGAAGCGAACTTTGAAGTCCTGGGCTTCTTGTTCAAAATGTAGCAAGGAGAACCGAAAACTCGAAAATATGAAACGTTCGGTTTGTTACCGGTGAGTAGCTCATAGGGGGTCTTCTTTAGTAGTCGATGAAGGTAGAGTAGATTTGTGGCATGGCAAGCGGTGTTGATGCTTCCGCCCAAAATTGATCTGATGTCTTGTATTCATCGAGCATTGTTCTCGCCATCTCTATGAGCGTTCGGTTCTTCCTTTCGGCAACTCCGTTTTGTTGTGGAGAGTATGGTGCTGAGAATTCGTGCTTGATTCCTTCCTCATCAAGGTATTCCTCCACTTGTATGTTCTCGAACTCCGTGCCGTTGTCGCTCCGAATACTCTTGATTGATAGTGAGAACTCGTTTTGCGCTCGCTTGAAGAATTTCTTGAGTGTTCCTTGTGTTTCTGACTTGTCATGCAAAAAGAACACCCAAGTGAACCGGGAAAAATCATCAATAATAACTAAACCGTATTTGTTACCGCCGATGCTTATGTAAGCAATTGGACCAAACAAGTCCATATGAAGTAGTTCGAGCGGTCTTGTCGTGGTCATGATGTTCTTCGCAGGATGTTGTGCTCCAACTTGCTTTCCTGCTTGGCACGCGCTACAAGGCCTGTCTTTCTCAAACACAACATCTTTCAAACCTCGGATGTGATCGCCCTTGAGGAGTTTTTGAAGGTTCCTCATACCAACATGTGCTAGCCGTCTATGCCACAGCCAACCCATGTTGATTTTTGCAATCAAGCATGTGTCGAGTTCGGCTTTATCCTTGTTGAAGTCAACAAGGTAAAGCTTTCCCTTTAACATACCCTTGAATGCAACGGAACCATCACTTCTCCTTGAGACGGTCACACCCTCGTTAGTAAACAGGCAATTATAACCTTTGTCACATAACTGAGATATGGACAGCAGGTTATAATCTAAAGATTCAACGTGTAAAACATGCGAAAGAGTATGTTCAGAAGATATTGCTATTTTACCGGTACCGAGGACCCTTCCTTGACTGTTATCCCCAAAGTAGATGCCTTTGTTTGGGTCCTGGTTCACTTCATACTCCACAAACATCCTCCTTTCTCCGGTCATGTGGTTGGTGCATCCACTGTCTAGCACCCATTTGGATCCACCGGAGGAGTAGGCCTGCAAAAACAAATTACGCCTTGGTTTTAGGTACCCAAGCTTGCTTGGGTCCTTGGAGGTTAGTAACAATACATTTGGGCACCCACACATGAGATTTTTTGTTCCCATGGCATGGCCCAGCATAATAAGCATACACTTTACCAACATTATTTTTCATTAATACATAAGAAGCATCAAAGGTTTTAAACAAGAGTTGCTGTTGATTATGGGTCGGACTAGTCTGTGTGACCGGACTTGTCCGGATTACCGGACTTGTCCGGACCACGACCGGACTAGTCCGATTTTCATGAGAGTTCAGATTTTTAGTTTTCGAGTTACCAGGTTGTGAGGGTCCTCCCTTCACAAAGGTAATCCTTCCCTTGTTATTTTTATGATTTCCAGCTCTTTGCTTTCCATCATGAGAGTAACCAATGCCGTACTTGACATTTGGAGGTCTTTGGACCAAATATGCACTACGTGCATAGTTGATCCTCTCCTTGTCAAATATTACACATTGGGTAGGATTTTTGTCCTTTGTGGAGGTAGAATTTTCCTTCAAACTGGTGTTAATTTTATCACATTTGCAAATATGAGCGATATTAGTTGAAGTGGGTTGAGAAGGTAGGCTTGAAGAGGAGGAAGGTTCACTAAGCTTGAGTGACTCAACCTGCACTTCAAGGATCTTGTTGACCTTGATTAGGTCATCAAGTTGATCCTTGATTGCAACATTTGAGTTGGTTAACTCCAAGCATGTTTTCCTGCTTGAAGCTAGCTCAAGCTCTAGTGAGTGGTTTCTCTCCTTTTCAAGAACTAGAAGATTGTCAAGTTCGGCATGCTTCTCCTTTTGGGAAATAATCATGTCTTCTTGACGATCAATTAGCTCTTCCTTCTCAACAAGTTGGTTAAGCAAGAATTTCATTTTAGCAGCAGTTTTTCTATCTAAGCCAATTAGCATATCTTCATCATCACTATCTAGATCATCATCACTTGAGTAAGAATGCAAGGAAGGAGTTTTGATGTTTACCTTGCGTTTACCTTCCTTAGCCATGAGTCAAGTTCCATTTGCCTTCTTTGCACCGAGCGTGGGGAGGAGTGTGGGTTTCTTGGACATGCTTTCAATGGCTATGCTAGCCATTTCTTCTTCATCGGACGATGAGGACTCATCGTTTGAGTCCCATTCCTTTCCGATGTATGCTTGTTCAACTTGCTTCTTCTTCTTGAAGAATTTCTTCGGTTGAGGCTTGGACTCTTTACTCTTCTTCTTGTTGTCCTCATACGGGCAATCGACTATAAAGTGATTGTATTCACCACAATTATAGCATGCCCGCCTCATCTTCGGCTTTGTCTTCTCCTTGTATTTTCCTTCACTCGATTTTGCTCCTTGTCTTTTCTTCATAATTCTCTTGAACTTCTTCATGAACAAAATCATATCTTCTTCGTCCAGCTCGCTGCTTTCATCATCGCTGTCCTCCTCAAGCTGTGCTTCTCTTGCTTCTTTGGATAGAGGCTTGAGTGAGGACTTTAGGGCAACTCCCTTCTTCTTAGCTGATGTGAGATCGACTATTTCTTTTACGTGCTTGGCTTGCTTCTCCATCATCTCAAAGTTGATAATTTTGCCAAGCAGTTCATCTGGAGTCATTTTCTTGTACCCGGGACTTTCTCGGATCATAGAACAAAGTGTGACGTTGCGAGGCATAAAGGCTCTAAGGATGAGCTTTACAACCTCGTGGTCATTCCACTTTTTGCTCCCATATGATCGAACCTTGTTCACAAGAGTCTTCAGTCTGTTGTACATGTCTTGGGGAGACTCATCTTCCTCAATCGCGAACCTTCCTAGTTCGTCTTCAATCATTTCAATCTTTGCCTCCCGCACATGCCGGTCACCTTCATGTGCTGTCTGTAGTGTGTCCCAGATTTCTTTGGCAATTTCCAATCCGTCCACCTTTGTGAATTCATCTCGACTTAGAGATGAGGTAATAACGGCTGCGGCTTGGGCATTCCTGTGAATTGCTTGCTCTTGACTTGGCGTGAGCTCTTCATCGTCATCAGGGATGTTTATTCCTGTGCACACAATATGCCATAAACTTGGGTTAAGGGAAATCAAGTGCATCTTCATATTTTGCCTCCACATGGAGTAATCACTCCCATCGAAGTGTGGGGCTTTTCCGAGAGGAATAGATAGATAATGACTGCCGTTAGAATTTAAACGGTCATAATTAAAAGGATATCGGGAGTAGTCGGTGTGACTACTCCCCTTCTTCTTTTCTTCAACTTTAGCTTTCCCTTTGGATAGTGCTTTCTTTCGGAGCAGTGCTTTCAGCTCCAATGTCTCCTCATCATCATCATCGAAGTCTTGAATGGCTTCGAGATACTTTTCAAGCTTTTGGTGCTTGTCATTGTTCATTTCTTCCTGGTTGTTGATTTTCTGGACTTCCTTCATGTCCGACATGATCTCTTCGAGTGGTTGCACTCTTTCTTGAAGAACCTGCTCTGATACCAATTGAATGTAGGCCTAGAGGGGGGGGGGTGAATAGGCCTTCTTGAATTTTCTCAGTTCCTGTAGCACTTCAACAACAAGGTCAAAACCAGATATATCGGACTAGTCCGGTAAAGTGCGGACTAGTCCGGATTTCACGGACTAGGTTGATCAAGTTAGGTCAATTTGATTGTTTCGTTGACGTTTTCAGCGGAAATATAAACTTCAATAACAGTACAATGATTGTATGTCAAGTTCTATTGCAAGTATGATTCTTGTTTAACTATTTAACTTAAATTCAACAAGATGAATCAAACCCTAGATAATGTTGATCAACTAGAATGATGAACACAAACGAACAAGACACAAGACTTATCCCGTGGTTCGGTTACCACGAAGGCGACCTACGTCCACGTTGAGGAGCCCACAAAAGGACCGGGTCTTCACCAACCCTTCCCTCGTCGGATCGCCACGAAGGCCAATCCTCTTCCACTAACCACACAGGGGTAATCACCAAGTTGAAGGGGCGATCTCACAAGTTGAGAGCTCCCTTGATTACAAGTTTCAAGACCACCAATAACACACTTCGAAATATACAAATTGAGATGCAAGAGTGTGTTAGAGATTCAAACCAAGAGCTCAATCGTGTGCCAAGTGCCTCTCCAATGATCTACAAGTGATCTTCAATGGATTGATTGATTTTGCACTTAATTTCGTGGAGAGAGATGGTTTTTGAGTCTCTTGGGAGGTGTGACGGCGCTAGGGTTCGAGAGAGGGTGAAAGTGGGCCGTGCACCTCTATTTATATGAGGTTTCTAGAAGTTACCGTTAGGGTTCAGAAAGATCGGACTAGTCCGTGGTGGTGACCGGACTAGTCCGGTGTGCTGTGTGAAGCAAACCCTAAGTGTCCAGGAATCTCGGACTAGTCCAGTTCAATACAGACTTGTCCGATTTCGCTACTGGAAAGCTTCGGACTAGTCCGATTGTCATCGGACTTGTCCGGACACATGAAACCCTAAGTGTTTAGGATGAGAAGTCCGCACTTTGAGGACTTGTCCGATTTAGATCAGGGTGTACATCGGACTAGTCCGTGTAAACACCGGTCTTGTCCGAAGTGGATCAGAAAGTATATCGGACTAGTCCGGGTCACAACGGACTGGTCCGATTTTTTGTGACTTGTGCATTGATAAGGACTAGTCCGCATTGGGGAGGACTAGTCCGAAGTGGAACAGAAAGAATATCGGACTAGTCCGGTGGTGACCGGACTTGTCCGATCTGGTGCAGAATGTGATATCGGACTAGTCCGGCTGAAATCGGACTAGTCCGATCCTGTATAGCTTTGTGCATTGTGTGTGTGTGATTAAATGAGATTGAGCTCCTGGGTGTGTTTCCTTAACACACTCCATGCATACTAAACTACTAATTTCTTCTCCTTGAGCTCAAATTCATTTTCCTTCTCAATTTCCCTCTTTTTGGTACTTTGCTCATTTTTCATCATTTTCCTGCATTCATCTCAACAAAAGGATTAGGATCCCAATTGCTTGTCATAAATCATCCAAAACCCACAAGGGAGTCCTAGATGCACTTTCAACTTCCAAATACTTTGAAATATGAAACATTTAGTTTGTTACCAGTGAGGAGCTCATATGGTGTTTTCTTCAGAAGTCGGTGAAGATATATCTGATTTGTGGTCTGACAAGCGGTGTTTACCACATCGGCCCAAAACCGGTATAAAGTCTTGTATTCATCTAGCATTGTACTCGCCATCCCAATGAGAGTCTTGTTCTTTCTTTCGGCCACCCCATTTTGTTGAGGAGAGTAGGGTGCTGAAAACTCATGTTTTATTCCTTCTTCATCCAGATACTCTTCAACTTGAGTATTTTTGAACTCTGTTCCATTGTCACTTCATATGTTTTTGACGGTTGATAATTCATTTTGCGCTCTCTTCAAGAACTTCTTGAGGATCCCCTAGGTCTCTGATTTATCATACAAGAAAAGACCCAAGTAAATCTACAAAAATCATGAACAATGACTAAACCGTATTTGTTACCGTCAATGCTTATGCTTATATAAGCAATTGGACCGAATAGGTCCGTATGAAGATGTTTCAGCGGTCTTGATGTAGTCATCACATTCTCTGCTGGGTGTGGTGCTCCAACTTCTTTTCCTGCCTGGCATGCGCTACATGGCATGTCTTTCTCCAACACAACATCTTTCAATCCTCGGATGTGACCACCCTTTAGAAGTTTCTACAGATTCCTCATCCCAATATGGGCTAGCCGTCTATGCCACAGCCATCCCATGTTAGTTTTTGCAACCAAGCAAGTGTTGAGTTCATCTTTATCTTTGTTGAAATCAATAAGATAAAGTTTTCCCTTCAACATTCTCTTGAATGCAATTGACTTATCACTTCTTCTAAAAACTGTCACACCCTCATTAGTGAATAAACAGTTGTATCCTTTGTGACATAGCTGAGATATAGACAAAAGATTATAGTCTAAAGAACCAACATGTAAAACATTGGAAAAATTGTGTTGAGAGGAAATTTCAATTTTACCGCTGTCAAGGACTTTTCCTTGGTTGTTGTCTTCAAAATAAATTCTTTCACTTGGATCTGCATTTCTCTCATACTCTACAAACATTCTCCTCCCTCTGGTCATGTGATTGGTGCATCCACTATCTAACACACATTTTGATCCACCAGAGGAGTAGGGCTGCAAAATAGAGTTATGTCTTGGTTTTAGGTACAAAAGTTTGCTTGGGTCCCCGAAGGATAGTCACAAGTGTTTTAGGCACCCACACACAAGCTTTCGGTTTCTCATGTTGTGGCCCTGCATATTTAGCATAAATATATCCAAATTTATTTTTTGATAAGGAATTAAGATGCATCCAAAGTATGAAATAATGTTTGCAGTTCAGACTCATGTGATTTTTCTTTAACAAAGGCAATATGGTCCTTATGTTGAGCATTAGTGGACGTCTTTTTACCTTTTGCATACCCAAGACCATCTTTGACATTGGGAGGTTGTAACATACCGAAATTTTCAAACTTGGCTAATTCAAATATATAAGGGAATTTTGAATTGACTTCCAAATCTCTTCTCCAATCCATCCGAATCTCGAGGGCGAAATTCATTTTAAGGAGGGTAGAATTGTGACACCCTGATTTCCGAGTTTTGGCAAACTAAAAAGTTAAATGGGAATTTAGAGTTAATAATAGGAAGAAATTGTTCTTACAAAAAAAATATAAAATATATGTGTCTCATCTTGCATTTTGCATTCATCCTCAAGTATTGAAAAATAACTACCAAAATAAATACGCTAAAAGTAATTTATTTGCAATAACGAATATGGGTTAAAAGAAGTAAAGAAAAATAAGTTATATATATATATATAATATTTCAATAATATGATGAATTCATGCAAAATAATTAATTAGGATGAAAAGGAACAAACGTAAAAAAGCTAGAAATAAAGATGCAAGTAAAATTTAGCCAAACACCGGATTAGTCCAAAACTAACGCACTTGTCCGAATACCCTTTTTGGACAATAACGGACTTTTCCGTACCTATCTCGATCTTGTACGGAATGCACAGACTTAATCAATTTTCCCCCACCACGGACTTGTGCGTCACAACAACAGACTAGTCCAAAGTCTCTTACTATACAAACCCCGAACTTGTCCGACATAACACTGGATATGTCTGTTGAACTTTTTTTTTCCTTCGACAGACTTGTCCGACACTAAACCAGACTTGTCCGGTTAGCTCTCTGTACTAGCACGTAGTAGTCCATTCCTTTGTAGACTTGTCCGGTACTGTAGGGTTTGATGCGTTTTAACATCTCACCATACTAGATATATAAGTAACAAAATGTTAACCGCTAATCAGATCACTTGACCACAAAGGGCATTGCCAGACGCAGAAGAAAAATAATAAAAAGATATAAATAATAAAAAATAATATGAAAAGAAAAAAAATAGAAAGTCAAGCAGGCCCAAGCCGCACCAAAGAATCTGCTCAGAAGTAAAACAAAAAGGGAAGAAA
Organism: Tuctoria greenei; assembly: GCA_036927565.1. NCBI lineage: Eukaryota > Viridiplantae > Streptophyta > Magnoliopsida > Poales > Poaceae > Tuctoria > Tuctoria greenei. Next base: position 21,668,321 of record JAYESD010000007.1, on the reverse strand, counting down.
ACAAAACAAAACAAAAAAATAAAAAGAAAAGAAGTCAACTGTGGCTACAGCCATGGCCGCACAACCACGCATCCCTGGCCAGAAGTAAAAAAAAAAAAAAAAAACAAGGCACCATGCAGCAGACCAACGGAGGCACCGAGTTGAACTCGAGCACCCATACGCCCAACACCGAGGCCCATCAGGACTCCAGTCCCGTAGTCCTGGCCGCCCACATATAAAAGGGCACCGGGCCCTCCCGTGAAAGTCACAACCACCCTTGCTCACGTACGAACCCGCCAGCAGAGAGAAAAAAGGAAAGCCTGTTAGATCTATGTGTGCTGAATACATTGGCTTGTAGTGAATACATTTGCTTTGACGATAAAAGTTTTGAATATCACCAAAACACCTTTTTATCAAGGTCCGACTCTAGCACCGAGCTACAGCAAGGTCCGAAGGTAGGTTCGGTTTGTTTTGGGTAGCTCCGGCACTAGGTCCTGCTAGTTTTTGGTAAGCTCCCGCGGGTGCTTTACTCTACTAGTTTTGGTAAGCTCCGGCTCAAGCTCCAGTTTGCCCTGGCAAGGTCCGGAACTTGACCGCAATACTTCTGTTTTTCATTTGCAATGTTTCGTACATGCTTTACATCTCTGGAAAGATTGCTTAGTATTCATTTGCCAAGTCTTTGGTGCGTTTTTGGTTGATATGGATGATATCGTGTTACTGTGATATTGCAACATGCTTATGTGAGGTCTCACGTAAGGTGTTGTGTTCGGAACTAATTTGAGTCAAGTCGAGGACTTGGGCTCGTATGGATTGGTTGTTTATTCATGTGCAAGTGTTGCTTGAGTTCAAGACATGGCTGGTGATGGGATCCATTGGACCAGTCTCATGGAGGAGATGAGGTTCCAACAACCAAATTCAGGAGGAATTGTGGTTGAGCTGATCAGGATGTTGCGCAACATGATTGAATCAAGAACAATGCATGTGAAGGTATCGTGGACGTCATTGGAAGATATTTGCACGTGTGCAAGGAGTGCATGGACGTGGCTACATGGTTCTGAGACGTGATGAAGAGATGTGGACGTAAAGAGTTTGTCGGAAAGGTCCAACCGACTAGGTTATGGACTCAGGCTCCGGTTGAGTCGGGTTTGACTCAAATATGGAAAGATTTGAGTTGGTTATGATAGGATTTCATGTGGGTCACGAATTTGAGTTGTTTAGGAATGTGGGATACTTTCCTAAGGTGTTTGGAAGTCTTAAGATTGCTTCTATCTGCGTATAGAAGAATCCTAAGCAGTTATAGAAAGTTACGATTCGTGAACAGAGTAGGATTAGGTTCCTGATTTGAGTTGAGTTGGCTTTCGAGCTGGTTATATAAGCAAGGGAGCCCAGAGCTCGTGGTGCACGACTTTTAGGTCTGTTCCACTTGTGTTCTATTGAATAAAATTCGTAGTTTGAAGGAAATTTTGTGCCTTTCGTCCGTCTTGTTCCAGACAAGTTTTACTCGTCGAGTTTCTAGACAGCACTACCTTTCGTTGGTGGTTTTATCATAACTCAAGTTTTACAGATCCAATTGACGTGATTCTTTTTGGGTAGTCTTCACAACTTGATTATCTATCATCTATAAAAATTTCACGGCCATTGGATTTGTTTTCTATGATCTACACGAGTTTCTTTGTAGCGTTCCAGAACTGTTTTTTCTCGAGTAGGGCAGATTGACCTTTGTTTGATCTTTCAATCATAACTTGAGTTTTTCTGACGGATTTGAGTGATTCTTCTTGTGTTGTCTTCGTGACTTGATTCTCTCTGATATCTATCACTTTTGTCACGGTGAAACACGTTTAGATTAGTCTCACACACTATTTCTTTGACAGATCGTTTTTCTGCCGAAGGGATTGGGGTTTAATTGTTTTCGCTGCGTAAGATTTTTAAATCTACCATTCACCCCCCTCTGGTAGATTTTCATGTGCTATTCGATCCTACAATTGGTATCAGAGCCACGGTGCTCTAATCTTTGTGATTTGCACGTGTTTTTGACTAATCATCATGGAGAAGTACTTCGCCAAACCTTGTGTGTTTGCTGTTATTGATTTTCAGGTTTGGAAGGCACGCATGGAGGCTTTCATCGAGGCACAAGGCTTTGCAATATGGGAGAAAAAATACAAGTCTTACGAAGTGCCATCAAACGATCAAGTTACAGCTACAAATCAGAGAGATGTCGACAACAACAACAAGGCTCGAAATTGATCATACAAGGATTAACACAAAGCGACTTCGACCGTGTTGCACACCTCCGATCTGCATACGATGTGTGAAAAGCACTTTGTGACTACCACGAAGGATCCAACACGATCAAAGAGGTGAGGAAATACATGTTCAAGAAAGAATACATGCGCTTCGAGATGCAATCCGGTGAGTCTATTGATAATCTTTTTGCTCACTTTAATAAGATTCAATACAGGAAACCGACGATTTGCGACGGCCAGGGCCATTGCAAATAAGCCAAATGCCGTCTCAAATAAGCTATTTGCGACGACTTGACTTATATGCAAAGGTTTTTGGCCGTCGCAAATAAGTCGTTGCAATTAAGCTTATTTGCGATGGCCACCGTCGCAAATAAGATTAATTGCGACGGCTAGCAGCGGCCGCCGCAAGTTATTGCCGCGGGCCGGTGGGCCCCGCAACAATATTTGTGACGGCCGGGTTGTTGCAATTAAGTGTCTCTATTTGCGACGGCCTGGCTGTTGCAATTAAGTCAGTGGGCAGGGTCCACGTGTCCTCCTCCGGGACCCGTGCCGCTATTTGCGACGGCCTGGCCGTCGCAATTAACTCTTATTTGCGACGGCCTGGCCGTCGCAAATATTAGAGGCTTATTTGCGACGGCCTGGAACCTTATTTGCGACGGTACTGTATAAAAAGCCGTCGCAAATAAGGTTTTTTATTTTTTTTAAAAAACAGAAAATACTAACCGGCTCGACGGCCAGAATCACAGAACAGACAATATTCATCACAACACATCACAACGGTTTCAAAACACATCACACACATCGTACAAACATCGCATCAACATCAATAAGCTAAACATGGGCTCACTCGCCAGTCTGACCTCCGTATCCACCTCTGGAGCCACCTACGAAGTCGAAGTCGTCGTCGCGCCTTATTCCAGGTGGCGGTAGTGATGGCGACGGCGTTTGTGCAGCTGTCGCGAATCCCTGCAATTAATGAAACATAGAGTTAGAATATAAATGCATCAACATCTCTCTCCCTCCCTTCCTCTCCCTCTATCTTCATCTAGATCCCCCTCTCTTCATCTCTCTTTTCATTTCTCTCTTTGTCTCTCACTCTATCTCTTTATTGCTATCCTTTTCCCTCTATCTTCCTCCCTCTATCTCCATCTACATCTCCCTATGATGAGGACATCACTTCTATGGATACAAACAACACTCCATTGAACATACAAGATGCAATCAATAGAGTTCATACACAACAATTAATTTCAGAGGTGAACTCGTTCTTATATATTTTCTTATATGTTTTTGAGCATAGATTGATACTTAATGATTTATTTGTGATTAGAATCCATGGAGAGGTTCAAGGAGTACTTGGAGGGAGTATTAGGGACGTGGAAGACCAGAGAATTCGTTCAAAGAAGATGGAAACCGAACCAAACTCCAAATCGTATCCAACTCGGAGTCCAGGAGCAGTACGCACTAAAACGGACGCCCAGGATGCATACGAGCTCCGTTTTGGACGTTCTACATATGCATGGAAAGAGGAGAGGATAACCTTTCTAATGGCGCCGGTACCATGTCAAAATACCTATTGAGTCGACGGTAATCGTAGAAACAAAATCAAGTACAGAATCTGTCAGGGTGCTGCGCCACCGTATTGGGCCATTGGGCCTTGTATCAAGTCTAAGTCCATTATTTTTGTGTCTTAGGGTTAGGTCACGACCCTAACACCCCCTTGGACGTCCTCCCACCTATATATACTCCATGGTAGCCGCCATAGACAATTGGGTTTTGCTTAGATCAATAATATCGCCGTTCTTCGGTTTGTGAAACCCCAACTTCGCGATTTCAGATCGTGTCTACCTTGTTCTTGCTTGTGTTCTCAGTTGCACTTGCAGGGATTAGCCTTCTTGGCGAGGTAAATCGTGTGTAGAACGGTTGATAACCAACGGAGCGGTGGTGTAGTGATTGCAGGAGTTTTTCGTGTTCTACTCGAGAGCCTCGGATCATCAATGTCGAGATCTCCACATCAATCGACCTATCCATTACCTTTCGGAAGATCGGGACTCATCTTTTCTTATCATGCATATTATTATTGCACCTACAAGCATGACACAATGTTTATTTGTTTGGGATCCTGACTCAAGTGAATGTGCACTCTTATTTGATAAACAAGATGAAGATGGCGCACTATGTCGTCCACCACCTTGGTCTCCTCCATTCATGCATACAAGAAGATTTGATGGCGTTGCACATTTGTACCAACACATGAGAGGAGATGAACTTGAGTCGAGGACAACTCCAATTCAAGAAGGGGAGGATGATGAGTACATCACTTCTATGGATACAAACAACACTCCATTGAACATACAAGATGCAATCAATAGAGTTCATACACAACAATTAATTTCAGAGGTGAACACGTTCTTATATATTTCCTTATATGTTTTTGAGCATAGATAGCTACTTAATGATTTATTTGTGAGTATAATCCATGGAGAGGTTCAAGGAGTACTTGGAGGGAGTATTAGGGACGTGGAAGACCAGAGAATTCGTTCAAAGAAGATGGAAACCGAACCAAACTCCAAATCGTATCCAACTCAGAGTCCAGGAGCAGTACACACTAAAACGGACGCCCAGGAAGCATACGAGCTCCGTTTTGGACGTTCTACATATTCAAGGAAAGGGGAGAGGATAAACTTTCTAATGGCGCCGGTCCCATGTCAAAATTACATTGGAGTCGACGGGAATCGTCGAAACAAAATCAAGTACATAATCTGTCAGGGTGCTGCGCCACCGTATTGGGCCATTGGGCCTTGTATCAAGTCTAAGTCCATTATTTTCGGGTCTTAGGGTTAGGTCATGACCCTAACACCCCCTTGGACGTCCTCCCACCTATATATACTCCATGGTAGCCGCCACAGACAATTGGGTTTTTCTTAGATCAATAATATCGCCGTTCTTCGGTTTGTGAAACCCCAACTTCGCGATTTCAGATCGTGTCTACCTTGTTCTTTCTTGTGTTCTCGATTGCACTTACAGGGATTAGCCTTCTTGGCGAGGTCAATCATGTGAAGCATGGTTGATAACCAACAGAGCGGTGGTGTAGTGATTGCAGGGGTTTTTCGTGTTCTACTCGAGAGCCTCGGATCATCAACGTCGAGATCTCCACATCAATCGACCTATCCATTACCTTTCGGAAGACCGGGACTCATCTTTTCTTATAAATTGGTATCAGATTTCCAGGTTGCCCGTTAGGTAATTCATCTATCCATTACATTAGTTTTGTTTTTCATACATAGAGTCCACAAAAAAGCCACAAAAAACTTGCAGTTTAGTAGATCTGTTCATTACTTTGTCCAAACCACATTGAGCCTTTACAACTTTGTTATTCACTTTGGTTTGGTTGATTTTGTGTCCGTGGTTGAGTCATATTGCTGGTTTAGAAGTGTTTGTAGTCTTAGTTTGAGTTTTGCATTGTGTTGATTCATCCTTTTGAATCACGTCATCATGTCCAGATTAGATTCATCTCTGTCCAGTTCAGTATTTTCATCATATCTCGCTCATACAAACTCGGATTTTCATGTTCTTATACTTTCTGGAAATATTAAGAAGTTCTCTATAACTTTCCTATTCATCATTTGTCCAGAAAATATAGTTATCGATGTCAAAATTGCATTAGATCCGAATCTATTATTGACCTAAAAATTCTGAACAGTCTGTATTTCGGGTGCAGTATCTCCTATTGTTCTTTTCCAAAATAGGTCTTCTATATATTGAAATTAAAGAGGAGAGATATATCTACAATCTTGCTGTTCTAAGTTTTCCAATTTAGAGCCTATAAGTGTGCCTATTTGTCCTTGGAAAATTGAGCAGAAAATCTGCAACAGGTACACGAGATATCTTGGATTGATTTTCATTGTGTTCTTCCCTTGCAGCACATTCTAAAAAAAAGGAAGAAAAAAGAAAAAGGCAAGTGCAAAACAAGAAACAAAAGCCGCACAAAATAAAGAGGAAAAAAGCAATAAAAAAACAGAAGTGCTTGCATTCTTTGTGTCATCTAGTTTTGTCTCATGTCTTGCTAGCTTGAACTAATAGGAACACATTTAGGCCAGCAACTTTGACAAATACTTTGGACACTTATTCAATTTTACTATCTGATTTCATTGTTGCTAATCCTTGCTACATAGAAAGTGCCATCCAAGCTACACCTTAATCTTGAGCAGAATCGATACACCTTTGCAATCATCCCACACTTCATTGGTTTCTTCATACCGGCCACCGTTTGCCACCTGCAGTGTCGGTAAGAACACTTGTAAGAGCGTGGTAAGACGCTTGAGAGTGTGTGATTCCACTTCCACTTATCCTTTGTAGTTGATAGGGATAACATATTTTTTGTGTTGTCTTCTGTTTGCTACTAACAATGTCAGGTAATGCAAGAATCATGCATTATATGCTGAGATGATTGACATGATGAAGACGACGATGGAGTTGCTCACTAAAAATCAAACATCAACCAAGGTTGCACATGACGTTCAAACCACCTTTACAAAATCCTTCAACAATAAGTAATTACATTCTTCCGTCTTTTCCTTCTTTTGATGGTCTTGGTTATGATGAATATATTGTTTGGGAAATAGAGTTGGATAAAATTTTTGGAAAATGTCATATGTGTGAGAGGAGGAAGATTAGAAATATTGCAAGTGCATTAGTAGGTTGTGCATTAACTTGGTGGAACAATTTAAATGATTTAGAAAAACCTCGAACATGGAAAGATATGAAAATTCTTATGCGAGAAACATTTACTAGTGTATCCAATTGCAAAGATGAAATACATGAGCTTGAGAAGAATTTTCTTGTTGTGCCTCCTCCTATGCCTAACCTTTTGCAGGAACAAGAACCTATAATCGTAGAAAATCCAAAAGCGAATGAGGTGTTCAACAACTCCTGTGAAAATTCAGATCTATCAATTCATATTTCACCCACAATTACTGCTGAAAATGAGAATAAAGGTAACGAATATCACAACACACTTGTTGAAGGTGAGAAGTTTTTGGATGTTCTGAATTTTTTCACCAATCATGCTATTTTCGAGGAGCAACTATTAGAATCGTTTATTTATACACCATTGTCACAAGTTGATTTTCCTGCTGATCGTTGCACTACGAAAGAGTTGTGTGCTGATAACTCTATTATACCTATGCAAAAACAAGTTAATGTACAAGATGATTGTGTTTTGGATTCATCTAGTTGTGCTGAAATTCATAATTTGATCACCGCTGCTGCTGAAAATGATGAGCTGAAATTTTTGTCTTCTCTAAATACTTTGGGTTATATTGAATTTGACACTCTTTGTGATCTAAATATTGTAGAGAGGAGAATATTTTCACAATATGAATTGCCTTTATTAAGTAGAAATATTTTTCATGCTATAGGCAACTATGAAGATAGTGGTGAATTTATAGTGCATAAAGTTTACATATGTTCAAATGTGCAAGCTCCTTTTGTGCTGCAACAATATGGTGAAATGAATGGATGCACTAACACTAAAAATGTATTGTCAAGTTTTTCTAGCATTTTTTTATTGCAGCGAGGACAACAAATAAAAAAGAAGCATGGTTCACTGCGGTTGTACAATATGGACAGTGTTCATTCTACCCCCAAAGCAATCCTTTTTCCTGGATATACAAGCAAGCCGAGGACGGCTTGTCATAAAGAAGGAGAGAATGATGAGATCATGCATATTATTATTGCACCTACAAACATGACATAATGTTTATTTGTTTAGGATCCTGACTCAAGTGAATGTGCACTCTTATTTGATGGACAAGATGAAGATGGCGCACTATGTCGTCCACCACCTTGGCCTCCTCCATTCATGCATACAAGAAGATTTGATGGCGTTGCACATTTGTACCAACACATGAGAGGAGATGAACTTGAGTCGAGGACGACTCCAATTCAAGAAGAGGAGGATGATGAGGACATCAGTTCTATGGATACAAACAACACTCCATTGAACATACAAGATGCAATCAATAGAGTTCATACACAACAATTAATTTCAGAGGTGAACTCGTTCTTATATATTTCCTTATATGTTTTTGAGCATAGATTGCTACTTAATGATTTATTTGTGATTAGAATCCATGGAGAGGTTCAAGGAGTACTTGGAGGGAGTATTAGGGTCGTGGAAGACCAGAGAATTCGTTCAAAGAAGAAGGAAACCGAACCAAACTCCAAATCGTATCCAACTCGGAGTCCAGGAGTAGTACGCACTAAAACGGACGCCCAGGACGCATACAAGCTCCGTTTTGGACGTTCTACATATGCAAGGAAAGGGGATAGCATAAAATTTCTAATGGCGCCGGTCCCATGTCAAAATTACTTTGGAGTCGACGGGAATCGTCGAAACAAAATCAAGTACAGAATCTGTCAGGGTGCTGCGCCACCGTATTGGGCCATTGGGCCTTGTATCAAGTCTAAGTCCATTATTTTCGTGTCTTAGGGTTAGGTCACGACCCTAACACCCCCTTGGACGTCCTCCCACCTATATATACTCCATGGTAGCCACCATAGACAATTGGGTTTTGCTTAGATCAATAATATCGCCGTTCTTCGGTTTGTGAAACCCCAACTTCGCGATTTCAGATCGTGTCTACCTTGTTCTTGCTTGTGTTCTCGGTTGCACTTGCAGGGATTAGCCTTCTTGGCGAGGTCAATCGTGTGAAGCACGGTTGATAACCAACGGAGCGGTGGTGTAGTGATTGCAGGGGTTTTTCGTGTTCTACTCGAGAGCCTCGGATCATCAACGTGGAGATCTCCACATCAATCGACCTATCCATTACCTTTCGGAAGATCGGGACTCATCTTTTCTTGTCACCCTCCCTCTATCTTCCCCTTTCTCTATCTCCATCTACATATTACTCTATCTCTTCATTCCCCTCCTACTCTATCTTACTATCCTTCACTCTTTCTTCTGCCTCTCTCTTTCTTCTCTCTCTCTTTCTTCTATCTCGATCCTTTTCTTCTATCTAACTATCTCCCTCTTCTTCTATCTCAATCTTTTTGCGCTGAAAAAGAAGGATTACAAAGAATATTACCTGACCCGCAGAAGAAGGATCGCCTGGAAGGATCGGTGGTAGTACCGATAGCTGGATCCCCAGACCTTGCGCCCGAGCCATGGTCTGTCATTACAAACATTAAATGCTATCTATTAGTAAGTCATTTATGCTGAATTAATGAGAACTTTAGTTTTTATTTTGTTACCTCCATTGCTTCCCGCATCTGCGCCAACGCTGCTGCCTGGGCTTGAATCGTGGCCTCCATTGCGATCCTTTGTCGTTCTGACTCCTCCAGTCGCCTGAAGAGGGACTGCATCTCAATGTCCCTCTGCGAGGCGCGACGACTAGTCGTGCCCACCGAAGAAGCCTGCGTGGAGCTGCCTCTCACAGGTCTCACTACCCTCGAGTCAACAACTTCGTCGAATATGGCGAGCCTATAAAAAAGAGAGTGAGTAATATGAAATTGAAATATCTTGAATACTTTGAATTGAAAACGATAAAATTACTTGTAAACTCACCTTCTGTGTGCTTTTCCACCACCGCTTAAATACGCGGCTTGAGGATAGATTGTTTGACGTTCCTAATCGAAATCCTCGCCGTGTATCTTCCTAGCCTCCTCCCCGTACTTAGCTTGCAAAACATGAAAATCGTGTAAGTTCAACAATATATATAGTTATATTTAATATGAATGATTTCTAAACTTACAAACTGCTCGGCTGCAGCCTGACTGCACCCCGTCAGCTGAGAAGGGTCCCTGTGACCTCTCTTCCAGACCTCAGCAGGGGTGGGTGGCACCCCTGTCTCGCGCTCCTGTCAATACGTGTTAGTACAAATAATATATTATAAATATATAAACATAAGTTAGACATACTTACCATGCGTTTAGCTAAACGCAAGTGGTTATCTTGCCCGTGCCTGCTCTTCCCCTCGACCCCTCTGCAGTCTCGAGCCTTCTCGGACTTAGCTTTAAACTCATCGCTAGCCCAATAGCGACAAAGGGCCCAAAATGTATCGTCCGACCCTGCAACCAGCTCACGTGGCCCTGCACATAGTTGGAAGTCGTTAATAATACCATCGAGGAAATTATCAAAAAAAATACTTACTACACTCCACGTACCTGCGCGTACTCCTCCTCCGTCAGGTGCATCTCGCTCGCTTGCCAGAAGTGTAGCACGGGCTGCTGGTTCGCCTTCAAGTGCTCATTAATAATTTGAACGCGGGTGTTCGACAAAGCTTGTCGAAGCGCCTTGGCAGTGTTGTAGTGAAACACTCGCCTCGCATCCTCAAACTGGCAAGGGTCGTTCGGGTCCTCTAAAGTATATCTTGCCTGGGATAAAGAATATATTGAAGAGATGATCACTAAAAGAGTTTAAGAGTTGAAACTTAGAAACTTTTTTAACATACTTACCATAAAATCGGCCCTTACAGCCTCTTTAAGGTTGTCGTGCTCCTGGAGATGGACACGTGCGTAGTCCTCCCACGAAAGAGCAGGCACCCCGTCGATGACACCGAGATAGTGCAAACGCACTATGGACCCGAGGACACCGTTCACCGGTATATGGTGTCTCTCACCAGTGAAAGACGTGTCGTTCTAAACCATGCAAGATATTTATTCATTCATTACATAAGTAATCAAAAGAAACTAAAACTGAGCACTATAATTTTTATTACTTGTCTCCGACTGGATGAATCACGATCCTCTGTGAAGGGACCACAGGAGGACTGACAAAGTGAGTCCTCCTCGTCCTCCGCGTCTGCTGGGGCGCCACATCAGGTGACCCAGACGGCTCCTCACCAGCCGAGTCAAAGGCCTCAGGAACAGAAGCATCGCCAGCCGGGGCTGGCTGGCTGAGGGCTGGCTCACCGAGGGCTGGCTCACCGAAGGCGCCGCAGCCTCTGTGTCAGCCGGTGAGGACTACAACATTCAAATGATTCATATTTAAGTTTAATGTGAAATTGAATTTAAAGAATTTGTCAAAAACGAGTGACATTTACCTATGACGAAGCTCTAGAGCTGGTCTGAACGTGCCCTAGCAGCTGAGAGCATCTGCTGCCAGTCGACGAGGCACCAACGAAAGCGTCCTCAGGTCTAGAGGGGTAGAACCCCCTCGTCGGCGGCACCTTCTTACCCTTCTTTGACGCCATCCTATTGTAATTAGATAATTAGTAAATATGCAAATAAAATATACAAAATTTATGTTACTATCTTCAAGAAAACATTACTTGTAGTCACTTTCAAAATTCATCAACATCATTGTCATGTGCCTGTGCCCTACTCCTTAAACCAGCCCAACGATCTTCCATCATGGCCTGTTCTAATTTTCGTTTTCGCGTATCATCTGCCTCTACATCTTCAACGTCTTCAACATCTCCAACTAATTGATCGAGTCCTGCACCAAGCTCGACGATAAAAGTGTCTGGCAACTCTTCTTCTTGGTACACTTCTTCAACGTCTTCACTATCATGGTAACCATCATCCCCAGGAGTATATATACACTCACGAGGATTCAACTTATATACCACCCACCAAGCACCGAGCTTCGTGCATGGATAAGGTAGATAATACACTTGTTCAACTTGATGCGCAAGAACAAATGTATCGTAACCTCGTAGTCGGTCCTTATGTTTCACTTCCACCATTCCAAATTGGTTTTCTCGAGTTCCATGAGTACGATCAAACCAGTCACAGTCAAAGAAGACAACTCGAAGCGTCTTATTTCCAATAAAAGTAAATTCAAGGATTTTGTTAATGATCCCATAATAATCGGTTAAATTCCCTTGAGTGTCGATTGATATCGTCACAACACCGGAATTTTATGTTGCCACGGGAGGACGATGAGCTTCAAAATGAGTTGTACGAAATCGGAAGCCATTTACGTCATATCGACCATAGCTTCTAACATTCACCAATCTATAAGATAGCTGCCGCAAATCATCATGGACATTGTGAGTCTGACACTATCATAAATGATCGTGAGTTAAAATAATACTTATTTAATAATAGTAATTTATAATACATAGAAGACGAGAGAATATTACATATTCTCGAAACCAGGATAGAAAACTCTGTCCCCCATTTATTCCTTCCTTTCGCATCACTTCTACTTGTTTGGCCGTAGGTTGATGCCTATGTGCCAATATTGTCTGTGGAACTTGCTGAACATGAAAAAACATCTTTTAGAGTACATGTGTAGCAAAATATGTCGATTAGCATAAACGTAGGAGAAACAATTACTCAAAGTATTCCTACATGCCTTATATATTTGCGTACATGTAGAGTAAAGCAACAATCCTTCCATGTTCGGATAGCACGTAGGTCGTGTAGCTACCAACGGTGGCGCCTCTCGTTTGAAAAATGGAAAGGTCGCTTAGAGGGGGTGTTTCATCCACATTGTACCACATCGCCGAAGTATTGATATTGTTTTCTTCCACAAAGTAGACACTTGAAAAGTATCCTACTTCCTTAAGAGCATATGCTTCAGCGATGTACCCTTCCACCCTTGCCCTGTTGCCAACCATTGGTTTCAGATATCATAGCGCTCTTTCAATGTGATACATCCACCTATATTGCACAGGACCGCCAACTTTAGCTTCGAATGGAAGATGGATAAGCAGATGTTGCATTGGATTGAAGAAACCTGGTGGAAAATTTTTTTCCATCTTACATAAAAGTATGGGTATCTCCTTCTCTAACTTATCCATCATCTCGATCTTGATTTCTTTAGCACAAAGCTGTCTATAGAAATAGCTGAGCTCGGCTAAAACCTTCCACACCGCATCATCTAGATAGCCTCGGAACATAACAGGTAGGAGTCTTTCCATTATAATGTGATAATCATGACTCTTCAACCCAGTGAGGTTTCCTGTGTTAACATTTATGGCTCGTTTCAGGCTAGCTGCGTAACCATCTGGGAATTTCAAAGTCTTCATCCATTTCATAACTTCTTTCTTTTCTTTCGATCGAAGACGGAAAGAAGCACGTGGCTTTCCACCACATTCAGAGATTTCAAGAGTTGGACGGTGACAAATCTCTGCCAAATCTAGTCTAGCTTTATAATTGTCTTTTGTTTTGCCAGACATATCCATGCAAGTGCTTATGATACTTTCGCTCATATTACGCTCCTGATGCATGACATCAATGTTGTGCATTAGAATCAACGACTTCACATACGGTAGCTCCCAAAGTCGACATATGTGAGTCCAATTGTGTTCCTCTCCATAACCTACAAAATATCTAGGACGACCTTCATCAGGCACCAGTTTGTCCAACATATCAGAAATTTCTGAACCGTTGAGACGCTTCGGTGGTCCTTTAGTGACAACAGTGTTCTTTCGAAAGACATGCCTCTGCTGCCTAAATATATGATATGAGGGCAGCCAACGTCTGTGACAATCGAAGTAAGATATTTTGCCTCCATGAGTTAGTCGGAAGCAATCCGTGTCTGAAGCACATATCGGACACGTCAGACGACCGTGAGTGCTCCATCTGGAAAACATGCTGTATGTCGGCAAATCATGGACGGATCACAAATAAGCAGCTCGAAGGTTGAATTTCTGCTTCTTGAAACTGTCGTACGCTTCGACTCCTGTCCACAAGACTTTCAATTCTTCGATCAGCGGTTTTAACATCACGTTGAGACGTGACCCGGGATGATCAGGTCCAGGTACAATGAGGCTGAGAAACATGAACTCGTTCTTCGTACAAAAAGCAGGTGGCAGGTTGTATGGAATGACAAAGACAGGCCAACATGAGTATGGCGTGGTGTTCGTACTGAACGGTGAGAATCCGTCTGTCGCTAATCTGATGCGGACATTCCTCGCATCACGAGAAAAGTCTGGATCAAAACGGTCTAGCGCCTTCCATGCATCACCGTCGGACAGATGCGTCAAGAATTCTTTGTTCTCACGTTTACTTTCTTTGTGCCATCTCATGTGTCTTATGGTTCTTTTTGAAAGAAACATCCACTTCAACCGAGGTGTCACAGGCAAGTAACGAAGCTGCCTATGTGTGACATCTGTCATCACATTATCGCCATCGTCATTAAAAACTTCGACATACCTCGATTTACCACATTTCAAGCACATCTTCTCATTGGCGTGCTCTTTCCAGAATAGCATGCAGTTTCTGGGCACACATCGATTTTATCATACTTCATACCGAGACCAGATATCTTAATCTTTGATTGATACATATCTGGTGGCGCTTTGTGAGGTTGTGGAAGGATATCGCAGATCAATTTCATGAGATCATTGTAGCAGTTGATGAAAAAAAGTACTTGGACTTAATTGCCATAAATCTGGTCAAGAAAGCAAGTACGGTCACAGCCGTGTGTTCATGCAACGGCTCTTGTGATTTCTTCAGCTCCTCGAAGAACTTCTCTGCCTCATTTGTAAGAGGATCCTCCGCTTCCAGAGCTTCTAGCATCTCATCCATTCTATCAACCTCTATTATATCATCATCCTCATCCACTTCGGATATGACTCGAGAATTAGTCGCGCTGTGAAAGGTCCACTCTTCATAATGTGAAGTGAAACCGTTTTGACATAAGTGAAACAAAAGCTCCAACCTTCTCAAAAACTTGGTGTTCTGGCATTTTGTACATGGGCACCGCACCATATCTTCTGTTGACAACAAAAATGCTCGATCCAAAAATTGATCTAACTTGATAAACCACTCATCAGAGTGACCAACAGTTCTGCTCTTCCAGCCAGTATACATCCAACTGCGGTCTTCACCCATGTTTGGCTCTGCATTTTAACGCGAAAGAAATTCTCGTTAATGTATTGTTGTGTTATGTCACGGCCCTACAACCTAGGCAGATAGATCCTAAACCCACCCAAGAGTGACCGAGCGGAGCATGCTCATGACGTGACGTGTGATCCGGATTCAAACGAAATTTTGGCAGCATAACCCCGCTGTTCTCCACTACATGCCCAAAAATTGTGCAGTAGAGAACAACAGGGTTACGCCACCGAAATCTCGTCCAAATCCGGACCTTCGTCTCGTCACCAGCCACGCCCCCTCGGTCACTCCGAGGCTGTCCAAAAAGGGACAATTCCGAACCTGCACATCTCACATGTCAATGGCATGTGAGATGTGCCGATCCAAAATGGCTAATACATTGCTATAGGTTACGTTGCTCATTTTCGTTTGAGGTCATTTAAGAGAGAGGAAAGAACTAGAGAAAGAGTGAGAGGAAAGTTGGTCTTAGATGACAATTCCACATCCATTTCCACCGTCCACGCAATCGCGGGTCATTGACGTCCTTACCAACCCGTTCGCTTCTGTGTTGACTTGACGCATACGGTACCATTACAATGGTCTACACGGCACGATCACACTTATTATGTGTCGTGCCCTTCCGGGTTGGTCCGGGCCGGCCAAAAACCCCTTTATTTATATATATTAAGTAGTCACTCCAAAACATTATATAAATACACTAAAGTCCAAACATACACTAAGCAGAATAGAAAAAAAATTATTAATTCTAAACACTAACGTAATAAAAAGAACAAGAGAAAAAAATTATTAATTATAGTAACCTGCATAATAAACTTATTTACCAAAGCATGACAATTAGGATCTAATTCCACGACTCAACCCGGCCAGGATCTGGACTAAACCCAAATCCAATCCATTTTTTCTGTATCAATCAACCCGGCCCAACCCAGCCTGTAAAATAAACATACAAAACCAAACCAACCCAACCCACACCTACTTTTGAGCCCAACCCAAACCGATCTGTTTTGAATAACCACGGTTTGGAACCGGTTCCAACCCACAAGCTCGGCCCAGTAGCCAGACGAGGAGGTTTGTCCTCCTCCATCGCCCCTCCCCTGAGATGCCATGCGCCATGTTCGGCAAGGTGACCTGCCCCATAGATGCATTCCCCTCCGCCCCCTCCCTGCGTCTCTTGGGCCCCATGCCAACTGATATCGCCGCCCACCAGCGGCACGCGAGGCCCCCAGATCGCCACCGTTGTGCCCCCACGACATCACCCCTCCCCCCCACGAGGCCAGGCTCTTGCAGCTCCCAGCACGGCGACGAGCAGTTGCGCCTCCCGGCCATGGCGACGATGTTTGCCGCGCAGGCACCCCCCCAAACCGGCAGTTCTGCCTCCCCCCCCCCCCCCCCCCCCCCCCCCCCCACCCCCCGCCCGCCCCCCCATGGCGACAATATTTGCCCCTGCATGCCCCCCGCCACAACGCCACCGGCGGGTGCACGGGGACACGACAACGATTCCCGACCACTCGCTTCCCACAGACGCGATGCTCGGCTCACCCGATCCCCAATGCACGTTGGTGCCGGTGGTGGGCCCCACCCCCACAGGTCGACAACAGAGTTCCAAAACAGTTCTAGTATCATCAAAACAATACCAGCTACTCTCTCAAAAAAATACTGACCAAGCTAAACATCTTATTATTTTTTTCTCTAAAATTTTATGTACTGTGTAGAAACTTTTAAAGTCTAAGCTCAAC